>PYXC01000495.1:0-655000 GCA_015244755.2 Tenualosa ilisha | reverse complement strand
AGGCCTATATCTTGGTGATTAACTTCAAAAAGCAGACATTTCTTTGAAAGCTCACTGCATTTGCCAATTTCTCTTAGTAATTAATCACTCCAAAGGATGCAACTATACTTTTGTGCATGTGTTGATAATTCTTTGTGTTCAGTTAAAACTTTTGAAATTGAGGTCTGCCCAGCTTTCTGCAAAGAATTGAAAGTTCAAAGCTGAATTAGTTGTGTGTAGAACTCTATATGAGCACAAAAATATTAAAACTCCCTTTCCCTCAAAGCTCTGTTAAGACATTTCTCTTTACATTCCACTCCATCAAGAAACAATTCCTGTCTAATGAATCTCCTTCTAGGCAGAAAACATGAAAAATGCAACTTTTTGATAAAAAGCTAAGTTGTCAGTGGTTGCTTTGAAGAAGGTATACAGAAGGTTTTGTGTACAGTACACTGAAAGAACATTTCTTTTAAGTTGCACACTCAGGTTAAACATCCCAAGGCCAACATGTGCTTCTGTTAGTTAAGGTAAGCTGCTTGCATGCCCTCATGAAGGTAAAGGTCAGTGCTGGTTCGCACTGAAGTTATAGCTTCACTTGGCATAGTCAGTGACCCACTAAACATGCCAGAAGTAAATGTTTGTTCTTCTCAACCTTTTCCCTGAACTCACACAGAGACTTGCTGCTGCAGGGGACTGTTCAGTATGTGTATGTGTGTGTGTGTTTGTGTGTGTGTGTGTGTGTGTGTGTGTTTGTGGCAGAGACCCTGAGATAGTGGATTACCAAGAGTTGCAGGCCCAGTCTCTTCTCGCTGCCACCGACTTCACACAGACATATCTAAGCACATGTATGCGTGCAAACACACACACACACCACGCTTAAAAAGATTACAGGCTGCACACTCACAGCGCAGCTGCGTGATAGGCAGAGGATTAGTAGAGTAATCAAACTCATTACAGATGCTGCAACTTCTGCAAGCCTTGCTACTTTACATCACATGGAGTGAGAAATGTTGTGTGGGGCTGACCTCCAGTCAGACAGAACTGACTTTAATCCAGTTAATCCAGAACAATAAAAAACAGACACAAACAATAGATGCTTGAGTCTCAGCAACATGTGCTGCCATGTATGTTGAAGAAGAATATTTATCTGGCAGCTGTTAAACTGACAGGTGGGGTAGAATCTGTTTGATTTCCTCATTTTGTAAGAACTGTTAACTATGCGCACTGTTACACGGCCTCTTTCAGCACCTTTACTAATTTGTACATTATGCTGTGAAGTGTGTAGTAAGTTAGGGAAAACCGAGGTGTCCTGATATAGGGGAATAACAGATCTGGCAGAAGCAAACAAGGCTACTCTAGTTTAATCAACTGTTAATTAGGTTATTTGGTTGTTACAGTTACCATTCTAAAGAGCATTGATATGGAATGGTGATTAAGCTTTTTTTTTAATCAAATCTATATCCTAGATGTCCCGTTATAGGGGAATAACAGACACTCTGTCAGCCAATCAGAAAACAGTATTTCATTTCTCTGGGTAATAAGATTCTGTAGCATGTTGTGTTGCTCTTTGGTCTGATCTGTCTTTGAAATTCAGAGTGGGGGTCAAGCAATACAGTGTATCAACTGCACATATTACATCCACTTTTAAGAATAAAGTCAAAAAATAAGAGTAAATAAACAGTTTAAAGTATATAAAATAAATATGCATGATAAGTGCAAATGGTTCACAGCTCTGCTGGTGCAAATATGCAATAAAAGTACAGGAGAGTCACATCAGTCTGGGTGGTCACTGTGTTATTTAGGAGTGGGGTAGAGTGGGTTGTTCAGGTTATGCTTAGCAGTCTAACAGTGTCATGAAAGAAGCTGTTTTGTGGTATGAACAACATTGTAATGTTCAGTTTGGCTGGGGGCAAAGGCTATCAGACTGAGCTGGGTCTCTCAAACACCAGTAGATGCTCCTATGATCCTTTGGGTGGTTCTGATTACTCTTTGTAGGACTTTCAGTATGGGAGATGACTTTCCCATTTCCACAGCACATTGGTAAAATTTTATAAGAAGCTCTTTTGACTGAAGAACGGGAGACTTCTCTATGCACAATCTTGCTGACTAATGAGTCACCTAAGGCGGAGGAACCACATCTCCATCACATCATAAGCTTCCTTAACATATTTAGATTATGATGCATGCCTTGTTTTACAAAGCCTTCAGATACTGTGTCAATATTTTCCCCAGTGTAACATTTGCAACACTTTGCAACACCTCATTTTAAAATTACCTTTCAAGGCAATGGCAAAGGAGTCTAAAGAGGTGTAACCTTTATGTCTTCATCATGAATTCTACACTGAAGGTAAGGGAACAGGGTTCATAAAACAAGAGCAATTATAGGGGCAGCTAGTATAGGGTTTGTCAGTGGAAAGTAAAGTTTACAACGTCTTTGATGACTATAGCTGTAGTCACGTAAACAAGGGACGTTATATCTCCTCCCCTGAAAGTAATTATCATCAATCATGTCCCTCTCTCCTCCCTGTTTCTGCTTTTTTCTTCACAACCTCTCCTTTTCTCCTTCAATCTCTCTTACATCGTAACCCCCCACCCCCTTTCTCACTAGCTCTTGCCAAAGGTTTTAAAACTCATTACAGCTCTCTGGATTAGAATCCACAGCTCAAACAATGGACTTAATTAAGACTGGTAATTATGACAGTCAGAACGCTGGAGCAAACCATGCACTAGGGGATGACTGATCTCTCTCAAAGTTCCACAGGATGTGCACTCCGCTGTCAGACAATCCCTCAACCGTCGACCACCACCAAGAACTCTTCCCTGTCACCCAACAACATGAATCCTTATGTTGTTTAGAACAATTTAAAAATGGCACTTTTCATTTTTTTCCATCAATCATGCTAATCATGTGGGCTTGAAGATGATGTTACCTCGGCATTAGATCAAGGTTTTTCTGCCTGACAGGAAGAGTAGTCTTTGAGCTGAGCAGCTGCTAGCTGACAGAAAGCTCCGGTCTCCTAAATGGGTTATGGAGAGCCAGAGGCGTAAACTGGGAAAAAGCTTCATAAAAACTCAATCTCTCTCTCTCTCTCACTTTCTCTTTTCTCTCTCTGTCTCACACAGTACAAACACACACATACACAAACATAGATATGCACCTACATAGGCAAAAGCTCACACAACCTTCCGTTGTCTCACTGTCTTATACACACACCGTTTCCCATCATCTGAACACTGCAGGTCATGTTGCTGTACTGGCCAAGGCATGAGGTGCTCATCTCTATACATGAAAAATCTTTTGAGATCTGGCCCATTTTGCAGTAAATCATTTTCATTGGCATAAAGTATTCTGTTGTATCTACTTCTATCAACCTTAGTTTTTTTAGCATTGTGGTATCAGCTTGAATTTATTATTTAATGTACAGAATTAATGAATATTTAATCCATCTAGAAGTGTCAATGCCATAGACACGGCACTGAGGGATTCTTGATGGATTATTTTAAAGGGAGAAAGAAGTGTCCCTGTTAACGACCTAACAAGCCCTGACTCATTTATTCTGACACCATAAGGAACAGATATAAAGGTTATTTTGAAATGGATAGTCTTTCTCAAATTGCAGGATCAGTTACCTTGGTGTAATTTAATGTAATGGATCAAAATCTTTTTTTTTTACTTTTGCAAGGTCTTTCTTGCTTTTGCAAATGTCAAATGTCTATTGAAAAAAACTGTATATTGGGACCCCATCCACCACTCAGTAGGCCTACCAGATAACCCCTGTTCATCAAAACCCAGAATATTATGGGGCTAATTATGGAAACAAAAGGGTGTGTTTTAAACTCATCACTGTTGCACTTAACCTATTGTAGTCTTTATGGGCATCCCTTCCTTATTCCTCATGCATATCTGTCCTGTCTCCCCCAACCTCCATGCATTCTTTCCTGTCATGTTATCATGATGGGGATTGAACATCCTACCAAGGAGGAAGGGAGGAATTAAATAAAAGAGGTAATAAACACATCATTCATGAAGAATTAATATTTGCTATCATTGCTCAATCCAGAATTATGCAAAAAATGTCAGAAACCCATTAATTTGAGTGCCCACATTCATGAAAGAACTTACACAGTAGCTGAGTAACTCGCTGGGTAAATCTGAAGCATCAAGGTCTTGCAGTAGGCTAGCAGGTAATAGAATTGAACCCAAGAAGGTTGTTAGGTAGCAGTACTACTATTCCACCACACCTGCATTAGGTTACATTACATCACCTCACTACCCATGACCCCTGGCAGTTAGGTTAGCCCCTTGAGTCGTGGATCTGCCCAAGGTTTCTTCCTAGATTAAATAAACTAAACCTTGTTGCTGTTGGGTGCTCCTTCTGTAAAGCGCCAAGAGACAATACTATCGTAAAAGGTGCGGTATAAATAAAATGTAATTGAATTGAATATATTAAGATCCACTGAAAATGACCTGATAACTGTTTTTGTTGTTGGTTTGTTGTCATCTCTGTTTAGTACATTTCAGTGCCATGAGAACTACAGCAAATGTGAGCTAGCTGAAATGGTAGCCTATCTGTATACACATCTGAAATGAGTGGCCGGGAGAAAAACATCAACAGATCTAGAATGCCATTATGTTGTTGAACTGAGAACAAAAAAATTATGAACAATAGGCGTGTTCCATCAGACAACCTTATTGTGCCAAGAGCAGAGAGACGAGATGAGTATTCAGATGTAGCCTAGCCTACATGTTAAAATTGGGCAGTAGGTCTGCTTTCACTACTTATCATCAACTTTATCATAAGTCTTGTTTAGATATCTCCACTCAAGAGCTCTGCAATTCATAGTTGCTACAAGTACAAAGATTTTCAACTATCTCGGTTAATTATCGCACAACATGGTTCATCTTAGGCGCTCGATTTCTTGTGTGACCTTATTTGTCCCCATGAGCATTACTGTGCAATCAAAATGACTGAGAACAGAATTATGTTATTCTGTTGCCAAGAGGAAGTTCTGGAGCAGCTGTTTCGAGCACATGCGCAGTTCCTTTTGGAAGCTGCAGGACAGAGAAGTGCACCGCTATGTGCTTTGAAAACATCAGTCAATCCAATCAGTAGGGGTAAAAGTTCGGTCTTATTTTACGGGTTACGATTATTAAATTATACCTGTCAACTAACCAAAAACTTCTATTTTTATCAGAAGAGGAGGAGGGATGGGAAAGGTTTGTAACTGTTTAAAATTTTTAAATTGAGTTACCTTTCTAGGCTTTTTACGTCTGCAAGTGTTAGCCGCCTAGCTGACGTTTCCAGCTAACTTTAGCGGTTCCATCTTCTAATTATGCTAGGTAATGTTACACAAAGAAACGTCGCCTCACTTTTTATCACTCGCAACTTTGATGCTACACTATTTAATATGACCAAACACAGTATTAGTTGCAACCATTTCGAGCCAAGTTGTGTTGTCACATTTCGTTTCGTTTTTGTTTTTGTTGGCAGTGGCAGAGGGCTAACTTGGCAAGCTAGCCAGTTACTTGTTTGGGCTGTTCAGAGAAAACTAGGCCAGGCTAAGCAGTAGCTTGCTAGCTTGGTGTGCTAATTGTACTTTTGTTGTGTTAGTTTAAACCATATGCTTGGAAAAGTGAGAATAGCGAAATATTCTGACTGTATCGCTACTCTATATGCCTAGTTAAGCTTTCAAGTGGTAGGGTGAATTGTCTTGCAGTTAATAACCGAGGCAATTCTGTGCTTTGTTTTCTATGGAACTGAAAACAACACCCTTTATTCGACAGTTGGCTAGCTGGTTGGTTAACTGTACACCTCGCTTCGTGAGTTACATTAACGTTTCATAGCTAAACAAACGTGAACCACAAACGAAAACAGTCAGCTCGTCAGGTTAACTAGCAAGCCACATGATCTGGTGAGAGTGGCAGCGTCATATAATATTCAGATAGTTTAGCCGAAGAAAACAACCGAAAACGTGTTTCCCAACTCATTAAATTTAAATTAGTAGTAAACTGTTGGCCAATTAAAAATGGTTTGTGGAATGCAGGTTTCTTCGTTATTGCAGGTGTTTCTGTCCTACGTAAAGTATTTTGCAGAATAATTTTGCCCTCATCTTCAGCCCCAGTTGAGTTGGTACTGTAGAATATTTAACTTTTGCCATTTGGATGATGTATTTTTAGATGTGATTAAAACTTGCAGTCTAACTGTAGAAGCATCTGGACTAGTGCCAGTCTTTTCTCCATTTTACCAACCAAACGCCTTCCCATTTGTTATGACTCACACATTCTGAACTGCTGTCTCTGCAATGAAAGTACAGAGCCTTTCTGACTGTAATACTAAAAACTGTAACATCTGCATGATTATTTTGTTGCAAAAGCTTTGCAACTTTGAATGTAATCAGTTTAAAATAAAGCAAGGCCATTGAGGAGATTGGTAAGTAGTATTGTCACTCCAGCAAACCTGCATTTTTGTTAATTGTTTCCCTTGGAGTAAAAGTGAGTTAAGTTGTGTGGTTGATGTTGATTACATGTTTTGGTTGCCTGGGTCTGTGCTGGATGGTGATTCTGCGTATTTTGTGAAGTTTAAGTGTGTGTTTGTGAGTTGAGCCCATGCAGTGGAGAGACGGTTCCCTCCAGGGACTAGAGCAACAGAGCACAGGAGCAGGTTCATACAGCAGAGGGATGTGCCTGAGCAGCTTCCCTATAGAGAGGCCCCAGTGAGTGCTGCTCTCCCTCCATGCCTGTGAATGACACCTGACATCTTCAGCCAGACTTGAAGTTCATGAAAGTTGCACAGTGAAAAGCATTGCTGGGGGAAAAAAGATATTTGGCCAAATTTAGCACTGTTATGTTTGACAGACAGTCACACTGGTATACCACTGTCTGTTTATGCATTTAAAGGTTTACATGGGCCTGATGTGCCAAACTTGAGTGACAGTGGTGCGAGTTTGATGCAATCTTTTTAAGCTCTTGTGGCAAAGTGATGTTGCTCTCAAAGCTGGTGTTTGCTGGCGTTAGGAGGCCTCCAGTTGGTTCAGTGGTTTGTGTGCCCATTTAGGCCATGTGGGCTTTAGAGTCTTGTGAAAAACCGCTTCTCTGCCATACAGTACACTTTTTCAGAGAACCTAGTGCAGGTGTTGCTTTTCTTTTAGCCTTTCAAATGAGTTATCTTTAGTGTTGTCCAATTGCTATCCAACTGAAATGGAGTCATACAATGGTATAAAGGGCAGGGTATAGGGTGCACTCACACTAGTGCATCTGTTTGTGTGGCTAACCTAGAGATGAGTCATTGTGATAATCAGCTTTGTATAAGGTTATTATACAGTAACATTAAACTCTCAACACAATAAAAAGAAATAATCTAGATTTGGCTTACTGTTAATTTCTCTGTGTTCTCTCCTACAGGCTGGCCTCTAGTGTGTGTGCCTGAGCATGCTGTGAGCCCCTTACACTCTGTGTTTCTGGGGATGCCATTAAGGGTAGCATGAGAGCCCAGCCTTTCTCCAGATTCAAAGTAAGATTGTACGGACAGACACACACTTTTTCAGAATTCCTCCTACACTCTCACACTTGTACAGCTGAAGCAGGGGACCAGCCCTCTTATATCTCATACTGTATCTCCGGGCAGCAAACATCACAGTCACATTTTTTGTCCCCAATACTACGTATGGCTGTACATGATCTGGCAGAGACAATGGTGAACAAATACTGAAACTGGTTCTTGAGGGCTGATTCAGTAGGTTTGAGTTTACAAGAAGTGTATCCTGTTTATTATGAAAAGTAAGGGGGTTTCCATCTTGATACTTCCTATGTAGCTGCTGAGAAGATTTGTACGGATCACAGCAGGTAAAGCCTCCTTGGAAATCTATGCAACTGCACATTTATCATCTGACTAAGGAAAATGAAACAAACCAAACAATTTCAGATTTCAGAAATAGGTCCATGGAGAGCATGCAAATGAAATGTCATTGACTACGGGTCATACAGAAAAAGTACAACAGCGGTTATCAGTATAGACTCCAATTTGTCCATGATTTTAGCTGAGCATCATTATATTCCAAAATATTGTCCCACAATGTTATATGTCAAACCATAGGTGGTAACCTGCCTACATGTGAAAAAACGCATTTTCATATTAAGGTGTATACATGACCCTGAATTCTGTCTAATGTAGACATAAACCAGAGGGTTTATTCAGGTTTTAAGAAACCGAAACATGAGCAAATTTGGAAGATGACGATCGGTATGAGCAGCTTACATGATTTGTGTGCAAACCAAATATTGCCAATATTTAGTTTTAAAATTGGATTATTTGCTGCATGTAACTGTAGTCACTGGCTGTTTGGCTTGAAATAGGATACAATTATTCCAGTGTGCGTGCGCATTTGCTCTCTACAGTCTTGGACCAGTAAATATATAATCAAGGCAATGAAAGAGATGCAGCTCAATTAACAATCATGTTACTGAGAGACTCTGCTTTGACCTGTTCATTTTCAGCAGGTAAAAATCCCCAATTCTATTCGCACACTTTGTGCTTTTTCAAACATATTTGCAAATAAATTTCTCTCGTAGGATTTTTTTCTGTGGTTTCACTTGAATCATCCGTTACATTGAGACATTGATTATTATTGAAGCATTGATTAAGGCCTGATAATTGAGGCATTAATTCTTAGCCTGGTTCTTACACATGCTGATCTGCTATGCATCTCAGGCTGGCCAGTTGGTCTGTATGCACTTCTTCCCGTTCACCTGAAAAAGGGAATGAATCCAAAACTGCCCCCCCCCCCCTGCACCCCGATGCAGGCGTGCTTAACACGTGTTTTGCTTCAAATTGTTATACGTCCCACTCTCTTCTCACTGCAACCATTGGTCTGACTGGTTGTAGGCATATCCAATGCCTGCAGAGGCAATTTGATCTATGTCTGTTTATCCCGCCTCATGGAAGTGGAGAGGACATGTAATTGGTCACTGAGATGCATAGCTGATCAGTATGTGTTAGAACCAGGCTAATTAATGCTCACATTTGTTTTAGTTAAAGCATAATGTTCCTTGTTGTATTACTTTTGACATGTGTGTCAGATATTTGCAAAGGTTTGGTTGTGTCTGCTCTGATTTGTTATTTTGAAGAAACAGAAAAGCTGTATTGCTGTTGTGTCATTCACTAACCTTTGCCACTGTGTTTTTGTTTGTTGAAGGTGGTGTGGTCATTTTCGTAAGGGAAGTCAGCTGGGGGCAGAGCTGGCCATGTCACGGGTCCCCACGCCCCCTCCTCCGGGGGAGATGACCGCAGGACCTGTGGCAGAGAGCTGGTGCTACACACAGGTGCATCCGTCTGTCTGTCTGTCTTTGTGAAGCTTAGGGCTCAGTGAAATCCAAGTGTTTTTTTGGTTTTTTTCCCCCCATTGAAATCCATTTTTGCCATGTTCCGTTTTTAAAAAGTGAACATGGGCCACTGCTTCAGGTGGTTATGCATATTTGTGTTTAGAATCATAGCAGGACCAAGAAGAGAATGCTTCAGTCAGCTGGAATCATGTGCTGTTGACATTATAAGTTGTTCAGTTGCTCCTCCTATCAATGCCAACCTGTTTTTGGGACCATGGTCAATGGCTGTTCCTGAAAACAAAATTGAAAAAGACAATGCAGTCCTACATTATTTGACCTTATTCTAATTCTGAAGTCTCTTATACAGTGCTGGACTGTGCAGTTTGTGAATGGTAAGGAGGAATGGAAAACAGTTTAAACAGCAAAAACTAAAAATCATCTATATCCTTTAGATGTGATTTAAACAGCTTTGTACAACACATTGTCTCAGTCAAGGTCACATGGAAAGGGTTATGTTTTTTTTTTTTTTTTCCTCTACTCAACAATCATTCCGTGCCTCAAATCCACACTTTTGTTATTTATTGTCATTACATCTATGCCTGTTTGGTTATATAATGCAACCTTGACCGAGAATGTGTTGTGCAAAGCAGGCACAGAGATTAGTAGCCTGTTAACATTAGCTCCTGGTTAGCAAAATCAAAGTTCACCTTAGCAGGTGACAAGGATCACAGACACTAAGCAGGAATGACAAAAGTATGAAAACAAAAATGTCTGCATCTCTGACTTCTCTGTGTTTGAAAGCAGCGATTATTCAGAAAACCCTTGTTAAAAGGATGTGCCACCATTTGGAGAAATACTTATTCTCCACCTCGAGTTAAACAATAGAGTTTTACCTTTCTCCAGTTCATTCAGCCGTTCTCTGAGTCTGCAATGGGTGAATGTGAGGCATACACAGTGCTTGTCGGAAAAGAAAAGCGCTATATAAAAGCGGACAATTTACCATTTATTCTTGCCACGGTCTCTGGAAGGTGCTGGACACAAACTGACTATGTCTGGGTCTGTAGGCTACATGGATCCTGATCCCATATGGACTAATGCCCATTTATTTGATTTTGCTGTGTCTTTCTTTTTCTCTTTTATTGAGTTTCACAACATGTCTTACATTAGTATTTCAATGTATTTGACAAGTAAACTCCTTGATCCAAATTGAGGTGTATCCCTATGAGCTCCATAGACTTTTTCGGCATGTCAGGTTTACGATTAGTTTTTGCCGATGTCACTATGGAGGTCTATTAGTTAAGATTCTTATCCTATTCACCCATGAAATAATCCTCCATAGACACAGAGGACATAACCAATCTGATAAAATACTAAAAGTTACCACGAATGCAATGCTGTGATTTAGACTTTGTTTACACGTACCTGGGTAATTCTGAAAGCAGGTATCTTATCAACGTGTAACCCACATTTTTGGAATACTGCCTTCAGTAGAATATTGCCCTTTTCTGAATATGCTATCATCATTTGCCAGTACCTACTGGCTTACAGAGAATTTTCTGAAATTAGTTTTTAAAGTCTAATTTAAAAACCTGTATTGGTTAATACAGATCTTGTAGAAAACTGAAACACTGAAAAGTGAGTTTTAAGGACAGTTTTCTTAAGAATGCCTGGTGAATGAGACCCATTATTCTTTCACTGATCTTTTGAGCATCTTGTGGAGAACAGGGCTGATAGTAGCCTTGCCTGTGCTCAATAGTATACCTCAAGCCTAGCCTACAACAGACGAACACGCAGGTTACAGAATCGTTGCTGCTATCTTATTGTGTGTGTAAGTAAGTCTTCTCAAACTCAAATGGGCTGCCTCAAAACCTAAAATAATCAAATCAATGCAGGCTGGCAGAAGCCACCTGTCTGAAAAGCACACCACAGACTGCTTCGGACTAAATACTCACAGTTGGTCGCCTCAGTCTCAGCCATCACACTGACTGTATGTAGCCTAGCATAAACATTACTGCAAAACTTTGTACCAATTTTTGTTGATATTAACTTATACAAATTCATATGTTTGCAATCATCATGTTTGCAAGTTTAAACATTTTTTTTGGTTGCTTCAAATTGAAGGTTGGACAAAAGTAGCGAATTCATTTATTTCAACTTCAATCTTGGCTGTCTTTCACACCAATTCAATAGGTAGATCTTTGATCTGAGTCGAGGTTAGAGATTTTGGGCCTCAAAAGACTGGTTACAACAGGCCTACATTATAGGCCTAAATGTGTTTCTTTGAAGTAAATAGATTCATGTGTTGAAACTTAAAAGGCAATGCATGGGCTGAGACCACAGTAATAAAACAAGGTATTGATAAGAGAAGTGCTGAGGAATCAGGAGGAATAAACAGACAATGGCACCAGTATAGATAGTTTTAGATAGATCAGTTCCCTGTATGTGTTTATGTTGTTGCTGATAGTACAGTGTGACTGAAGTGAGTAAGAAAGCTCTTTGCTTTCCATCATTCAGATGTGTGTTGTTCTTGACAATGCTTTGGGTAAATATTTTGTCTTGTCAATACTTCAGCATTATCATGCTTAAGCCCCTCGTCCCATACAACCGTTACTGCTAAAGCTTGTAGTGAGGTACATTTCAATTTCTTAATGTGTGGATGAGTGGGTCACAGTTGTGTTTCTACCCTTAGGTGAAAGTGGTGAAGTTCTCCTACATGTGGACCATCAACAACTTCAGCTTCTGTCGAGAAGAGATGGGTGAGGTGCTTAAGAGCTCCACCTTCTCCTCAGGCCCCAACGACAAGATGAAATGGTGAGCAGAGCACACACACCACACACACACACACACACACACACCATGCCATGCTCACTGGATTAACTGCAGTGTGCACTCCCTCTTGTGAGTTGGCCCTGCGTTTAGGTCTCCACATGTCTGGACTATTTCTGTTTTATTATCTCTCCGTTAGAGGAAGGGTAGATGAAAAAATGTCACTACTCTGCTCTCCTCCATCATTTCTTACTGTTCTCTCTTTCTTTTTCTTCTCTTCTTTTTCACTCTCTTTTTTTTTTTTCTCTTTCCCGTTATGCTCATGCCATTGACCTCATCCCTTACTCTCTCTCTCTCTGTCTGTCGTGTAGGTGTTTGCGTGTGAACCCCAAAGGCCTGGATGAAGAGAGCAAAGACTACCTTTCACTGTATCTACTGCTGGTCAGCTGCCCCAAAAGTGAAGTCAGGGCCAAGTTCAAGTTCTCCTTACTGAACGCCAAACGAGAAGAAACTAAAGCCATGGGTGAGTGGCGCCAGCACACCTCACAATCTTACTTCATTTATTAAAAACAGGCCATGTTTCATTTTTAAGAAAACATGACATAAGATTGGGTGGAGAAACTTTCTTTCTGTACACCAAAAATAGAGCAGTTTTGTTGGCTCTGTCTGGCGCAGATTTGTTTTTACCATTGTATTTCTTTTCTCTCTCAATCAGTTTCCCTACACCTAAAAACCTTGAGAGTTGAGGATAGTTTTTGCCTGACTGTTCTGTTCTCTCCCTCCTCTTCCCTCAGAAAGCCAAAGAGCATACCGCTTCGTCCAAGGCAAGGACTGGGGCTTCAAGAAGTTCATCAGGAGGGACTTCCTCCTGGACGAAGCCAACGGCCTCCTCCCGGACGACAAGCTCACGCTCTTCTGTGAAGTATGTACATAGCCACAGCCAACAGAATTGATGATGGATGCATAGCCCACTACATGCAACTTCTGCCAAATCAGAATTAGATTTATTCATGCATTTGGTTTTCTGGAACAACCAGCCACCCACTGAAGTTGTTGTCCTGAGCTCTTGTCTGCATGATAATGTGCTTTTGTTTGTAGGGAAAGGGCCTCCCCCCCACATCTCTTAATACACTCATCTGTTGGTTTTCTCACTAGGTGAGTGTTGTGCAGGACTCGGTCAACATCTCGGGGCAGTCCAATATGAACGTGCTGAAGGTTCCAGAATGCCAGCTGTCAGATGACCTGGGCAGCCTTTGGGAGGGCTCAAGGTTCACAGACTGCAGCCTCTTTGTGGGCGGACAGGAATTTAAAGCACACAAATCTATCCTAGCTGGTAAGCCACCTGGGGTGGGGGGGGGGGGTGCTAGGCAGGTCAGAATTAATAATTGTAGCTGTAATATACTTCACAGATGTATTTTTCACAACATAAAATACATTTGCTTCTCTAACCGGCAGCAAGGTCACCAGTATTCAATGCCATGTTTGAACACAAGATGGAAGAAAGCAAAAAGGTGGGTCACTGCAGCTGTTCCCAGCCTGACACAACAGAAACACCTCATTTGAAATGTCAGGAAATGAGATGCATTGCTGTTTGACGTGTGTAACCTCATGTTGGGGGTGGTGTGTTGTAGAATCGTGTGGACATTAGTGATGTGGAGCCTGCTGTTTTCAAAGAGATGATGGGCTTTATTTACACTGGAAAGGCCCCCAATTTGGATAAGATGGCTGACAACTTGTTAGCTGCAGCAGACAAGGTGAAGGACGCGCACACACACACACACACACACACACACACACACACACACACACACTCTTTCAAACATGGAAGTATATGTATACCAGGGTTTCCGCAGAGTCTTAAAAAGTCTAAAATTTGTAAAATATATATTTAAGGCCTTTTAAAGTCCTAAATTTAATGAAATATTGTGTAGCACATCCGAAAAACATTTAGCTCTGGTCTTGAACGTGGTGCCATTTTACTGCAAATGCGCTAGTGCGGTGTATTTTTTTGTGGCCCATGCCACTTGCTTGAACTGTGTCTTGTATTTGAGGGGAAGTGGAATTTTTTTGGTAGTTGTAATTGATAGAAGATTAAAGATAAAAGTATATCCTTTGGACGTAGAATCCGTTAACTTCGCTTAAAATCCCACAAACCTATGTAAATTGTTGGCCAAAACGGGCGTCACCTTGGTCTTAAATTTCAATTGTAATAGTCCTTAAAATGTCTTAAAAAGGCTTAAATTTAAGTTGTTAAAACCTGCAGAAGCCCAGGTGTACATGCATGCCAACAAGCACATATGCAGTCTCTTTGCCCACAGACATGCATGCCATGGAGTTTTTCTTATTTCAGCATCTGTCTCAGTAGCAGCACCTACATGCAGACTCCTAGCTTTAGAGCAGCTTAGAGGCTTTAACACTGGCACACACTGTCTCACATCTCCAGTCCCCATCTCACTTCTGCATATATACCTCAGCAGTGGATCAACAGGAACTTACACTTTCTCTTCTTTCTCTCTCTTTGTGTATGTGTAGTACGCTCTGGAGCGACTAAAGGTCATGTGTGAGGAGGCGCTATGCAACAGCCTCTCGGTGGAGAACGTGGCCGACATCCTCATCCTGGCCGACCTGCACAGTGCCGAGCAGCTCAAAGCACAAGCCATAGACTTCATCAACAGGTCAGTCTCTTACTTAATCACTGCTCCTGCTGCGCACACAGGCCTGAGGGATCTCAAATACTTTGAATACTATTTTGTGAAAGGAATTCGTTCTTGGTCTTTATGCAATCCCACAGACTTCACCAAGCTTGTGAACACACTCACTCACATACACATGCACGCACACACACACAGTGTTGAAGGCTTTTTGTGCGTGTTATACTACACAGTCTGACTTTATCAGAAGGAGAGATAAATGCATCAGTTTTCAGTCTTGTCTATTTCTCTTCTGCAGATGTAGTGTGTTAAGGCAGCTAGGTTGTAAAGATGGGAAAAACTGGAACAACAGGTGAGCACATGGCTATTTTTGAAGTGCAATTCTTAATTTTTGATGCTATTCTAATCCAAAGCACCATGGTCTTCTGGGGGTGAAATATGAGTGAATTATTCATGGCCGCAGTAGCAAAGCTGTCTTTTAACGTTGTGTCCGTCTGTTTTTGGCTCCAGTCACGCTGCTGACATCATGGAGACTGCGGGCTGGAAGGCCATGATCCAGTCGCACCCTCACTTGGTGGCCGAGGCGTTCCGTGCGCTGGCGTCCGCCCAGTGTCCTCCCTTTGGCCTCCCTCGCAAGCGACTAAAACAGTCCTGACACGACAGCACAGCCCCTTTCCCCGCACTCCATTCTCTACCCCCACATACACCACTCTGCCCTGATCCAGGAGACCAGGCGGGGCAGTAAGACAAGTCCCACGATGCACTCCTTCTAGCCAAAAAAAGGGGAAGATCTCAACGTGGCCGCTTCTGCGTCAGCTCAGCTCCCTGGCTCAGGAAAATAACATCATGGTCATTTCTCCACAGGTCACTTCTGACATGGCCTTATTAGACTCCCACACCCTCCAAACCCTATGCACACACACACACACACACACACACACACACACACACACCTGCACACCCCTGCCCCCACTGTTGTCTCTCTGTGTGTGACCCTGTGCCTGCCAAGGCTGACTCCAGGCCTCTCCAGATTGCACTAGTCTCCCACAATGCAGTAGTTGAAAATATGGTGTGGCGCTTTTCTGGACCTTGTCGCACATCAAGTAATGGGAGTGAAGTGGGGGTACCTGTTGCCCATCCTAGCTGTTGACAACCCCCTCTCCCAACCACCCCCGCTCCCCTCCCAGATGTGACTGAACAGAAACAGGAGTGGGACTGCGATGTCATGTCGCAACACAACGCTCTGTTGCACAGGACCAGTCTGTGGTGGTAATGCTGCTCATATTGAATACAAACTGTTCCAAACTTCCTCAGCCGTGGCACTGAGGACCTGCATTACATATTTGGGTAAAAAATGTGATGTATTACAAGTGTATGTAATTATGAATATTACACATGGAAAAAAAACTGAGATGTCTGTATTTTGCACCTCCTTAACTATTGGGTAAATATGAAGATTTGTTTACCAACTTCTCTTGGTTTACAATGTTCTTTTGGTGTGCGTGTTTGTGTATGCGTGTGTGCGCGTGTATGTGTGTGTGTGTGCGTGTCTCTTCATGTTGCATTCTTTCTGAACTTGGTCTTTTTATTTCCGTTGGATTCTGCTTTGCTTAGTTGATCAAACGGCTGAGTTCTTTGTCTTTTGAAAAAGCTGTATTGTGGTTTATGAATTATTTTGAATTATGATTTCATGCTTTGAAATTAAAATGCCAAAAAAAAATCTAAGGCAAATGTTCTTGCAACGCTTCTTTTAAACTACTGAATGCAGTCTCCTGTTGTGCTTAGCGGTTCAAAGTTAGTGTGACCGTAAAGCCCAACAGAGACAGAAGGCCACAAAGGTTAGTTCATAACTTGCGTAAGTCTTAATAGGTTTATGCAAGCCACCTATTTGTCATCTTCAATTTAAAAGTTGATGGAGATGAACAGCCTTTTTGGCTTTTGGCTAAATGGAAGAAGCAAATGGTGCATCCTGGTTTGTAGCATAATGCTGGTTGCTCCTGATATCCTCAATAATGTTTGCATATGAAGATAGTGTTCATTCTACTCACCTGTCTAATATTTTAACTATATTGCCAATTTTTAGACACCCCTCATGGTAAAACTCAACCCAGGAGCACTAGAGTAATCCCAAGGGTGAGGACATAGTCACAACTCAATTCACAGTTTGACTCCAATATAAGGGGCTGGTGACTGTATCAAGAGTAAGATGCAAGCATAATGTATTTCATCAACAAATTTATGTTTGTAATGATCTATTTGTGATCAGGGATTTCATAAATGGGTTTCCTCCTGAGACCTTATATTTATAAAACAGCAAAAGGCTGAACCAATCATATGGACCTCCAAATGACAGCTTTTGATCTAAATGAATAAATGATTGGAACTAGTAGTCAGTAGTTAAACTGTCTCTCATGAGTGTCACACTCATATACCTCTCGTTGGCATACACATAAGAAAGTTAAAAAAAAATTAATAACAAATTTAAAAAAAATAAAAAAAAATCCTAATTTCTATTATTTGTTATAATCTGAGAAACAGGTCAGAGACTTGTTTATACAAACCATATTTAAAGATTATTTGGTCCACCCCAAACACACAGCGTTTTGATAAAGTTTAAAACAAGTAAGCATCAACATTTTAATGTACTCATTCAATTTGTGATGTAACTTAACTAGGAGAATGTACAATGCTTATTCAATGTAGTTGATAAGAATGTTGGAGACATTATTTGTTTCCATCCCCATGTCAAACTCATTGGTATTTTTATATTTTTAATAATGATGAATTACATTAGCATGATTTCCAGGAAAAATAACAATAAATAAATAAATAGACTAAGAATAGTCCTCTAGCTGACATCAGTCAGTATTTCTCATATCCTCTCCCCATACAAGTACTGGTGAATGACACTTCTGAAAAATTAGTACAAATACACAGGCAACATGTATCACTAGTTCTGACCATAGACTTTGTTTACTTCTGATGGGGAAAAAACAACTGAGGAGATTGAAACCACCTTTACAGGGTTGGTGCCTGTACAAATTCTGATACATGGCAGAGAGATTGATACCAGCAACAACTGCTGGGAAGCCCAGCTATAATGACATCGTAAGGGTGAAAGGTCAAAGAGGAGAGACGTCTAATTGGATTTTAGAGTCAGAGGGCCCTCCAAGTGCCTCCTCTAGAGACATGCAGAGGAGCGAGGAGAAGGCGAGTGGGGAGGCCCCTGGGATAGGATAAGTGCAGATATGCAGGGGGCTCTACGTCACCCCATGGAAGTGTAGGGTGTGTCGCTGTGGTAGTTGTAGTCTGGGCAGACCTTCTGCACCAGCCGGTAGTCTTCGCTGGAGAAGTCGATGTAGATGCAGATGACTTTGAAGGGCTTGGAGCAGAGCCAGGACAGGTGACTCTGTGTCTGCTCCTGGTAGCACACACGTGACGGGTCAGTGCTGCACAATGACGTGCGCTTGCTGCGGTCTGTCTTCTCATACTCGATGCGGCAGTTGAAGCCCTTGGCCATGGAATCCTGTGTCTCCATGGCGGCAAGCTCACGCAGCTGGCTCTGGAACTCAACAGCCTTGTTGGGCGGCACCAGGCTTACAGACACGTTGCCCAGGCCTGTAGAGTTGTGGCGGAAGTAGACGCTGAATGTGCCATTGCCGTGGTCGACGATCTTGCCGGTGATGAGTAGATTGACCTTTACCGTCTTGATGTTGGAGTGGAAGTCGCCCCAGCCAAACATCTTCTTGAACTTGCCCGTCTTGACCATAGGGCGCCGCTTGGAGCGTGCCAGGGTCTCGTCGGCACCAGTCAGGTTGGACAGCCATGCCCAGAGCTCCTGGGGGCTGTCCTCCAGCTGTGTCATGTCGTTGGGGCCGTGCTCATCGTGAGGCGCTGGCGGCGGTTGGGCGAAAAGCCTTAAGGAGCCGGGCTGGGCTTCCTGGGAGGAGATGCTGCTCTGCTCGTGGGTCTGGCTCCACTCAACCATGCCCTGCACCACGCCCTCATTAGCCATGCAAGACATCTGCAAGAGAGAAATGTGTCACCATCGTTTGTTTAATGTTTGCTTATGTTCATATGTGTGTGTGGGGGGAATTGAGAAGGCATTACATGCAATTCTGTTCAATATTTCCTGGTGTCTGTGTTTGAAAATGTCCTCATTGTAAATGGAATATGTGTGTATGTGTGTGTGTGTGTGGGGGGGGGGGGGGGGGATATACAGTGCCCAGCATAAATGAGTATAACCCCTTTGAAAAGTAACAGTTTAAACAATATGTCCATGAAAACAAAAAAATATTTCCAAAATTTTTGCAGACTAAGTTTAATATCACATCTGCATAACATACAACACAAAAGTTTGCGTAATAATATAACTTAGATTACATATTTTTCAGTTTTACTCAAATTAGCGGTGAGCAAAAATGAGTACACCCCCAACAAAACTATTGCATCTAGTATTTTGTATGGCCTCCATGATTTTTAATGACGGCACCAAGTCTTCTGGGCATGGAATGAACAAGTTGGCAACATTTTGTAACATCAATCTTTTTCCATTCTTCAATAATGACCTGTTTTAGAGACTGGATGTTGGATGGAGAGTGATGCTCCACTTGTCTCTTCAGAATTCCCCATAGGTGTTTGATTGGGTTCAGATCAGGTGACATGCTTGGCCACTGAATCACTCTCACCCTGTTCCTCCTCTGAAAGCCGACAGTGGCCTTAGATATGTGTTTAGGATCACTGTCATGTTGGAAAAGTGCACCACGACCAAGTGCACGGAGTGATGGTAGCATTTTATTTTTCAATATAGAGCAATACATCTCTGAATTCATGATGCCATCAATGAAATGCAGCTCCCCAACACCAGCAGCTCTCATGCAGCCCCACGTAAGGACACTGCCACCACCATGCTTCACTGTAGGCACCATGCATTTTTCTTTGTATTCCTCACCTTTGCGACGCCATACAGTTTTGAAGCCATCAGTTCCAAAAACATTCATTTTGGTCTCATCACTCCACAATACAGAGTCCCAGTAGCCTTCATCTTTGTCAGCATGAGCCCTGGCAAACTCTAGGCAGGCTTTTTTGTGCCTGGGCTTTGGGAGAAGCTTCTTTCATGGACGGCATCCATGCATGCCATTCCTCTGCAGTGTATGGCGTGTTGTGTCACGGGAAACAGTCACCCCCGTTTGGCTTTCTACTTCTTTAGCTAAATGTAGTGAACTTGTGTGCCGATTTTCTTCAACCCCTCTCATCAGAAGACGTTCCTGTCGAGGTGTTAACTTCCGTGGACGACCAGGACATCTCTGTGACATGGTCGCAGTTCCATTTTTCTTAAATCTTTGTACCACTTTTGCTACAGTATTCTGACTAATAAGTAAAGCTTGGCTGATCTTCTTGTAGCCTTTACCTTTCTGGTGTGAGGAAATAATTTTCTTTCTCAGGTCTTGTGTCATTTCTCTTCAATGTGGTGCCATTGCTGACAGCAGGGAATGGGGAGGGGTTTTCTTAGAGTAACACCCTTTTATAGTCAACTATCTGCTGGACTAATTGAATAATAACTCACCTGTGATTGAATTCTTGGTAAATAAGACATTTGTAGTCTAAAATCTTGCTTTTGCCCTGGGGTGTACTCATTTTTGCTCCCCCCTAATTTGAGAAAAACTGAAAAATATGTAATCTAAGTTATATTATTACGCAAACTTTTGTGTTGTATGTTATGCAGATGTGATATTAAACTTAGTCTGCAAAAATTTT
Organism: Tenualosa ilisha; assembly: GCA_015244755.2. Classification (NCBI taxonomy): domain Eukaryota; kingdom Metazoa; phylum Chordata; class Actinopteri; order Clupeiformes; family Clupeidae; genus Tenualosa; species Tenualosa ilisha. Next base: position 634,528 of record PYXC01000495.1, on the reverse strand, counting down.
GGAAATATTTTTTTGTTTTTATGGGCATATTGTTGAAACTGTTACTTTTCAAAAGGGGGGGGTACTCATTTATGCTGGGCACTGTATATTTACATACAATTATTATACTATTATTATGTGTTATAATATTATGATCTAATAGTCTAATTGGATTTTAGGTTGGGTTGGGTTGTTGGCAACATTTGACAGCAGTCTTTGTTACTGGCTCTGAGTGCAGAGGACTGGGTATGGGCAGGCTCCTCCATCAAGTTAATGTGAAGATATCACTGGTGAGTTTGCATCCAAAAAAGCTATAGTATCATAATCCACATTCTCATGAAGCTATTCAGAAGGAGGAAAACATTTGATGCAAAAAGATGTTGTTTTATATCATGTGGTAGTCCCCCACACCAAACACACGTTGCGTATATATATACTTTGATTTATCATAATATCACTACATTTACATTCCCAACCACACCACACAACACACTATCCCACGATCCCCTGTGCCTCCATGTAGCTCAGGAATATAGAACCAGGTTGTTGGTTGTTTGACAATGGTTGGAGTGACAGGTAACAGAGCCAAAACATTAACTACATGAGCTGTGCTGCGCAAAAAGCAGAACCACAAACACAAACACACACACACACACACACAGACACACACACACACACACACAGACACACAATGAAGTAACACAGGTAACACAGCCATTGATATGAAGCACACGTTAACCTACAGTCTACAAAAACCACACAGATTGTAAGTGGATTGTACATTGGGAGGTGGCAGCATAGCATTTGAGTAACCTGGCTAGCAAACTAGTAGCCTGGAAAGTGGTGGTATGAATCCCGGCTGCCACTGTTGTACCCTTGAGCAAGGCACTTAACACTACATTATTATAAGAGACACTGGCCCTGACGTAACTGATGAATGTGAGAGGCTTTGGAAAATAGCATCAGCTTGATGCATAAATAAGATGAGAACATTGTGGGAACACAGAAATCTTTGACATGAGATGATCAAAAGATGTCACCACCTGTCTATCAAACAGAACGACGGGATTCTCTCTGGCTGGACAATGAATTCTGTCATGTCAGATCTGTTTTTCAGGTCTAACTCAGATCAGCCATGGGTCCCAGACTCCTCAGAACTGAACAGAACCGGGTCCCTGCCTGCTTCTCTCTGCTCTCTCCTGTTGGCTGCCTCTTTGCTCCCTCTTCCCCATTCAGTTCACACCACAATCGTTTCTGGAAACAGTGTCCTAGTGTCAGATTATAATCCCGATAGATGAGGCAAAAAAATAAAAAATCCACATCAGCTATGTCCATAGAGGCTGGAATTATATTCTGTTTCAACGGCTGAGGTGATTGGCTAATACACCATGATTGCTCCCAACATCTACAGCTAGGACCTGATCCTGGGCCAGTTTCATTCTGCCACTCTAAATGGCTGGGTCAAGACAATGATCGGTTTACCTGATTCCAAACCACTTAGAGTAATGAGGACTCTCCCTCTGCAGAGCAGTGCTGAAGGAGAGACCGAGAGGGGGAGAGAGCAAAAGACAGAGAGGCAAAGGGTGGCCTTTGAAGTTCAGGACCATCCCCTCTCAGGCTTTCGCACAAGCCTCTCTGCCACAGCGAAATGAACAGTGCAGGAGAATGACAGACTGAGACAGACACAATCAAACGGCGGATTAATGTCCCTGACATAAGCTCCCTGGGGAGGGAGAGAAACTGAGGAAAAATAAAGAAATGAAAGAAAAAACTAATCAATGAGGCAGAGATTAGGGACCTTCTAATCCAGTTGCATTTTTTATTACATTTTGTGGCAGTCGCTGAGCTTGAAAGCAGGGATGGAAGAAAGAAGGGGAGAGAAGAGAAAAGCATGATTGAGTTGGTTGGGATTGGGGGGTCAGGTCTCCGGAGGGGCGTTGGACCAGTAGCACATCTTCGCAGTCACCCATAGCAGCCTAAAGACACATGCTTTTTTACACACTGCCATAGCCAAGTTCATTTTCCTTTTCATTTACACTTTAAAAAAATAACACAAAAATGATTTGGTGTGACAGTAAGAGCATGAGAGTGGTGGATTAAGACGTGAGAGAACTGGCTTATTAAAGTTCTTCCAACCATATAAGCATCAAAAGCATGAGGTTGGGAGACTGGCGTTAATGATGCATAGTAGCCCTATGGAACCATCCTCTGCTTTCATATTCTTCACCCCTGTCACTGTCCTTTCCTTGAAATACACACATTCTTATCCATACTTAATTGATCCATTTGCTCTGCCAGGTGAAGAATATTATACTTTGCTATTAATGTACTAATTGTGCGTAAGTGTTGGGCCTAGATATTCACATCTGTCTCAAAACACCTGACAAAATGATTAATTAGACTACATGGTTAGGCTAGTAAGGTAGAAAAGTTAGAACTCACCATCTGCACGTAAATCACCAGTGTCAACCGAAGGAGTTTTGCCATCTTCAGATATTTCTTCAACATTTCTTGGCAACTTCAGGACTAAATACATCCACGTTCAGTATATAGACTCTGCACTCCTGGTACCATCGCTGATCCGAACTGCTCGAAAGAGACAGAACAGCAAGGATTAAGGACATCACAGAGGTAAATAATTCTGGCTTTATCAGTTGAATGATAAAAAAACACCCCGATGACATTTCGAAATGAACGGGGATTAAAAAATCTACAAATGATTCTAAAACGTCATGCATCATGGTAGGTTTTATTATACCATACTGAGTACTTGAGCCTGAAAATAATATTGACTAAATGAAATCTGGAACACTTTTCACTTATAACCGTTCGTTTTTAAGTCTTACCGTGTCGTTTTCAGTGGCACAGCGTCAGTAGTCCACGGAGCGCTTCCCTTTACGCGCGAGTGGTGACATCCAGACTGGACACCTTAGCGCAGGACACCGACGGGCGTGGATTGTGTTCGGTGCCCCCTTGACCGCTTATCCAAGTGCTGAAATGTGACGGCGAATGGGCATTTCTTTAGTCTTGATTAAAACAATATAATCGCCTTTTTTGCGCTGGTCGGCTCAAGTCAGTCCCAAATCCTCTTAGAGTTCCTCATCTGTTTGCTCGCATTTTTAAATGCAATAGTTTAATATCATAAAGCGCTTATGGACAAGTAATTGTCTCAAAAGAAAAGTATTTCGTCTACAGTCCTCTGAAGAGATACCAACATTTCTACGTGCCCTCGTTCAATTCCATTCCCGGTACATATGTTGGCTGCTGACAGGGCGCGCATCCTGCAAACTCGCCGCCGACCGCCTCCGGTCAAGCGGCGGAGGCAGTGATAGCGCAGTTCCTCAGGAAGACCAAGCCTCTATGGGGTGGGACAGCTCTGCGCTTTCCACAAGCAGCCTCTACTGATTCCACTGAACTACAGGAAGGGTCCTTTTTATACTAATGCGAAGTTCCCACGGTTCTCTGCGCGTTCAGCTACATTTACGTCATATTTGTCTCCCCTGGTTGACAATGCTCACAATTTCAAACAATTTCGACATGCTAAATTGTAAATGAAAACCTGCACTACGGTGCTTTGTTTTACAGATAATTCAATTGCCTTTTAATTTTCAGTTTTTTTTTCTCATTCATTTTTTGAGGATTCTGGATGTGCTGCACTTTTCTTGTCTAGTGTATTTTTGTGTATAGTTTGTGTATAATGTAACCGGCATGCGCCGATTCTTACTACTACATTTTTCTGTACAAAAACAAATTTGGGTATTACATACCCAGATGTTGACACCGGACCTCTACTTATACTAAAGACGGGACCCTAATCTTCAGGCCATTGCCAAAGGTATTGGCGCCATCCTGCGGCCCACTAAAAGAACAAAATACACTTTGTAAAAATAAGCAGTTTTATTAACGCACTCAATGGTGTTTTTAACAAAATTGTACAAATTGTATAATCAACAAATAATTGTACAAATTGTATAATCAACAACATTGTCCCCACTTAAATCTTTCAATTTCAGAACATGTATACAATTCAGCCACTTACAGATCACTTTAGTGTCAACAGCTGAAATCTAGATTAGTAACTTTCAAATAACAATAATTATTAAACAAATAAACAAATAATTATTTCCAAAACAGCAGTTCAACAACAATAAATACTTTACAGTTAACTTTTCACAACTTGTTTTTAACTACAAAATGCACAGAACCATATAGCACATTACACACAAACTTATGAGAGGCCATTAATGTCTGTTAGCTATGCTGCTCACGGGTCAGCCTCATGAACAACACCTCTAGGCATCTTATCAAAAGAGCACAGCATGGACTTAAAGCCACCTGATTCGGTCCCTCTGCTCTCATAGGTGCGGGCAAAGGGACGAAGTTTCCTGAGCACCTCTGAACACTGGGTTCTAGGAGGCGTTGGGGTGTGGAATACGTATGGGTCCTTGGATGGGGGCACGGCAGCATCCCCCTCTGTTTGCCCTGAGCCCATCACTGGAATATCTGAGGAGGCCATCAGGGGCGTGGTTGGGGGAGGTTTCTTCAAAACGCCTTCAAAAGAGGGGGCTCTACAGGCCTGCTCCACACCTGCACTCAACCCTGAATCACCTCCTACACATCTGTCCACAGGCCTGCCTGCCCAATCCAAGTGAATGTTTGGATCTACATCTGAATGCCTGTCTAGAGAATCCACAGGAAGACTTTTTGTCTGTCCCTCTGCACTGGTTAGACATGTGACTTGATCATCTGCATTTCTGTTGAGGCCAACATCTACATTATTGCCTGTAGGTCTATCTGCGCTCTGTGGACATGAATCTTTGACTTTATGTTTGACTTTGGTAGGTTTATGTGGGGTCTGCTTGAGCCAAACTGCTTGCTTATCTGTGCTGATATTCCTATTCACATCACTGCATCTAAACAGATGGATGAGAGGTTGTGTCTCTGCACCTCTACCCGCATCTCTGTCTGCACCACTGGCAACATACTTGAATATCTTCCTTCCACGGTGCCTATCTGCTGTCAGGCATGGGCCGGGGCACAGTCTCGCTTTGTGTCCATCACCATGTCTGTCTCTAGGGCTGTCTGTCCTCAGGTCTATTAGGCTGTCCTCCCTGCCATAAGGGCTACTACCTACATACCCTAGATTATCTGTGTGTCTGTGTGACTGGCTACCTACTTTAGCATCCGCCTGCATACCTGAGGAGCTAAGTGTGTTGACACGTCCATGCTTGTCAGAGAATCTGCTACTCTCTATGTCAGTGTTCACGTCCTGGAGTTTTCCTGGACTCAGGCTTGCATGTTCCCCTGTGCAGCAGTCTTCAGTGAGGTCAAAGGTCAGATGCTCCTCACCCAGCAGCTTTTGGCCTCTGTCAGTCTCCTCTCTCTTTGGTCTCCCTCTCCCCCGTTGCTCCATCTCCTTCTTTTTCCCCTCCTTCACGGAATGCTCAATGCTCTTGCTCTTCCTCGCTTGTCGGCCACCTCCAATTGGAGGCCAACGGTTAACCGACCTTCTACCCCGTCTTGATCTTGCCTTATTCCTGGGTTGTGCTTGATAGAGGGAATTTGGACGAGGTTTCTTGCACTGTCGAAGGTTTCTGAGACATGCACACATACGCACACACACAGACAATATTCCAATTCACAAATAATTGGCAAACATAAAAAATCCCTTACACGATGAGAAATTTATGGAATCAGAACACAGGGCTTGTGCTTATGGTCATGATATCCATCTATATGTGCTTATATTGCTTCTTGGCATGGCTCCTTACCTTTGCAGAAATACATGAGATCTTATACAGACCTCACATTCATCCACAAGATCTCTCTCTGCTTGGACTTTTGCACGCTGCCAGATCAAAGGAAGATGCTCAAACAATTTCCTGTGTGCCCACACACACAAAAAAAGTGATACTGAACCATCATTGCATATCAGGGATTAATGCACAAACATTAACCACATTAATAGATAAGAGCAAGTACAAACATACACAGCACAAATTAGTCGGTCAAGACTTTCTCACAAACATAAACGCACACATGCACAGGCCAGTCTGCACTCCTTCACAGAAGTTCAAGTGCAGAAAAACGTCCTCTTACCCTCTCACTCTGCGAGGGACACACATTCCTCGAGGTCGCCATGGTTTCAGCAGCCACCACTGATCATAGTATAAGCATGCTGGATCTGAGTAAATAGTCATCAGAGAATCTAAGAGGATGGCTGACAAGATGTATAGCACAGGGTAAGCTCACTGCTTTTTCAAATGTTAAATCCATTCACTCAAGAAGCAGAACTGACAACTTCACAGCATACAGGTAAGTCTCAAAAAATTAAAACATTATGAAATAGCGAGTTAATTTCAATAAGCTAATTCAATGTGAAATGTGGAATTCATACATTATACAGATTCATTAGACGGCAAGTGAAATATTTCTAGCCATTATTTGTGTTTAGGGGTGGGCGGTATAAACGACGTACAATATAAATTTGGCCAATAGTAGAGATTCTGATTATACCAGCATATCACGACAGCCCAGCTAAGATTTTTTTATGTGCATTAGCCTATATTTATATAATGTAGGCCTCCACTTTCAAGCTAACACTAACATAAACACAAGACGCATACTTTTGATTTCATACAGAGACTTTATTTACCATCACGTAACGGTAGCAAAGATCCAGCTATCCTATCTATTATCTTGCACGATCACGAAGATGATTGCATTTGGATCGATTTATGAGAGCTTTGTGAGTCTAGTCATTTACGGGTAATTTACGCAGACCTATGGTAACTTATTTTATGTTCTCTTTACCATGATGTCGTTTTTGATTAAAGTATGGTTGAAAAGTTTTAGCAGGTACGGCCATCTCCCTAAATAAAACTTTCAGATGCACTAATGAAAGCTCTAGTGCATCGCTATGAGGTGCCCAAGTGAAATGTCTTTTTGTAAAATAAGGCCTACACTTTCCATTTCATTCTCCAGCCATGTACAGTCTCCTCATTAGTATTGCTCATTTGAAATTGTTTTTTGAAGTTTTTTGAATATATTGCAATATATACCATATACCATTTATGCTTAAAATTTATTTGCAATCTGAATTGTAGGCCGTAACGCCCAGCCCTATGTGTGTTAATTTCAATGACTATGGCTTACAGTTAAAGAAAACCCCAAATTCAGTATCTCACAAAATTAGAATATCACATACAATCCCATTTTTGTCTAGACCGCAAACAAGACGACCCCTCTTTTTCTCAAGAATTTACAGGGAAAAAAATGCTGTCTTAAATTCAGGCCAATACATGCGTCATCACCTGGTGCCATTATGTAACTCTGCTCTCACCTTTCACTACGCTCTTAGTCCAGTGGAGTTGCCTTTTCATCCTCATGTAGAGCCTCAAGCAGTGGGTGCACAGACCCTGGACCACAGGATGAGGCAGCTTGCTGGGGCCTGAGGCGATGGAGCAGTGTGAATCATCAGATACATTTCCGTCCACCACATCACCACTTTTCACTGTTGTGTTTTGGCTGTTAAAGGGGAATGGTATGAGGGACGAAGGAGTGGTAGACAATTCAGGTGACATGTTGGGGCCTGTGGACTGTGACATGCTCGGGTTCACAGGTTGTCCATCATCCTCACTTTCTGAGTCGAGGACCAACGCTGACGTGGTGTACGACTGTGCCGTATTCGACTCATCACTGTCTGACTGGAGGACCAGATTAGACATGACGGGAGATGAGTATCCATTCAACCCCCACACAGGACTTTTACAATTCTCTGTCCACTCATCATCATGGTGTCTATGAGGGCTGTCAATAAGGTCGATGAGATCATGGCCTCCCAAATCCTGGTTGGATTCATCCAGAATGTTGCTGTTTTTCCTTGAAAGCTCCAGTAGGGCATGCTTTGAAGTCCTTCTCTTTTTAAGACTTCTCAATGAGCTATTAGTACCATGGCTGGGTGGGCCCTTACTTTTGAAAGACTTTAATTTAGAGAGGGTCCCAGCATCTGTCTGAGGCTGCTTGCCTGCTTTGGACTGGTTCATGGTGAGGTGCTTGATATTTGTACGAATCTCAACTTCTTCAATCACAAACTCCACCTGCACGGCACACATCCAGCACTGTCACAACAGAAACATCAACTGTTTAAAATAACTAGACCAGGCATAAAACACAAACACCCTACCATTACTGTACCGTCTGCCTCCCATCTCTTTGTATGCTGTATGCGACAAGCATGATGTGATCTGCAATGACAGGAATGAAAACCTGCATTTACAGTCATACATACTATACATTCACATCAAGATGGCATGTCTAATTATAATACTAATAATATAAATGTTACTATAATATAAACAAATATATAGTATAAACAAATATAAATGTTAAATAATTAGCCTACTTAAAGTGCAACTTCAAGGTTAAACAGGGTTCCCACTCTTTCTTCAGTATCAAATTTAAGGACTTTTCAAGGACATTTCCAGGCCTTTTGCCGCAAATTCAAGAAGTGTGAAATCTTACCAAAACAATGATGCAGCCCTGGTGTTATTGGATATGCATTAGGACATACCCAAATGCAACTACAGACACAGTGGTGGTTGACTTTGTTAACATCTAAGCCGATCATGCTCCTTACTTTCTCTGCCACTATTTTCCTGCCACCATTGCTCCCTCCCAGTACAGAGAGGTTTCGTAACGCCTGAAAAGGGAGTTGCCATAAACAACTTTTGGGTCAACGGGAATCTCCACCAATCAAAGGCGCCAATTTATGCAGCTCTGCACTTCAGAATGTTGGGTAGTGCCTTGATGTAGTGCTTCCCCGAGAAATCAGGAATAAAAGACAATCAAGACAAAAAAAAATCAAGATTGATGCCATATGATATGAACCTGTGACCAGACAATTGGTTTGTCTTGCTGTAGCTAGTTAGAAGTCTACCTTATGTGGTTAAGACTGCATGGGTTAGAATCAAATTCTCAATACCAAAAAATACCAGCGTTCTAAGATTTGGTTATTATATGTTTTAAAGATCCTACTGACAATACCATTTTTCATAAAGGCTTTCTTGCAACACAAGTTAACTTTTCCATTTTTGATTATTTTGTTATTTCTATGCTTTTTCAGAGTAAATTCTCATTACTGCAACATGTCCAGACCAATTTTTCAGCTCTTTAAAGATATAAAGTCTCTCCAACTTATTTTTATCTTATATTTGAAACTTGAGGCTTATTGTTGCATGCCTAATAGATGATCAAATATATATTTCTGGAATGTATACATAGCTTAACAAAAACATCTAGTGTCCAGCCAATGTAGTTTTCATTACCATAATATTTTTTGCAATGCTATAAAAACTAATAAGAATGTTTAAATTCATGCTAAATTTCTTGTCATATATCACTGGGAAGAGATCGTAGATGGCTACAATTCAAGGCTGTCTATTTTTTTGTGGTCGTATAAATCTATAATTTCTCTCAAAATTTTGTGTACACGACCCACAGGTTCTCATTACCAAAATTAATCAAATCACCATGATAAAAATTCTTTTTTTGGTTCAGACTTGTTATTAAGGTGTTGAAATTCCCATTGTGACAATGGTCAGTTTTTTTTCCTCAAAGTCATAATATCAGCGCAACTTCTGGCAATTCTTCTATTACATTCTTTCATTACCACAATGATTTTTGGCTTTCCGGCAGTGATAAATTTGTCTCTGTAATTAGCCTAAGGTTACTTTTATATTTTCTTTAAATTCTGAAATGTATTGAATCTGAAATTCAGCATTCTACCATCATGCTGCCAGGGTGTGGTGTCATTTACCTTTCTACACAAAGACTTTAGGTCATAAACTATGATCTGTGTAGACTATCTTAGATTAACTATTTAATTTCACTATTCTCATTGCTTAAAATATCTAAATTCATTTCTAAAATGGGTCCAAACTTGTGTTAAAATGGAAATTGTTTAATATGTAAATAATCATAACTTGTTTGTAATTACAATTACATAACCTATAGCAATCGCTTTTAAATCTCTGTGAATTGTAAAACATAAACATAACACACAAAACATAACACATTTCAGAAAAATATCCCTTTTTTGCAAATAATTAAGTATATTGCAGTAGAGAGAAATTATGTAAGAAGTTAAAAAGTAATTTATATTTTTCAAATCTAATTCATATAGTTTACATAGGCAGTACATCACAGCGTTGTCAATCTTTATATAAAAATGCCCTTGAAAAATTTTTTCAACCTTATATTTAATGTGAAATCATGTTGCAAAATCATGTAATGAGAAATTTTAAGGACTTAATCTTTTAAAATTAAAATAAATATACTTTAAACCTCAATAAATGTTCTGAAATTACTATTCTCAGTAACTTGACATTGAACTTCAACTATTCTTTTCAAATGACTTAAAATTTTCCATGTTGGATTACAAAAAAGGTAGGATTTCGTGAGAATCATCCGGCCGTGCTGCCATCTCGCGGCGCCAACATTACTGCAGTGCTACACGCATTGAAAGGCATTGGAGGCAAGTGACAGTCACGGCATAATAGCAAAGAAAGAAGCACAGACAATGTTTGGCAGTAGCCCAGAGTCACTCACACAGTTACCAATACATTAGCTGCCTCGTTAAGACTTCTAAGATGTGCATAACAAGGTGGTTATAGTAGTAAAATCTGCGGACAGTGACGTTAACTTGCTAGCAGCTAGGCTCGGTCAGCCATTCAACATCAAGATCAGGCCGTACCTAACCCAACATGCAACCCAGCTCCTGGTACAGACCCTGGTTATCTACTGACTACTGCAATGCCCTCCTATCAGGTCTTCCAGCCTTTGCTGTGAGACCACTACAGATGATGCAGAATGCAGCTGCACCTCTGGTTTTTAACCAGCCAAAAAAGGGCACGTCACACCTCTGTTCATTGAATTCCACTGGCTACCCTTAGCCGCTGGCATCAAATTCAAGGCACTAATGGTGACCTACAGGGCGATTGATGGGTCTGCTCCCATCTACCTGAATACTCTCTTAAAGCCCTATGTCACCCGCTGACCACTTCGCTTCCTCAAGGAATGATAACGGCCAACACCGTGCGCAGGTCAATCCAGACTCTTATCATGTGTTGTTCCACGCTGGTGGAATGACCTTCCAAGTTCTACCAGATCACCAGATACCCTCTCCACTTTTAAGAAACTCTTGAAGATCCAGCACTTCCAAGAATATCTCCTGGCTTGAATCCTGAGAATGCACTTAATCTCTTATACTTAACCTCTTTTATACGGCACTTTCAGCTGAAAATACTGCTATTTTTATGTTAGTATAGGCACTCTTTGTTAGTTTCTTTCATTGTGTTGTAGCTTGAATGTTTATCCTCTTTTGTTAAGTAGCTTTGGATAAAAGCGTCTGCTGAATGCATAAATGTAAATGCTTCAACCAACCTACATTAGCCTAGACACGAATTTATCATTTTATATATAGAATTATTTTATGAACCTCCTGGCATGAGATGAGCTCCAAAACATGAACTAGGTCAAAACTGTTTGGGCTCTGGATGGGTTGGTAACGTTAACATAATGTTAGCTAACCATAAGATAGGCAGTGATAGCGGTACACCCGGGTTACAGTGCAAATTTCATAAAGTTTTATTCCAAAACGTGTCCTTCACCACTTCTACTGAAGCAGACATACACAATACCGGTTCTTTCGACATCGTATGAAAATACATGGTCCAAAGTATAAAATAAAAGCTGAAAACTCAGGTGTTTTCCTCCAGTAGCGTCCAAGCATGCACGCAGTCTTCGTGACAGCAGCACCGCGACAACGGCCGCTACGTTTACTGCCGCATTTCGCCGGGTTTGTCTTACACAGACGAACACAGAATAATATTACTAACATATGTAAAACCTGAATAAGATAAAAAGGCATTTCTTATACTGGTAACGAAAGATATACTGGCGAGATGTCATGACGGTAACGGCGGAAAGTTAACAGCACCGCTCTAGTTAACACGATTCATCAGCTTTATGGTGTGTTGAACGTGATGTCTTACGTTTCAAGGTGTTCGCCATCAAACCTTTTCAAGGCAGCCATTACCCTCTGTTATGTTACTTGCAAACTTAAGTTTATCGTTTACAAATAACTAGCTATTACAACTCATTCCAGCCATCTCACGTAGAACTTTCGCTTAACTTACACGAGCGCGTTCTGGCGCTACACATAGTCCATCGGTCGTACACTGCAATCAGAATCAGACATAATCCATTCAGTCTATGGCATAGGCAGGCAGTCATACGTCCCGCCAAAACATTTGTTTCGCGTGGCTTCTTCTGGTAAAACTCGAAACTCGAAATGTTACTATCGCCACCTACAGGGTGAATGTATCACAGATGTCAAATCTCTTAAAAAAAAAACTATGAAATATAATCATGTTTTATATTTCTTGGCTATTTTATGCTCACAATATTTTCGTGAGCTTTTTTTCGGATGATCGCTCTAAAACAGAAACACATCCTTGAAACTGTAGGCTTTAGCCTACATTTTACCGGGCTTATGTTAATGTTCATTGTTTTCTTGGTTTTCGTTGCATTTTAATACCCGAATCGCTACCCCTAATCACTCTGAATGTTGGTATCACATTTGGTTCGGGTAAACCCAAGGTGAAATTTACTCTACAGGTCTGTTCGTCTTATTATGCTTGCACCCTATTTCAGAATTCCAATTAAATTCTCTTCTGCTTGTGATTTTTTTAGTCCTGGAGAAACCGTTCGGAATTAGTGCAAGATGTGTTTTTTTCTGGATTAAAAAAAAACTAACTTTTGACTGGAGTGTCATAAGAATTTCGTGTTACAAAAGGCATTGCGCAACAACCCTTTGTCCACTAGATGTCACCATGCCCCTTTTTAAGAAACTAATAAAAAAGACAACTAAATCTGTTCGATGTTTTGATTGACATGTTGTTTAAAATGTATGACGATAAACATCCTTTCAAACGAAGCATGGGTTTTACATTCAAAGGAAGTAATCAAAACACCAGAATGTGTGTGTGTGTGTGTGTGTGTGTGCGTGTATGTGTGTGTGTGTGTGTGTGTACGTGCGTGCGTGCGCGCGGAGCGGGGTGGGGGTAGTTGCGTGGACACTCAGTGAACTTTGTCCTTGCAAGATCAAAAATCTGATTAACATCTTGACACGTTCCGGTACAATAACAGGTGCAGCTGATAAGAAACTAAATTATTGTCTTCTGCGATCATATATCATAGACAGTTGGAAAGAAAAAAATAAAATAAAATAAAATAGCATACTACCTACATAGCCTACGTCTGAAACACTGTCGACCAGACTGTGCTGGTCGTGCGTGACTGACCATTATAACTATGAACTGAAGTCGCATGCTCGCATAGAAGTGTTTCCCCACTGGCTAAAACCGAAAGAAATCACCTTCCTGTGACCTTCTAAAGTCCCGTAGCCATTACAGCTACGAATAGCCACAAGAAGCCATGACTGTATTGAGAATTGAGTCTACAGTGTCTGAAGAACTCTCGAGTGCATCATTGACACCATCAGCCTGTGCCATGTGGTCAAACCTTTTGATCTGAAGATATTACCCCTCTGTATGCTTACCCCTCCCTGCTTTTCCAACTCACGTGAGAAGATTTTAGGGTTAAGAACATGTTTGAGCCGGTGTCAATGGGACTAGCAGGACTTAACAGGACTCAGTCACATTAGTGATTGTTTGTCCCATACACACGTGACCATCTTCTACTGTCACCGAGCTAGCCAATATAGAGCACTGATGTCCAAACTTTGCAGCGTTATTAAAAGATCTCACAGGATAATCTTGCTTCTAACCCATCTTCCTGTTCCTATTTAAAATTCAAAGTTGAATAGCTGAATTTCAGTGAACTAATGAACAGACAACTGGTTCCAATGCAATCAACAGCATTCTGAAACCATAAATTCTTTGTACTTCATTAGTTGTTTAAAATCTTCCATTTATTCTCCACAAACATAATGCCTTGAGAACCTATGAACCCTGAAATATAAATGACCTACCCCCTGTCCTGAATAAACAGTAAAATTTAACATCATAATTACTCAAGTGTCCAAAGCATGGATAGTAAAAAACTGACAAAAGTTTCACAACACAAATACACACAAAATATGTGTTTTATTGACAGTTCAATTCCTTCAGGTTACACCTCATTACAGCCTTTAGTGCACCCCCACATCTGCCATCCAATGCAATATCTGTGCCAAAACATAATATCTGTACACGTTCAGAATATTAAATAATTTATCTTCCATAGACTCCTGTGAAACCAGGGGATACACGCTGCCATTCCTTCTTTTAGGGAGGGAATCCAAAGACCAGTAATGACGAATTTCCATGAACAGTGCTGACACTGGTATTGAAGTCAACACATACAGTGATGAGACTTTTCTCTTGTATTATATGAAAAGTAAGAATTGCACCATGAATAACATCCAGAATGTCTGTCATTTTGATTTAGATTTGAGGTTACTGTGAGTTAACATAAAAAAGACATTTAAAACGCATTAAATAAAACATTTTTCCATTGAAATACATGTAACTTTATGATGTTGCAGATTTCAGATATGCAACTAGGTCTGCACGCTCGCCCTTCTTCTTGATTCCAGCAAAGATCATCTTTGTCCCTGGAATGTACTTCTTGGGGTTCTCCAGATATTCCATCAGAGTGTCATCTCCCCAAACAATGCCTATGAGATAATAACACAACAGATCACTAATGTCTTTTCTCTCACTACACAAATGAACAAATCTCTATTATACACATCACAATGTCCTTTACCTTTACTCTTGTTGGCGTCTGTGTAGGAGTAGCCCTCTGCCTGTCCCGTTTTCCGACCGAAAAGCCCCCACAGGTTTGGTCCTACTTTGTGCTTTCCGCCGTCTTCGACAGTGTGGCACTGAGCGCACTTCTGAACAAAAACCTTCTTGCCTTTAGCTACATCACCCATGGCAACCTGTAGAAACAGATGGAATATCCTATAAGAAAAAGCACTAAATGTCATCAATTGTTTCGAGTCTAGAATAGCCACGATGCGAGGTGACGAATTGCCATTACCCTGGCCTGGCTGACGCCGGATTGCTGCTGTCACCTAATAGGTCATAAGGTCATACTGGAGTTGAACGGTAGTTCTTCGTCCTCAGCCCAATGTCACTTTCGTCTACCTCACGCTAACATTATTTCATCATCACCAATAACGTCTTAAAGAGTTATGAAGGAATTCTGTTGTAGTAATTG
The DNA here is from genome assembly GCA_015244755.2 of Tenualosa ilisha. Taxonomy (NCBI): domain Eukaryota; kingdom Metazoa; phylum Chordata; class Actinopteri; order Clupeiformes; family Clupeidae; genus Tenualosa; species Tenualosa ilisha. Next base: position 619,261 of record PYXC01000495.1, on the reverse strand, counting down.
ATATGTTTGGCTCGTTGTTAAGTACTATGTCCAGTACTATGTCCATTAAGATACATCAACCTTACTCCAGTTCGGCTAATTAGACAAATTTAAGTTTGATTAACCGGCAACATTAGTAGTGTAATCGGCGGGGGTAATGTTATCATTTCCTCGGGGCTCGCTTAATACCTTGCTAATTAACGTTAGCTATGCATATGTTTAGTTGCCATTAGCTATCCATTTTTGAAAGACTGCTTCATAATGTCATCAACCTTGAGCTGGACACTGCAGATGCGCTGGTGTATTAAACAACCATAAAGAAAGTGCGTGTTATATAACGCATTAAACGCGTATTATAATTACCCGTGAACATTACCTCACATATCACATTACCGTTAAAATGACCTCACAAGCGTTGTCCTATTGTGATTAACCCTAGGTTAGTTTAAGCCATCCTCTAATGTTAACATAGCATTGTGTCATCCTTTGATGATAGGATAAAACATGCAGGTGCCTAAAAAATTTTGTCAAGCACACATTATTGACCCAGTATAAATATTACTACGTTAACCATTTCGAGGTAAATCGTCACTACTTTTTAATATCAACGTTAACTGGACAGCCAATCAACCTGTGATGGTCCACAAAGCCTTCTTGATGCTGCGTGTTAACTGACATTAGCCAGAGACAGCTAGCGATAGTTTCGAATGCTCTAGAATCCTCATTGATACACAGTAACGTTAGCATTGCCTGATAGATTTAGATCAAACAGTTCAAACGAAATATTTATTGCAGTAAAGACGTCTACTGGAAACAATCACTTACAGAATAAACGCCCGCTGCTTATTGTATTTATAGACAATATTATAGAGAATTGTCACAAAATCCGACGCCGGTACCCATCGTAACTCATTACGCAAAGTGCTATTCTTTAGAACGATTGCCCACATTACGGCATTGCACCGTTACGTTACTTTCATCAGTTTTGATAACGCAGTTACATTGCCATACTTTCAGTTAGAACATGTTAGTTTCATAAAGACAAAATGCCGTTCTTTCATGAAAACGTGCCTACCTTAGGATTAAAAAGGTCGACTTCTAGATGGTTATAGGATGGAGTTGTATGCTGGGAGCCGTGGAGCGCTTCTGTTCGGTCGTGGAGGAAGGTCACTTCATTTTAGAGGCACCGGCAAATGACATCACAGTCAGGCGCTTCTCCATCACGTGCTGGCTTTCGACGAATCTGGATTGTTATCCACTTGATATACGTATTCTGTTCGCGCTGAGGCTCGCATCCTTGTAGGGAAACAATTTAGGAGGGAGTGTAAGGTAGTATAAGTAGAACGTTAAATACTATTGTTAATTGGTTTAGATCAAGTCGAGCATTGAAATGCATCCACTCTTACCTTATTTAAAGCAGGACATTAACCTCATTTGGTACAGTAAGAAAATGGCACTGCTAGGCTACAGACAGGAGGCGAGCCGTTAGCCTGAATTCTTTACTTTTAATTCTTAACTGTGATGTGATTTGACACTTGAAATATAATTTTATTTCTTAACTATTTATTCGATCTCAATTTGAAGGTTATTCTAGCCTAAAAGTCGTATACTAGCCTACCCTTTATCGTGACGCATATGACGCAATGAAGGGGTGTAGGTCGTTTAAGGACAGCCATGTAGCGTAGCTTATCTTCCGCCACATAGAGTAGAACTGAGTTCATTCTGAAGGGTGCAGAATTGAATTCATTGCTTAGGCTAGTCTGTGTGTAGATTGCTTTGTCTTATTTATTTCTAGTCAATTTATGAGGAAAAGTCCATGGACAAGACATTAATCCCCACTTTGGAAGCTGTTTGATAAAGTTTAAATATTTAGTGAACTTAGGCCTACTTTTCAGGCCACTTGAACTTTTCAGTTGTGACTTTTCATAGGCCTACTTTTTTATAGGGCTATTACATCACCAACAAAAATACACCATGTCTGAACTGAATTTTTAACTGAATTCATATGCAAAACTAGCATTTCAAGTAAACTACAAAAATATACAGTAATGTTGTGTGTTAGGTGCCAGTGCACTATTCACATTATGGTCTATCACATTTTCTTGTTTTTATTTTCTGTTACCAACAATATTCAGTGACCTCGAACAATAAGGCTAAGGATAGATTTACACCGGATTTCCCTTTAGTAGTAGTAGTAGTAGTAGTAGTAATACTTTATTTGTTCCATGTAGAATTTTATACGATTTCTTGTGACTCCTTTCTGACTGTCAAATGAATAATCCTCATCTGTGTATTGCTCCAAGTTATAGGACATCAAGATGACTAAAGTTCAAAATAAATGTGTTTTACCTGATCATTCCACACTCCCCCGTCACCTTTTTCTTGCCACTATTCCTCCCTCCAAGCACAACCAGCATCACAAGCACTGACAAACACTTCTGGGAACGCCTCATTTTGCATAAATACGTAGGCCTACAGCCCTCCTTCATAGATGAAGATTTGCAAAATCAATGTATAGAATTGGCAAGCCACCACTGTCAAACTAGTAATTGGAATGTTCTGTTTCTAAAGAAAAAATCCCTTTGCGCGAATTAATTGAGTTTCAGGAAATCAACAAAATAACACAGCCGATGGTTCATTAATGGTCTGAGAGCCCCCATGTTCGTTTCTATGTGTCAAGTTTTTGTGTGGTCAGCCATTATATATCAGAAATATGAGTGAAGACTGGACTACAGGAATCTCTCATCCCTCATTTAGCTAATTCATCACTAGTGCAGCAGCTGCTAACGAGTTATTGATCATTTCAAGTTCTCACAGTAATAATAACACAGTTAACTTTGGTTATACTGATTATAGAAGTTGAACTAAAGTTTTGTGGGGGCAAAAAAGTAAGGTGATGAAGTAGAATGATGATGGGCAAGAGATATGTGGATTGCCTGGGAGGAGAGGAGGGAATCCAAATATCCTTTGTCCATTCACCATACTATTTCATCCCCTTTTTGCCCCCACAAAACTTTACACAATAACTATAGAATAACTATTGCCCAGATAGCAAAATGCTGGCAGTCCACTGGTGTTTTTGCTTGTCAGTTCTCTCCAGTGGTCGCCATATGTGGTATTTCCCAGATGCCATAAAAAAATACCATATATCTTGAAATGGTGGCAGCCCGCGGGAAAACTAACAAGCAAAATGTTAGCGAACTGCCATCATCTTACTATCTGGGTGTGTCTGTCTTCTTCAGTGTTGAGTAAGAATATTGCAGTTGTGGCACAAAACTAGTCAATATGAGTGAAAAACACTGAAGTCCATTTACCAATTTTACTCTACCATTTACAGTATCCATCCTCTGTCTACAGGCTTTGGGCCCTGGGGTTAAGCCCCTCTTAGCCATGTTGATCCTGCCTTGGTGCTGTAGGGGAGATTGTCACTGAAATGCTGAGTGTTCTACATAGCATGTCATCAAATGGAATCTGCCATAGATTGTGTTCTTTTCAACAGCTGTGTAGTGGCACAGGGCCTGCCTGTCAGGAGTATGCTGTGGGCAACAGCCAACAAGAACAGTCTGTTGTAGTCAGATGTAAGACATTTGATTTAAGGTTAATCAGTAACAAAGTATGGGTGCAATGTGTGTACTCTAGTGACTCCTACAACTGCTGATATATAGTCCTTGTAATCCAAATCTCAGAAAGTAATCTGGTGATTATCCTTAAATGTCCTGCAGACCTCACTGTAGATTTATCTGAATAATGTACATCTGAATGACCTCACCCTATAACCTGGTAGACCTATTTTTTGAAATGTTAATACTTCATATTATGCTAAACTGCAGATAAATCTTTTCAATAATGAAAAAAATTTAGATAAGTTTTCATATTAATTAGTGGCTGTTTGTTAAATACTGAAAAGGATATAAAGTAAGCAAATTTCAGTGAGGATAGCACATTTTCTGCAAAATCAATGAAAAAAAGTTAAAGGCACACTAGATATTTTTAGGTTAATCCATCAACTTCGTAGTCACTTTAATGATTAAATGGCTCATTATGGGAATGAAGGCTCTCTTGCCCACATCTAGCATAGGTTCCGCAGTTACTACACTTGCAGTGTCTGAAACACAGGGTCAAGTGAAACTGAAAGTAAATGATCATCACTAGTTCCTATTCTTTGGTTTACAAGTAAATTCACATGGATTTGTGAGAATGTGCAATGTTGTTGCTATTTATATTTTTTTAATTGGCAACTTTAGGGGGAGCCCTGGAGAAAAAAACAATCGCAGTCTTGCCTGGTATGCCCTTAATGTAACCAATCACACTCCCAGGCGTAGCAAGTAAGTATAGACCTATTTCAGCAATCCGGCAATGGATTTTTAAGGCCTATACAGCTTGATGATCAATGCAGTTTGATGTCACGTTTATCACTAGAACAGTTATATACAAGAGACAATATATCATATGCATGTAATTCATCAGACAACACTGCTCTGTGAATGAGTTTGAATTAGGTTAGGCTTTACTCCATGTCAGACAACACTATGTGAGGGTTTCACATGTCATAAGCATGTTATGAAGTGTGTCTTGGAGGACAGCCCAAGTAAAAGGCATTGCATGCTTTGGATATCTTGGATAGCTAAGTCTAGACCCATGCCAGTCAGTGTCATGTGAGTGTCCTCCCCATAACGTAGCACCCACAGTTTCCACCTCATGTAGCACGTCAGACTGTTGACTGTATATATTGCGCTCTCTGGCTGGGAACCAAATGGGCTGTTACATAACACTAGGGCATACCATGAATGAGCCCCTGAGAGAGTTGCACAAGTGCAGCAAAAGAGAGCAAAGAGAGCTCTGGCTCTATAGCTCACTTCTATCATTACACTGTCTAAACCATTACAAACCTCATAGTGATTACCCATCACCCAGCAATATATTTGTTAATTTAGAAGCTATTATTTAATGCACGGGTGGGTGGGGTTTTGTGGGGGAGGTTTGTGGGGTGGCAGAGTGTCTTGATATACTAATAATTTGGTCTGAGATATGACAACTTTTAAAAAAAGAAGTTAATATTTATTGTTACTGTGACACAGTTGACTTATGGCAAGCCCAGGCCAAAGTGCTGGATTGTGTGCACAAAGGAGATTGCTCCTCCCTATGTATGGTGTGGACTTAGAAGGGATTCTACATGTGCACTCAGAGTAGAAAAACAGGGCAAATCTCTTCACCCCACTTGATGTAAACACAGCATGTGGCAGTAGGATATTTACATTACAGAAGCACTTAGCCTGAACTTACATGTCAGGGCACCCACTGACAGCTTCTAAACACTGCACCACAAGCATGTCAGCATACTGTATCGCTCTCTTTCTATCTCTCTCTCTGTTCTGCTTTTCAGAACTCTTCGTTGGTGAGATATGCAAGTGTGTGTGTGTATGTGTGTAAGTGAGTGTGTGTGTGAATGTGTTGGTGATATAAGGAGGCCTTTCTGTCTGTGTCCTTATTTTATACCAAAGATAGTTTTACTCCCTGAGCCCCCTATCATTTTATGCTCAGAAAGAGCTGCTATATTTCCCTCACAATCTGGTTAGACAACGAAATGACCAGCAAGGCTCCACATAAATAATGTGATTCCATTACTCTGTGAGAGAAATGTGATCCTTGTCCTTGGGAAGTCAGGCGAGCCGGATGTCTTCACCCTCACACTGCAGGTAGAACTGCTGAGCAGTGGCTGGTCTCCCTGAGCAGTGCCTGGTTCTCTGTTGTGTACCAGTGCCATCTGGTTTTCAAGTTGAGAACTGCAACAATATATAATTTTTGTAATCCACTATGTGTGCACACTTACATAATGGGTTACCAAACGTTTTGTTAGGTGGCTTGTAACCTTCAGAAAATTTCCAAGATGGCTGCATTGATGATGCTTTCATATGCTCTTGAGTCCTTCCCATACGGCCAAAGACCCAGAAGGAGACAGGAAGTTTGGGGTCTATTCCACTCAAGAGAATTTAATCTTTTGAAGACCTTCACTCTGCACAAACCCCCAGATGAGTTTGTGCTATCACTGCAAAAGACATTCTGACCCTCAAAATCTTGTTGGTTTTATAAAGCTGATGTAATGTTTAATGGAGGATGAAGAGGATGTGGGATACTGGATGGAATGATGGAATGATGGAATGCTGTTTGTGAATGAAGAGTCCTTTGACCTCATTTGAAAGCTGAAAATTTAATGTGATAGAACCAGAGCATTCCTTTTGACAGGAAAGTTGGCATGTGTTCTGTAATGGCTGTATTTGAATGTACTTTACTTACTGCAGCCCTGTCGTAAGTGTATCTCTGCATAACGCTGAGTGGTGTGAGCTCTGTGTGTGTGTGTCACATTGCTTCCATACCTTTGTCTTGCTGTTTATCTTCCTTTCTTTTCTCCTGCGTAGACGCAACAGGTTTTGGTGATGCATCTAGCTGTATCTGACATTCTCTTGTGTTTACATGCACAACATGAGCAAAGCTCAGACAGGCAGTAGAATATCCATTATGAAACAGGCACTTTTGTGTTGTTACTGACATTTGCTAGCCAGATAAACACCATGCATTTATTTTAACGCTGTGCATTTATAAAATTCACGAGGCAACTAACTTACCACAATAAATCTAAACATTATTGAAATTTTTAATTTCTTTCCATTTTTTCCTTCAAACACACACACACACACACAATCTCTCTCTCTCTCTCTCAACACTTATATTTCATTATTTCATAATTTATTATTTATTTTTGAGGAGCAAAAACACAATAATTTTACTCTCTTATACTAGTATAATGAGATGTATTAAAGACTATCTTGTATCTTGAATCATATGTGCATGGTAAAGGACAAGTAGGTCTTTAATATACGTTGGAGCACAGCCATTGAGAGCGTTATAGGTTAGGAGTGTTTTAAAATTGATTCGACTTTTAGGGAGCCAGAGTAAGAAAACAAGGACAGGAGAGATATGTTCATATTCATTTAGTCCCAGTGAGTGTTTGGGCTGCTGCCTTTTGCATTAGCTGTGGGGTTTTAATACAGGTATTACTATACCAGAGAACAGAGCACTACAATAATCAAGCCTGGAGGTAACAAATAATTTTTCAGCACCGTTAAAGGATAGGAAAAATAGGCTATATTTTTGTTTATAGGCTATAGCTCAGCATGGCCGCACGTTCACGTTAGTTCGTGTGAAATCACCAAGTTCAAGATGACTGAATGTTGCAAACTTCACCCACAGCAGTGTTATAATGCTCAGCTAAAATCATGGACAAATTGTAGTCTATCATGCTAACCACTGTTGTACTTTTCCTGCAAGACCCCTGACAGTTGGGTTGGCCCCTTGAGCCGCAGATCTGTCTAAGATTTCTTTTTATACTAACTACCACAAGGGAGTTTTTCCTTGCCCCTGTTACTCTTTGGTGCTTCTTGCTGTAAAGCACCATGAGACAATACCATTGTAAAAGGTATATAACAATATAATTGAGTTTAATTGAAAAAAGGAATGGGCTTAACATTTCAAAACGTTGCCCGTTACCACCACTGAAATTGTTCCCTTAAGGGCTCATCTATGTTCATCTATGTATGCTGTAAGAATGTCAAGAACTCCCTGCTATCTGACACTTAGGCCTAACTATTTCAGTTAATTTATTAACTTCTTACAGCAAAGTTAAACAACTTTGAAAATCTTGTTTGTTAGGTTAAATTTAGTCTAGTAGCTAATCCTTCATCCTTACATCACTCAGGACATTTTTACTGACTCAAACATTTGGAAAAATGTCTAACACTACTAGAGAATGAATGCAAACACTAAACAAAAACTTTTAGGGATTTATCCTGTGTAAGTCAACATTGCTGAAAGCCTTCCTGTTCCCATCTCTCTGTTTTGGATTGGGTTTAATTACCTATTAGCACTACAGCGACATCTACCGTTCAGAAGAAATTGCCACTACTGGCGTACCTGTCGTGTTTGGCCATGCACGGGTAGAAGGGGTTATATCTAAGGAGGTAGGAATACATGCGGAAGGTAAAGCATCCATGGAGGTGGTTACCGGCTGGTTCCACTCGGAAAAGGCATCGGATCCGTTAGCATTTCATTGGCCAGCTTTCATTTTAGCATCATATCAAAATCAAATAACTTTACACGTGAAGCACCCTGTAGCTCAATTTTGGTGTTGTACACCGGAGAAAAAACTACTATGCGTATCGTGCTCGATTATCTCCTGTGTCATGTTATTTTCTTGTAAGAAACTTGTCTATGGGGCGAAGAGTGATGACACAAATTTAACGACGGCTAGTTCAGCCTCAAACTATAGACAGTAAGGGATCATGTTGATCTCAGTGCCAGGCGTTGAAGCCGAATTTTCAGTTTTCAGTTAGGTCCAGTTGGTCACTTTGAGCAGACGAATCCAAACACGGTAACTTGGCTAGTAGATGTAGCAACAGAAATTCTGACAGATATGACACAGACTAATATTTTCTACTGTCTGTGAAACAAGACCGTCCTTAAGTGTTCCTAAGCATTGTGTTCAAATGACTTTAAATGTTATTTCATTACGTGTAAATGACGCTAACGTACATGGACTCCCAAAGTCTGATGGAACACTAAAGAAAGTTAGGTAAATATCCTCACGGCAAAAAAAATAGCTTTTCAAAAATAAGATATAATATAGGCCTACTAAGAAAAATTTAGTACTTACTCCAAGCATCTGCCAGAGCAGCAAGAATATTGCACTTACAAATATTTCTTGAAACAAGAAAAAATACAGAGACATGAAAGTTTTGATTTCAGAAAATATTGCTTGTTTTAAGTAGGCTATTTATATTTAAGCAAATAAAAATTATTTTTGAATTACTAGCCAGATTTGCTCAAACCTAGTCAACAAAAGGATGAAAACAAGACAAATGCGTTTGGATCTAGGACAATGAATCTAAATTCTTGTCAGCCGAAGGGGTCTCCCATGCAATTCCTAGCCAGACACACTGCCGTTTAGCTTCTGAAGTACATTGTGTTGCTTAGTGCACCACTGTCACCACAGCTGTTGTAAAACAAATACTGTATTTCTCTGTGCTGTTTTGAAGTCTCAAAGTAATTCTAGTACAATTTGTTTTCAGTGTTTCAGAGTTTCTAACACTTTACTTGAAGGTGTCTTCATAAGACTGGCACGAGCCTGTCATAAAAATGATATGACATGTAACATGACTGTTGTCATTAAGTGTCATTTAGTTCGATGTCTGCATCCCAAACAGTGTCAACTCTACATGAACACTCATGAACATTAAAAAAGTGTCATTAATGTTCATGATCCATGTCATGTCATGTTAATCCATGTCATGTCACTCTTATGTAGACATCTTCCAGTAAAGTTTCAATATCAGGTTTCAGGTCTGCATACTGAATTTTATTGAAAGTAAAGCAAATTTTCACAGGTCACAAATTTGTGTTCTTCGTACAATTTGGTAGAAAGGGTCTTTCCATTCAAATAACATAAAGGTTACCTATTGCCGTTTCAGTTTTCCAATGCATCCAACTGAGGCAGCAAATCAAAATTGGCAGCAAGGCCATCAAATGATATATGAGCTCATATCTCAGCAACAAATTGATGATCAGATCCAAACCAAATGTCTTACTTTGACTCCAGACCTGTTTGTGGGGACCTAGAAAAATTTTGCATCATCTTGCATTTTGGTAAATAACAAAGACTACTGTGGAGAACCCCAAGGATGATCCATGGACATTTGTGATGTCATTGTCTTCGCAATAATGCGAATGTTGGATTTTCTTAAAAACCCTTAGGTTTTCATAGACCACAAATTTTGTCCATTCTTCATGAAGGTTGGCACATGTGATGTTCAGATCAAGCCTCATAAAAGCTACCTATTGTCATTTTGATGCATGGAACTTTTAACGCTATACAGCAACTCAAATTTGAGGCACAAAACATAATGTGAGGTCATATCATGGAAAATCTGTGATTGATTGCCACAAAACACAGTGTGACCATTTGTCACATTGCACTGACTAAAAGCCATGATATGTCTATGGCTGTCCAATTATGATGCTTGGCCCCCATGTTGCTGCCTACTGGCAAATGTTAAAAAGTAATTTTTAAACGCCACTGTCTTGATGCAGTGACAGATCATTTAGTTTGAAATCTCCAATAGTGATTATCTCAATAAGTAAAGTTTAGGCTTACTGTCTAGATAAAATAACTTGAAATAAGTAAAATTACCTTCAATGTCTCTCTGACAACTGGTCAGAATGCTCATAAAAATTAGTAATATTACCTCAAAATTAGGTGTATTATCTAAGTAAGACAATTCAAGACAAAGCATACTGAAACGAGCCAAATAATTTTGACTCCATCAGTAAATGAATCTTAAAATAGGTATAACGTGATAAATATTCTGAATTCTGGGGAATTGCTCATTACATCCATGTTCAGAAGTGATCATACTAAAGGAATATACGAACGTATTAAAATATAATTGAAGTAAATTGACATCTCGTCTCATCCATGGAGTTCATTTAATCAGATTTCATTTCTTGCAAGAGAAATTTCTTTTGGTGGATGTCACAGTAATCCTTATAGTTCCCTATAGCTGCTACAAAGTCCTTCAATTCTGTTACCACTAGATGGCAATAGTGATGTATCTTCATGTATACCAGTAGGCAGATTCTACCTACAGTTTCTTTTGAATGCTTAAACACTAACAGTGATTCTTTGGGCACAATTTCTGAAACTATTAAAATGAGCAGGAAATGTATTCACAAAGTCTGCCGAACTAAAAGCTCAATTAACACTTTACAAACACAATTGTTGCATAACTGTTAAACACAACTCACTGCTTTAGACTCAGTTTGCAATTTTATAGCACACTTCTACAAAAAATTTACACATTGGTGTCCTCTGCTCACACTATTCTGACAGTCTCCTTCCTATACTCTGTTGATACTGTAGGTCTATACTGGAATACACATAAACATTCAACATTTCCACATTTGGATACATGTGTGTGCATGATATTACATGTATTACAAAGTTATAAGCTACTGAAAACTGATATGCCCTGCAAACAGGGTAAGCAAAAGCCAAATGTGTTTTTTATTCTTACAGTCAGTGAGCAGTTAGTGCTTTGTGTGTTTATTAATGTTATGGGTTGTGTGTACTATTGTGTACAAAAATACTATTTTGAAAAGAGTGTTAACAATTTTGCAAAAAGTGTTTTTGCAAAAAGCACTTTTGCAAGTAATTAGATTTTTTCGAGTACGAGTCGAGTATGGTACACGTTCAGTGCAGGGCAGCTTTTTTTCTGATCACTTAGACACAATTTTTGAAACTTTTGGCTTTTTTTGCAAAAATTAATAAATTACACAATTTCCACCCAGCTAGCAAAACACACACACACACACAAACACACTGGCATACTATACCCCCCCACCCACACATACACACTTACACACCAACAAAAACCTGATGCATGCTTCAACCATTATACATACATTCACTCAAAGCATACTCCTGACTTCTGTGAAATCACATCTGTGTCATGTAACCAGAGCAGACCTTGCTGTATACACACTAAATAATTTATCCTGAATGGAGTCTCAAGACTGTGGTGACTGATTAAACACAGAGGTCAGCTTGTCTGGACAACAGCCACAGAGGGCAGTCAGATTGGACATGGGTCTCACCGCATTTGTACACAGCCAACTGCCTACACTAATTAGAGCGGTCACTGTGTTTGTCTGTCTGGAGATGTGGAGGAAGAAGCAGAGGAAGGTGATGGCAATACTAGTAGTAGAAGTAGTGTGAATTGTGGATGTTAGTGAATTGTGGATGTTAAAAAACGAGATATACAATTAGCATTGATCTGTAAGCTTGTTGTCTTCAGTTTTCTGTCTGTATGGTGTATTTTGTGCTTTGTGCAATAATTCATTAAATTTTTTGTGCTATAAGTTTTACAGATAGAAGTATACCTGACAAGAGATTGGGCGTGTTTGGACAAGGAGGAGGACATTTTTTCAGGCTGTGTCGTGACCTCACAGCAAAGCTGTGGCTGCCCTACTACTCGCCTGCCTGTCCTCCCTCAGACAAACTGCACTTCAACAAACTGACACAGTTTCTCCATACTGTCACTGCTATTCTGCTGGTCTTCACTGAGACCAGGCCAGCCCACAGCACTCTTTGTTGAGGAAGCTGTGCTGGGTTTCTATTGCTGTGGCTGCACTTTTCTGTCCTTATGCACGTGGGACCAGGGGCTCAGAAAATAGAAGGTGAGCTTAAGCAAGTTGTTATTCCCCCTCATTAAAAATGACATGTCTAGGGGCTCACTTTCTCCCACATGTTCACCAATAGGCCAATTAGGTGACACATCAGACACAAATGTGTTATCTGACAATTTCCTGCTGGGATGATCAGACAGAGAGTGTGAATCTACATTGAAAAGACAGAGAGTGTACATCTAAATGGATTTATCTGATGGATTTAGGATTGCTTCTTTGTTGCTTAAGTAAATCAGATTTTACATGTGGTTGCAGCTGAGTGACAAAGGCATGGGAGCAATGTGTCACCATGGGAGAAAGTTACTAACTAATGTAAATTCAATATTATTGCTAAATAAATCAGTTGATTGATAGATTGAATATTGTGACTTACATATAGGACCACCCTCAACCCTTGCAAATGCATTGAATGATTTAATCCGCCTTCACCGGGCTTTTTATCTAGACACAGTTTATTTGTCGCTCATTCTGCTGAATCAGCAGCACTCATTGCAGCTGAAAATAGCCTACCATTGTCCAAGGAAGCAAAATCAGGCTATCATAAAAAGAAAAGAAAGGCAGGAACAAGAGAAAATAACTAAATGAGGGAAACCAACTACTGACAAATTTCTTTCCCAAGAAAGGTGAACATTAGCAGGTGAGTTATGAATCATTTGAATACCACCATTTAGTGCTATTGTAGCCTACCACAAGGCACAAAATTAGAAAGTACGTCTAATGGCCTGACAAATTACTAAATAAATTGTTGTTTGCATAGCCTACCACCCCATTGTAATAGGACCCAAAAAAACTTTAAGAACTTTAAACTACTACTTTAAACAGGCCTATTTACCTGTATTAGTTATTACAGGCCTTCACATAATTAGGCCAATAGCCTGAACCGACAACAACACTAACTGAGTGGGGTACTCTCCTTTAGTTTCATTTTCCTATGCCCCATTCAGTTAATGTTGGCTGCTGGTTTGCTATTTGGTCTATGTTGTATCAAATTTTCGCATTCTTCTTTCTACAAACAGCACTTGGTTACCTTAAACAACAGCACAACGTGAGTGGGGGGCAGCAGGTTACAATGTTTAAGAAATGGTTTGGCTTTATCTTCCTATAATTTTGTGAACAATGCCAATAAAGAGAGCACCTCTCAACAGCCAAGTTCCTTATGAGCAGTTATTTACAAGGTTTCTGTCAGCCAAATCTTCTGTTAGCATGTGAACTTCTCACATACCTGTCTACAAAGTACTGCCTGCTGACAAAGTCAGTTTCAAAATTTAATTGAAATATAGGCGCATTACAATCGGGAAATCCTTCTATTGTTTCCAAAATAATGTCTGACGTTATTTACAAAACTTAAATTGTGAACTAGCATGATGCTAACTGTTACTACTGTGGGCTGTAGTCCAAGGAGACCTTAACAGGGCCCTATGCAACATAGCCCTAGAGTAAATCACCTTGTTTTTCCATCTATGATAATGAACTGTACTCTGATTCGTTGCTGTAGCATGTCAGTGTTGCAAGGCGCATTGAGCGAATATTTACATTAGTTCATACGAGTGAATATTGAATATTTACGAGTGAATATTGAATATTGAATATTGAATATTTATTGAATATTGAATATTTATTGAATATTGAATATTGAATATTTACGAGTGAATATTGAATATTTACAATAGTCCACTAATGTCAGATTTGCAAGGGAAGAAGAATGAAAAACTTTGGAATATTAAATTTCAGAGGAACTGGGGGAAGACGTAGCCTATGATATGCACATCCACGCACCCCCACACACTTGGAGATTATAAACAGATCCCTTCACAACAGTAAGCTTAATGTGTAGGCTTTCACACTAGCCAAAATAATCAGATAACTGCTTCGTTATCACAAGGTTACTGTTACAATCACAGGTTAAAACTTACAAAGCCTACTGTATTTGCCAAAGTTGACAAGTCATTTGTTTCAAAATGCACTGGACACAGAAAAAAAATGGACTTCTCCAAAATTTTAACTGCAGCTGTCCCTAAACTCTTGTTATTCAGCATAAACTAAAAACAAGACATTGATGTTCTGCCTATTATCTTTATTTCACACATATTCTGTGATCTAGCATAGTTAGGATTCTGTGTGACCGGCACTAATCAAATAAAGGAAAGCATGGATTGGGGGGTAATTCAGTTATCCACCAATTCTGTAGGATTTGGGCAATGCTACGTGAAATTGACCAACCTTTCGATTTGGCCTGATTTCTCCGTTCATTTATTTTCATTGGCTATTGCAGATAGTGAAGATTGTATTACCTTTTCACATGCACCATAGAACTCAAACTCATATAGAGCTATCATATTTCATAAACAACAGTTAAAAATGTTTTGTGTGACAGGGCACCTTTAAGATCTGGTCAGAGAGAGAGAGAGAGAAGCTGAAGAAGAAAGCAACTTTCAATAGGAGCAAGATATGGGTCATCCATGCACTGCAGATGTACAAACACACACACACAATGTCCCTATGCTGTCCCTATACACACCCATATACTGACAGATGATGTGTAACACAACCAAATGGACATCTAAATACACGTCTGTACGCACACCCAGGGACACACAAAAAAGTGCTGTGTTGTTCTCTGCTGTGCTGAGCATCCCTTCCCTCTTTCACTCAAGTACGATGAGTTAAGGTTGCCTGGATCAAGCAGGCATTCAAGATTCAAGATAGTCTTTATTTCATCTCATTATACTATTATAATAGGGCAAAATTCTTATGTTTTTGCTCCTCAAAAATAAATAATACATAAATAGTATGTTAATAGTATGTTAGTATGTGATTTTTTGACATACTCACTCTGCTTCACGGACTCACAGCTCGCCTCCCTGTTCACTGACACTTCCTGGTTCGCGTGCACCTTCCCCTGTGTATTAATTGGTTTTACCTGGGCTCCACGTTATTTAAGTCCTTCTCCCTGATTCCCCGGTGTCTGGCCTCGTCAAACGACCCTAACCCATGTTCCGAGTCAGCCGCTCTTTTCCCTCGTCTCCAGTGACCTACCTGTGTTTCCAGCTCCCCGTGTTCCTGTTTGCTACGTGTTCGGTATTGTTGAAACCTCTGTCCAGTTCTTGTGTTTTGTTTGGACTTCGCTTTTCTCTGTTTCTTTGGGCTAGTTCTCGTTCATCGGTAAACTTCTGAGTGTTAGTTAGTTTTCCCTTATCCTCCGCTATTTGTAGTGGACGCGACTTTGGTTGTTTTGTATTTGAAAATAAAACTCCTTTGTTCAATTCTTACGAAGTGTCTAGTCTGTGCCCTGACAGAAGGCCAGACCTAGAACAATGGAGGCAGAAGCCCCCGACCCAATTTGGACTGGTTGAGGAGCTACGTCACAGCTTGTTACCACCATCAGCTCCTCCCGTGAGCGAGGTCGCTTCCCCATCTGATCCGCCAACCTACTTGGGGGATCCAGAGGCATGCGGCGTTTTTTTGCTGCAGTGTACTCTCGTCCTCGAGATGGACCCACGCCGCTTCCCCACTGAGTGAGGTAAGGTGGTGTTCATTATCTCGCGCCTGGGGGGTAAGGCCCTCCAGTGGGCTGAGAGTGTATGGCAGCAAGCCGGACCCACCACTCAATCCATACAATTTCACAATTTCATTAAGCATTTCCGGGAGGTTTTCCAGGCCCCTGTTGGTGACTCCTCCATGCAGGAACGGCTGCACAACTTGCGACAGGGGAAAAGTAGCATTTCGGAGTATGCCTTGCACTTCAGGACCTTAGCCGCCACCAGTGGATGGAATGAGCCTGCGCTCCTCACCACCTTCCGCCTGGGGCTGGAACCTGTGCTTCGGCTGCACCTCGCCGCGTACGACGACTCCTTGGGCCTCAAACTGTTTATCCAGCTCGCCATCCGAGTCGCCCACTGCAGAGAGGGGTGCCTCCAGCCATCTCCGTCTCAACCCCACAAACCTCCAGTCCGGTGACGCCCAACACCCCACCAACGACTCACCACCCTGAGACCCCGATGCAGATAGACTCCGTCAGGCTGAGTTCCACTGAACGACGCAGGCGGATGGAGCAGGGCTTGTGCTTGTACTGTCGAGCCCCGGGTCACCCCATTCGCACCTGCCCTGTTCGTCCGCCTCGCGTCCAGGTGAGTGAGCTCCATTTTCATTCTCCAGTTTTATCTCCCCTCTTGTTACCCGTAACCCTCACTGTGGCCGGTGTCTCCCTCACAGCCTGGGCCCTCCTCGACTCCGGTTCCGCGGGGAACTTCATAGCAGGGTCTGTCTGCCGACTCC
This sequence comes from Tenualosa ilisha, assembly GCA_015244755.2. NCBI lineage: Eukaryota > Metazoa > Chordata > Actinopteri > Clupeiformes > Clupeidae > Tenualosa > Tenualosa ilisha. The sequence continues at coordinate 602,713 of PYXC01000495.1, read as the reverse complement.
TGCGGCTTCATCTCCACGCGTGTCCCGAGCCCTACACCGTCCACTCCATCGTGGGCCGCCCCATCACCTGCCGAGTGATCAAGCATGCCGTTGGCCCGCTTACTCTCCAAGTGGGCTGTAGCCACAAGGAGAGTATAAACCTTTTGGTTCTGGAGGAGGCCACCGTGGACTTGATCTAGTTCAGCATGCCCCGGTCGTGAATTGGGCCACCGGGGAGATATTGAAATGGGTAGATGAATGTTTTACTAAATGTTTGTCCTGTCTCCCTATCCCTAGATCCCAGCACGACCCCTCTGCACTGGTGATGGGGACCACCTCGATCGAAAGCCCACTGTCCGCACGTAGCACCACAATCCCCCACGAGTACCATCACTATGCCGATGTATTTTGTCCAGCACGCGCTGCACAACTCCCCCCACACCGACCCTGGGACTGTGCGATCAATCTGCTTCCCGGTGAGCCAGTGCCCAGGGGGAAAGTCTACCCGCTGTCCTTGCCTGAACAGGCGGCCATGGAGGAATACATCCAGGAAGCCCTGCAGCAAGGATACATCCGTCCGTCCGTGTCCCCTGCCGCCTCCAGTTTTTTCTTTGTGGCCGAGAAGGATGGCGGTCTCCGGCCCTGCATCGACTACAGAGCCTTGAACTGGATCACGGTCAAGTTCCGTCACCCCCTTCCCCTGGTTCCGGCCGCACTGGAGCAACTCTGTGGCGCAACAATCTTCACCAAATTAGACCCCCGCAGCGCCTACAACTTCATACGAATCCGAGAGGGGACGAGTGGAAGACCGCCTTCATCACTCCCAGCGGTCACTATGAGTATAGGGTAATGCCCTATGGGCTGGCCAATGCCCCCTCCGTATTCCAGGGTTACATGAATGAGGTGTTCCGGGAGTACCTCCTCCGTTTTGTCCTGGTGTACATTGATGACATCTTGATATACTCCCGGAACGAGGCCGAACATCGCCACCATGTAACCCTGGTGCTCCGAAAGTTCCTGTTTGCTACGTGTTCGGTATTGTTGAAACCTCTGTCCAGTTCTTGTGTTTTGTTTAGACTTCACTTTTCTCTGTTACCTGTGCTAGTTCTCGTTCATCGGTAAACTTCTGAGTGTTAGTTAGTTTTCCCTTATCCTCCGCTATTTGTAGTGGACGCGACTTTGGTTGTTTTGTATTTGAAAAAAAAACTCCTTTGTTCAATTCTTACGAAGTGTCTAGTCTGTGCCCTGACAGATATACCCGGATTGTTTTTGTTGGAACAACATCTAACCCACAAAGCCCTCAAGGGCGATGCGCCAACATATATTATAGACTTACTTGTCCCTTACCACCCTCCTAGAACCCTAAGATCCCAAAATGCTGGTCTCCTTGTAATCCCAAGAATATCAAAATCTTCGATAGGAGGAAGAGCCTTTTGTTACCGTGCACCCCTCCTGTGGAATAACCCCCCCCCACACACACACATTTGTCCAGCCATAATTCCTGATAACCACCAATGGACTGACTACCATATGGAAAGTGGAATAATACTCTATTATGAACTATTATGAACCTTAGCTAAAACCATAGGCAACTTGTCGTCTGTCATGGTTACTACTGATTGTAATTTTTCTGCATGACCCCTGGCAGTTGGGTTAGCCCCTTGAGTCATGGATCTGCCCAAGGTTTCTTCCTAGATTAACTGAACATAAGGGAGTTTTTCCTTGCCCCTGTTGCTCTTGGGTGCTCCTTCTGTGAAGCGCCACGAGACAATACTATTGTAAAAGGTGCTGTATAAATAAAACTGAATTAAATTGAATTGAATCTTCCACACACTTCTGTATGAATGCAGTGACTGCCTCTGTATAGCCTACTCGTCTGTATCACTGTTTGATAGACAGAACATAGCCCAGTCAGCACAATCAAAACAGTCTTGTATTGTGCTGTCTGATTCCTCAGACCAACAACAAACTGTCTTAACAGTGGGTGGGTTTTGCTTTAATTTCTGCCTGTAAGCTGGCAGGAGCAGGATGGAAGAGTGATCCGATTTGCCAAACGGAGGGCGGAGGAAGGGCTTGAATACATCACAGAAGGGAGAGCCACAGCAATATAGTATGCAGTCTCCGCATGTATTGACATGGATGTGTTGGAAGTATTTGGCAGTACATTTCTCAGAGATGCCTGACTGAAGTCTCCAGTGATGATAAAAGCCTCTGGATGTGAGTTCTCCGCTTTGGTGATTGTTGCGTGTTGTTCTTTTATGTGCTTGGGGTGGAATGTAGACAGCTGTTGTCACAGCTGTGAACTCTCTTGGCAACCAGAATGGACAACAGAGAAGAGTGAGGTAGCCTATTCCAAGTCCAGAGAGCAGAAAGACCTGAAGTGATGGATGTTCCCTGTATCACACCAAGCATTGTTAATCATGAAACACATGCCTCCTCGTTTGACTTTTTCCAGTAATTCTTTCCTTACCTGTCAGCCCGAAACACAAAGAACCCACTGGGTACAATTGTCTGGTCAGATGTATCTTCCGACAGCCAAGTTGAGACAGATGATGTTACAGTCCCTAATTTTCCTCTGAAAGGAGATTCTTGCACGTAGCACGTATCCAAAGACTGGACGGAGGCTAGAAGTATGCTTGGAAGCGGTGATCGGTAAGCACAGCGTCTGAACCTCATAAGCACTCCAGCTCTCCTACGCCTTTGCCTCCTCTGGCGTCTCCTCCATGGCAACAGTGTGCATGATGCATCTCGAGTGAAAAGGGGATCCCAGCCATTCAGACATAGGTACTCCCTCTCTCTACCCGTCACCCCTGTATCTGTCTGTCTGCCTGCCTGTCTGTTTCTTGCTGAAATGTCTGATGATTATTAAATTGTGCATAAATACATATCTCTCTCTCTCTCAGTACCTCCTCTTTCATTCTCTTTTTCGATACACACACACACGCACTAGAATACAGATTTTGGTAACACTTTATATTGGCACACACATAGACTATTGAACATTAACTAGCTGGTTATTAAAATTCAAACTGATAACATACAAGCCAATTGATAGCATATAACCAGGGCCTTATTAGGCATCACAATTCACTAATTAATGACCCTATTCTACCCATTATAGATCATTAACTAAGAATTTCTCCAATATAAACTCCTAATTACTGTTAATCTGTGGGTAGTAAATATTGACAAGATAGTTGAATGAATTATGGTCTTAATATGCTTTGGTTAATATAGGGCTTATAAGGCAGTAGGACAACAGGAACAGTTATTCTCCTTCAATTATACTTAGAGAAGATGATCTATTCTTTGGAAAAAAAAAAACAAAGCTACAAGTGCTAGTAGTGTCCAAATAAGTCCTAATTACGTATTTTTGATTGAGAATAACTATTCCTGAGGATAACTCTTCCTGTTGTACTACCACCTGTTATAAGCCCCTTACTGAGTAAAAGATATTGAGATCATAATTTATATACAACAACTAACTTACTTAGCAAGTAAAGCCGGAGAAATTCTTAGTTCATGGTGTTGGTCTCAGACCTCTCAGGATGGAGTCAAGGCACAGAGGTCTTATATGTCATGTATATAGTCATATATATGTTTAGGTAGAGAGAGAGAAAGGAAGAGAGAGTTGAATGACATGACACATGAGAGGTCTGTGGCAGCAGTAGGCTATAGCCGCATAACTAAGGTGTGGTACATGGCAACTCAACACTACTGCAGGGATGGTCAGTGGCCACTATGTCCCACAGCTGGAGGCAACAGCAGAGGCAGGCCTGCCCAATAAGACCCATGGATTCATGAGGAGTGATGATTCACTATGCATCATTCCTAACTATGGGGAGCAGTAAAAGGACGGGTTTGAGTCTAGACTTAAATGTACTGAAAGTGTCCATTGTGAAATGTAGGTGGGGGGGGGGGTTATTCCACAGGAGAGGTGCATGGTAGCAGAAAGCTAGGAACTAAATCATAACATTAAACAGCTGGAAGAGATGAATGCAGAATAAACTGAAGACAATGTAAACTCAAACTCAATGAAATATAACTTCTCAATTTATGATCCATAGATTAAGGCAAGAAATTTCCACCACAGCAATAAATCAGGTAGATATTTAGCAAATCAAATCAGACGGAACTGTCATACTCTGGACCTTTTTTTGAGCCTACCCCTAGATAGACAGTCACCAAATTTAGTTTTGTCCTGCAATGTTATTTTGTGTTAGTTGATGCCTTGATCATTCTCACTTGTTCCTTGTTAATTGGGTCATGTGCGCTTCTTGTTAGCCAATTGTCTCAGACTATATAAACCCTGTGTTTTGTATCTTTCTTTGTTGAGTCTTCACAGCGTAATCCCTGTAGGTGTGTTACGTTGAACCCCCTGTTTGCTTGTAATTGCGTTCTAAACACTTGGCCTCTGGTTTGCTCTGTTGTGGAATACCTTGTGGCTTGTTTGGATTTTTGCCTGTTTTGGACTACCTAAGTTCTGACCCTTGTCTCATTAAGACCCTGAACTTTTGGATTTCCTCTGACACTGACTTTATTTTTTTCATTTTCTGGATCCTCTGTGTTTTTGAACCTTTGGAATTAAACGCCTAAACTTAAATTCCTTTCGCTGCCACGTTTGAGTCCTTTCCTGTTGGCTCCGTGGTCTAGTGGATGGTCTTCAGACTCTGACCTGGGTTCAATTACGGGGTGTAACAGGAACACAGCAAAGAAAAAGCTTAATCTCAATTTACTCCAACTCAATGAAAACCAAATAAATAAACTAGAATCACCCATTACTTAAGGCAAACTGTTTGCTCCTCTTAAACACATGCCAAACAGTAAAGCGCCAGGTCTGGATGGCTTCCCTGCTGGGTTCTACAAACAATTCTGGTCCATTTTGGCTCCACTTTTCATCAGGATGATCAATGAATCAAAACAAAACTCAAGAATTCCAATCAGCACCACCACAGCCACAATTTCACTCCTCCACAAACCCCATAAGGACCCAACAATGCCATCCAGCTATCGCTCAATCTCTCTACTCAATGCAGGCAATAAAACAATCACTAAAGCATTAGCACATAGGTTAAAAGAGGTCACTCCATCCATTATCCACCTGGACCAAACTGGCATCATTAAAGGTAGTCTCTCATCCTCCAGTGCCAACACAGACTGTTTAACATTATGTACTACACCTCAACCACACAAGAAAATGCCATCATAGCAACTTTGGATGCAGAAAAAGCTTTTCATAGGGTTAACTGGAAGTTCCTGTTTTCCGCATTAGGGTGGTTTGTTTTTGGGGAATCATTCATTACTTGGATTAATATTCTTTACACGTCACCTTCATCCACAGTGATCACTAATGGACTAACATCACATAGTTTCACTTTGCACCGGGACACTACACAAGGATGTCCACTCACTATTTACCATCTTCATTGAACCTACAGTTTAAATCAACTATCCGAGCAAAAATTAATATCCAGACGGCTAACCTAGACATCCTCCCAAAAATCTTGGAATTGATTAACATACCCTCCCCCCAAAAAATCTTTACAAAATATAGAAAATTATATCAGTTGGAAAAACTTTAAACCTGCCGTATCACAAATGGGAATCAGAATTATCCATTAGTCCCTGGCTTCTGGATCTAACATCTACCTCATGACTAAAAATACCAATTTACAGCTGAGACAAAGGTACTTCACAGATTTCACCTGACCATACAGAAACTGTCTAAAATGGGTTTTGGCTCTGACTTATGTTCTCACTGTATGCAAAACAACCCAGACATATACATTCTCGCTGTCTGGCATTGCACTCCAATCAGTTGGTTTTGGGTAAACGTCACAGAATCCCTCACTACCTTCTTTGGCTGTCACATCCCAGCAAGGTACATGTGTAACCTCTCTAAGCACCACAAACAATAAAATACAGTTAGTGGTACTAACTGTCACCAAGAAAACAATCCTCATGAACTGGAAATCAATGCTTTTTTTATATGCATTACACGTTAGCAGGGACACATCATACATCCACCAGTACCAAGAACAACATGATAGACTTGGGTAAGCGGGGCATGTGTGTGGATGCCTATGCAGGTTTTTCGCTGCACGCCTCGCTACTTTTAATGCAAATACATTTTAGAGGAGGCATACATCAGTGATTTCGTCACTTGAACACGGCGTGTAAGTGGAAATCTGGGTAGGTTTTCTCCCTCCACGCCCACTTCTTTTAATGCAATACATGTTAGAGAAGGCACATAATCTTGTCTTATCCATTGAAACATAGGAAAAGTCTAGCATGTTGTGTGAGGGGTGTGTAGAGTGAGAGGAGTTGCTATCAGACTGTGGCAAGTCTGGGGACTGGGGTCCTCGGCTCCGCAGCAAGCAGGTCCCCCCCACTGTTGTCTCTTCATGGCATACCTTGGGCGCGGGCAGGCTGGCACCATAACCATGAGTGGGTGCTCAGGTAATCATTTCAGTCAACAAAATAATAATAATAATAATAATAATAATAAACCCTGTTCCACCACCCTTAACTCCTAATACACACACATTTGCCTCCCCACCCCACCCACCCTCCCCAAAACACACATATGGCTCTCCAGTCTATTTCTATTGTTTGTGTTTTTTTTGTCTGTGTATTACCTTTTTATGTAATAAATTTTATATATAACATATATGTAGAACTGTTCAGCCTCTGTAACTGTCAATGTTTTGTTAGTGCATCTGCTCTGTGTCCTGTACATGTTTTGTTTTGTTGCATTTTGTTCCTGTGACTTTTTTACTTGTTTGCAAATGAAAAAAGAAAAGAAAAAAAAGAAAGCTCTCCCTCCTATTGTAGATTTCCGTATTGTCGGGATTACAAGGAGCCCAGCATTTGGGGATGTGATTTGGATTTTGGGATATGTTTTGCTACTGACATGTAGAGGGCACTGTTCTATTCCTTTTAACATGGATGCTGTTTTATTTCTTTTTCCTGGTTTCCCATTGTGTGGTGCACTGACTTTAACATTGATTACATGTACTTGTTGCATCAGGCTCTATCTATTGTCTATATTGTCTATCCCTGTTGAGGGATGTGCACTAACATGGTGGAGGACTGTCTGCACTGGAGACTGAGGTATTTAGCTTGGCACATGGTCACTGACAGCAGGTTACATATCACCTGAGTGGAACAACGCACTTTCTTTGGTGAGAGTGCTGGAAATATAAACAGGTAATGGTGTTAAAAGTGCCCTGTAAAATGGAGCATAACAAAACAGATGAGAAGGTCTGGCATTTAGTATTCCAAAGACATAAGCAAAAGGGAAAACAAGCCCAGATATCAGAGCATTTATCCTACTATACAACCATTTATGGGATCCTGGTAGTTGTAAAGAGTCTTTAAAGAACCCCCTTTGACCACCATGCTTGGTGTCTGCCTTAGATCTTTGCTAGGGAATTACAAGGGGAAACAACAGCTTTAACAGCCTGAAATATCCCAAGTTATCCATATTTGGAAGTGAAAATTCAAGAGAAAACAAATACATCTAATGCCAAAAAACTGATTGTTAAATGAGAGGTTTCTCAAGTCATGTTCATAAGCTGACAGAACAGAATATTTTTTAGGAAGGAATTGAGGCAATCGGATGAAAAAAAAAAAAAAAAAAAAACTGGAAGATGTTTGGCATGAGGTTAGTGTAGCTGTCATGCTGTCTTGTACCCAGTGCAAAATATCATTGTATATCCTTTTTTGAGTGAGGGGCCCTCATTATGATTAATGTTAATGGACCAGATTGTTGCATGAGTGCTGCCATCATCAAGTGGAGCCACTGTGGTGGGGGATATCACAGCTCAGCATATCTCATCAGTGTGTGAGGAGATGATGGGCATAACCATGGGCATGACAACATGCTTGACAGACAACACTGCCAATCTGGGAGCCAGATAGGGTCTTTGTGTCTTGATTTAAAAAAATAAATAAGTGCAACACAAGTCTCACTCATTCATTCATTACACAGACCTCAGTGATTATTCTTGTACACTGTGAGTTATGGTGTTTGTATACTTGAGTTTGTGCCAGGTTTGCTTTACACCAGATTTTCAAAAATTCTTTTGAATTACAGGAAGGAGATATGAAGGAGTAAGAGAGAGAATGAGAACTTAACCTAATTAACCTAATTCTGATCTCTAGTCATGTCTTGACCTCTTGTAATATGCATCTCCAACTCTGAATGAGGCACATTTTCTCCACCTCATTTTTGCCATAGACCCTGTAACGCTCTGGCTCCAAGCCAACTTCACAATTACTGAGCCACTTTCCTCTCTGTCAGAGATGGTGGGGCTGTATGATGGTTCATACCGGAGTCAGTGGGCTGTGTGTTTAGAGAGAGTAAAGATAGAGTGAATTGTTTTAGTTTGTCTTTTAGTTCGATGCAGATATGTATGTATTCTCAGTAATTTGGGGTTAAGTTAGTAAAGGTTGTTGCATCTTCTCATCTGACATGATGAAATGTGCCCACTCATGCACAAGTCCAACTCACACTTCCCCTTCTGTGTGCCATCGTAGGGCTGGATGGCCCGCGGGACAAAGGAATTTCGCAGCCTGTCCGTTGAGCATGTCAAAGACAGCAGCCTGCTGCTGAACATGCTTCTCTGTTAAGCATGTGGAGGGGATGGCAGTCATTGTTCATTATTGACTGAGACTGTTCGCTGTCCTTTTCTCAACTGCTGATGTTAGTGACTCCAAATCTATACCAACGACAGAGCCAGCCTTTCTCACCAGCCTGTCCAATCATCCAGCATCCCTCTTCTTAGTGTTGCCACCCCAGCACACTATAGCAAATAACAGGACACTGGCCATGACAGACTGGTAAGACATCAGCAGGAGTTTGCTGCAGATATTAAAGCACCTCTGTCTTAGAAAAGAGAGCCTTCCCTGCCCCTTCTTGTAATGTGCAGTATTAGCAGACCAGTCCAGTTTTTTTGTCAAGATACAGGCTCAGGTATTTGTATGTACTGACAGTCTCCATGTTCACCCTCTCAATGAAAACAGGTAGCACCAGAGGGGCAGCCCTCCTGAAGTCCACCACTATTTCTTTTTTTTGGTGGTATTCAGCTGCAGATGATTTGTCCTGCACCACCCCACAAAGTCCTCCACCAGGCTCCTGTATTCCTCCTCCTGTACATTCCTAATACACCCTATGTTGGCAGTGTCATCAGAGAACTTCCGCATGTGGCATGATGCAGAGTTATATCTGAAATTGGAAGTGTACAGGGTGAACAGGACAGGTGAGAGAACAGTCCCCTGTGGCACATCAGTGCTGCTGACACACAGTCTCAAAAGTGAGGTCTATTCAGAGGTACAGTCTGTAATCCAGGTCACCGGGTGTGAATCAACTCAATCTGCTGTAGTTTGTCTCTCAGCAGGAGGGGTTGGATGGTGTTGAAAGCACTGTAGAAATAAAAAACATAATTCTCACAACACTGTCTCCTTTGTCCAGGTGAAAGTACATCCTATGTAGCATGTAGAGAATGGTATCCTCCACACCCACTTTCTCCCTTGCTATGCTCCTTCACCTCTTTCAGACAGACTTTGAGCTCCCTCGCATTTCAGCTCTGTCAAGTCACCCCCCTTAAATGCCCTCTTGTAAAAAAAAGGCTTTCTATCATGACAAGATTAACAACGCCACGGACACCAAGAAACTCTTTTCCACCTTTAAATCTTTACTAAACCCACCTCCTCCACCTCCTCCAACTAACCTCACAGCTGACACTTCTGCTGCATTCTTCACTAACAAAGTTGCAGCTATTAGTAGTCAGTTCTCAAACCAATCTACACAGGTTCCTTCTCCTAGCCTCTCTACACCAACTGCTTCCTTTTCTTCTTTCACTCCTCTCTCCGAGGCAGAGGTGTCTAAGCTTCTCACAGACAGCCGGCCTACCTCTTGTCTTCTGGATCCTATCCCAACAACCCTTCTTCAGGCCATAACCCCCACAATTGCGACAGCAACCACACATGTGGTCAATGCGTCACTAACTATTTCCCACTGCCTTCAAACAAGCCCAGGTAACACCACTGCTCAAAAAACCATCCCTCGCTCCCACTCAAGTGGAGAACTACCGGCCTGTCTCTCTTCTTCCCTTCCTTTCCAAAGCCATTGAACGAGCTGTCTTTAAACAGGTCACAGGATTTCTCACTCAGAACAACCTCCTCGACTCCAACCAATCCGGCTTCAGAAGTGGCCACTCCACTGAAACGGCGCTTCTGTCTGTGACGGAAGCATTAAAAGAGGCCAGAGCGGCAGGTCAGTCCTCAGTGCTCATCCTGCTGGACCTATCAGCAGCATTTGACACGGTCAACCACAGCATCCTACTGGACAAGCTGACCAACATTGGGATTGATGGCACAGCGCACTCCTGGTTCAAGTCCTATCTTACCGGACGGTCGTTTAACGTATCGTGGCTAGGACAGACATCGGCACTTCACCAACTCACCACAGGAGTACCCCAAGGATCTGTGCTGGGGCCCCTTCTCTTTGCACTGTACATCACCTCGCTGGGCTCAATCATCCACTCCCATGGCTTCTCTTACCACTGCTATGCGGATGATACCCAGCTCTATCTGTCCTTTCCGCCGGACGACTCCACGGTGTCATCACGGATCTCGGACTCTCTCCGATATATCTGCATGGATGAAAGGACATCACCTCCAACTAAATCTCTCAAAAACTGAACTGCTGGTCCTCCCAGCCAAACAAGCCATACACCACGACATCGGTATCAAGATCGACTCCCTGTCTGTTTCTCCCACCAAAGTGGCAAGAAACCTAGGTGTCATGATCGATGACCAACTGACCGTTGCAGATCACGTTGCCTCTGTGGCTCGGTCGTGCCGTTTTTCCCTATTCAACATAAGGAAGATCAGGCCGTACCTAACCCAACATGCAACCCAGCTCCTGGTTCAGACCCTGGTTATCTCTCGTCTTGACTACTGCAATGTCCTCCTATCAGGCCTACCAGCCTGTGCAGTGAGACCGCTACAGATGATCCAGAATGCAGCTGCACGTCTGGTCTTTAACCAGCCAAAAAGGGCACATGTCACACCTCTGTTCATTGAACTTCACTGGCTGCCCTTGGCTGCTCGCATTAAATTCAAGGCACTTATGTTGGCCTACAGGGTGAATGATGGCTCTGCTCCCATCTACTTGAATTCTCTTCTGAAGCCCTATGTCACCCGACGACCACTACGCTCCTCTAAGGAACGTTTTCTAGCACGGCCAACACCTTGTGCAGGTCAGTCCAGACTCTTCTCATATCTGGTTCCGCGCTGGTGGAATGACCTCCCAAGTGCTACCAGATCAACTGATACCCTCTCCACCTTCAAGAAACTCGTGAAGACTAAGCTCTTCCAAGAATATCTCCTGGCGTAAACTTTGAGAATGCACTTAATAATTTAATTTCTCTACATTGTGTTACACTATTGCACTTTCAACTTAAAACAGTGCAGATTCTATGTTAGCAATACGCACTCCTTGTTAGTTCATTGTGTTGTAGCTTGAATGTTATCCTCTTTTGTAAGTCGCTTTGGATAAAAGCGTCTGCTAAATGCCTAAATGTAAATGTAAATGTTGTAATTATTAAGGATGTTTTTGACCTCGCTGGTCACCCATGGTTTATTACTAGGGAAGCAGCGCACAGTCCCAGTGGGAACTACAATGTCCATACAAAAGTACAGGTGCTCAGTTGTGCAGTGAATGACCTCCTCCAGATCCACTAAATCCTCACCCTGTGCATGTTGCAGCACAATCCAGTCAGTATACTCAAAACTGTCTTTCAAGGCCACCACAGCCTCATGCATTCACTTCTTGAAGGTCCGCATACTGCACTTGAGGCTTACATTTTGTCTGAAGATTTATAAGGTTGTGATCTGACTTATCCAGTAGGGACAGGGAGCTGGGCCTGTTTGCATCCCTCACGTTAGCATACATGAGGTCAATAGTCCTATTTTTAACCTTGTTGCACAGTCCACAAACTGATAAACTGATAAAAGTCAGTGAGGGTGAAATCCAATGTTACATGTGTCGCCTTAGATCGCAAAAAAAACATGAGTTTGAGGCCTTGCGACTGTGAAGTGTGTGACATCACATATACACACGTATACACAGACAACAATGACATGCGGGAACTCCCTTGGCGTGTAGTATGGCCAGAGACTGGCTGTCAATAGCTCAACATCCTTACAGTCTCTTTAACTGTAACATGACCTGTGTTGCCCCATCCACCACCCTTACTTTTGCCTCACAGTTTCCCATCTCAGTCTGCTCGAACAACACTCTGGGATCTTAGGGGTCTAGCATAGTAAGGGACAAGTGTCTTTAAAGCTGTCTTTAAACAGGTCACAGGATTTCTCACTCAGAACAACCTCCTCGACTCCAACCAATCCGGCTTCAGAAGTGGCCACTCCACTGAAACGGCGCTTCTGTCTGTGACGGAAGCACTAAAAGAGGCCAGAGCGGCAGGTCAGTCCTCAGTGCTCATCCTGCTGGACCTATCAGCAGCATTTGACACGGTCAACCACAGCATCCTACTGGACAAACTGACCAACATTGGGATTGATGGCACAGTGCACTCCTGGTTCAAGTCCTATCTTACTGGACGGTCGTTCAACGTATCGTGGCTAGGACAGACATCGGCACTTCACCAACTCACCACAGGAGTACCCCAAGGATCTGTGCTGGGGCCCCTTCTCTTCGCACTGTACATCACCTCGCTGGGCTCAATCATCCACTCCCATGGCTTCTCTTACCACTGCTATGCGGATGATACCCAGCTCTATCTGTCCTTTCCGCCGGACGACTCCACGGTGTCATCACGGATCTCGGACTGTCTCTCCGATATATCTGCATGGATGAAAGGACATCACCTCCAACTAAATCTCTCCAAAACTGAACTGCTGGTCCTCCCAGCCAAACAAGCCATACACCACGACATCGGTATCAAGATCGACTCCCTGTCTGTTTCTCCCACCAAAGTGGCAAGAAACCTAGGTGTCATGATCGATGACCAACTGACCTTTGCAGATCACGTTGCCTCTGTGGCTCGGTCGTGCCGTTTTTCCCTATTCAACATAAGGAAGATCAGGCCGTACCTAACCCAACATGCAACCCAGCTCCTGGTTCAGACCCTGGTTATCTCTCGTCTTGACTACTGCAATGTCCTCCTATCAGGCCTACCAGCCTGTGCAGTGAGACCGCTACAGATGATCCAGAATGCAGCTGCACGTCTGGTCTTTAACCAGCCAAAAAGGGCACATGTCACACCTCTGTTCATTGAACTTCACTGGCTGCCCTTGGCTGCTCGCATTAAATTCAAGGCACTTATGTTGGCCTACAGGGTGAATGATGGCTCTGCTCCCATCTACTTGAATTCTCTTCTGAAGCCCTATGTCACCCGACGACCACTACGCTCCTCTAAGGAACGTTTTCTAGCACGGCCAACACCTTGTGCAGGTCGGTCCAGACTCTTCTCATATCTGGTTCCGCGCTGGTGGAATGACCTCCCAAGTGCTACCAGATCAACTGATACCCTCTCCACCTTCAAGAAACTCGTGAAGACTAAGCTCTTCCAAGAATATCTCCTGGTGTAAACTTTGAGAATGCACTTAATAATTTAATTTCTCTACATTGTGTTACACTATTGCACTTTCAACTTAAAACAGCGCAGATTCTATGTTAGCAATATGCACTCCTTGTTAGTTCATTGTGTTGTAGCTTGAATGTTATCCTCTTTTGTAAGTCGCTTTGGATAAAAGCGTCTGCTAAATGCCTAAATGTAATGTAATGTAAGTAAGTCTAATATATGTTGGAACAAGGTCATTAAGGGCTTTATAGGTTAGGAGGAGTATTTTAAAATCAATTCGACTTTTAATAGGGAGCCAGTATAAAGAAGCAAGGATAGGAGAGATAAGATCATATAAGTCCTTGTGAGTGTTTGTGCCGTGGCATTTTGTATTAGCTGTAGGTTTTTAATACAGTTATTACTACACCTAGAGAACAGAGCATTACAATTATCAAGCCTGGAAGTAACAAATGCATGTATTTCTTTTTCTGCATCCTCAAAGGATAGGAATTTTCCAACCTTAGTGATATTTCGTAGGTGGAAAAACAATGCTTTTGAAATGCTTTACATGACTATTCAGAGAGAGGTCCTGGTCAATGATGAGGAATGAGGTTTTTAACTCTTGTGTTGAGGGTGAAAGGTCACTGAGTAAGTTTTGATGGTGAGGTTAGCTGTTATTCAGCTGTTTAGGGCCTATCATCATAACTTCAGTTTTGTCAGAGTTTAAACATAAGAAATTATTAGTCATCCAGATTTTAATGTCTTGGAGGCAGGCATAAAGTTTAGGTACTGGCGTACAGTCATTAGGCTTCATGTAAAGATATAGCTGGGTGTCGTCCGTAATGCCATGTTGCCTTATAACAGATATCAAAGGTAGCATGTAGAGGGAGAATAACATGGACCCTAGCACTGAGCCTTGGGGTGTACGGGGCATACTTTACTGTGATGTGGCATGATTATTCATTATGAGCATGTACAAACTGGTAGCGACCAGAGAGGCATGATTTGAACCAGACTAATGCATAATCTTTGATGCCTATCATGTGTTCAAGCCTGTGTAGGAGGATGCCATGCTTAGTGGTATCAAAGGCAGCACTAAGATCCACTTTGTACTATGATTAGCTCTGAAGCCTGGAAGGTTTCCTGGATATTATTATCTTTCAAAAAGATGATGCTTCTTAGACACTATATTTAAAGTATTTTTGATACAAATAGGATATAAGGAGGAGTCTTAAGTAAATGTGTAGGGTTTGGATCCAGTAAGCATGTTGAGGCTTTAGTTGAGGAGATCAGAGAAGTGATTTCTGATATATTGGTGGGTGTAAATGAATCAAGGTATCCTACAAGTTGACTGGAACTTGCTGTTAACTATCGTATGGGATCCAACTAGATTTGAGGTTACAAGGGAGTTGTTTATTTTAACTTATAGATTAAATTTTATTATTTAAAAACATCATATCAATTATGTCAGTCAAAGTTTTCGGAATAGAGTGAGTCACCTCATTCCTACTTTTTGTAAGGCGTGATATTATGTTGAAAAGGAATCTGAGGGAGTCTGACAAAAGCACACACTGAGCGTGCCCAGCAGAGGGAAGAGACATGGTGGCCAGTTATCTCAGCTTTTTAAATTAGGTGGTGGAAGCAATCGCCCGCTCTGCTTAATCCAGACAGAAGAGAGGAGAGAATGAGGAGGTAGACCGAAGGAAGGATGGAAAGATGGAAGATGGGCAGGTGAGTTTTGTTGGGGAGGGGGTTGGGGCAGCTGACGAGCAATGCAAAGACAGAGAGACATTATTCTAAAGCTTCTGTTGAATAATTCACACTTCCATCAGTGGAGGTCCGTGTTCATAGGGAGCCTCAGAATCCCTGCCTGTTTTGTTACTTACAGTTCCCAGCCCCAGTCTGCTCTCAAACACCACAAACCAGTGGAGGGATATATTTCAAAGTTGCAAATAGCAATATGGTAGCAATATGGTCACTTAACATTCATCCACATTCTCTCTCTCTCTCTCTTTCTCTCTCTCTCTCTCTCTCACACTCTCTCTCCATATTTCTCAAAGTTTACTCTTAAACTTTCTCTCACATTCTTTTGCATGCGCACACACACACACACACACACACATATACACAGGATGATGCTTTGAAGAATTGGCACATTTATGCATGAGCTCATGTGGCACAGACTGAAGTGAGGGTGATTTCTCTCTGCGTCTGCAAAGGAAGTGTTAGTTCATGTCACTGTGGCTTCTGAGTTGCAAGGAAACAGCTGTAACCATAACAACAGCATCACAATTGCACTGTTTGTTTGAATGTTATTTTGTGTGTGCCTATTTGTGTGTGTGTGTGTGTGTGTGTGTGTATTTATTGCCAGAGTATGTAAAGAGTTTCTGGCAAGCAACTACTCCCTGTCATATTTGTGCAGGATACCACATTAAGTATCTTTTTTAAATTTATCATGTTCACAGTAGCCCCCAAGCACCATACTTCTAATCATGATTCCAAGCACCCTCAACAGCCTTGTATCCCAAAACACTCACATTCAAATGCACGCACACACACACGCACACACACACACACACACACACACACAGCTGCGGAAATAGAATGTAGAGTTGCCATATTGCATGGTTTACATAGAGCCACTGGGTGGCATAAATGGCATGAAAACAGATGGTGATGTGAATTGCAGCTGTACCTGATCCATGATGCATTGTGCATCTGCCAACAGCTCTGACACCATCCAGAACACACTCTGCTTCTTTGCCATAACCTCATCTCCATGGGGACTCCATGGTAACTGCACATTTTTGCACAGAACCATAGACACTATCTATAGTGTGCAGACATTTTCTTCCACCAAAGATCAATGCAAGTTTTGTAACACTGAACACTGTTTGAGCTGTTGATGGGCAGAGACATCTGTACTGTATGTTTTGTAAGTCTGTGTGTGTGTGTGCGTGCGCAACTGAGAAAGAGCTTATAACTAATCAATCAGTGTGTATATGTACTGTGAGTGTGTGTTCTATGCGCTTGTGATAAAGGCGTATAGGAAGCCTATATCCTGGAAATTACTAGCCTGACAAGCCAGACTATAACATCAAAATCTATAGTCTGACCGGGCTCTATCCTTGGGGCGAAATGAGTGGCTGTCTTTCAAACTGCCTCTGCACGTTACAAGACCAATCACAGCCATCTTAGTTTTTTTTCCACCGTCACAGCAGTGTTGTCATCGTGCTCAACTCTACAGAAATAGAGTGTCGTAATTGGTCCGATGAAGCCTTGGTAGAAGACCTACTGAGGCCTTATGGTGCGTGGCTACACGTATCAGCTAAGCAAAACTATTTGCTACCATTAGGGTACATCTAGATTTCTAGGCTAAGAAATTACCACATTAATCAAGGATATTAAGACCATTCCCCATTTCTTTTCCAGCCTTAGTTTGATTTCTTTAATATGACTCTAATGACTTGTGTTTTTAAGACTTCATTTCAGGTTAGAACTACCTTCATACACACTCAAACAAACAGGGCTGTCATTTATCTCATGTTTGAAACCACAGAGAACAATTGTAAACATGCTCCTCGAGAGTGGAGTGAGGAAGTTTATCTTAACACCAACCACTATGTCTTTCTATACCCAGAAAGAATTATTCATTTCAATTACACTGTATGAAAAAAACATTATTTATTTATATATTTACTCACACACAAGCTCACACACATACACACACACAGCACTTACACACACACCTTGTCAAACCAGTCATTCTCAGCTGTACTGTAATGGGGTCCTGCAGCTCCATGCCGCCTGAGAGGCCTCCTGACACACCACTTACACACACACACACACACTCACTTCCCATACACACTTCTCTCGCTCCTCTCACACAGGGGAACCTGCTGGATGTGTGTGCTGTCTGCCTGGAGAGGTCCATAGGGATGGGGACATGGGGGCCAGGGTGATTTGGGAAGCTAACTACAACACACACACACACACACACACTCACTTTTTCATTTGTGTCCCTTGTCAAACCAGTCTTTCTCAGCTGTACTGTAATGGGGTCCTGCAGCTCCATGCCTCCTGAGAGGCCTCCTTCACAAAGTGAAATTTACTGATACAGTGGAAGTTCTTCTCTGAGATCACACAGTAGCCCCTTTCTTTAGTTAAGGACACACACACACACACACACACACACACACACACACACACACACACACACGCTGCTCTATTGAAAGGGTCACAGAAACAAGTTGGATGATATAAGCAGATTGAAGCACTGAAAACTAGACCTGTGATATGACAGGACTACTGTCGGTATCTGTCTGTTCTGTTGTGCACACAATGGCCTTTCTAGGTACATGGCACACACCATGGATTTTTTACTCTCTGTTCTCTTGACAGGATCTGACTGATGGAAGACTAATGTCCTTTTTCTTTTCGTGCTCAAATGTCAGTGGGACTTTCATATTAAAGTAAACCTTGGTTGATAGGATCTCAAGGTTATAATTCAATTAGCCCCATTCATAAAGAAATATGAAATATTATCTCTGGGACAGCTGAATATCTGTGTAATCTTTATATGTGGGGCATTGCTGATAATGTTGTAAAAAAGAAAGAACAGACTTGAGTGATTCAGATTAGTTTACGATGACCCCTGCAACATTACAAACAAGTAGTTTCATTACCAGGGTTAATGCTTCATAGTAGCCACATATGTGTATCTGAAAATATATCATATTGTTAGATATGTATGTATGTTATTAGAATTAACATTTGAAAAAGGTCTCAAACATTTTTCAGTCATTTTCATTTGCACTTACAATCACAGCTGGATAATAAAAAAGCTGAATTACTATGAATTACCATAAATTATCTGAACCCTGAATTGTAGAAAGAGTATAATTTTACATTTTTAAACACAGTCCAAATTTCCATTAAAAAACACTGTAGAAATATAACTGAAATCACACTAGAAATATATCTGAAATGGTTGAGTCTGTTTAAGTAATCAAGTAATTGTCAAACAAGTTAACAGCCTGCAGACAATACAGATACAATTTCAGAATCATAATAACTGATGTAGTCAACCACCAAACAATTAATGTCCACTCCAGCTCATAGTTTATAAATATGGTGTAAAGTTATATGTGATGATGCAACTGAGTTCACATGGGGTAGACAAATGCATCAACCCAGGGCATCAACCCAGTCTCACGACTTTTCGTGAAGTCGTCATGAAATAAAATCTATTCAAATGTGCTGTGATCACACTTTAGGTCTTTTTTTCGTACTAGGAGAACGCATTCCTACCCTATGTATTTTAATGCACAGTGTGTAACACCGCCACTAGCAGCGCTAACTGGTGACTGAGGGACAGTAGGAGAGAAATTTGTTCACTCCATGCATTTTTTTTCTCATCAATTTCTGAGTTTTTTCTCAGAATATTACCCCCCTCCTCAAAAAAAAGAAATTCTAAACATGGCCCTAACATGCTTTCGTATGTTTTACTACATTTTTGTACTTTTTTACATTTCTGACCTCAGTTTATTTCTTTTCCTGCAACTAATAAATGTTGTACAAACACACTCTGATATACTGAAACAATCACAAAAAACACACACCTTACACAAACACACAACCAGCAGTAACATCACCACCAGCAGCATTCTGAAACAAGTTTACTTGTATAAAGCCTATACTCTGTCCAGTGCAGCTTGTCAGTTTGTGTGTTTGTGTGTGTGTGTGTGTGTGAGCGAGAGAGAGAGAGAGAGAGAGAGAGAGACCCTATTTGGACCACTGCTTCTGCAGTATCTATTCAGTGAAGATTTTAGGTCTGTCTCCATCTAGCTTAATTGCCATTGAATTTAAGTCAAGATAGAGCTAACTATGAGCTCAATCTGTCTAAATCCTTCACCACCTCTCTCTCTCTCTCTCTGTCTCTCTCTCTCACACACACACACACAACACACACACACACAAATGTTTAATCTCCATCACCAGCCCTATTGATTTACCAGCAGGATTATATTGAGATAATGGATGCAGCTCTGACCTATAGTGTGCTCCTCCAGCAAACAAAGTGCCCTCGCCGATCCTGTTATAGCTTCCACTGTGACATCTTCTGCAATGGCCTCTAGCTACTACAGAGTGCATATTTAGAGCCAGAGTGCTGATTCATCACCTGGCTTGAATCACCTCTCAATGACTTTTGGATGGATGGTCTAGCGATAATGACTTGTAGTGTCTTGGCAAGATCTATGAGTATTTGTGCTTGCATGGCTACTGTCTCCCTCTGCAGTATTGTTAGAAGTTTCTAGACGCAATTTGAACTAATAGAGTCTGCCTCTTTGATTTTGTCTACTTTGATGTTGTATAAATCAGATATAGAAAGATATATGTTGTGGTGTGCAATTGTGTGTCCAACACCAATGCCGTGAATTTTCACTAGTACATGTGGATATTATTTACAAACCAAAAAATTGGACTGACAAGGTAATAAAGGCGATTTCGGTTTCATTCAGTTTCGGTTATGTTTACCTCAGGGTGACTTCATCCTGCAAGCACTGTAACTGCGCAAAGAACTAGCAGGGGGAACCGAGAGAGCCTTCATTTACCCCATAATGAGCCATTTAACCATCGAAGTGACAACCAAGCTGGTAAATTAACCTAAAAACAGCATAAAATGTTGCCTAGTTTTCCTTTAATCAAATTTATGGTTCATTAAATAACGATTAACGATTAACCATCATAATCATCACTATATCATATTACTGAGGTATCAGATTAATGGCAGTCATTTATCAACATGTGGTATTCTCCACTTCATGGCTTGGAAAGTAATCCAAACAACACATCTGGAAGTACTTTAAGATCATCTTAGGCTGGCATTCAAAACAACATCAGAGGAAATTTGTAGTGGCATTTTAGGCACAGAAGACTGCCTCCAAGGTGGCTGATATTCTTTCTGTAACTTGAATGAATTTACCATGATGTATTAAATTACATATTTTTATCTTATTTTGGCTCTCTTACAATGGGTATGAAATTGTATTTTAGCTTATCACACCACAAACACGTAGTCACTGAGACACAGGACCAGATACAGAGCTCTGCTTATCCACAGTGTAAACACAGCTTGATAGCTTTGGCCATCATTTGCACAAGGATGTTAAGATTCTTCAAGAAAACTTTCCAATAAGACCTTTGTAATAAGTTTGAAAGATGATTAAAGTGATGTTTTTTCTTAGAAGTTCTAGAAGCCAACGTGACTTTCTAGACTCTCAGATTTTAAAAAGGAGTTTGGTTAAAACTGGAACCACACAAATCACACAACAAACATTCCAGGTTCATGTTTTTCCGAACACTAGAAATATTCTAAATTGCTACACGTATTCATCCCCTACACATCAAGATGTTTGTTACACACATACATTTATTGACTGTCTCATTGCATTGATCTTGTCATAACTCAGTGCTGGCCAGTACTCAGACTATCCTGATATTGCAAAGGTATGGGAGGGTAGATTGTTTTTCTTCCCAGGACTGTAGTGTAATTAGGTTAAGGATTTTATTATTCTCTATACGTATACAAGTATCCCCATCCCCCAAAAGGTGAAATTTTCACTGCATTTTGGTGAATGCACATCATTATGATTATTAATGTTTAACCCCTGCCTTAATTACACCACGTTCTGTAGTAGTCAGAGAGCTGGCAATGTCATCATCCAGAAATGTACTGTAGGTAATAAAGTTGCCAAAAATGTAAAAATCTCACTAACTTCTTTTTTAAGGGTTTAAGATGGATTCTGCACATTTTCTCTCAGACTATAGGCCTATTTCTCTCTCTCTCTCCCTCTCTCTCTCTCTCTCTCTCTCTCTCTCTCTCACACACACACACACACATTAGCATTAAATCCAAACCACACTCTTGAATTATTCACTACATTCTGTTTAAATAGAAACAGCAGTGGAGGATCCACACAGCTAAATTTATCATTCCTTCGTCATGGCACAGAAACATTTCATTTTTCACTCACTTCTGTCCTTTTAGATTGTCAAACACCCACCTGTGAACAGAATGATTTTTTTACTCATTCGTGATAAACTTTTCTTACCTTTACTTTCATCTTTTAGTTGGTATTGATTGTGCCTTCTGTGGTTCCATACACGAAAAAGGTATGTGGCTTAGAAACATCAGTCATGACCTGATGACCCTTGGTTGACCTATAAGGGTTAAAGGTCAGACAGATAAAAGTTCAATTTATCACTTGGTATCTACCAACATTTGGTCCCCTGGTACAGCTACTACAGGCTAGAAAGTAATGATGTTGCATTGGATTCCTTCACTACATGGAAGCAGTCACCTGGTTCCCCTTCATTTACTTAATTACTGTTCCTATAAGGTCAGTTTCCCATGTACAGTGCATACAGCTCACTGTAGGTATTACTGAAAAGAATCTGTGATTTTTTGTTATTGGCTTATATTATGTGGGTTGTTTTTTTTTTGGCCTGCTACCCTTCCTCCATCCAATGTATATGTGTGTGCATGTGTATGTGAGTGCATGTGTGTGCAAGGAGAGAGAGAGAGAGAAAGTTGGAGGGAGAAAGGGGTGAAGAGGGAGGGAGAAGGGGGTTATGTATCAAAAATGTAATGATGAGGATAAATGTTGTAGGGAATGTATGTGGCTCAGTTATGGTTGAATTTGGAGAAAGATTATGAAATGATTCCAGATGTCTTTGAAGGCTGATATACTGTGCTTTATTTGAGCTGAAAGTTCTTCTGTGAGGATCTTTTCTGAAATTAGGTTGATCCAATGATTTATGTGACAAGTGCTCCTAGATTTACAGTTTTGAAAGATTATTTTCTTAGCGATAATTAGAGAGACACGTAGTGGGTATTTCAGTTTCTGTCGAATGAGGATAGATGTGATGTCTCCCAGAAGACAAAGTGAGGGGAGAGTGGGATTCTACAGTCTAAGATGGTGAAGAGTGTTTTAGTGACTGAGGTCCATAGGAGGTTGACTGGATGACAGGTTCATGTGGCATGCAAATATGTGTCAGTGCTCCCTGAGGTGCAGTGTGGACAGATATCTGTGTTGGCTATTCCCATTTTGAATAGTTTTCTTTGAGTAATGTGATAAGTTAATTTGCAAGAAAGTAGTGGCCTCTAGTCCGCCTTGTAAAGTTGCAAGTGCAATTCTTGATGGTTTGATTTTTCCAATGAAAGTGAGTTGTAAGTGAGTCTAGTGTTTTTAACCAATGGTCTGTGGGGTGGTGGGGATCATCAAAAAGAGGTAGCTGATTTGTGGGAGGGTTTTCATTTTAATTGCTGCTATTCGGCCTTTCTGAAGGACACCTCTCATCCTGCCAACAAACTGTTTCAACTCCTCCCCTCCAGAAGGCGCTACAGGAGCCTACAGACTAAAACCACCAGGTTCAGGAACAGCTTCTTCCCCACAGCCGTCACACTACTGAACTCTGTCCCCAACTGAACCTCACACTCTGCTGCTATAGCTATGCTGCTATAGCCCTTGGACTGCACATCTGTACATCTGTATATACTTAATACATCTGTACATCTGTATATACTTAATACATCTGTACATAACTATCTCTATAGCACATCTGTATATACTTAATACATCTGTACATAACTATCTCTATAGCACATCTGTATATTGCCCTTATATTGAATCTATATAGCACATCTGTATATTACCCTTATTATCTCTTCACCTTACATGTATATTGCTCTTCTGCCTATTTGTTATTACTGCTCTTATCTGTATATAATTTCCTCTTTCACTGTACATACTGCATATACTGTATATACTGCACTTGCTGCTCTTTGCACTTCTGTTTAGATGCCAAACTGCATTTTGTTACCTGTATTTATACATGAGTAATGACAATAAAGTTGAATCTAATCTAATCTAATCTACAGTGAGTGGGAGTTTATTCCCTCTTCTATCTGTCCTAGTAGCGGAGTGTGGTAGAGGTTGAAGAGCTCTGACAGCCTGGGGAAAATCACAATACCTAGGTATTTGATGTTGCCAGTGTGAAGAGGGAGGGTGGGATCTTGGACTGTAGAATTCTATCTGTCTTCAGACATTGGTGATATGGTTGATTTTTTACAACTGACTGTTTAATTGGAGACTTCAGAGAAGTGATTAATGACATTGAAAGTTTCTTGAAGTGAGACAAGGGGAGATTGTTGGTATAGTAGCAGATCACTGGCATAGAGGCTGTCTTTGTGTTCTGAACTGCCATTATGAAGACCTTGAATTTTGCTATTCTGATGTATTGCTGCTGCTAGTGGTTCAGTGAATGATGCAGTGTGAAGCTTTGTGAAGTGATCCCATTAGTGACAACAGTGACTCTAGGTGTGGTGTATATTGTTCTAATGCAATGGATGAACAATTCTCCAAAGCCAAATCTGCAGAGGGTGGTGAGAAGGAAGGTCCAATTAACTTTGTCAAATGCTTTTAACTTTGTTTTTGTGATATGTCAATCAGGTTGTCAAGTCTACAGATGTTGTCGGAGGCGTGTCTGTTCTTTATGAATCCTGTCCTGTCTGGATGGATTATAATGGGCACAACTGTTTTAATATTAGCAGTCATTTGGATGAATAGTGGTGATAAGATATCCCAAAAAAGTTTGCAAAATTCTGCCAGTAGTCCATTGGGTCCAGGTGATTTGTAATTGGGTATGTTTTAGAGTGCTTTGAAGAGTTCTTTAACTGTACTGGGTTGATCTAACACATTTGATTAATCCATGGCTAGTGAGGGAGGCTGGAGAGAGTTATGGAAATTGTCAATTTCTGATTGAGTGGGTTTGTTACTGGCAGAATACAAATCACTGCAGAATTGTTTGAAGATGTATAAATTGCAAAATTGTGTTTTACTTTGAAAGATACTGTCCAATTGTCTTTGTAATTCATACAATTCATTTTGTATATTATCTGAGGAGTTGTGAGATAGTTGATTAGTCAGTTGATTTTCTGTTCTAATATATTTTCCCTTTTTTGTTGCTGCTTTTTCTTGTGTGATGAATAAAGGAAAAATGAGAGAAAGGATGCTCACTCTCTTCTGATTAATGTGGTGAAATCTTTGTCTTGGAATGATGCATTTAGGCGCCACCTAGTAGAGGGTCTGAAATCTGATTGGGAGGATAGGCATAAAGATACAGGTGCATGGTCACTGATGACAATAGAGTTAATGGTTTTCAGAGATCTGCTAGATGAGAGAATTGCTGACAAGGATGATGTCTATTATTGTAGAGGATTGGTAATATTAGGAAAGACTGCAGTGATATGTATGGGTATTCTCGCAGAGATTGGTTTCTTTCTCGGTATCACTAAGACCATATTCTGTCATGTATTGTTTGATTATTTCAGATGAATGCCAAATTCTATGGTTACCAGAACAGTCCACTGGGGGATTAAGGACAGTGTTGAAATCTCCAGTTAATATGAGATTTGAGGAATTGAGGAGGGGGAGAAGGTTACTGAAAGGTGGATCATCAGTATTTGGGATAGATATAGATATTAGCTAATGTGGGTTATATAAACTGTGATGTTAATGATAATAAATCTTCCATTTGGGTCAGTGACTGATGAACTGAGAGTGAAGGGGATGTTTTTGTTCATCAGAATTGTGATGCCCCTTTGCTTGCTATTGAAGGTGGATGAGAATATTTTGATGAGTTGCTTGAACTTAAGATGTGAGACGTCAGTGTAAGTTATATGCATTTCTTGCAAGAAGCATATACCAGCCTTCAACTTTGTGAGGCTTATTTTTTGTTTGAAATATGACACTCTAGTTTCAATTTTGGAAGGGTTTTAAAGGAACCAAAAGTCTCCAGAAAACCATCAGTCTAGACTGTCAGCCCAAATCCAGTTTCTAGGATATTTAGATTGTATCTAGCTTGAATTTCTGGTAGTCTAAACAGCAGAAAACCACATGAAATGATGATGATGATGGTGATTTTTCAAAACCTGATCCAGTCCAGATACGTAGGTGGTTTCAATCGGATCTGTCTCGATCTAAAAAGTCTAACCATTTACATGGGATTTCAACTAGCTTCCTTCGTCTTTTGCAACACAACACAAAAAATAACATGTGGAACCTAGAGGAATGGAAGTACCGTAATTTCCGGCCTAAAAGACGCACTGGCGTAAAAGCCGCACCCACCGTTTTTTAAAAAAAATCTATAACAGTACACGCATTGGCCGCACCGCCTCACAAGCCGCAGACAGTCAATGTTACAATGTTTTCAATGTTTTCAACTTCTAACAATGTAGCTAATTAGTTCGTGTTAAAAAAAAACGCAATGTTTCAACAGTAGCCTACGGGATTCCCTTCAAACTTCTCATCAATTCCCCTCAGCTCGCCTCCTAAACACACAGCCATTCACAATTCATCCATTCATTATTGGTATGACGCCATCTATATTAACCAGCTCACGCTTCAAATGCTCTTAACACATAACCAGCATTTTAACAGGCGTACAAACGTATCGACCTAAAATCACATTGAGAAACTTTAACAGAAACTTTCACAAGCACACAGCCATTCACACAGGCTAGTTTAACAGTTAGCCTACCAGACGCTATCGTCCTCGTTCTCAGAGGCACTGAAACCATTAAACTCCTCTTCTTCCGTGTCAGAATTGAAGAGATGGGACCGCCTGGCACAGGCAGCCGGTAAAAATCCATAAATTGGCCGCATCGTCGTAATAGCCACAGGGGGCAAAACGTGTGACAAAAGTAGCGGCTTATAGGCCGGAAATTACGGTAAATGATTAACTATAACTATGTGTCAGTGCACAACATGGGGTCAACCATAAGTTCCATGTTATCTGGAATGTGACTTTGTGCATTTGATGTTACACTGTGGCCCCACCTAACCATCTGAAAAAAAAACAAACCCAGTTCTACCCTTCGCAGTTTGTTTATTATTTCTGGGCATGATGTGTAGGGGTAACATAGTGACCAGTGTGAACAGGAGAGATGAAACAAGAACACGTAGATCAGATCTGAGTAGTTTTATTATGCAATGCAAACAGTCAGACAGAAAGATCAGATTTTGATCGGATATGCAAAAAAACGGATTTGGACTGCTGTCTTAGCTTTAAGGTCCTGCAACTGACCCCGTCTCATGATGGCAACAGTTGACCTCTGTGCCTTGACTCCATCCTGAGAGATCTGAGATCAACTCCACTGGAGGCCCCTTCCAGGGCTGACTGCATCCTGTCGAGAGACCCCGCAATTGACCCCATCACGATGACATTCATGAGTGATCCACACATTGCTACCCCCACTGCTAACCCCATGACCAGCCTCACTCCCTGACTTTAAAGGACAAGTTAAGGTTTTTACACTTAAAGCCTTGTTTTCTGATTTTCTGATGAAATACAATAGTTAACATTAAAATTTTTTACAAGAATTTTGGTTTTTTGCGGTGTGTCTTCCATCAGGTCAAGTTTACATACGGGTATGATGGGTTTGAAAACATAGGTCCACAATTGAGAACGAATGGTCAAAACCCTGTTGGAACTTTGGAACGTTGGAACTGTCATACTTTGCAGCGATTTTTGTGTCAGCATATCAGTGAACATTACTGACCAGACTGCACTGCAACATTCTATTCTGATCAGACAAGTGGTCGATTGATATGCACATTTAGCCTGTTTTTAAAATCGCTTCAAAATGGTAATCGAAGACATCTTGTGCAACTAGGAGGTAACCATGAGAGGTAAGCGCAATAAACTGCTATCGGTTGTCTTCTTAGTGAAGATATCACCAGCCTACATCATCCCACAGTTGTGTGTGCGAAATGTTGGAGATGATCATAGCGACAGACAGTGAAATAGTTATCAGACTTTTTTCCCATGAAATACGGGTCTGTTCACATTAAATGATGAGCAATGAAAGTTCAATCCGATTACATTAGTGTTCAATCGGAATAGGAACAGAATAAACCACCCCCTTCATTCTGGTTAAAATTTTAATTCGATCAGAAATTCTACTTTTACATGGGTCGTTTTTATTCTGATTGAGCTATTATTCTCCACTGATTAACTGTCCATGTACACATGGATAATGCCATAAACATTTGGCATTTCAGGGTTTAAGGGTTCATCTGTGCAGAGGACTGTTTCCTATTTTTTTCATTAGATTGATGGCAATCTTTCCTTAAGGATTAGACATCTTCAGCATTAAACTTTGAACTCCCCATCACCATCACCATCACTGTCACTCTCTCTCTCTCACACACACACACACACACACACACACATAGCGTATGGAACCCACCCTCTTGCACAAGCTTATTGACATCCTGCAAGACAGTGTTTCCCAGATGGGCATATTTTATCATATTTATATTAAATCCCAAACTAACTCTGTCTGCCTGCTCTCATCAAAAGGGGGCTCGCGGCTCCACACCAAAGATTTGCGATGAGATGAGCTGCAACATTCTAAAAACAGATCCTCCAGGAATTTGCGATGTTTTGATTGCAACTGTAAAGCAAATTCAGCCAAACTTTGCAAATTCACTGCGACTTTGCAATTTTGATCAATCACCGCAAATGTTTCGCAACGTTCTGCCCAGTTTCTTGAGATATTTCACAAATTACTGCAGTTCCTCGCATGTAATAGGCTATGTGGCTGCATACTCTTTGTCAGGTCCGC
Organism: Tenualosa ilisha; assembly: GCA_015244755.2. Taxonomy (NCBI): domain Eukaryota; kingdom Metazoa; phylum Chordata; class Actinopteri; order Clupeiformes; family Clupeidae; genus Tenualosa; species Tenualosa ilisha. Next base: position 574,450 of record PYXC01000495.1, on the reverse strand, counting down.
ATCGGACCTGGTCACGGCCACGCCCCCTCACTCGACGTCACAGACTCACAGCTCGTCTCCTCGTTTGCATTCACCTCCTCGTGCACGATCACCTTCACCTGAGTTCTAATTGGTGTCACCTGGTCTCCACCCTATTTAGGCCTCCCTCCTGCTTCACATGGTGTCTGGCCTCGTCGATGTTTCCTTGGACTTCCTACGTGTCAGTGTGTTTTCTCTGTCTCCCGCGATCTCCCGTTGTTTGCCCCGCGAGCCTAAGACTCCCCAGTCGGTGTTGTCATTTCCTGTGTTTTCTAGTGGTTTGTTCGGTTCTCTTGTGTTTCGCTTCCTAAATCTCCTGTGTGTTAAGTTAATCCGAACTTCTGAGCTTTATACTTTAATTTCCTCCGTTATAGTAACGGACGCGACTTTCGTTGTCCCTTTGTTTGTTTGTTTAATAAAACTCCTTGTTTACACATTTGCCTCCGCCTGTCTGTGCCTGACAGAAGGCCAGACCTAACTAAAACCATGGAGGCTCAGAACCCCGACCCGTTTCGAGCCTTGGTCGACGAACTGCGCCATAGCTTGTTGTCACACGTGGCGCCGCCAGTCAGCGTCGTCGCGTCCACCCCGGATCCCCCGACCTACTCCGGAGACCCGGAGGCCTGTGGTGGGTTCCTGCTGCAGTGCACTCTCGCCCTGGAGATGGACTCGCGCCGTTTCCCCACTGAACGTGGCAAGGTGGCGTATATCATCTCGCGCCTGGACAGCCGGGCCCTCCAGTGGGCAGAGAGTGTCTGGCAGCAGGCGGGACCCACCACACAGTTGGTGGACGCTTTCATTAAGCACTGCCGGGAGGTCTTCCAGGCTCCGGTCGGCGACTCCGCAATCCAGGAGCAGTTGCACCACCTGAAACAGGGTAAGACCAGCATCACGGAGTACGCTCTCCGCTTCAGGACCCTCGCCGCCGCCAGTGGGTGGAACGAACCTGCACTTCTCACCACCTTCCGCCTGGGCCTGGAACCCGCCCTGCGCCTCCACCTGGCGGCGTACGACGATTCCATCGGCCTGGAGCGTTTCATCCAGCTCGCCATTCGGGTGGCGCACCGGAGGGACGGCTGCCTGCCACCTGTCTCCCGCGCCGCTCCGTCTCCCCTCCGACCCGCTCCTTCCGACTCCGCGCCCGAGACCCCCATGCAGGTCGACACAGTCAAGCTCACTCCCACCGAACGACGCAGGCGGGTCGAACAGGGCCTGTGCCTCTACTGTGGGGTCCCAGGACACCACATCTGCGCTTGCCCTGTGCGCCCGTCTCGCGTCCAGGTGAGTGGAGCCAGTCTGCAACCGTCAATTTTATCACCCTTGTTGATCACCATAACCCTGTCTACCACCAATGTCTCTCTCTCAGCCCGGGCCCTCCTCAAATCTGGCTCCGCCGGGAACTTCATAGCCGGCTCCCTCTGCCGACGCCTGAAACTGCCGCGTCGGGAGAGTTCCCACCCCAACGTCGTGCACTCCGTAGTGGGTCGGCCCATGACCCGAAGGACCATCCGGCACGCCGTGGGCCCCCTGACACTCCAGATTGGAGCCATCCACAAGGAGAGTATTGACTTTCTGGTCCTCGAGGAGGCTACCGTGGACCTAATCCTGGGCCGCCCATGGTTGGTCCAGCATGCTCCGGTGGTGGATTGGGCCACCGGAGAGATCGTAAAATGGGGTGATTCATGTCATGATCAGTGTCTGTCTTGTCTCCCTGTTCCTAGGTCCCGTCACAGTCACTACTCCCTGGTGGTGGGATCGACCTCGGTCGAAAGCCCACACTCGGCCCGTAGCACCGCCATTCCCCACGACTACCGTCACTTCGCCGAGGTGTTCTGTCCCGCACGCGCCGCACAACTCCCTCCACACCGGCCCTGGGATTGCGCCATTGACCTGCTGCCGGGAGAACCAGGGGAAGGTTGACGCCGTGCTCCACTGGCCACCTCCCACTACGGTGAAGGAGCTAAAGCGTCTGCTAGGCTTCGCCAACTTTTATCACCGTTTTATATGGGACTACAGCCTACTGGTCGCTCCACTCACCAACCTGCTCCGGTCCAAGCCCAAGACCCTCCAGTGGTCCCCCGAGGCGGCGCGGGCGCTCCAGGACCTCAAGGCCTCCTTCGCTTCGGCTCCTCTCCTCACGCTCCCAGATCCTACCAAGCCCTTCGTCGTGGAGGCAGATGCATCCACAACTGGAGCGGGAGCAGTTCTGTCCCAGGAAAGCGGGTCTCCAGCCAGACTACACCCATGCGCCTACTTCTCCCGCAAGTTTACCCCGGCCGAGCAAAACTATGACATTGGAAACTGGGAGCTACTCGCCGTCAAGCTTGCCCTGGAGGAGTGGCGCCACTGGCTAGAGGGAGCCCAACACCCCTTTCGAGTCCTCACTGACCACAAGAACCTGGCCTATCTCCGAGAGGCCAAGCGCCTGAACCCTCGTCAAGCCCGGTGGGCACTATTCATCACCCGCTTTAATTTTGTTCTGTCTTACAGGCCGGGGTCCAAGAACGTCGTGGCCGACGCGTTGTCCAGAGTCCACGGGGATGCGGACTCACCCAAGTCCTACGAACCAATCCTGCCGGCACACCTCATCGTGAGCCCTATCCAGTGGGCTCTGGACAGCCGCGTCGCCCAGGCGGTGGCCCAGGACCCAGCGCCCCCCGAGACCCCGGTGGATCGTCAGTATGTGCCCGCCGGGCTTCGACAGGAGGTACTCGAAAGCCTCTATACCCGGCTGGATGTGCCGAGTGTGCCATGGCAAAGACTCCCCGACATCTCCCAGAGGGTAAGCTCCAGCCTCTCCCGATACCCCAGAGGCCATGGTCACACCTAGGCGTCGATTTCATTACTGACCTGCCTAAATCCAATGATTTTACTTGTGTTTTAGTGGTGGTGGATCGATTCTCGAAATCTTGTAAACTCATTCCCATGAAGTCTATACCCTCGGCGGCGGAGACCGCCGAGGCGCTTTTTACACATGTTTTTCGCCATTTCGGGTTACCCGAGGACGTGGTGTCCGATCGGGGACCCCAATTCAACTCCAGGTTCTGGCGGGCCTTCTTGGGGCGCCTGGGTGTGGCCGTCAGCCTCACTTCGGGGTATCACCCGCAGACCAACGGCCAAACGGAGCGAAAGATTCAAGAGATCGGCCGGTTCCTACGCACCTTTTGCTCCCAACACCAGAGCCGTTGGAGCCACTTCCTACCCTGGGCCGAATACGCGCAGAACTCCTTACGCCAACGCGCCACCAGACTCACCCCTTTCCAGTGCACACTCGGCTACCAGCCACCCCTCTTCCCCTGGCACACCGAGCCCACCGCGGTGGTCAATGTGGAGAACTGGTACCAGGAGAGTGGTAGAGTCTGGGAAAGGGCACATCAGCAACTCCAGAGGGCAGTCCAACGCTTCCGACACCACGCAGACGCGCGGAGGAAACCCACACCCACCTATGAGGTGGGCCAGAAGGTCTGGCCCTCCACTCGGGACATCCGCCTCCCACTGCCCTCTAGGAAGCTCAGCCCCCGGTTCATCGGCCCCTTCGACATCCTGCAGCAGGTCAACCCGGTCACTTATAAGTTACGTTTGCCCCCTCACTACCGCCTTCACCCCACTTTCCATGTGTCCCTACTTAAACCCTATCACGCACCTCAAAATGTCTCTCCTCTCTCCCCAGCTCCCGATGCGCGGCCTGAGCCTCCTTTGCCGCTCCTGTTGGACGACGGCCCGGCTTATGTGGTCGACTCCGTCCTCGACTCCAGGCGCCGTCGAGGTCGCCTGGAGTACCTGGTGGACTGGGAGGGGTACTGTCCGGAGGAACGCTCATGGGTCCCGAGGAAGGACGTCCTGGATCCCAACCTGCTCACCGCCTTCCACGCGGAGCATCCGGACCGTCCCGCTCCCCGAGGTCGGGGTCGTCCCAGCCGGCGTATCCGGCGCCCGGGCCGTCGTACTCCAGGAGCGGCCCCTGAAGGGGGGGGTAATGTCAGGTCCGCATCGGACCTGGTCACGGCCACGCCCCCTCACTCGACGTCACAGACTCACAGCTCGTCTCCTCGTTTCCATTCACCTCCTCGTGCACGATCACCTTCACCTGAGTTCTAATTGGTGTCACCTGGTCTCCACCCTATTTAGGCCTCCCTCCTGCTTCACATGGTGTCTGGCCTCGTCGATGTTTCCTTGGACTTCCTACGTGTCAGTGTGTTTTCTCCGTCTCCCGCGATCTCCCGTTGTTTGCCTCGCGAGCCTAAGACTCCCCAGTCGGTATTGTCATTTCCTGTGTTTTCTAGTGGTTTGTTCAGTTCTCTTGTGTTTCGCTTCCTAAATCTCCTGTGTGTTAAGTTAATCCGAACTTCTGAGCTTTATACTTTAATTTCCTCCGTTATAGTAACGGACGCGACTTTCGTTGTCCCTTTGTTTGTTTGTTTAATAAAACTCCTTGTTTACACATTTGCCTCCGCCTGTCTGTGCCTGACACTCTTGCCATACTGCTTGTTTTGTGCTGTGAAGATGTGCATCCCTAACACATCTCCTACAGCCTACCAGAAAAAAATAGCTGCTAATGACCATATTGAATTGAATATGACCAAAAAAGATATTATCTCACATTATTATCAAGGTGTCATTATTAATAGAATTTTTTACCACCTGTATTTCTATTATTTAAATGTTTAGGCTTAAGGTGAATTATATTTGTCCTACTCTGTCAATACACAGAAACGCAAGCCCACATGCAGACATGCCTTCTGAGGGCTGACGGATACCTCCGCAATATTCTGACTGTCCGTCTAAACAACACAGACCCCTCGGATAGAGGGAGCATGCGATTGGCCGGCTCGCTTTGTTTTGGCTTCTTGTTACCTACCCTAGGTATAGTTAGCCACAGGTTAGTTTCCAATGCAATACAGTAATGCAGTTTACAATAAACTGCAATGCAAAACAATAAACTGCAATGCAGTTTACAATAAATATAACCAATTGTGTCTATGTACAGAGTAGGAGGAGCATGAATTAGGCGTTATCCATACTGGCAACATCACGTTATCCACAGTAGCTAGGGGCTGACGCCCAATTTTCAGAGTGAACTAAGCAGAGCTATGGCTTTAAAAGTTGGTATGTGTCAGGCAATAAGAATAAAATCCACAAGATACCGTTTTTTTGCAAGGCTTGTCTTTCTGTCAGAAAAATATAAACTAGACATTAATTAGCAGATTATGTATATTTTCCAGTTGACCAACGGACCGGTACTTCCGGCAAGTTCATAACTTCTGCCTATGGACGTTTGAAGTAGGCTAACTCAAAACATCACCTATTCTATTGGTTACATCTGAATTTACCCACTTGACAACTTTCACACTAACATGTCCATACAATCTTATTTTCAACAAGTAAGGACAGCCAGTTTGCTGTGTACACTGAGACACCCAATTTGCCTGGTAGCAAGCTAACCGGAGCTAACGCCAAATGTTAGCAAATACAAGACTTAGCCAGCAACATCAGGATATTGCAGGCGAATTTAGCTGCTAATGTACATATTTTCAGCACCAGTTAGTTCACCATCACCATCAAAGCAAGTCTTTAAAAACTCTATTATTATTATTTATCAAATAGTTTAATGCCTTGTGAATTTGAAAGAAGTGTAACTGCTATCCCTCATTCTAATTCAAATGAACAGCACGCTTCTTTTTTTGTTTTTTTGTTTTTTACCCTGAAAAGGGGCATTTATCACATTGTAACGGTAAAGTTCACGGATGTTTGCTTTCCACAGAGCAATTACATTTTTTTTTTTCATTTTTAGCCAATGCTTTGGATAACATTGTCTGTGAAACCAGTATTCACAAAGCATTATAAATGCATTTATAAAAGATTATAATGCAATCATATAAGGCAATCATCAACACTTTATAACTAATGACAGTAGTATTCATAACTGTTTATACATTCTCATGACTACTCATATGTGATTACAGGCACAAGAATGTAATCACATAAGCCTTTACAACTTGAAGTGTCACAAAGCATTATAAGCTGCTTTGGCCTTTTGATACTAGGGGAACATACAACTTTACTTATTGTCTGTTATGGTTCCTTATTAACTGTCATGAGTAACTAGATGTACCGCATAGCGATACATGGTATGACCGCCGCAATGTATTGAAATGTGAGAACTGTTGGCATTACAAGTGTGTGGTAGAACAGTGTTGTGAGGTGGGAATTAGATTGGAAACTAGCATTCTCTAGATAATAGGCAAAATAATATTTTGTACAATTACAGCACCCCCTATGGACCAAATTTTATAGCACGTGCAGTGGTTTTAGAGGTCTTTGTGCTGATTGTGCGTGACGTATTTTGTGCAGTTCCCACCTTCTCGGTCCAAGATTTTGGCAACTCAAAATCCCAATTTTTGCATTTACCCTTATCACTAGGTGGCGCTATGCTTCACGTGAGCGTTTATGGGCTGGGTCGATACGTCTCTGTAACACAAACATACTAACACAAAATCGTTATCTTGGGCAAAAATGTTAACGAGTTATTTAACAAAAACTGTTTTTTGACACCTAGCTTCGGCGATAAACAGCGCCCCCTATGACGAAATGTCACAAAATTTAGTACACATGACAAAAAAGCTGTTTAGAGATGGCATGCCAAGTTTGACCAAATTTGAGCAATTAAAAGCCAAGATATGTACTTTCAAAGAATTTTAAGCTACGTGTTAAATGTTCATTGACGTGTAACTTCGAAACAATTTATCTCAAGATAAATCCTTTGATAATTTTTTGTCTGCATTGTCTGTAGATGACGTATACCAAATTTGGTGAGATTCACATTAACGGCCTATGACGAGTTCGTTCAGATTCGTTTTCGCAATGTTCAAATTTCATGTAAATTGTTTTCGTTGGAAGTGGGCGTCGACCAGTGTTTTCCATGTGTGACGTTCAATAGATTTCACGATAAAAAAAAAAATGTTGTAAACATTAGCATTCTCTAGATAATAGGCAAAATGACATTTTCTACAATATGGACCAAATTTTATGGCTTGTGCTGTGGTTTTAGAAGTCTTTAGGGTGATCGTGCATGACATATTTTGCGCAGTTCCCAGCTTCTCGGTCCAAGATATTGCCAACTCAAAATCCCAATTTTCGCATTTACCCATATCAGTAGGTGGCGCTATGCTTCAAGTGAGTGTTTATGGGCTGGGTCGATACATCTCTGTAACACCGACATATTACAAAAATTTCGTGTTGTTGGGTGAAAGGTTCATCGAGTTATTCAGCAAAAACTTTTGCCGGTCTCCCCCTCTTTGACGGACACTGGCACAGTGGGGGGGGGGCCCTTGGGGGCCAAAAGCTCATATTCGCTCACAAACTTCTAGGGCTACATGCCTACAAACATTCATCTCCCCCTGAGTTTCAGTGTCCCGGGAATCGTTGACGGAAAATCGGTGAAAAAAAAAAAAAAAAGAAAAAAAAAAAAAGGGAAAAAACGTGCGGCAACACCAATATGACCGCTTTCGCTAGCTTCGCTAGCGGCGGTCATAATTATGTGGTCAAATAGTATTTACTGAGCGCTTGTAACTCTTAATTACTGGCAAGGGCAATTCAGCATATAAATGGCTAATGAACTTATTCAAGTTTTATAATGCTTTGTGACACCTCAAGTTGTGAGGCTTACAAGGTTTATAAAAATAACATTATAATGCCTTATAAGCACAGTTATTAGAATGTATAAAAAGTTATAAACACACTAATAACATTAGTTAAAAGACCTTATGAATTCATTATAGCTGGTGCTGTCAATCGATTAAAAAATGAATCTAATTAATCAAAATAGAAAATTTAAGTTAATCACAATTAATCACACACATAAAGTTCCAGAATTTGCTTCTTGTACTATCTCCATGATTCAAAAAAAATCTATCATACAAACCCCTTTCTATAAATTCACTTTCCGTGAGCACCCTATTGTTCATCTGTCTAACACACAAACCAGCAGCATTGTCAGATTTTTCAGTGTAGGTTACATCTTTTCCTGATTTTTCAAATATCAAATCCACTTGTTTCACTTTTTCACTTGTTTGACAGTTTGCTTGGTTTTCAGTGTGAACTTTAATTCTAAAAAGTTGTGCTTAAGCAGGACTTTCTCATTTATTAGATCATGATTACATTTACATTTACATTTAGGCATTTAGCAGACGCTTTTATCCAAAGCGACTTACAAAAGAGGATAACATTCAAGCTACAACACAATGAACTAACAAGGAGTGCATATTGCTAACATAGAATCTGCGCTGTTTTAAGTTGAAAGTGCAATAGTGTAACACAATGTAGAGAAATTAAATTATTAAGTGCATTCTCAAAGTTTACGCCAGGAGATATTCTTGGAAGAGCTTAGTCTTCACGAGTTTCTTGAAGGTGGAGAGGGTATCAGTTGATCTGGTAGCACTTGGGAGGTCATTCCACCAGCGCGGAACCAGATATGAGAAGAGTCTGGACCGACCTGCACAAGGTGTTGGCCGTGCTAGAAAACGTTCCTTAGAGGAGCGTAGTGGTCGTCGGGTGACATAGGGCTTCAGAAGAGAATTCAAGTAGATGGGAGCAGAGCCATCATTCACCCTGTAGGCCAACATAAGTGCCTTGAATTTAATGCGAGCAGCCAAGGGCAGCCAGTGAAGTTCAATGAACAGAGGTGTGACATGTGCCCTTTTTGGCTGGTTAAAGACCAGACGTGCAGCTGCATTCTGGATCATCTGTAGCGGTCTCACTGCACAGGCTGGTAGGCCTGATAGGAGGACATTGCAGTAGTCAAGACGAGAGATAACCAGGGTCTGAACCAGGAGCTGGGTTGCATGTTGGGTTAGGTACGGCCTGATCTTCCTTATGTTGAATAGGGAAAAACGGCACGACCGAGCCACAGAGGCAACGTGATCTGCAAGATGATGATGATGATGATAATGATGATGCAACAGCCCTGTTAACGCCCCCCTCCAAAGAAAAAGCACAACTTTTTGCAATTTTCACTTGCCTCTGCAATTTTACTGCAACAAAATGCCTAAAAACATTGCAATTTCTGCTGCAACTCTTTAGCAAGCTTGCAGCAAAATTTGGTATTTTTGATCGCAATTATCTCAAAAAAGGCCTGCGAAATCCTCAAGGGACTTTAAAAACCAACAACTTGCTGAAACATTTTTTTCTGGAGCTGAATACAACAACTTGCAACAAGACCATGGTCTCCATGACATCTTGTTTCATCAAGATGGACTAGCAAGCAGGCTACTTAGCAAACAAAGTTACCCCATTTAAGTTACCCCATTTAGCTAAATAGCAATCTATCCAAAAAATTACATAATTTTTGTGTACAAGTGTATTTTTGTCATGACTTAGGAGTTAATTTGAAAAAGTAAAAGTATTTCTTTCCATCTCCACTGTCTAAAAAGTCTGCCCTGACTCTCTGCTGGATTGAGTGACATTGCATTATAAAAGCTGTGAGTTAAAAACTTTCTAAAATCTTGAAACTTGATTTGACATGTTGAATGTTTAGTGACAGCTTGAAATGACCTGCAACGACATGCAACGTTTGATTTACAACACTGCAACTCTTCTCTAAAACAATTTTGTCTCATCACAAATCTTTGGTTTGCCTTAACACTAAGCAACCAAAACAGTGAGCCAGAGATTTATATGCTACTGAGCAGAGGACAGGTTTGTCTCAAAGACAAAGACAAACACTTGTGCAATGCTCCAGTCTCACAGTGCAGTTAGTGTGAGAAATGCCCAGTGGTGCCCACCAATACCCACTAAATAAAGCCCTCACTCACATCATCAGACCTGGATGGCCTCACAGAAGACAGTGACGCAGCTCCAAGTGCGTCAGCATCAGCTTAGATGAGAAATGTGGGGAAGGAGATGAGAGGTGGATAATGTGGGTGTCATATCCATACACACAGAGAGCCCTTCTCTGGATACTGGCAAACGGGATGAGGTGTAAAGACAGCTACTTCAGTTGCCGTAACAGAGACTACAATGTTTGTAATTTTGCATTATTTACACCTCATGTGGGAGGAGAGTCTGTGCAAAAGCTGCCTGGAGAAATGTGTGTTTGTGTGTGTATGCATGTGCATGTATCTGCGTAATCTCTCTGTGTGTGCATGCATGTGTGCATCTCTGCTTAACTAAATTTGTGGAAATGTTTTGGCATAAATGAACATGGTTACACCACATGTGTATTTTCTGCGTCATTGTATGCTTGTGCATGTGTAAGGAGAGACAGACCTGCACACACACTCACAGATTAATTGCTGTGATAATTAATGTATACAGTCTGCCTGTGTGTTTGGACATGCCTTTCCATGGGTGTGTGTACTGAGGTATTTGTTAATTCAATTTGTATATCTGTTTTTATAGTCTTACACTCACAAACTACTCACATGGCCATATTTTGTCCCAAGTAAACTATTACATACTCTTGCAGGAAAATGTATACAAATAAAATAAAATCTGTCAGCCTGGTCTTTCTCTGAATTAGGCTACTTTATCGAACCATCATCATTTTGACCAGTTTTTCATAAGGCCTGCACGATAGCGATTTGCCTACTATTTGAGCACCTGCCAGGACGGCCAGGAGTCCAGAGCTGTTCCAATGTGAAATTCAACTATGTGAAATAGATTTTTTTTATCAGCTCAGAAAATAATTTTTGCTACATTGTATTTTACAGTTACACACACATACACATACACAAACACAAATACACACACAAATGCTTCACTGTCTCCAATGTGCCTATTCATTACAGTAACACATTCAAAAACTCAAGTATCAGATACCTAGTTATTGTAATAGGTGAATAATCACCAATTGAATGGAACGATATCCAACAAGAGTCATCCTCAGAGATACTCCAGAAGAGCTCAAGTTCCTAAGACCAGGCATGCAAGGAAAACTGATTTCACTCCCTAGCTGCCTGAGTTATTGTAATATTACGCTGACTGATGCAAAAGACAAAATTATATTGCAAACGGAAGTCATTGTCAATGGGGTAATAAATTAAACTTTATAGATATTTTTTCTAATGTTGTTGCCCCAAAGGAGCAGAAAGCATTAGGCAGATGAAGACACAAATCACAGGTCTTGTCTGAGTGTGTGGAAAGAGCTGTACAAACTGTTCAAATAAACACAAACAAACAACTCATGAAACCTAGATTCCGTCAGGCAAACCATATTAACTGGATAAATACAAGTCCTAAGAGATCTGTAGGTGACCAAGCAAGAGAGAGTCGATTTGTACATTGATACAGAGCTTTAATGCAAAGTTTGCAACCTCTCTCATGTCATTGTTTATGCTCATTGCTCATGGCATAAACATCCTGACAAGAATGTGTGCACAGATGCACTTAACCTGAAGACTTAGTTTAGTGTGTGTGTGTGTGATGTGTGTGTGAGTGTATCAAAGGACAGTTTACTAAATGTGTATGGAATATGGATTGGCATGGCTCTCAGGAGCCTATTGATGAAGTGATGTTTAAAAGACAACTACATTTGGTTAGTGTGGTTCCACTTGGGGTATATTAGTGCCTTGATAAAGCGCTATATGAACAGAAGTTATTGTTGTTGTTTATGTTGAGTGGAGCAGAGGGTCATTCAGAGCCTCAAAAATGCCTTATTTATCAATAAGGCTCTCAAAGACCCCTATAGCTGTTACTGTGAGATATAATTACAAGAATAGGCCATAATGTAGGCAACCGAATGAAATGCACACTCCACCTACACAGACGGCAGGTCTGGTTAATGCCCCATTACACCCACAAAAACAAAAACACATTTCTGAGGGCAGTGCTTTCAGTTATTTAAGTTGTTCAAACTGTCCGATGTGCATTGTCAACTTGGTGCACTTCCAAATGAGATACTGAGGAAAATTTTGGTAACTATTTAGCTTTGTTGGTTTCCTAACTCACTATCTTCATACATTACAGTGTACATGCAGCTAACTGTAGCTTGCTAAACTGAGCTAATCAGACTGGTCACTGTAAGAAGTGCAATAATGAGTCCACTCATGACACTTCTGTCAATGTAACTGGATTTAAAAACCATAGAAAATTAATATTGGTCTAAACCCAAGCCAGCAAACAGGTCATCATCGGACAAATCTCATATGTGTCTTATTCAGTTTTACTTAACAATCTATTATTGTTAAGCAATTTTCTGTACCTGCAGTAGTGCTTCTCCAGTCACTTGCATGAAAATCGTTCACTACTTTCTCTCATTTGTCCCCCACGCCAACCCTGCACTCACATTTTGGGGGCGTTAACCAGACTTGCTGTCTGTATCTCTTGGGGAAATATATTAATTTTTCACCTTCCCTTGAGTAAAGCAATTGAATTTTACCATTCTCTCAGTCTGACGGTAGTGCCTTTAGTTCCAGCCTAGCATAGATTAGACCATTAGCATCTCACCTGTTAGCATCTTGTTCAAAAATGACAAAGAATTCTAGTATTTTTCTGTTAGACTGTACATTACTTTTCATTTGTGCTGTAATTCATTCTATTGCAATGACACTGTTGTGATTTTGACTACTTTTCCCTGCAATAGAATGTGTTTTTACATTGGATGGAGTGAGAGAAGTGGTACTGGTTGTGCTGTGTTAACTGTCAACCCAGAGACAAGATCCAAATTTACCACTAAATCCAGATCCAGATAGCAAAACCTTTCATAAAATTTATTCCAAATGAAAGTCCTAAGGGTCCTCTGCAGTCATCTTTGTTTAATTATTCTAAGCAGTCTATTTCCATACACCATAATTTTATTTCACCTTCTGTCGATCTGATTACAGGTGTGCGCAGGGACACATTTCTAGAACATTCTGAGTGGGTGCTGATGCTAGAGTATATACCTGCAAATTGGCCTCTGTTTGGAGAACCAAGTTTCCCAAGTTAAATTTATTTCACCCTCTCACCATGGTTGCCCATATCTGCCTTTTATTTTCTCTTTTCTCTTGCCTCCCCCACCCCCCACCCCCTAGAGTCCTTCTCCATGCCCTTGACATCTGTGGCTCATACTGTTTTGTGGTCAGTGCTTTAAAAAATGTTTTTAATTTTGTTTTTCACTCACAAAACATCTGTCACTTCTGTGGCATTTATGGCAGTGGAGCAAAAGGTTGAGAGCATCCATCAGCACACAGACAGTTCCCTCAGGTGTTGCATCATAGTGGAGGCCATGGCAGGACAGGTGTCGGATTCTGGGATATCTTGAGAGTTTTGTCATGACAAATAACTCCCAGTCCAAAAGCAGTACGGAGAGGACTAGCTTGCTAGAAGTTCGTGTCATGGCAAAATGAATTCCAAAGTCTAACAGACAAGTTGTGATTTGATGAGAAATATTTGAAATAATCCTAAGCTTGGTTTCTCCCAAGCACACGTTATGTGTTGCACTGAAAATAGTTATTTGAATTTGTAAAGAGTGTAGGGAGCTATTTTAAACAAATAAAAGTGTAACAAATGTTAATCCACAGAAAGAGTATCAATATCACAGTATACCTCTATTAGTATTTTTCACCAGTATCACCACCATAAGGTTTTCCCAGGAAGTCATTCATCCATTACTCCTGACCATTCACAGTCCACAGTTATCTTCATAATGACTTATCTTTCTGTCGTGCAGTTTTCAATCCGTATCAGTTTGGTCCCTGTCCATCAGTCCATCTGACACACCTTCCGTTCCAGTATCTGAAGGGGACTACATGTTTCAAGGCCTGGATCAAGGAAGGGGTCTATGCCAAATCAATTTTTTTCCATATTCACTTCATTTAAAAAAGTTCTGAAAAGCATTAAAAAGCTCACCAAGTATCCCACTGGGAGTAACAAAGACTAATGAAGATTAATGAAGCTCATTAGTAAGTTAAATGTGTGACACTTAACATGGACATTACAGAGGAGAAATTATTCTAGCATGCTGTAATGTAGCTTAAAATGTCAAATTAGTTGCTCACATAATCTATAAAATTAATCTTTGATCAATATGTTATCATTGTCTTACAAAGTGGCCAATTAATATTATCTTTTAATATCTTAAATATGTTGTGTTGCTCAAAACCCTTTGCATCTTACTTTCTGTATCATTTGGTCATAAAATGTGATCTGATCTTCGAGTAGCTAGTGTAGACAGAGAAAATGTGCTGAAGCTTTACATTTCATGTCTTCATTTTCATTTCATGTCAAATGTCCATAATGCAGGGTTGAAGTGAACCTTGAAGAGGATCATGATTTGTGACTGCTTTGATGTCTCAGGTAATAGACAACTTGTCTTAATTCACTGCATGAAAAGTTAAGTACCAAATTAGTCAACATTCCTATAAGAAAATGGCTGTTACACGACACATTTATATCAGACATTATAAGAAAATAGCTGAACTAAAAGAACAATAGGCTCATCTGCTTTAGTCAACTGATCAGTAGGTAGTCCTCTGGTCTATTCACTTAGGCCTGAAGTGAAGGGGGGTTGAGCTCAGAAGTCAATGCCTATTTTTGGACTATGTTCTCACTTGCAAGAACACACATTTCAACATGGACGTCAGACAACCTTTGATTGCCATGGAAACACCTCTTCAGAACATTCAAGGAATAAGAGGATTATGGAGATAGAAAGTGAGTGGCAGTAGATATGACAGAAACACTTCAGCTGAGTAGGAGCCCAGCACAATGGACTGGTTTTTAACCTTACATTTAAGAAGAGTTAAATGTTAACATCCCTTATGCTGCTCTTGAAAGGCTCTGTAACAATGTAGCCTAGTGGCTCTCAATCTTTTTGGTACCCCTAATGACATTATTTTCTTCCATACCCCTAAGTTAAAGTTTTGCTTTTCACTCTGCATAATTGTGCCATGCCATGATATTATACCTCCATCAGCTTTAGGATAGCACTTTAACATTTAGCAGCATATATTATGATTCCCAGATAGCAAAATGCTGCCGGCCTGTTTGCTCGTTGGTTCTCTGGCTGTCCGCTAGTGGTGTGCTGCTATTTCACTATATGGTATTTCCCAAATAGCAAAAATACCATAAATGGCAAAAGAGCGGCGTGCCGCCAGTGGACTGCTGGAAAACCAATGAGCAGAAAGGCAGTAAACCACCAGTGGCTTGCTGTCAAGGTTACTATAATTAATAGTCTACAGCTAATGCTAATGAGGAATTGTATTGTAATATTATTGTTGTTATTGTTATTTTCTTCAGGGTTGATTTTTATTTCAAATATTTTCATTGCTGTATTTTTCAATGATTTCATTTTCAGAGTCTTGACATGGAGATTGCCAGGTTACACAAAGCTCATGCTAAAGGGACTCATGATAACAAAAAAAAAACATGTTGTGTTTGGCTGCTTGGTTGTGCTTGGTGCACTCTCTCTCTGCTTTCCCCATGCAACACAATCAGCGCAGATCAGTGCAGGCTGGCCATAGTAGTTGTGAGGCTTTACAAATGCACACTATATGATCAAGCCATTTTTTTGGAAATACTTGTTTTTATAATTACTGTGCTTTATTTTAAGAGGCAGAGAGCTAGATTAGTGAGTTAAGAACTCTCTTAACTAACCTGAGTTTGAGGGAGTCTCGGCACTCTTTCTGAAACTGCCGCCGCGCAACAGAAGCAGACATTTCTCCATGGCCTTAGAGCATTGTTTCCTTCATTCTTTTTCTGTCTAAAACATGCTATATTCATAGCACTGGCTATGCATATCTTTTGCATTAGTTTTGCATTAGATAGGCTAAGTATCTAGCTTAGCAATTGCAATCAAAACCCAATAACAACAACCACTACTTGAATTTATTCCTGATGGTGTTTGCAACAGCAGAACTTTCTTGTGCCAAAAACAGCAGGCTACACTAACATGTGTAAACTTTCTGGCAATTCAATTCAATTCAGTTTTATTTATACAGTGCCTTTTACAATAGTATTGTCTCATGGCGCTTTACAAAAGGAGCACCCAAGAGCAACAGGGGCAAGGAAAAACTCAAGGAGTGAGATGGGTCATGGGGGTAATAATAAGGGTCCATTTGACAGTGCCAATGTGAGGGGGGTCAGACACAAAGCCTCAGGGAAGGGGAGTCGGTCCCGGCATGGGCGTCTAGGAAGGGCCTCTATTATGGAGAGTCGGTCCTGACACGGGCCTTTTGTAGTGTTGGTTGCAGTCCACGCAGGAGGGGAGGGTGAGAGGACTCCATCGTGAGAGGAATCCATCGGAATATAGCCTAAGTAAATGTAGCCTATTGTGGCAGGGAATAGAGAGCTTAATGATAAGAAAAGATAAAGTATGTTTAAAAAAACGAAAAGTAATTTAAGCAAAACGGATATGAAATTAGGACTGAGAAACCACATCATCATAGCACACAGTCACATAACATTTCGGGCAACAATGCCATGATGGTGGACCAGCTAGTCGGTTGTCATGGTGATTACTGATAGTTGATACGAACTGGAAGTAGCTTATTATAGTTATTTATTTTACTGGTTAGTTTTCTTGTGAAGAAATGAATAGGTTGATAGTAATTTTAGGTTACATCAATAGAAGAGGAGACCAAGTCAGATCACAGTTAGGAAAATCAGGAGAGGTTTTTTTCCAATGATGTGCATCAAGGGAGAGACAGCATGCTGCAGATAAAGATCGACCAGCCACTCTAACTAGAGAAGGATATAGCCTGACTTTAAGTACAGTTCAAGGTTGACGAAAGATGGTGTTGGTCATCCCAGTTAACGTGGGCTACACTGAATCAGTCCATGATTACTGCCAGCATGATATGGTAGAGCAGATAGCCACTGACGCAGGGGACAAACGCAGACAGTGCAAGCATCAAAACAACCCAAGAACATAATATTCCACCTCATCTCTAATTACCGGAACAGCAGGAACAGAATTAAATAAAAACAGTCATGTCATATGTGAATAGACAGTTGTGTCAGACCTAGCTCAAAAATAACATAATATAACTGAAAATAATAAAACATACATTCTGATTCCAATACTCTCTAAGGAAACGATTAAGTATGGGAACCCCACCAGGAGAAGTTCAACACCAACACCAAGCAACAGTATTTCGAGAAATACAAGATCATTACCCACGTCCCATTACCCACGAGATCAGTAAGAACTAAGGTCGCACTCCTCTTTGAACCAATCGACCCATTCGCTATCCAAACACTATTATTATAAAAATGACAGTTATTTTATTTTATTGAGACATAGCCCTGGCATTGTGTTGAGTGATGTGAGCACAAGTGTGGGAGGTTCTTGCATATACACAAAACGTTCAGCTGCTTGTGAAGGATGTAATGTTATCCATCACATCCAAAGCATTTTCTTTTCAAATTAGTGATCCAAAGTCCTCTCTCTGAAATCTGTTTGCCAAACATAGCAAACTGATCTGATTCTTGTGAGATGATTTCCTTCTTCAAAAGACCAGCTAGAAGAATAGAGACTGTTAGGGAAAGGGTGAAGGAGTGACAAAGTTAAGGTAGCTACAGCAATGTAGAGGACATTGAGGAGAGCAGACGACTGACTTTAGAATTATCAACACAAAACTGCTTCTGACTGAGAGATGTGCAGTCAGGTTTGGCAGCTCCAGTGCAATTGTTTGAAAGCCAGAGAAAGGGGGGATGTGTGAGAAGAAAGAGAAATGAGCTCAGGAGTTGAAAGAGAGATAAAGTGTGGAAACGCAAGACAGTGACAGAAAAAAGAGGTAACAGACAGGAGGACACAGGAGCGAAGCAAGGAAGGGAGAGAGGGAGGGAGATAGAAATAGCCAAGATGAGAAAGAGAGAGAGGGAGGTAGGGAATTGAAGAAGAGGGCAATGAGTACAGAAAGAGAGATGAATGAAGCAAAAGTGATAGATGGATAGAGACACGCAGCAAGAAAGAGAGAGACAGAGACAGTGAGCTCTTTGACCAGTCAGCTGAGACTGGCATTATGCAGAGTGTATGGTAATGAATGGGTTGTGAGGAACATGCATCACTTCTCTCTCTTTCACACAAGAGAGTGCCTCCTTTTTAGCTCGTCGTTCTCCTGTTTTAGCCCTTCATGGGAATGGTAGATGACTGACAGTCTGACCAGCCTAATTAACCCTTGTAACTCATCCCTTGATTCCATGTCCCCTTCAACAAGGACCACCTTCACACAAAGATCTAGACACTATGCTCATTAACGAAAGAGTCCTGTGTTCCTTTAAAAATCTATATTTATTTTACTGTAACCATGCCTTCACTCCCACAGCCCTCGTGAGCTTTTCCCACGTGTTGTTTAGTGGACATTTAAAGATGGATGAAAAACTGATTAATGCAGTGTCAAATCAAGGTTGACATTTACATGGTCAGTAGTTTTGAATGCTGTTAAATTAAATCAGTTGTTTTTAATATGTAAGCTATGTTATCTATGCAAAGCCCGCCATTCTGATGTACTGTACAGAGAGTAACCTACATGCTAAAACATAAATTGCATTACTTGTGTTATTATGAATTGAATGCATTGTAATAACATATGTAACATTGTAATAACATATGTAAGAATTTTGTAAGAATAAAATTAGCTCAGGTGGTCATGGGTGGTTTGTTAGTTATTGCCCTATCATATCTTTAATAAGAACTGTTATGCATATTGAAATGCACACGTGTGTTTTTTATTCATATACTTTAGCTTAGTTTTGGTTATTATTTTTTTTAAGTTCATGTACAGAACAAATCCTAGAGTTAGCTATACAGCTAATGTGCATCTGTGGTCCTTGGGCAGGAAAAGAAAAAAACAATAAAACAATATGAATACATATATTACTATTGTTGCCACTGCAGCTAGATACATACATGTAAGAAACAACAGCAGCAACATCATCATACTTACATTACAGACAATGACACAAGACCACTACTATCAGTAAACATATGACAACACATAAGACAACATGCATTACACTGAGCTTACAAGAAGGAAAAAAATATGGACACTTGGGCTATATATTTTTGTTCATTTTTGTACACTTCATGCTTTAAGGGCTATTAACAAACATTACTAAGCATAAAATCTTGCTTACTTGAAGCGCAACTCCATTGACCAACTAAGCCAAAAATGAAATGACAATGATTGTAATTTGTTATTGGTATCCAAAATAAATGTGTGTCCAATACAGTCTCTAGACAGTCCAGTAGTGCACCTGTCAAGCACATACAAAGATTAAAAATGTGTAAATAGAAAGAGCACAGAAAAGTCCATACTCAGGATTCCTCTCTTGAAGTATTTTATTAAGGCTCCCCTAAACCTTGATGGAAATGCTGTGATTGTATGTGACTGTAAACTTAGCGTGCTTTTTCATGATTAACATGACTCTCAAAAGAACACAGGCCTACAAAAGGTAAAAGCGAAGGTATTGCTCCCTCTGTACGTAAGTACGGGCTATACGTCTTCCTGCAGTAGATGGCCTCTCTGGTGCCATTGTTGGTGCCGGTTTCTGTTACTTCCTGTAGTATTGCTGACCCCTCATCCTGGACAACGGTGTGTTGTTCCTTTTTGCCTTTCCAACCATCCTAAGGTAGTTGTGGAGGATACAGGTCGCTTTCACACATGCCTCCACCTTCTCTGGCTCAGTTCCAATCACCTGGTGGTACATCCTCCACTGGGACACTCAACTGTTAGCTTGGCACGACTGAGGCAGTAGTTGAAGACTTTTCACTCCCTGGTCATGCCTCTGCCTGGGAAAGGATGCAGGAGGTTCCTCTTCAGGGTAAAGGCCTTGTCTCCCACAAAGACATTGATCCGAAGTTCTCAGCTACAGGGATGGGGCAGTCATCAGGCGGGTCCAGGGTGCCATCTTTCAGGGCCTATCCAAAAGCAGAATTGGACAGCATCTTTCCATTATTGTAGAGCCCATAGCCTCCAAAACTCATCAGATAATGCAATGCAATGCAATTTAATCATTATTTGATTATTTCATTCAATTATTATTTAATTACCTAATTACCCTTAAGAGTTATAGTTAATTATTTTATGCAATCATTACTTATTACTGTAGTTTATTATCATTAGTATTGTCATTGATTCAATTACATTTATTTGAAAAATTCTGTTGGCTATGTAATCTGACACTGAAATGTGATAGTAGTTTATTTATATAGTGCATTTATAATAAAGTCTATCCTAAAATCATATCATAAAAACAAGATTTGAAAAACAAAACAAAAACAAACAAACAACATATCAAGACAGATAACAAAAAATGCAAGTCTGTCCAATGATGTACAAGGTGTAGATAGTCAGCCTGGACAGTCCTCAGTCCAACTTGGTATGCTGGGTAATCCGGAGGTGAAGCAGGGACTCAAACAGAAACCACAGATCAGCTGTTGGATAACCGTCACCTCTGCGACTTTGGAGAGTTGTTGTTGATCCTCCTTATCCAGCAACAATTAGCGATGGCAGCTAGCAGCAGCAACATCACCATGAAATTATGGCAGCATCAGATCTCATAGGTACTCGTACAGTCCTGAGTGATCTCACAGTCCAAGTACTGGAAAAGTTGCTGTAGGTAAGTGAATTTCCCAACATAGTTGCAAGTTGCTTGCAGATGGCCTAGCTAGCTAGCATCCGGCCGTAAATAGACATGCAACTAACACCTTAATATGTAATTCATACAATCAGAAAATGAACAAAAATGACATATAGACATTGCGAATAACTTAAACTTAATGTGTAGATACATAAATAAAACAAAAATTGACATGAAATGACAAAAAAAAAAAAAAAACACAAAAAAGGCCTACTGCTTATCTTTAAAGCAGATAGCAAGACGTTCACTGTCTCTGATTGGTTCACGAGATGTCTTCCATCTCCTAATCAGTGGACCCATGCTCATGAGCAACCTGTCAAATTCTTCTTTGTTCAGTACTGTTGGAACAAGCCATCATCAAACCGGAGCTCCTGCACCAAGCAGTGATATTCCCCCAAGGAACTGTGAGACTAGGTGAGCCTAAAATTTTCTCCTCTCCTCGCATTTTCTCCTCTGATAGAGCAAAAATTATGCCTCAGTCAAAGCTATTCTGGCAGTAGTTTTTAACAGACTGCCTTTCATAGCTACATTTTAGACTTATTTCAATTCAATTATATTTATACAGCGCCTTTTATAGTATTGTCTCATGGCGCTTTACAGCAACTTCTTTAAATGCACACCCACACAAGCCTCAAGAGCCCTTCGCAGTTTATGCAGCTGAACTGGCTACCTTGGTGGCTGAAGCTTTTCCTAACTATGATGCTCTTAAGTCTTTAGGTGTTTTGTGACTTAATTGGACTCATCGCTCCAACTCCTGCCTGGAGCAATAACCTTGGAGGCTGGTCTTAAAGTTGCTCTCAACACAGTATGAGAGAGGTCAGTTAGTTCTTAGTATAGCTTCTCCCTCCTCTGTTATGCCAGTGACTGTTGATCACACTACTCCGTCAAGTCTTTCAACGCCTATTGCTGAATGGCCAGATGCTATTGCTGAACTTTGTGCTGATTTCAAAGCCTTACGACACTCTCAAGCAAAGACTGCACAGCTAGCCATCCAGTCATTTTGGGATGGGACTTCCTCACAAAACATCATGCGACAGTAAATCTGCCTCAGGCGTCCCTACAACTTTACAACTTTTTTTTGGAGTGTCCCTTTCACAACCTCATTCACTTATCTCCATCCAGGTTGCAACAGTCAGCTCACCTTCCTTGGGTTATATTTTTTGTTGTTATTGTTTTCTCACCTTAACAGTGCTGTGCTTTTGTGTTGGTTCTTTGAAATGAGGAGATTTCTTTTGGGGTATGGGAGTATTATGTAGCACTGGAAATGTAAACTCTCAATTTGAATGCACTACAGCAAGGATTTTTGTTTTGGAAGAGGTTGGGCTAGGGAGAGGGAGATTTGCATGAAGGAGATGGAAGATCTCTGGAGTGAGCTTGGAGCGTGTTAGGGCTTAGTTCAGCAGCCTAGAGCATGAGCAGCCTCCTTATGTCATATGCTTGAGAACTATTTAAATAAGCTTTCGAAAGATCTACATACAACTGAGCTCTGTGAGATTTCTAGATGCCCCCCACAGAACTAACTTTACAATAACTCTGCTAAGCAATCCGAAGCTGCACAGACAGATCCAATCGTGGTCATCAACAATTACTCTGTGCCTAAACACCAACCATCTGTATCAGAAAGTCATGTTGACATGGAAACTGCAGGACCAACCATCCAGCTTTCAAGGACCCCAGCCCTCAAATGGAGATTATGAGCATGTAGCACTGGATAGCAATGAAACACTGCACCACCCGCTCTGCCTGCTGACAGACCATCAAATAAGCAGGAACAGTTGGACATGTCAGATTTAATCACACAGAATCATACCACGAGAGATTCACTAATATCCTCTGATTTGGTTTTACCATCCCATCACCACCCCACTTGAAATTCCATACAAGTTTGCAGAAGATGCTGCCGATTGCCAGGCTGTCCTTTTTCATCCCAAGACACTCAAAAGAAGTAGTGTACTCAGCTATTCCCCACCAGATGGATGGGCCGGTCTTTACTAGCCCACACATTGCAGCTTTTCTACTATCTATACAATCTACTACAGCACACATAAAAAGCACAAGGCACCACTGCCTCCTCTGCCCACAGGATCTGTTAACCAAACACATGGCGTGGAATGTATACAAATGTGCACAACTATATTGTCTGATATGCTATGTTATCCCCAGGATTGATCTCACTCCCTGACTTTCCATTATGTCTGGCTGCTACTACACTGTCCAGCCAGAACAAGACAACCATGGCCTGACAACCATATAATGTGGTGAGGCAATATTTTGGAATTATTATAATGCTCAGCCAAAATCATGGACAAATTGTAGTCTTTCATGGTAACTACTGGCTGTACTTTTTCTGCATGACCCCCGGCAGTTGGGTTGGCCCCTTGAGCGGTGGATCTGCCCAAGGTTTCTCTTTTGAATAACTACCGCAAGGGAGTATTTCCTTCCCCCTGTTGCTCTTGGGTGCTCCTTACTAATGTCTGGAAAGTGCTGGAATACTATTGTAAGGGGCACTGTGTAAATATAAATATAATTGAATTGAATCACTCTAACTAGCTCTTCTGAAGATCAGATTTTTAATCAGTAATTTTTAATCAATGATCTTATTTGCACACACAAACATGACTTCTTGCTTTTAACTGAAACTTGGCTGGAACAAGCAAACATTTCTACTACCATCGAAACAGCTCCCTCAAATTTCATTTTCATGACTGTGACAAGAACAACTAGAGGAAATGGGGAGGCAAAAATATTCAAAGCAGCTTTTCAGTTGCCATTTGCTGACTTTGTATCTTTCGAGCAATTATGTGCACTCCTTAAAGGTTCTCACAGTATCTTATTATTGATTGTTTACAGATCTCCAAGACATTCAGCTAAAGTTCTTGGTGAACTGTTATCGACTATTTGTTTGGAGTTTGACTGTCTAAATATGGGGATTTCAACCTCCATGTGGATAATGCAGAAAATACCTATGCCAAGGAATTACTTACACTTTTATTAACACTTAAATTAACACTTTTGGCTGACACACTCTAATGGTCATACTTTCGACCTTCGACAATGGGTCTTATTGCCTCTACAACTGTTAAGGACTTGGCTTTATCTGATCATTTCTGTATGTGTCCTCACATTCAGAACAAGGTAATGACTGTAGAAAGGAGAATTCAATTCAATTCAATTCAATTCAGTTTTATTTATACAGCGCCTTTTACAATAGTATTGTCTCGTGTCGCTTCACAGAAGGAGCACCCAAGAGCAACAGGGGCAAGGAAAAACTCCCTTATGTTCAGTTGATCTAGGAAGAAACCTTGGGCAGATCCACGACTCAAGGGGCTAACCCAACTGCCAGGGGTCATGCAGAAAAATTACAATCAGTAGTAACCATGACAGACTATAAGTTGCCTAAGGTTTTAGCTAAGGTTCATAATAGTTCATAAAAGAGTATTATTCCACTTTTACATTACATGGTAGTCAGTCTATAGGTGGTTATCAGGAATTATGGCTGGACAATGTAGCAGCGCCCAGACATAGTGACAAACTTAAAGGATAATCAGAAATGATAATACAGGGCTTCACTTTGAGCAAGCACTCTCACAGACCTTAAGTCAACCATTAGACTCTGTAGATGATTTATTGACCAATTTTAATTCCAAGATGACACCAAATTTGGCTGACACTGTTCTATTAAAAATCAGTCACAGTCACAGACTAGAAGAAAGCACCATAGAAACAAAATCCAGCGATTAAACTGCTAAAGAGAGAATGAGACTGATAGAAAATAGTACAAATCTAATCTCCACATCCACTACCAAATCCATAAAGAGACGCTGAGTAAATATAACTCGAAAGCAAGACAGTTTTTCTTCTCCAGCATTATCAAAAGAAACATGAACTATACTTCAACATAAATGCCCTTGACCTGTGGTGTCCCCCAGGGGTAAATTCTAGGACCATTACTTTTCTACTTTTATATGGTCCCACTAAGACAAATTATGACAAACAATCTCTCAAATTATGACAAGCTCAATCTCTTATCATCAGCTATATTCGCAGTTAATAAATTAGTTGTTATATATGAGTTATGATCTTAATATGCTTTGGTCAGTATGGGGCATATAAAGTGGTAGTACAACAGGAATAGTTTTCCCTCAATAATAGAAAAGATGGTCTATTCATTGGAACAAAACCCAAAGCTACAAGAGCTAATAGTGTCCTAATTACGTCTTTTTGAGAATAACTGTTCCTGAGAATAACTGTTCCTGTTGTACTAGTACCTTATAAGCTCCTTACTGAGCAAAGCACATTGAGATCATAATTCATATACGACCACTAACTTACTTACTATGAATAAGCAGTAATTTGAAGGTAGCACTTAGTTAACTAAATTCTTAGTTAATGGCATATTATGGGTAAAATAAGATCATGCAGGATACGTGACTTGTAATCACTAACAAATGGCTAGTATATTATTAATTTGCATGTTAATAAGCAGCTAGTTAATGGCGAATATGTGTGTGTTGAGTGTAACACTACTCAACATTAATTAGCAGCTTATTACCATGCAAATTGATAACATACTAGCCATTTGTTAGTCAATACAAGTCGCTTAGTAACACATTATTCTGCATGATCTTATTCTACCCATAGTAGACCATTAACTAGACTGTTGTCAATATAAACTCTTAATTACTGCTTACTCATAGTAAGCTAGTTGTTGTCTATGAATTACAATCTCAATATGCTTTGCTCAGTAAAAGATGTAAAAAGATGTAGATTAGGACACTGTTAGGTACTTGTAGGTTTTGTTCAGATGAATAGGGCATCTTTTCTAAATGTTATTGAAGGAGAATAACTGTTCTTGTTGTGCTACTGCCTTATAAGTCCCATACTAACCAAGGCATATTAAGATCATAATTCATTTACAACAGCTAACTTACTAACTACAAATAAACAGTAATTATGAGTTTAAATTGGAGAAATTCTTAGTTAATGGCCCATTATGGGTAGAATAAGGTTATGTAGAATAAGGTATTAATAAAGATTTGTAATGACTAACAAATGACTAGCATGTTACTAATTTGCATGTTAATAAGCTGCTAGTTAATGGAGAATATGTGTACCCTAATCTAAAGTGTTACCATATCAAGGGTTACCCAAAAAAGGACTAACCATTACTCCAGTTCTAAAGTTCCTGCATTGGTTTCCTGTAAGTTACAGAATTGACTGTGTTTAAATCACTAAATGGGACAGGACCTAATTACCTATCTGACATGTTTCAGCAATACACACAACTTAGGTCTCTCAGGTCACAGTAGGAAAAAACTTGCTAGTAAAACCTGCTTTGTCAAAACAAAGTGTGGTGAAGCAGCTTTCAGCTGCTATGCAGGTCAGCTTTGGAACCAACTTTCTGAAGACATTAAAATGCATCTACTTTTGGCAGTTTCAAATCTAGACTTAAGACCGAACTGTTCTCAGATGCTTTCTCCTAATGATTCAGTTATCTTTCTTTTTAAATTTCTAGTTTTATTGTCTTTCAAGGCAATCACTTAATTTGCCAGTTCTCCTATCTAAAGTTAAACCTTTCTTATCCCTTAAAGGCTTTGAAATAGTAATTCATGCATTTATGTCTTCCAAGCTAAATTATTGCAATTCACTTTGTTGGACTTAGTCCTCGCTCTTAATCCTGCAATTGGTCCAAAACTAAAACTAAACATAAACACCGTGGACATTGTGCAGCAGTAGCTACCAGACTCTGGAATAATCTGCCCCTTGATATTAGAACAGCCCCTGCTCTATCTGTATTTATATGTCATCTGAAAACACATCTTTAGTCCATAGCTTACAACATAATGTAAGAACTGCAACTATGATCACCTATTTGGGCCTTCTTATTTTTGGAATTGTTTTATCTTTGTTTATTTTCTTAATATGAAATCTAGATATATTTAGACTTTTATTGATTTTTAACCACATACTTATTTTATTTTATATATTGCTTTATATATTGATTTATATTTTTTCCTATATTGCCATTGCATTTTCTGTATTGCATTATTGTTATTTTTATATAGAGTATATAAGTAAATATATAGAAGTAAATTGATATTAAAAGTTAAGATTTCAGAACCATGGACAGCGGCAAGTAGGCCTAAGTGCAGTTCCTTAAGACTAAAATCAAAGAGTACAGAAGCCCTATATTACATCACATCTAAAGATCTAGAAGCTTTCAGAAAATATGTACTTTATGAACTCTTGGTTCATTCTTGATTCATAAACCTTTAAAATATGCCTGTATGTGGACAGGTAATGTATTTTGGCCTCAAACCCTTAAGGGAAACAGGTTAAACAGCCAAATATATGTTCTTAAAAGGTTTATACTTGTGACATGTCCCAATGACCTCCTATGTGCTATTTTATAATGTATTTCATTGGAATTAAAAGGCTTTGAAACGCATTGATTTTCAATGGGCAGCTATTTATAGGCAGAAGTATGTTAACATTCAAATTCATTCATGGGCAGATTTAATTTATTTATTTATTATTTTTTCAGTTGGTTTCATTGAGAGGCGGGGGGGGAATTGCACTATGACCCCTGTGGACTATTAATTCTCTACAGATCTTCAGTGTCCACATTAAAAATATACAATGTAAAGCCACATTAATTCATTATACTCTAGGAGTAAGATATTTTCAAGTTAGGCATTGTCTGCAAACCTCTATTATACTCTTTCCCCCTCAGTCTGAATGGAAAATTAGATTGCATGAATGAATCATTTTCTCAGTCTTAAAAGACAAACAGCTCTTAATTAGGTAGCTTTTGCTAAAAAAAAAAAAAAAAAGGCTTTGAGTGGTGCAGCAAACAAGAGTCTAAAAATAGTGGCCTTATGGTTGACCTTCAGAGTTATTTCAAAGACCTCCACCTTTTTTGAAGCTATTTCAGGCGTTTGAAGTGCACCAGCTCAAATAGAGGCTCCATCCACATAAAGCAGAGCAAATATAATAATGCCTGAATGATCATGACGTCAACTAAATCACTTTAGATAACCAATGAGACATTTAAAATACAAGTCTTGAAGAAGCTCAAAGGGGCAATCTGTGATTGTAACCAAATGTATTTTGTTCTTGGAAATTTTTTGTGTCAACATGTCAACAATCAACATGCTGGTTCAGGAGCCTTGTAAGGAACACAGACTCACACATATTTCAAAACAGTAAGTTCTAGATGCTGGTCGACAGTAAAAGTTAGTAATTTCTTAACACCTTCCTCAGTCATTTTTTGTAATGTCCACGTTATTTGCAGTCAGCCAAAGCCAATGGAGATGTGTCATTTTACTACTGAGTTTTGTATGAAGAAGCTAAAAGTTCTCCATCCATAAGGTATTACTGTGCTCTTTTTTTTCTTGAGTTCAAAAGTGTGATGCAGTTTGGGACTTTGAGTTTGGGATGTAAGACCGAGATATAATTCCTTTTTCTCCAGTTTCTTTCCAACCCTGAAAGTAAACTCAAAATATGCAGTGTGAGAGCACCCTAGTGGTGTTTTCACATTTGAGACTGATACATATGGCACCTCAGTCTCTGCCTATGTTCCTGATGTAGTTGTATACAGATAATTTTACATGGTTAACTCTGATAGCCTTGGACTGCTGGCAGTATGCAGCATGTGAACGAGCCCGCAGCTGGTCTCGTTTTTTTCTTTTTTTTTTTTTTCTAGAAAAACAGGAAGATGATGTCATCCTCCTCCACAGCCTCACCTTCTGTTTGCCAGAGCAGGTGGGGATCCCAGTTAGTAGGCGATGTCTGGCAGCCTGATGATGACTACAGATTGGTTATAGTGGGGCTGGGGTAGGCATTGGAAGGGGGTCTCCAGTGTTGTCCCTCATGTTTTGGTCTGATGATGATGACTAAAACTGCGCAATGCGCAAGATGTTTGCATTATTCATTTATTTCAGCTCCAATTTTTCATCCTGTCAGATGAGCATAGATATGTGTAATGAAATGTGTAACCTGTATTTTTCTTTGTGTGTGTGTCTGTGTTATGGTCACCAACCATAATGACCAAGTGTCATTATCTCTGTCTCTGAGTGTGTGTGTGTTCGTGTGTGTGTGTGTTTGTGTGTGTGTCTGTTTCTGTTTGAGTCTTTGTGTTTGTGTATCCACTGAGTGCTGCTTGCAGCCAGCAGGCCAACTGATCACAAAATCCTCTCACTGCCAAATTTAGCACACGGCCGAGTTGTTGTCTCTATCCCTTTTAACAGCGGGAGGCCAGGCAGAGATATCTGAAAACAGCCCCTCAGAAACAACCATTGCATTCCAGCCATGCAAACACATGCACACAATGCCTAAGACATCCAGCCGCTCACCAGAGGATACAGTTACAGAGGGAGGAGAAGGGCATGTGAAATGGACGTCTCTGGCTGTGCATTTGAGTAGGCAGGATGCACAAGAGGTATAGGCCTAGTGGATTCACAGGTACTTCTTTTTCCTCTCTCGGCCAGACCTGTGGGGATCTGGGCTGTCATTATTATTCCACACTTGCTGCGCCAGTGCTGCTTTACAACACAAATGAACCACTAAGGTGCCTGTACTGAATAGACATGGCCTCAACAAAAGTATGAGGCACAGCAGAATTTACTAATGAAAAGAAAACATAAGCATTATATTATTCAATTGTAGCAAAATGTCATATTTGACTAATTTAGCTTACATATTAGCTTGCATGTTCTAGATCATTGGTTCTCAAAGTGAGGTATGGATACTCCCAGGGGTCCGCAGCACATTGCCAGGGAGTCTGTGAAAGAGTTTCCTACAAAATATAAAATTGTCTTATGTGGAGAAAAATACTGTAGATCAGTATCAGCCCAATTGCATTGTGCTCATTTCTCCCACCTGCAGCCATCAGCACCAACTCTGTTGATACATTACATCAGTCTGTCAACATATTATGTTACACATGTGAGGTAAACACTATTTTTTTTACACCAATGTAATTCCCGCATACCCACGTCCCTCGCGCATCCACCTGCCATACTTCTGCCCACACACACTAGTGCTTCACCCGTCTCGGGGATCCCTCATACAGGGGTCAACTTATTCTGGAGGTCCCTCGCGCGGCTCACATACGCCTCTGATGGCCTCACAGCAGCCATCCCACCTCTGACACCACATATAGTGAAGGGAGAGACCGCTTGAACCAGGCTTGTTGGTATGGCAGCCAAGGCACACACTCAACACTCAACATGGGAGAATGGGAGAATTCCATAAGAGAAATGACGTAGAAGCGTTTGGTAAATTAGGCTGGGTCCTCAGCTCAAAAAAGTTTGAGAACCCCTGTTCTAGAACATGGGGTTAGCTTGTGGTACTAACCAGCACCAATGCGTTGGTATGTTTATTGTGTTATGTACGTCCATGCTTATGAACTTACATTTTGTGATTTTCTTATCATCTGGCTATCAGATTTACACAGGAGAGGTGTTAGACTAATTTTGCTATTGGTAGTGAATTTTCCACTGTGGCCAATCAACAACCAAGCCTAAACATTACATGACATGGGATACTACTACACCACTGTAAGTGGCATAAGTGCTAATGCCTTGTAGATAGGGGTTCTAAGCAAAGCTTGTAGCCTAACTGTACATTCACACTAAAGCTGTGAAGCTGCTAAAGATGCTCAAAAAAGTATTGCTGTCAAAACATCAGAGTTCTCTCATGTGGTTCAGTTGCAGCCAATAAGCAGCTTATTTGCATAAAGTTGAGGAGTCTTCTCTTTCGATGCTCTTGTTGCCCAAAAGTTGAGGGTCATCACTTTTGACTGATAGAAAATGAACAAATTCCATTGTTTTTAACAATTTAGTAGCTCTTGGTGTGAACGCACAATAACTGACCAGAAAAATAACCAAAGCAGAAGCAAACAACTTCCTCCTACCTTCCCTTGTGGGACGTTGCCTGCGTTGACATGGAAACACTGAGCTCATACATTGTATCTCAGAGTGGCTGCTTTGCCTATTTTTGCTGTGGAGGGCCATGTTTATTATTAGATTTCAAGTTAGGAAATAGCTCACTTCACTTACTGTTCTGCATCAGTGCCCTGTGCAATGGTAACCCTGACAACAGTAAAACCATATGGTTTTATTCTAAAATAGAGCACTGTACATATGTGTTTCAGTGCCATCCAAAGAGCATTCTTTAGGGTCTCTGTTCAGTAGAACAAAATGTATTTACACAAGGAGCTTATGAATGAATGCAGACTGTATGTCCAGGAAGTTCTCACACTCACCGCCTCCATTCAGCCTCCCATCAGCTGTGGTGCATCCCTCCCATCAGGAGGACCCCTGTGGGCCATCTGTTCCATCACTATCTTCAGCCGTCATGACCAGGACTGAGATTCCTCTCCGTCTACAGAGCCCTGGCACATACCAGTAGTCAAGAGAGGGATATGGAAGTAGCATGCCACATGTCAACATAGACAAGAGGTGGGATGAAAGACAGAAGGAAATGGTGAATGTGTGCATAGAAAAGGGGATGTAGGAGAGGACGGATGAATGAATTAACCAATTAATTAACACTTCCACAAATATACACACCCACAAGTGACTTTCCTCTCAGAAAACATTAATAGCATGCACATTTCCTACCAGGTCTGAGCATACAATTATTTGCACCCTCCATAAACAGTATATGAAAGTGGCTTTTGGACTACACTACTGTAGTCTGTTGCATTTTACAGGTGAACATATTCAATGAAATATGAAACACTGCATATGCTGATGCTTCATGAACAAATGTGCCCCTACACACATGTAAATCCAGTCATTCAGACTCACAGGCTCAGGCTGGTAGCCAGGTAGCCTATTTCTAAAACTTTACTTCATGCAGCTGCCCCCGTCATCCACGTGTAAATCGAGGTTTTACTGAAACCAGATACTTTTGAAAACTCCGGCCAAAGTGAACATTTCTGAAAACTCTGGCTTCAGTGACAATGTGTGGACCCTATGGTGTGGACAGGGAAAATTGAGGTTTAGCAGTGTGATGTGACTGTCTCTTTGGTTTTCAGATTTCTGGTTGGATACCTATTTGTTTGACACATTTTTAACAACCTTCCCTTGCTTTTTTGAGCATTGTGTGGACAGAATTATTTTTAAATGTCGAGGAGGAAGATAGATGTTTTTCATAATAATAAACACAATGGGCCAGATGGACACAGTTGGGCACTGTTAACCCCATCCTGAGTGGACTGCAAGACTGACTCTCCATCCTAGAGGCCCTTTCAAGACTCCCTTTCCCTGAGGCTTTGTGACTGACCCCCCCGTCATAATTCCTGATAACCACTTATGGATTGACTACAGTGTAATGTTATTGGACAATATTTTGGAACTATTATGATGCTTAGCTAAAACGATGGATAATTCAATTCAATTCAGTTTTATTTATACAGTGCCTTTTACAATAGTATTGTCTCATGGCGCTTCACAGAAGGAGCACCCAAGAGCAACAGGGGCAAGGAAAAACTCCCTTATGTTTAGTTAGTCTGGGAAGAAACCTTATGTCCGATTTACAAAATCTGAAGCTCCTTGTGTAGTTTGCACTTGGTTTCCACCCCCTTTCAAGTTATCTGTACTGTGTTTAAAACATGCTTGTGTAGCAGGTAAAGCGTGGCTGCTACTCAGTGATTTCTTGATTGAACGCAAGACGATTGCTACAGAGGAAAGGCAGAGAACCTTTCTAGTATTTGGGATAAATGTGTTCTGCTGCGGTGCCACTGCCATTTTAAAATCTTCCAACTTGTATGTACACAAAGGATTGTGCATATTTCTTGAACATTGAGGACATAGGCTCTGCTGGGTTGACGTGTGTGTACATAAGATCCTATTGTCAGATATGTTGCTGCCCAACCATGTTTATTAGTCTGTCATTGTTTAAATATTTGTCTGTTTATGTTACTCCATGGCTATGGTCTGCCTGCCAGCACCATGGCACAGGTAATGTCACCTGTCTAGCTACTAGTGATGGTAGGTATGAGTTTCACCATTTATAGTGTTTGGATACAGCGGCAGGTTTAATGTTTGGTTATTTTGTTTTGTTTCTTTAAGTAGCATGGCCCAGCTCTACTTTGGCTACTAATGTGGGTTGTGCTGCTGTTTTGTATTTGTCATGTTTGGATTTTAACTGATTTTTTTTGTTTCTGTAGTGAACATTGTCTTTTGTTTTGACACACAGAGACACACACGCAGATCCAGTATGTGTGTGGTGATAATGGACATTAGTCCCTTGTGACAGGCTTCTTAGCTGTTGTCTCTCAGCCGAGAACACTAAGATCCTGTCTCACATGTCAACTCTCAGTGGGAAAATTTTTAGCAAAGACTAAACACACACCCACAAACAAGTACACAGAAACATAACCCTAGGGTAACATCTAACAGTACTCTTATCATCTCCAGCATTCTCCCCTTGGAGCAGTGCTACTAGGGATAGGTCTACCCTACTGCTGCAGTACATAACAGGTCAGTGTGAAAGGCGGTGTGGGTGCTCACATGACAAGACACATCTCATTGTCAGAATTTCTGTCAATCAGCTATTGGAGTCATCGCAAGAGTTTCTCTCTCTGTGTATATGTGTGTATGCATGTGCATATTTTTGTAGCTATGTATTTCTGTTTTGTATAGGAATCAGCCTGATGCACCAAACACTTTCACATTGTTTCATTTTGTACAAAGCATCTGGGATCCCTCAGTTGGCCAATGTTTCCTTCCTCCTGGGCAGATACTTTCCATGAACATTAAAAATATCGGGCATGCCAGAGCCCTGTGTTCACTGATTGGCCAGCCAAAAATTGTCAAAGGAAACCTAAGCTTTCAGAAAGATCCCTGATTCAGTGCTGTGGGAAAATGTGATATTGAGCAGAAACACTTGGTTGCACTAGCCTAACTCGAAATCACTCTGATATTTCTAGAAATACATGCTGCATGTGCTGACCTATCAAACTCTGTATGACGTAGGAGGTTTGGCTCTTGGTACTTCCATGATATAACCCACAGGCCAGACACACAATTGCTATACCAAAGGTGCCCTTGTGGGCAATTGTCTCAGAGACCATACTTGAAAACAACTGGAGCCCATGAAAGTCGCCAGCCAACCAAGTGACAATGCCCCAGTGTGCTCACACGATTTGCAATCCTCAATGCCATAAGGGAGTCCAGAGAAAAAGAAGTAAGCTCCTGAGTGTTAATGACCTCTCCCTGAGGCATCTGGCATCTTTGAGACAGAGACAAAAGGGAAAACAAGTATAGGATAAAGTTTATAAAGTTAATATTTCAACTTGGAGTTCAGTTCCCTCATTCTTAAAATGTAGAGTTAATAAAAGAAATGAAGTGGCTATTTAAATCTCACTTTTCCAAGGTCTGGATATACACTATGCACCTGCAGAACTTTGTGAAAATTCAGTCTTTTTAAAACATTTGCATCTTAGTTCAAAGACTGACTCACAAGAATCAAAAGAATCACAAGAATCAAAATATACTGGCTTTGGACAAACCACCACAAGATTCCAAAGAGCAGCCATCAGCAATAAATACACATTACCAACATTGTGAGTCATTACACTTTCAAGGATCAAAGCATGTTAATAGATGTTCTATTAATGCTCATTCATTTGCTGTAAAGCAAGCAAACCTGCATGAGGTGTGTCATACTGCTCTGCTGGGTCATCATCTGAAAGCAAATACATGGCAGATAGCAAGAGCTTTGCTGAAGATTCATGTCCAAGTCAAGAAATGGATCACCTTGGCACAATACTGCACATCCCTGGTGACGCCTAGACCCTAACAAAGTTTGGGGCTAAGCCCCGCATATCTTCAGGTATTGGTGACGCCCCTGATCAAGGTCATTAACACTCGTTTAATGGACATACAAAATAAACATGAACACAATTCAGTCAACATACTGTTTATTTGAAACAAACTTTAATGAGATTCATTTAAAAGATTCTTACCTTCTGAGGCCTTGCCTAGCAACATTTTTGGTAGTACCTACCCCCTTATCATGTGTCACAACTCATCAACTGGACTGTCATAGAAAAACTCCACTTCCTCACTAATGATCATGTTTCTCTCAGCACTCATGTGCTCTGATGTGGTATCTACAATATTTCCCATTGCACGTGAAGACTGCATTATTCTTGACCTGTGACAGGAACAAAGCCAGACCCTGACAGGACATGAGTGTTCCATCTGTGTCTTGCCACAGTCAGTCAGTGAGGTTGAGGCTGAGGCAGCCAGTATACAGTCTACTACAATATAAAAAAAAAAATCCTAACAAAGCACATCAGAAAAGTAGCTTGCCTGCTCCTTTCAGTAATTTCAGAGAAACTCTTTTTTCTTACTTGATCTTTATTTTTCAAGCTATTCCTCAAAAGGCCTATATCCTCTACAACACACTGGAATCGAATAGTAGCATAACTTAAATCAGTCTGATGTCTTACCGCAATTCTTGACTTTTGTAAGACTTCTCCGGGTAAATATTTATCATCACCAATACCTTTATCAATCCACCCAGATCAGAAAGGGCTCTGGATCTCTCTCACTGTCTCTTTTCTCTCTGCTTTGTTCTTGCTCTCTATCTGCCTCCCTCTTTTGCTCTCAATTTCTCCTCTCTGATGTCTGCAAATAGCTTTGTTTCTACCTGGATGCGAGGGTGAAAGTACCCATATGCTCCCGACTAAGCCATTAAGGTAAAAACACATCATTTGAGCACATTACCAGCCCTTTGGGCTTGGCCTGAGCAAGGAAGCAGGAAATGAGAGAGAGAGAGAGAGAAAGAGAAGTGGAGAGAGAGTGAGAGAGAGAGACAGAAATAGAGAGGGAAAACATAAAAGGTTGAAAGTAACAAAGTGAACAGAGTAGAGACAGACAGACAGACAGAGATAGGTAGACAGAGAAAGAGAGCGAACAAGTGTATGTGAACATCAGTTAGGAAATGGAAGATGTAAGTTTGACTGGCAATGCTCATGGTGTATTTCATTGATTCAGCTAGGAAGCTAGGATAACCTCTATCCAGTAAATTTCTTTCGTTCTAACCAATAGGAAGTTGTGCAGGTGCTTTAATCCGTCTGGCTAACACCTTTCTGCCACCTAGAGTATGCCAACTCTAATGTCTCCTCCTCCAGAACCACCACCATTCAGTGATTTCTTTCTTGGCTTAACATCTGAGCCAGGGATCCTCGGTCTTCTACATGTCCTCCAGACACCACCGCCAGCATATCCTCCAACCACAGCTGTGCACCCAGAACACACTGCCATCATTTGGTCCCTGTGTCAAAGCATCAAGGAACGTTCCATGCCTGCCTTATTTCATCAGGAGGAATTGAGATTGGCTCACTGCTGAACCAACTGACAACAGGAGCCTGTGCCAAGGACTGTTACCATAGTGGTTCAATAACAGAAGCCTGCTCCAAAAAAGCTGTTATAACCAAACTGTTTCAATTGCCAATGTCATTTTTTGTATACTTTCAAGGATTAAAAAATATTGTCAGTTTTATTCTCTACTGAGTCTTTACAATTTTTGAAGTCTCATTAAAAGGTGCAGATAGATGTTTGCGCACTACATCCTACACAAGGACATCAGATTATGTGTGTGAGTGTGTGTAGCAGCCAATAACATAATGATGGCCAATAAAGTAATAACTGCCAATAATGTAAATATTTGGCTATTTTTAATGTAATAAACCCAATAAGGTAAGAACTTGCTGACAACGTAACAAAATTTCTGAACCAATAATGTTTTTTTTTTTGCCAATAATGTAATAGGTTGGGACATTATTGGATGGCTATTACATTAATGGATTAATGAAAAATGCAAAACTCTAATAACTGCAGCCAGTAATGCAATAATTAACATATATTACTTCATCGAAGTGACACTAGCCACACCTGCTCATCTTCACAGATCTGTCAAATACCTGCAAATTGGGAACCAAATAGCTTATATTGTATGCATTATGGGCCTAGTGAGGTTACATGTCCACCAAGTTTCATGTGGCTGGATATTTTGGTGTTCAAGCGACGGTCAACCAGAACTTACTGAAAAACCGCCAGTTTTGTGGGTATTTTTTTTTTGCAAAAATGTGTCCTGACAACTTGTTTCAGACTTGATGTATATATATATATATATATATATATATATATATACATACAGATAGATGTAAAATAGTAATTTAGCTCATTCTGGCACATTTACATTCTATTTTTATTAATGTACACTGTCCATGTCAAATAACCCTTGAATAAATAAAATAAATATGTTTTGGGGGAGTACCCCCCAAGAACAAAAGCTACAATGCTTTCACCCATATGAACGTCTGTTGCTCTGTGTTGTGTTGTGTTCAGATGCTAAAGAAGTGTGACAATTTACAGTTATTACATTTTACATTTTTTTTATTCATCCAGCCAATAACGTATAATAGCACAATAACATCCAATCCACAATAACATCCAATAACACAATTATTAATTACATTATTGGCAGAAAGTTGTTACATTATATCCTTTTTTACATAAAAAAACAGTCAAAGTTATACCATTATTGGCAGTTATAAATTAATATATATATATATTGGCCATTATTACATTGTCGGCTGCTACTGTGTCAGCAGAGTGTGTGTGTGTGTGTGTGTGTGTGTGTGTGTGTGTGTTTGGGTGGAGTGTAGAGATAGAGAGAGAAGGACTGAGCCATGTGCATGTTCTCTTTCAGTCGAAGCACTGTATCGCCTTGGGAGATACCAAACGACTGAAACCTCTAGCACTAAGCCTGATGTAATCAGGCATCTGGCGCGCATGTGTTGGTCTTCACATTTCAGCGAATTACTGATCTTGTGATCTCTTAACAACTACTTCTTCATGCTACGACTTCAAAGTACTTGAGGATTCAGCAGACTTGCCCCTCAGTGAGCCATCTTGCAAATTACTCTACAGAATCCATGGATTTTAGAAGACACATTTCACATTTCACATTCACATTTCACACAAATCACATTTATGTGCTTAGAATTCAATGCAACTCGTGTGGCTAATACAAGATGGCAACTGCCATGAAGAGGTGCCCATGTGGCAAGGCCATTCCCACATCGATGGCCACAATAAATGTGTGATATGCCTGGGTCTGGACCATGCACACAGTGTGCTCTGCATGCCAAGCAACTGCCCACGCTGTAGCGCCTTAGGACCATCCAACCGTCATTTCCGCACCGCGCTCTAGGCCGGCAGGAAGACGAGCTACCTGGCAGCCAGCTACAGGCTAGTCCCCCAAGCCTCACCGCAACACGGAGCATGTCCAGCTGTCCTTCAGTCTCCTTTGTGGGCCCTGCAGCTGTCGTCACTGGACCACCACCGCCTAGTCTCTCATTCCAATCCGGCGAGGATACTGTCTCCCTCAAAGCATCCAACAACGGAGACATTGCCGACCACAAGGACAAAGCTAGCTCTCCCTCCAAAACACTGAGCAGCAAGTCCACCAAGCGTGGTGACTGATGAAGATTTTGAAAACCTTCGCAAGGCCGTGGACTATTCACTCTGTCTGATGAAGTTCACAGCCCAGGCACAGGGGATAGCGATGGGCTACTTGGTGGCTACACCACGCCATCTCTGGCTCACACTAGCCAACCTACCAGACTGCAAGCATGCTCCGCTCATTGATGGCCCTCTCACCCCCTCCTGGTTTTTTGGTTCAGCAGTGCATGGAGGCAGCGATATTTCCCCTTTGGGGGCAGGGAATCCGCATCCTGACTTCCAAACTTACACAACTGGGATATCCTGGGGTCAGACCCCTACAGATCCTGTACGTCATCACGTGTCTCTTGTCCTCACGCACCTGAGCTCACTAAGCCTCAAAGTAAACCGAGCCAAGAGTGCGCTAACCCCTAGGCGGCACACAGATTTTCTGGGGATCTCACTAGACACTGTTGCGAATTTAATCCGCTTCTCGGACCGACGACTGATGACGATCCACACATGCTTAACTCACTTCCATCTAGGAGCACGCGTAAGCATCTACTGATGCCAGAGGCTTCTCGGTCTTCTAGCATAGCCATTCCAGAGCTGGTTTCTGAGCTGCTGTGTCCACCCCAAGAGGGACAGACACAAGATGGTCACCGTCTCGCTCAGTGGACCTCTCGTTATGTGCACCTCTCCTCCCAGGCGCTATGAATTGCAGTGCAGCCCTGCTGTCAAGAAGCGGTCCGTCAGCCATGGACTGGAGGATTCATCCCCAAGTGGTGCAAATGATCTAGGACAAGTAGGGACAGCACAGGTGGACCTCTTCGCATGGTTCTCAATCACGAACAACAACTCCCCTTTGGGCTCAGACACATTGGCACATGTAGTGAAATTGCATAAATCAGAGCATTGGCTCAATAAAAGAGAAAAAGAAAGATACAGCAAAATCAGATAAATGGGCATTAGTCCATATGGGATCAGGATCCATGTAGCCTACAGACCCAGACTTGGTTAGTCAGTTTGTGTCCAGCACCCTCCAGAAATCGTGGCTGCTTTGAAGTAAGGACAGAGGAGTGACGTCACATATGAGATAGGCTATTGTCTTCAACCAAGGTGGTTATGAAGTTGGCATCACTTGGCCTTCTAATGTGAGAATGAGCTGCTTTCAGATATTGATTTGAAGCTGCTTTCCTTTAAGACAGCACTGCCATTGGCACTGACATAAGTTAAGACCTCTGTGATGTGGAAACTATGTGTGCAGCTACGGCTCACCGCACCATGCTCACTATGTGTCTGATATGCTCTGACAGGTCAATTGTGGTCACTTGGCGCTGCTTTGAACGTCATGTGAACACCTACAGCGTGCTGTGTCCCCACTTATTATGTCTAGTCTGATGTGGAGTGGTCCCGTGTAACCTCTTCGTTCACACGGTTCACTCTATCATATATAAGGTTATGCCATATAAACTTTGCTGAAAGAGAACACAAGATGCCACCTCTCTTGCCTCTGCCCACTTCAGCTTCTGTACTTCAAGTTTGAAAGAGGAAGCTGGCACGCTTACATCTGTATTTTATAGCCTGAGGGCTGAGACCAACACATGGAGCACTGATGCTTGATTACATCAGACTCAGTGCTAGAGGTTTCAGTGATTCACTATCTCCCAAGGCGATATCCCAATTGGGGGCATCTCGCGTTCTCCTTGAGAGAACTAAGGTTATCTGCCATAACCTTAGCTTTGAGCCATCAGCACCAGCCTCATCCCTACATCCAGCTGTTTGTGAGTGTGTGTGCGTGTTGTGTATGTCTGGCAGAGAGGTCAGAAGAACATTGCACCACTGTAAAAGCCTCTGGCCAGTGTTTACTCAACAGCACCAGAGCCATGACACATGACATTCTAATCTCTAGCTCCATCTCCAACCTATACTTATACTCTATGGCTGTCTTGAGATATACCCATGTAGGTCTCATTCTTGAAGATCTTCTCTTACAAATAGACAGGCAAGTAAGTCTGTGGTGAAGATGGGTTTGAGACAGGGGCAGGGACAGGGCACTGCAAAAGAGTGCTCAGTCTGATAGGTTTTTGATCTACCTTACTTTCAGAGTTTATTGAGCTTTTTTCAAGTGTCGTCTATCATGTGGGTAGACAGTGAGATTTACAGGGGTATGCACTCAGGTTGAAAGGTTTTATGACTTCATTCCCATGTGATGTATTTGGGTCTGAGCCCTCATTAGTTGGCCAGTGATAAATGAAAATAGTCATTTAGTACTATGATGAAGCAGACTAACTCAACATAGCACAGTCATATTCAGAAATAACCATGAATATGTCATTTATTGAATAATTAATTGTGCAGGATAAAGAAATGCATTGCTAATACTAATAATTACTCTTCTCATATAGGTTGTACAATCATGACAGAAAAATATAGCCAACGTAGTACAGTTATCTTTTGTCTTTTTATCCTGACATTCACAGTTTTACCTGTGGTATGTGCAGCAGTGCCTACGTGTGTGTGTGTGTGTGTGTGTGTGCGCGCGCGCATGTGCATGCGTTCAGAAAGTGTCCCAGTTTGACATTTTGAAATCACTATTTTTGTGGAAGGATGGATGAAATCTAGCAGTATTATACTTCCAAGTTATGCATGACATGTAGGCCAGCATGAAGAGTTAGGTCCTCTGCCATTAGGTGTTTGTTAGGTGTTTAGACACTCATTAGGTACTCATAAGAGCTTGGCCTTTTTTCTGCATCACTCATGCAGATGACTACACACACAAACCCCTGGCAATTCCCATCTTTACTGTTGCTAGATCCAATGTCCATACACTGGAGAAGCATGGAAAACCATGTAGTGCCATTCTTTTTCTCTTTCATCCTGATGCTGGAATTTAATCTCATCCATGCATATAGATCAACAGAGAGAGAGAGAAAGTTCAAAAGCACAAAAAGAGAGATGGCGACACAAAAATAACGTGATGATTCACACAAATTCATGTCATGGAATATTTTGTCAACGAATAATCAATCGACATTTAATTTTGACTACTCACGCTGGGAACAGCTATGATACTCAAACTCAAAATGAGTTCAAACTCTCAGGAAACCGGAATGTGAATGTGAAACGTCATTTTCGCCATTGAGAATTTAACCCATACTGTCTTAACCATACAATGTAGACCTCTAACTCGCTGTTTTTTTCTAGTCTTTAACTAGTCACTTTTTGTGATTCCACGGGGAAGCACTACAGTGCCCAGCAGCGGAAACGAGTGCCTTTGATTGGTGGAGATTCCCGTTGCCACAAAAGTTGTTTATGGCAACTCCCTCTTCGAGTGTGACAAAACGTCTCCGTGCTGGAAGGGAGCAATGGCGGTAGGAAAAGAAAGGAATGATCCGGTAAAACATCTTTTTCACGTATTTCAAGTTGAATCTGCTCACAGCAAACTGTAGGAAGTTTGTCACTGTGATGTTCTCAGTTTAATACAGGGCTCGGTAAACGTTCTAAACAAAATTGTATTGCACGCAATGACTTATGGTACAAGTAGTTCCTTCACTCAAGAGTAAAAAATATGTATCCAGTCGGTAACACTTTAGATAAGGTCACACATGTTCACCATTAACTAGCAGCTTTTAGTAACAAATTAGTAACATACTAGCCAGTTGTCAGTTGTTACAAATCATTTATTAATACCTTATTCAACATGAGCTTATTATACCCATAATAGACCATTAACTAAGAATTTCTCCAAAATAAACTCCTAATTACTGTTACAAATAACTTACTAACTATGTATACATAGTTAGTAAGTTATTTGTGTTATATGAATTATAGTCTTAATATGCCTTGGTTAGTATGAGGCTTATAAGTACAACAGAAACAGTTATTCTCTATTCATAGGATCAAAACCCTAACTAACGAATGGCTAGAATGTTATTAATTTGTATTGTAATAAGCTGCTAGTTAATGCTGAATATGTGTACCCTAATCTAAAGTGCTTTACTAAAGGTACACATATTGTACCTTTGCCTTTTTTTGTCTTTCCGTTCACTTGTGATCATGCACCCTATAGCTGGTTAGACTGAGATGAGTCTTAAAATTGGGCTTTTTGAAGCGTCTATGGAGACATCAATGGAAATCTGCGTCCACAGCAGCTTTGCGTCAGTGTTTGTATTAGTGCTGCTCCATAGGCTTTTGTCTGTGTGTGCCAAACTGTGTGTGTGTGTGAGGTGCCAGAATTGAATTCAGTGTGTGCTCTATTGATAAGCTTTCATGTGTGTAGAGTGCATTCTTGTGTGCAGTAACTGTGTGTTTGCATGTAGCTGTGTGTATGTGTGTGTGTCTGTAACCTAATGAATAATCCCTTGAGGGAAGGGTCTAACGTGGAATACTCCAGCATTGAGTAGAGTCACACAGGAATAGCTAATCACTTACCCCTCTTCTCTCCTCATTCTGCCCTTTTCTCCCATGCATGAATACACACATACCTCTCTCTCTCTCTTTCTCTCTCTCTCTCTCTCTCTCTCTCTCTTTCTCTCTCTCTCTCATGCGCACACACAAAACCTGATTTATTCACATACAGAAGAACGGAAGACTAAATAAAGCAAAAAAATGGCTGTATGAGAAAATTTACCATTCACCATTTCCTCACCACACACACACACACACACACATATATTACTTAATATACTAATATACATATGCACTAATATACCAGTATACATATGCAGTACACAAGAGGCCCAGGGAAGTGTGGAAGAGCAACGGTTCGCGGCTAATTTAAGGAAAATGGCACAGCTCTTCCTGTCTGGCAGGCTATGAGTCGTGTCTCCTGGGAAAATGAATAAGGTATGTATACTCTTCCAGCCTAGAGAG
The DNA here is from genome assembly GCA_015244755.2 of Tenualosa ilisha. Taxonomy (NCBI): domain Eukaryota; kingdom Metazoa; phylum Chordata; class Actinopteri; order Clupeiformes; family Clupeidae; genus Tenualosa; species Tenualosa ilisha. The sequence continues at coordinate 531,530 of PYXC01000495.1, read as the reverse complement.
AGACAAACATGGATTACTGGAGACCTCCATCAGTCTCTTACACACAGCCACTGCTAAACTAATAATCATGCAGAAATTCCATTGCTTCCCATGTTGGTTATGTATCTTTTTAGTAGCCGATAGGCCTAATCTAAAACCACTGATCATTTATATTATAAAGAGTTTAAGAAGTACTGTGGATATAACAGAAGATATATTTGTCTGCAATTTTGTGAATTAGATATACTGACATTTATTGCTTCTTGTCTTAATGTTTTGTTATTTTTCATAGCTTTGAGGTCATGGACGTTGTTAGGTCCATTTTGGGGGGGCTGAAGCCATCCTAAAATGTCCCACAGAACCCCCCCCCCCCAATTTAAATCTATTCATCTCAGTTAAATCGCTCACAAAGTTTCCCTCACATAGATACCGATACCATCCGCACATCAGGCGAAACTGCTGAACTGCGTTCAATTTCTTTCTGCAGCTCTGCCTGTGTCCATATAGAGGCATTCTTGTTGTAATAGTTAACAAACTCAACACATAATGAACTATATAGCAAAATAAGCAGGAGAACATAGTCTGAATTCAGGTAGGCTAAAACTAAGTAGCCTGATCTAGCAAGATACAGCAAATTTCTGTATAGCTTGTTCTCTAAGTCACGCCATGGGGTCTGAGTTAAGAGCTATTTATAAAATATATGCCACATTTAGTTTGTCCTGCATATATTGATGGATTTGGTAATACCATGACTTATTTTAGGCTGTAGTGATATACATTTAAAAAATAAAAAAGAACGAAAGAACAAAGTAGGCCTATTTAGAGGAGGTAGTAGATGAAAGGCGGAGGGTTTCAAAGAGTAGCCGAGCTAGTGCCGCCTAGTGCTTCTGCTCAGTTTCTTTTAGCTCTACCACTGCATCAGGGAGCCAGGCATAAGCTTCAGTTGATAGTCTATGAGCTGGGACAGGCCAGTCAGCGAACAGAGGAAGGGCTAAAAGTGGCTAAGCCCCCATGTCTTTCAAAGCTAGTGACTTTTCATAGTTACATTGGAATTACATTGGAACACATTTATTAGCAGTGAGTAAAGTTTATTATATTCTCTTAGACTATATACATTTAGCCACAATTCATTTTAAATAAATTTGTGAATTTTAAACAAATTTGCGATATGCACAACAGAAATGATCTCTGCCTGAACACTTGATTCTGTCTCTGTGGAGGGTTTTCTGCAGGCTACTCCTGACATTACATGCACATTCACGCTGGTGACATAATAGTTTACCTCTGCATATTTCACCTACTGTTGCATCATAGAAGCATATTGTCTAAACTAAATGACAGTCTGCAAAGGCAGCAAGGTTAATAACATTTCTAATCTGATACTCGCAATGCTAACATTTGTAATAATGGAAAATTAGGCCGCTCATTTCTCAAAGTTGTTTCCCTTTGGGTTCCCTGCAAGCATCACGTGAATGAATCATGTGACTGGCACATGACCAATCGGGGCACAAATGTTTTCTTTTGCTTCTGTTCTCAGTGTCCATGCTGGCTTTGCTCCCGTTTTCAGATGAATCCAAGGTAGACAGGATCTTCAGATCGTTACGCCAGAACCGAACCTTTTTTTACAATCGCTAAAACACATATTTTGAAACTATCTACCTTTTTCTCAAAACCAATTTTCAAATGTACAAAACCCTAGAATCTTGTTACAAAACTGAACGTTCACCTCAACACACTTTTTTACTGTGCTGAAAACCAACTAATGGTCCCAGGTCATTCACACAGCAGGCAAAATGAAAATCCTGCAGAGCAGTGATTAAACTAATACATCAAGCTATGGAAGACACAGTGTTGAGGGATATAGCTCCTGGAAGATTTAGGCCAGGGGCCAAATAGGTTCCTATGGGGACAGATGATGCATTCTACCTTATGGGGTGCACTCTGACCGTATTTGGCCCGCAGCCTAAATGTTTATTCATTGCAGTACTGTAAATGCAATTTGCACAGCCAAAAGATGTACAATAAAAACAAATAGGTGTTATCAATTTTGAGAGGTAGCGTTTAAATGGTGACACCTGTGCTTTAATTGTGGTCACCTTCCACCTTGTTTAGTTAACAATATAATTATAAGAAGTGCATCACAATGCTAAATGTGCTTTCTTGTATGAGAATGTGTTTAGAGTTTAGAGTAAAGAAGGGTAAATGACTTTTGCACAATGCACCTAGTATGGTTTTGCCAAAAAAGAGATTATTTCAAAAAATGTTTTCAGGCATTTGAGATTTGATGCCAAGAATAGGTGATCTTATGACCCAAACAAAGAGCCTACAAATAACATCTCATCTCAGCATAAATGTGTGCAGAGTACTTACAGTAAAACTATAAATAGACTTCCACATGCCATTACTATGTTTTACTGTAGTATAATCCCTTTACAATGAGTTTTTCACAAATGCTAACACACTAAGCTCCATTCTTTGAACCAAATGCTGAGTGGCTTGAACATTTTTACTGAATCGATCAATCAATTCTAATCCATAAACAATTTTAACCTGTTTTTGCATAACTCTAAACACATTCTTAATAAAACACTGCACTTTGATGTATAATGGTTACTACAGTCTGCAGAAGTTGACCACAATTATAGCACAATTATCATGCCTTGAACATGAACTGTATAACCTATAAAACACATGATAAGAGTGCACAGACAGAAGTGAGGTGAGGGCTGAAAGAGATACAGTATGGGGGGCAGAATAGTAGGAGTGTATGGAAAAGAGGATACAATGAGTAGAGTAACCTAAATTCAAGAAATCAAGATTGTCACCAAGTTGTCATAAAGTGACATTCAATATGCTTGAATTATTTTACATGTAAGGTATAATTTGATGCCGTATCAAGAAAGTTTGAATCAAGATTTTGATTTTGACTTTTTTTCTCTTCAAACTTTGCATTTACAAATAATGAACATTTCCTTTCTGGAGTTACATACCCTGAGTGCAGTGTGTTTCATTTTCTGATGTAGTGTCTAAGGACTGCTGTGCAGTGTTTTAGTTTTGAGTGGCCTTTGTGTTAAATATGACAACGTGTTTACTTTTTAGCATAGTAACAAATGCTTAGGGGTGATTCTTCAATTTTGCAAGAAGACTCCAGTGAGAATCTAGTTTGAAAATTGGAATTTGTGTTTACTGTTTTGAGAAAAGGATTGGAGGCTTCCAGAAATGTGTTTTAGCAATTGTTAAAAACTGTATTACAATGACAGTGCAGTGAAGTTATTTGTTATTACTCAAATATCATCAGACACTTTTTGGGAAGTACTGTATACTTGGAATATTAGTTCTGGAAAACATAGAAAGAAAGTTGTTGATGACCACCAAAGTGTCTGAGAAAAGTGAGAGAAATGCTGATTAGTGTTGACTTGTATATGTCAAGACATGTCTGAGGACAGAGTTGACAACAGAGAAAATAAAAGTTTTGTGCATAACCGGTGTGTGTGTGTGTGTGTGTGTGTGTGTGTGTGTGTGTGTGGTGTGTGTGTGTGTGTGTGTGTCTAAAACAGCCTCATAGGAGCAGTGAATTAGGGAATCAGGATGGGTTTTCTAAAAGGTGGCTTGAAGGTTGATTAAAGCTAAAAATGGACTGATATTAACACTTTTTCTCTCAGGGGACATGAACCCAGCCACCAGTTCGGGAATCAAATCCAGGCAAACCGAATTGTCAGTCAGTGAGGGTACAGCTGATCCAAAACACACACAAATCTGTTGTTATGAACAGTGTAAGGGAATAATGATGCAAAGAGAAGAGAAAAAACTTCTTGATTTGCTAGGTCTTGTCTGCTGCCATATAAGCTTCAGCATATTTTTTTCTTCGCACTGCCTCTTGGTTGAATCAATCTTGTTTTTCTCTACTGTCACTGCATCACCTGCTTTCTTTGTTGTCCATGTAATTGATCCCTTTTGCAATGTTATGTCTGCTACTGACTCGCTGTGAACACAATGAGAAAGTTAATTGTTTGTTCTGCTGAAATCAACATTTGGACATTATTGTATAGGTTTATAGGTTTTATGTTGCATATTACCCTGGCCTCCTGAATCTAATGTTGTATTTCATTTACAGTTTTTTTTCAATCGCTAACAAGCTTTTGTCCAATCATCAACCTCATTTTCAAAAAAATGTTTACATTTTCTTTACATACAGGATCACCCAACACCAAAATGATGTATTTTTTATGTCTTATTTGCAAATGTGTACATACAGCGTGCCAGAAATGGAAATCTAATGTCCAAAACCTTAAATACAGTACAAAACCCTTAGGTTAGCAATAAGAGCAGCACATCCTTTCTGTAGATGATCATTTTTCAATGAACACAGATTGTCAAAATAGACAAACCATCTGCAATTTCAATTGTTATTGTTATTGTTTTGTTATATTTGGAGTTTTGAAAAAAGTGATTACAGATTGGGTAAAAGCCTGTTCATGAATTTCTATGGTACATTCATCCTGTAATGTAAAAGGACTGACACATTTCAGAAATTGCACACATCACTATGAACACTCACACAAATAGAATTGGTGGTTACTGTAAGTAAATGGAACCAGGGTTTTCAAGTCAATGTAATCCATGAAGTGATGAATTTGAAATACAAGAAAATGAATGTAGTTTCAGAAATGCCATTCATTGTTCAAATCAGTATACTCCGACTGACTACATGTTCATTGTGTAAAGAAAAGTCATGCTAGTGGTAGAGTTATTTTATTTTGAGCCAGATTGTCTGTGTGTTTTTGATAAGAAAACTGTTTGGCTAATTGTGTGGTGTAGGTGCTGTGTTAAAAATTTCGAAAAAAAGTATTGGTTATATAAAGTATAAGTTAATGCTTGTTAGCGATTGAAAAAAAAACTGCATTGTATTAATGGCTTTTTTGTCTGTGTGTAGAGTAGATGATCTTTACTGTTAAGATAAACATAAAGGCAGGCACAGAAAGACTATTCTCCTCCTGATGATTGCATCCTACCAGTCATATCTCTATCCCACACGAGTTCGATGTGCTCCACATGTTAAGAGCCGCTGAATTGGGTAACATGTTAATTCCTTGCCATATATGGTATATGGAGAGGGTATCTGTTGCTCTGGTAGCACCAGAAAGAATCACCAGCTAATTTAATGATACAAATAATTAGGCTACTTCATTTTAGGCAGCGTGTTTCTTATCTCTTTAAGCACTCTTTTCATTCTCCTTCCCAAAACCTTTGTGACCAGTTAGCTTGCATTAAGTCAAACACACCGGCAAACTAGTGACAGTAAGTGAAAAATACCAAATGCCAAGTGATGGGTTGGGTTAAACCAAGTCCTCTAAGGGGGGAGACACCTTGTCAGATGAGTAAACATGTTACTTCTGTTGGCTTTTAAATTAAATTAAATCAAGACAGTCGACAAGTTATTTATGCCAGATAGTTAATAATTTTTAATAAAGACAATGATATGACTATTGGGGGGGGTTATATTGGTTGGATTTCATTTTTGCGGAGGTCATAACCCCCCTAACCACCGTGGAAATTACACACCTGTGTGCTCAACTCTCTGGGTACCCACAATTTATATATGAGCACAGACGATTAAAACTCTGTACAGCTGTTAATGCTAATCAGAAAAACACTACAGTTTTTTTGTTCATCCTAGATAGGATTGATGATGAGTTCTCTATTTTTTCATTACTGTTGAGAGCCTCGGCCCTAAGGATAGGCTAGGGCAATGTGCTGTAGCTCACAGGAACTTATTTGATCCTCATAGGTTCTTGATAATTTATTTAATTGTAAATTTAATGTAAATTTAATTGTAACTGTCAATTTGCCTGTTTATCTACCCTTAAGAAAACCCATAGCTTTGCTTGAACTGCTCCTGACTATGTTCCCCTGTACATAATGCATCCCCTAACAGCCTGTAAGACTGGAGGCTCAAACCTGCATGAGAGAACCTGATGAAATAGAGTCTATTTTAGTGAAAGAGAGCGCAGCACTTGAAAAGAAGCAACGTTTTTGCCACTTGAATTTGAGCTTCTGAACTCTCTCACTCGCTCACATACACACTTACACCTCTGTGTTCCAAATGCTTTACATGGAACAATCTTAAGTCACTAACAGTAGGTTTGTTTTAGGCATGTGCAGAGGGGCATCTGACAATCTGTAGTCTCTGGCAATAGCTCTGTGGCTTTGTTAGTTATATGGGCAGGGGATAGAGAAATGTTCAATAAATAATGTACAATACCCTTAGTTTGGCAATAACAACAGTGCTATAATTATATAGATGATAATTCTTGATCCACGGAAAAATGGAAAAAAGAAAAATGGAAAAGGAAAAAAAAACAAAAAACTTGGAATTTTGAAAAAGGTGATTACAGACTGTTCAAAAGCATGTTAGTACCTGGAAAGAACTGTAGGTCTATGCATTTGCAACAATTCCTGAAGAATTTATATGGAACTTTTATTATGTAATATAAAATGACTGAGTCACACAATTATAACTGGTGAAGACACAGAACAGAAAGCTTATGTAAAGTAAGCTGTAAAGAGAATGGAAGCAGAGTTTTGAAGTCACTGTAGTCCATGAAGTCATGGGTTTGAAATACGTGAAAATGAATGTAGTGTCAGAAAAACCATGACTGGTTAGTGCTTTGAAAGGTAGTGTACTATGACAGGCTACATGTTCACTGTGTAAAGAAAACACATGCTATTGTTTGGCAGAATTATTTGATTTTGAGCCAGATTGTTTTTAGCATTTTGAAATGCAGACTTAGTGTTTTGTTAACAAAATGCGCTTTTGATAAGAACACCTGTTTGGCTAATTGTATGATGTAGGGGTTTTACTGTGTTAAGAGTTTAGAAAAAGTATTTTAAGTATAGGTTAATGCTTGTTAGCGATTGAAAAAAAAACTGTCATGTCTATAATTGGTCTGTAGATGATGTATGTCTTAGGCATCTTGTGTGTTCTTTGTGTTGGATGGAAGGGGAGTGTTTGTTGAAGGAAAGGCCTTAGAGGGGTCAAGGACTATTTAAACGTTGAGGAGATTTCCAGGCACACGGCCAAATGGGAGTTCTAGGCATCCTCTTCCTCTGCTTCATGAAACTTGCAGCATTGCTCTTTCTAAACACTGCCATTAGTCATTCGACTAGTTTATGAGCACAGAATGTTTGGGTGATGAGAAATGTACTTGCTGAAATGTTCTTCCATGTTTCAATCTCTCAGTGATCATGAGGAAATATATCACATCCATGTCACAAAAAAGTTTTATTCAGTATGTCCCTTATTGGTCTGCCAGGCAGACTTCCACAGACACAATTTCACATCCATATATTTACATGTATAGCAAAGACACAATGCATTGCCCCGCACTGCAATCTACACACTTGGTGACGTAGCCTACACCTCTGTCTACATTACAATCTCCATCACTCCTCTAGTGTGTACACGCTATATAAACCTTCAGCCGCTGATTCCAACTCATATGCTCGTTACAGGAGGTAAAGGTAAATGTTTGTGTCATTGCTTTTAAGACCTCACTATGAATCACCTGTCTGCAGAGCGTAATCTTATATGTATCAGGCATGGACAAAGGCACACAAGCTTCCAGTAAATGAACCAGTAAATGGGTCCTACTGTTTATGATGGCAGACAACTTATCATTGCAAGTCCTGTTGATGAGCGTCACAGAGAATTCATAACACGATCACTGGCACACACCTAAATAATCAGTGAAGTGTTGTTAAAAGAGTTCACTGTGGGTAAGTGATAAGGACTCAGAATGATGAGAAAATTGACTCATCTATTTTTACATAGCAACATTTCATTCTACAAGTTAAAAGCCATTCCACAGTTAAATGATGTCCTTTAAAAATCATTCACATGATTATTAAATCATAAATAAAATATGGGCTCTGGCATCTAGATTAGTTTTCCCCCTTGTTTAGCAACAAGAGGCACAATAAATGAGAATCTGTCCTTGAAATACTACAAAACAACAGAAAAAAGACTTGACAAAGTGGCCCATTTTTTATCGTGATTAAACAGAGGTTATCAGAGACCTCTGAAGCAGAAATACACAATAAAATACCCAGTTGCCCGGAAATGCCCATCATTGGGGCTGTAATTCAACCTCAAATACGACAAATACACACCCTCAAACACATACACAAGCAGACCATAGGCTACATACAAACACTCACGCACTCTCTCAGTTAAGGCTATGGTGGCCTTGAGACTGTGACGTTAAAAAGCTCTTCCTTTCACATTCTCTTAGTGTTTTCTGTGGGAGCTATCAATGCTTATACAGTGGAGATTTAAGAAAAAAAAGGTGGACGTTGAAAATAATAAAAAACATTATATCTACACACTGACACACAAGACATACCGTTCATAACCACTGTGTCTAAGAATAAGTATGGTACATTATTTCCCCAATACAGGGACTGCCAAGTAGCATAACACAACACAAACACTTCTGAACATATAAACACACTTGAACATATAAACACAACACAATATCATACAGCTAAATACTGCTACATTTAAGAAAAAAACATTTACTTTTACTACTAAGGTTATCATTTTTAAGCATGCTTTTTTCCTTTAGCATGGCACATCCCATGGATATATAGCTAATTAACTGGAGAGTCTCTATAGCTAATTGGCTCACCTTACAGTGTTATTCTCAGAGTCATATCCTTGATCTAATAATGCAGCCTGTGTTGGGTCTCCCTCTTGAGAGAGCTCAACCTGTCCATTCTAGAGCCCTGAAGTGAGTCTAAAAACAGCCCATCTCGACTTGAATGCAATGAAATGGAAGACAAAGAGGCCTTTTGGGGCCAACAGGTAATTAGAGGGTCTGCGAAACAAGAAAATATTGTTTACTGTCGTTGCTTGAAGTCAATGCAGAACAACAAGGACACATCACACAGGACTCATCATTCCTATTGTCTTTGGTTGTTATGAAAGAAGTTTCAATTAAACATAATAGCTACCCTAGCTGATATTAGGCTCATGGATCAAAGCAGAGCGTGATTGGATTGAGCGGGTAAAAGCCTTGTTAAAAGTGTCCCTGGAAACTTTGGTGTCTCAGACAGTTCATCCACTTGTCTCTGGCTAGACACTGATTGAACAGGGCTGTCAAGGCAGTAAAAGCAGTTACAACCAGGGATTATTGCCAGGATAGGAGCCAATTGAAGGTTCACTGAATAAGACCCCGGGAACACGACTTGTCCAAAAAAATAGACAAGATTGCACCAAAACCTGACAACTTCCATTTCTGTAACAAAGCCATCACTTTAGAAGGATAAAAATATATACACACACACAGAGAGAGAGAGAGAGAGAGAGAGAGAAGTGAAAAACAGATAAGAAGAACAGGAATTAGAGAGAGCTTCCTGTAAACAGAGCATGGAAAATATAACAAAATGCACACACACACACACACACACACACACACAGAGAGAGAGAGAGAATGAGAGAGAGAGGAGCACATACCCATACATATATAGTACATACACATTTGGCTTCAGGGACATATTGACGTTCAGGCAAGCCGTGGTGAGTGGGGGAGGTTCTCTAACAGAATCTGACAGCTGTGTGTTTGAGGTGCCCATTTCCCCTCTCAGCACATATCAGCAGCGTCCACAGCTAAGGAACCACCGCCAGCAATACACCATTAAAACTGCATGACTGCTCAGCGAATAGATTATAGCCATTTATCTTGTGGTTACACCTTACACTATACTTTTGTTGGCTCCATCCACTCTAGCCAAAGGCATAACTTGAAAACAAAACACTATCAATTCTCATCTGTCCAGGTCCTCTCACTTCGACTGTGGTTCACACTTCATTTTACGTCCGATCCATTCCTGTTATTCCATCTCACCATGGAAAGCAACAGATTAATGCACTGTGATGATGGAGAGACGTTCTTTTTAAGGAACTGGAATTTTGGACATGGGCCCAGTGTGAAGTGGACTTATTTAGCGTGTCTGCTTCCATCAGTTCCACAGTTAGAGTCATTTTGTCGAGATCTTGAGGTTCTTTTTACAGCCCTAATATACTTGATGTAAGACATACCATTAGAGCACTTTTATATGGTCTTCTCTGAGGCAAAGAAAATGAGCTTGAATAGCCAAGTAGAAGGTTATTACGAGAGAATATTACAAGAGGGGATATACTTAAGGCTGAAGCAGAGGTAGATGACTGATCAGGCAGGCTAATGTAAAATGAACAGGAAAAGGCAAAATCTGTAATGATAAAAGACTGCATCATAGAAATCTATGTCCATTTCTTTATCCATGACATGCTGTGGCCAGTTACATTAGTCTGTGCAGGTAAATATAAGATCTAATCCATCTTCACTGGTAAACAAAAAATTATGGATTGGCTGAAGCAAGAACATCAGATGAAATCAGGGCTTTAAAAAAAAAGTACGAAAATGTGATGTGCGTCACAAACAGTGAAAAAAAGTGTTAATTGTTGTGGGCTTTCACCATAATCCATTTTAACACACAAGTAATAGCACACAAACAGTGCCTGTCTGGCTTGACTAAACCATTATGAGTAACACAACAGCATTATGGGTGGCACAAGTTCCACAGTTGTCATGGTGAAAGTTTTTTTTTTTTTTTGGTCGACACCATTTTTAGAGGTTCAATGTGTTTTTGTTCTTCAATAAATGACAAATGTACCTGTGTGTCAGTATGAGAAACTGTCCCTTTTCACTCTTTTTCAATTTCCACACCAGGCCCCTCTCCTGCTGCACAGTCTGGGTTTCCAGAGGGACTGGACACAATGACATTAGATATGCGCAAGGCTTCAGAGCCACAGGAGCAGGACAAATTAGATCAGAGTCAATGGAACAGCAGCACTGCCTTCGCCAGCAAACACCATCTGTAGCCATTGCAAAGGAAGAGGGAGTTAGCTTGCTCTGGGCTCTGTGCATGGGGTAGTCAAGGCTGGCCATGCAGAGTGCTTATAGTGAAGTTGTTAAGATGTATACAGCTTGATAATGTATGTAAAAGTCTACATTTAGCTCAATCTGTATTGAGTGAGTATAGGCCTGATGGCCTGTCAGAATGCCTTTCTGATGGGTGGATTTCACATTATTTTTACAACACAAAGTTAAAGTGCACAGAGTCCACAAAACTCTTCTATATCATTTGTCATGTAGCTGTTTGTTTTGAGATCACAACATTAAAAACAGAAACATTAGAAACATTGAAAATTAGAGTTGACTAATTTGACTAAAAGCCAATTCTCATATGGTTGAATCGGTCACGACGAGAAACAAGAAAACTAGCAGTAAAACATACAGAAAAAAGAACAGTTAATAACATTCAACAACAACCATTTGATACATTCAATTACAATGAAATACACTGAAGAAAACATAGCCAAGACTACAGGCATCGCCATGGGCCTGACCAGAGGAACGCAGCTAGAAAATGTAGTGACCGCCAATCATGTAAATAAACAAGCAGACAAATAAACCAGCTCAAACTGCTGATTGGTTGGTTTCATTTGGGCTTTTTGGCTACTCCTTCCCCCACCACACCTGCCAACTAGGGTGGAATCACTGTGCTGACAGACATGTAGCTAATCTTGGACACGCCTGTGGTCATGGCCGTGATATCATCATCAGGCCCATCACGCCCACGGCCCTTCCTGTTGGTGCCATGGCCAGGACATCGCAACGCCCGTTGGCACAGGCACCCACTGCAGGTGCTGAGCAGTGCCTTGCGGAAGCGCTTGTTCATGAAGCAGTAGATGATGGGGTTGACGCAGGCCGACGTGTACGAGAGCAGGTGGATGAGCGAGATTGGCGCACCAGAGAGAGCGCGGTGCGCTGAGCGCATGTCAAACGCCTTCCACGTGTTGGCAGAGTAGAGCGGCATCCAGCAGATGAAGAACATGGCCACAATGACCAGCAGCATGCGGATGACTCGCTTCTTGGCCAGCAGCTTGGCCTCGGAAGAGTTGGAGCGTGGGAACTCCGGGGGAGCAGAGCGAGAAGGTGCGGTCAGTGGCGACAGCTTCATGGAAGTGCCCGACGCACCGCCCTTCTTAGGCACCTGGATATAGCAGCCGTCACTTTCATCACTGCCACTGCCACTGCCACCACCGCTTGGAGAGGCAACACCACTCAGGCCATTCTTCATCCCTAAGTCAAGAAGAGGAAGAGGAGGGAGAGTTGTTGCATATCTAGATATCTATATAGAATTTCCTACGGGATAATAAAAGTATTTATCTATCATCTGGCACAGAGCATTAGCTTGTTAGGCATAATGCCGTGTGTGTGTATGTGTGTGTGTGTGTGTGTGTGTGTGTGTCTGTGTCTGTGTGTATGTGTGTGTATGTGTGTGTGAGTCTGTGTATGTCTGTGTGTGTGTGTGTGTGTATGTCTGTGTGTGTATGTCTGTGTGTGTATGTGTGTGTCTGGAAAGTAAATAAGTATCTACTATCTCTTTAGAGTCTCTATTGGATTCTGTGATGTGTTAAAATGTCATATTAGACTATGATATTTTATGCTGCAGATACAAGCCTGGTTTCAAACCTGTCCAAGCTTGTATTCAAGCTCTACCCACCCAGGTCCCTGTGCTTTAATCCCTTACATACAAAACACAACACTAAGCTGCAGCGATTGGGGATGAGAGGGTTATGTAAACATACCCTCTGTATTGACCTGGCCCCATAGACCCCATAGACCTCCACTCCAACCTTCCACCCCAAGCTTCTCTGGTCTCCCGGGAACTGGAGGGGGCAGAGCTACATGCACCACTATGGACACGTGGTTCTGACCTCGGGGGCCCTCAAAGCCAAGCAAGCCCAGGCCTGAGCGCGCCTTCTCCCCCAGGGCAGAGCCAGAGAGTGTAAAGCCATGCACAAATCAGACTGAAGAGCCAAAGGGGATGGCCCCCAGGGTCTTTCTCTCCATCCAACTGTCTTTCTCTTCCCTGCCACAAATCCACAAATCTTTCTCTCTCTCTTTTTCACACACACACACAGCCTTGCTCATTTGTACAAGGACACATATATATTGTCAGGGGCCCCTCTGCATGTTAACTAGTTCAATAGCCAATCAGAGAGGCTCACAGAGTAATATCCCCTCTGATGTTACTCTAACAGGCACCTGGGAGCTGTCAGTCACAGACAGAGACGAGGAGTGGAGGAGAATTCTAAAGGCTCCGTTGAGCTACATGAGACACAGCTCACAATGCTTTGCCAGATGGAGAAAGGTTTACTCATTCGATATTTACAGAATTTAACATCCACTTAGTCACAATAAAATGATGCTACTTGTATTTATAATTTATTAGATGCTATAAAGAAATAACTTAACAATCACTGTGTTCGACCATAAGTTTCATTCATTTATTTTCATCTATCATGACATTGTTTCAGCTGAGTACAACTGAACAGCAGCTCTGAAGACAGAGTTGACCTCTAAAGATGTTAGAACTGAAAAGCAATAAAGATCCTACAATGAAAATGAAGAAGTCTAAGATGGCGGTCTGTGTCTGAAGGCAGAGTCTGTATAACAAGTGATGTGAATATACCTAGTGTATTGGTTCAAATAGTTTTGCTAATCAAATAGTTTTGCTTTTCCCCATTTTCCAGCTGTGTTAGGTTTGGTATTCTAAATTAAATCTGTCCTTAAACTAGGCTAGGCAAGGCAAGCTTATTTATGTAGTGCATTTCATACACAAAAGGCAAAGGCGAAGAGCAGTGAATAATAGAAAATGAAATGATATTAAAATTATTCAGAAAAAAAGAAGACAAAATAAATAAACAAAATGATGAGATGAAAATAAAAAAAATGAAAATAAAATGACATAAAATTAAAAAATTAAGTGATTGAAATGAAACCATAGATGATAAAAATTGTGGAAATCAAGTAATGAAGTAAAAGGACACATGTCATTACTTTATATTTCTATGCAGATAACACCCAGATATACCTTTCCATGAAACCTAATGACTGTATGCCAATAAATAAACTTAATACCTGCCTCAGAGGCATTAAAACCTGGATAACAAATAATTTCTTCTGTATAACTCAGGACCTCTCTCTGAATAGTCATGTAAAACATATTTCAAAAACATCTTTTTTTCATCTACAAAATATCGCTAAGGTTACAGAGTTCTGGTAACATTGTCTATGAACCCAGTATTCATAAAGCATTATATATGTATTCATAAAGGGTTATAATGCATTCATACATAAGGCCTGGTGCTTTTGCTTGTTCAAGTTGTTTTGCCAATTCATTGATGTAGATGTTGAATAGAGTTGGTGAGAGTGGACAGCCTTGTCCCACACCCCACCCTTGGGTAAAGTAGCTGGTATGTTTTTTTCTAATTTTGATTGCACATTAATTGTTAAAGTATATTGTCTTTATTGTGCTGTATGTTTTCCCTCCTATACAACTTTCGATTAGTTCTACTGAATTACTACTTCTCTCTCTCTCTCCTCTTTACATATATGTACATATGACACATGATCTGTGAAGAGTGAATCACCTAGACTGGCCTAACTCCTTTGCTTCCTCTGCCCACATATACCACAATCATCTCTGCTGAGTGTCATCCCTGCCTCTAACTGGTTGACTTTCTGTCACCAACTCCTCCAGAGTGGACTGCGACCAACTTCACTGGAAGCTCTTGCCAGGACTGACTCTTCTTCCTAGCGACTGCCCTGCGACTGACCCCTCTCATGATGACACTTGTCAAAATGGACGCCACCCAATGTTGCCCCCATGATCGATCTCACTCCCTGACTTTAAACATCATGTCTGGCTGCTACCACACTGTCCAGCCACACTATTCTTATTGTTCTCATGAGAACCCCATTTTGAATCAGCTAAAGCTGTTTGATGGTCTTTTTTAGCAGGCCTGTGAAAAGGTCATTGCAGAAGTCAACCATACTAGAAATAGCAAAGGCATGGATTAGTTTCATATGTGGTACTTCTTATCAAATCAGACACCCTTGATCAAAATGACCTTTCAAACAGCATCACAAAACGCCCTCCATGACAATGACTGCCTTGAAGTGCCTCACCATGATTGCGAAGATCTTCACTGGGGTTTTTGCCACAACCTTTCTTTATCACAGTCGATATGGGCAATCCTGCTTTACAGGACCTTTTGTTTGGAGACAGATGGCTCTCATTACAGGTGCAATTTAACTTGGTGAGATGCTGCCTGTACTGCGTCCCAAGGAGCTGTGATGGAGCTATCCACCGACAGGAAGACAAATCAGCCCCTCAGGACTCAGGCGGCCCTCCAAGTGGGCCTTCACTCGTGGTTGGCACCACAGAGCAATGGGCAATAACCCTGCACAGCGTAACATAAAGTATTGAGCCCAGACAAGAGGCTGGCCAAGGGATGGCAGGAAGTGAGAGGATGTCCTTCCCTCCACCCCCAGAGCAAAGCAGCTCACATCAGAGCCACCCACAGCCAGTCTGCCCCAAACAGACACACATCCAGACCAGGGCTGGAGAGCACCCACTGCAATTCCATGACAATGGAGTTGGCTGTTGAGAATGGTGGGCAGAGGGCATGGGTAGGTGCCCCTGCCAGCTTGGTCCATCTGCTGCCTCCTACTCTTGGCTGGACAGTGGGAGTCACTACAGGCACCCCACAGTTATCAACATGGTTTTGTGCAAGGGGGTCATCAGTCTACTAATTCATTTTATGACAATTTGGAACATCAGCAGAATTATAGGGCAATTTGGCTTTTGTACCAGGCTATTTGTGTCCACATCAATTTCTTCTCATAAGGCTTTTTTAGTAATCGTGCGACCTTATGATTATAATTTTCCCAGCATCCTTCCAAAAGATTGTCTTCACTTCTTTTCATTAATAGTACTACACAAAACATCTAAAATAATAAATACATTTAATAGAAAATCATAACTATGGCATCAATTTCATGCCTAATGTATTGGGAATTTAATCCCAGAATCTTTCTGGGAAATTCTGTAAATGAGAACACTATCATCTATGTCAAGATCGTCTAAAACTGTATTACAAACACTATATTTCAATTGTGTAATCATTTCATTGTATATTTCCAGGGTCAATCTCTTTCTGTCCTTATGAGACCAGATCAGTCTTTAACCTGGCTTGCACGGCCAATTAGCTCAATCTCAGATTAAATTTGGCCTGGCTAGCCTGTCAACATCAGTACGTGTGTCAACCAGGCTACTCAGTCTTGCTCTCAGTCCTGAAAAGTTCTTGTTTGAATTCTTGCATGAATTTGACAGTAGGAGGGCGGCTGGATTATTACTGGATGCTGGAAAGCAGGATCTAGTAACTCCTGACTTCAGTGACTCCTGACCAAGTAATTAGATAATATGTTACCTGACATGGCTATGTTTTCAGGTTCTTACCAGAGGCCTCATTCTTTTGCTCAAGTTCAAACTGGATGCCGCGGTAGAGCTCCCTGGAGATGAGTCCATAGGCAATCATCATTACCACCCCAGGAATCAGGAACAACACCAGCAGCAGCAGGATGTACCTGCCACAACACAAGAGGAGCAATAGATGGTATACTTCAATGATTTTACTGCTTTACTGACTTACTTATTTGTTTCATTTAAACTGTAAAAACAGTACAACACAACTTCTTCAATTTTAGTTTTGTTTACTTTTCTCTTTTTCACACACCGGTATTAATGTTTATAACATGCTTTGGAAAACATCTGTGAAAAATTCATGTATTTTCTTCAAACACATGCTTGCATAATCTCCATTACCAACTACAGTAGAAGGGAAAAATACAAAGAAAACTGCCCTTACAAATTGAAATGAGCTGAGTAAAGACTAAGTATCAAAAACAAATCACAGGCACAACACCCTTGCCACTGTGTTGGTGTGAGGGAGGAGTGTTGCACTGTGAAGCGTGTCCCTCATGTCCACTGGAAGCATTCATTACACACAAGCCTCCCACTCCCTACACCCTCACTCTAATGGTGTGCGTGGGTGTATGCTCTGCTAATAGGATGCCTCTGCCCCCCACTCTGTCATTGACACCCCCCTCAGATCACACCTCCTAAAATGACCTCTTTTTCATCCTTCTCTCTTTCTCTCTCTCACACACACACTTTTTCTCTCTAGGGTCTGAGATGCATGAGAGGAGCAGAGAGGGAGAGGGCGTGCGTATTAAACCTTTTCATCTTTGCCATCTTTTATGGCTTTCAAGTTGGTCCCTGACAAAAAAGGGGAAGCCAATCAAAGCGCATACACCCAAGGGAGACCGCTGGGTCAAAAAGAGAGAGAGGATAGACAGATAGAGACAGAGAGAAAAAAGAAAATGAGAATAATAGAGGAAAAAATAAAATTATATGAACTTTTAAGAAGAGATTAAACAAAGAGCTACACCAGTCTGTCTCTTCCTCTCTGTGTTCGCCTTCTACACTTCTCCATTCTACTGAGATGGGCTGTGGTGGATTTAAGTGCATTGAGGCTCTAGAGAAGCTCTTTGATTCCTTCTGAGTGTCTGCATGTGTGTGTGTGCCTGTGTGTTTGTGTGTGTTTGTGATTGCGGAGGGGTTGCAGTGTGTTGCAGTGCTGTGAGGAAGCTCTCTGAGCAGACTTCTCTCTTCAGTGTCCTGCCTTGCCACTGTAGCACCTTCACCTCTACCACCACCGACGCAGTCCTGCTCCACAGATCAAAAGCAAAGGTGCCCCGTCATCCGCCGAGTGCTTCCTGCCGCCATGAGTGACGTCTTTGACACACCATGCAGCTGCCTCAGGGGCCTGTCACTAGACAGTGTCAGCAACAGTGTGTGTGTGTGTGTGTGTGTGTGTGTGTGTGTTTGTGTGCGTATGTATGTGTACACGCTTCCTGCCTTTCCTCATTCTTTCTCCTGGTTGCTGTCTTTGTTCTCTTAGCCTCTGAAAGCCCCCACATGACAAAAAGCTAAGCTTGCAAATACATCAGAGCATGGAGGTTATGTGTCATTTTAGGAAATGAATGCTTGTGTGTGTGTGTGTGTGCCTGTCTATCTGTCTGTGTGTATGTTTGGGCCCTCAGTTAATTGCTAAAGGCACTATTAACAGCAGAAAAACTACCAAGATTCCCATTCGCCATTGTTAACCAAACTGACAGTGTGCAATTAGCACAACACTCTGACACACAGACACAACTGCGGAGTGTCAGGAGCCACAGGGCAGTTTGTGGGTATACAGTTTGACAGTCGGGGATGAGGTCTGGAGAACAGACTAAGTAGCTCTGTTTCTCCTCTTAAGGCAATGTACTTTTCAAAAGCCTCTCTTTAAGCTCCACTGGACAGCTTTAACTAAACCAGTCTGCTCTTTTCCCCTGACTCTAAGCAGCCTGTCACATATTACTGTGTTGAGTTAACATTTGAGCAATCAAAAAGTGTTGTTTAAGCGCTGTGACACTGACTGACATTGACTTGAAGCATTTTGTCACAGGGCTGCCAGTCAGACATTAAAAGCCTTCAGTCCATACCTCAGTGTCAGTGCCATCACTGAAGCAATGTCTTAACTTTGCATAGCACAACAAATAATGAGTTCAATGCACTTCAAGGAACACTGGACTAGACAAGAGGCACTCGCTTATATATATCCTTACACCATGCTATGTGTAAGTAAGTACGGAAGTGAAGCTATTTATTTAGATCATGTATTTTCTAGCACAATGAAGCACTATGAAGAGCTCAATTCCAAAACGCTATATCTCCATTTTCAAAAATCTTCAAATATTATGTGTTTTTATTGTGCTTCTCAGTTAACATCAGTAAAATCACAGTTTTGTTGTTTTAAATGAGTAAGGAAAAATCAGATAACATTAACCCATCTGTCTCGGCTAGGCAATTAATGAAAATTGAATTTAAATGACCTTTATAGCATTTTGGAAAAGAGCTCTTCAACTTTAAAAGGCATAAAGACACACAAGTGACTCTCCTGAGGTATGACATGCTGCAGTTGAACTAGTGGTTAGGCAGTGGTCAGTACATGCCTGTCTAACTGAAGTGACAATGCCAAACTTCAGCACATCTATTTATCAGAAGTCATAGTAGGGCTACATCAGAAAAGCAAATATATCACACAAACCTGTTGTGAAAAGCTCGAAAATGCATATTTATCTTTACATAGAGCTTTGTGACTACACACCTTTAAAAATCAACTGTGACATGTCACTATATAAGTAAGTGCTCAACAGGACAACCTATTTTGAGCTTAGCTTAGACTAGAGACAGTTTTCTTTTCCTGTGCTGTCTGTACCCTATGCCTGTCACAGTAGATAGGCAGGCATGTCACACAAAGTGGCATCATTGAGCCTCTCGGTATAGCCCACACAGGGGTAGTTTAGGGCACAGGGCAAATTAGACACAGGGTGAACATGACTTTAAATGGGGAAAATTATAATGTACTTAATATCAGTAAATTTTTGAATATTTGTATAATTTCATTGTTTTGCACACTTTTATTGCCCAGTCCCATTATGCCTGGTGGGTATGGTACAACAAAAGCCATGGCAAGGTCTTTCAAGAACATTACATTCTTGTTGATGTGGTTGTTCTTTGATGCATTGCAATATATATCTATGAGTGGCATTACTGATCTTTAACTCAATAGGCTATTTTACAGAGAACTATTCTGATCATTTGTCAGACACACATGAAAAGGGGTAATAACCTGGTAAGTGCTCACATAAGTAATCCCGAAAGGTTCAGTCTTGTGGACAAAACCACAAGGTGGTCCTACATATAGCATATAGTGGGTTTTGGGCAGGTTTAGGGTTGATTTTGGCCTCCTTTGGTTATTATTTTGGCATTCCTATTTTGGGCCAAGATAGGGCCATGTGCCGTGCCAAAACTTTGCCAAAATGGCAAGCCAGCATTGGGCAAAATGTGGGCCATAATTATTTTGTTATCTGGGTTGACACTCATTGTTGTATCTGATTGCAGAGATTTTGGTCCACCTGCTCTGGCTGTGCAAGTAGGCCTATTTTTCCAGCTCTGGTAAGAACATGTTTTATAATAAAACAATATCTTTCCATGTTCAAATGAATACTATTATGAGCATTAATATGGTGCAATTTCTTTCTGTCTTTGGATTTCTTTAGCGTGTGCTGGATGCTGAGAGTCCTCAGTAAGGTGTACAGCTAGGGTTAAGATATTTGAAACTCTCCCACAGGCGGTCTAGTATGACTCTATGTCCGAAGGCAGAGACGGGTTCCCAGATAAGATACTATTTGGCTACATGTCATGAGTGAATCTTATATGGATATAAAGTGTGGATGTGGAGTTTTTGGTCTTACAGCTCACTCAAAGGTGAAGAACAGCTTTCAAAGAAGTAGGTAATGAAAAATTCATGAATTATTCTGTAAATATCACACTGCTGAAGCATGATTACTTCCACAACAATAACGTTCACATACATGTTTAAATTGTATTTACATTCATGAATTTACCTCCATCAAGGAGGTTATGTCTGGAGGTGCTTGTCTGTCTGTCTCTCTGTTTGTGTACAAAATAACTCAAAAAGTGCTACATTGATGAAATTTTCTGAAAACGTGGATTTCAGGACAAGGAACAGATGATTAAATTTTGGTGGTGATCCGGAAAACCGTCTGGAATTTGTATTGTGTCAGTTACCCTATTTTGCTCTGGTTGAGGTCTGCGGTCTCCAAGTGCTTTTCTACTTCTAGTAGCAGCGTAATTGTGAAAAAAAGTAATCCATCATTATGAAATGAGCTGCTCAGCAAAGTCTCATTAAACCTACATCAGCTGTGCATTCCCTCAGCCTTTGGACTGTAATGAATGACAGTGAAATAGTGATATCTTTCATTTGGAAGTGATTGACTGTCAGTGATGGTGTGATGAACTGGTGCCTATGTTAAAAAGAAAAAAGAGCTAATTGAGAACTTCACGAGGAAATGGGACTAGTCAGATCTCATTACCATCAGTAGACAGGTTTCCATTCAATTTATTGGCATTTCATATTCAGATTAATAAAAATTTGACTGAAGAATATGCACATGTGCATGTGTTTCCATCACTTGTGTAATGCAAATAAAAAATTGACATTAGCCAAATCAAATGAAGTGTTCTTACCAGCTGTGAGATCAAAATGTTAAGACTGTAAATGCACAATAACAAGTTAAATGGAAACCCAGCTAATGGTTCTACAGTTGAGAGAGTTAACAACTTCAAGCTCTACAGTGTTAACCAGTGTTGAGGATTACAAGAAACAGCGTTACTGTAATATCGTTACATTTTGTAGGAACAAAATAATGTAATGCATTACCAGCAAAATGTAACTTTGCAGTTACTAACTATAGTCACAGGCTTTTCTGCATTACCAACATTTTGCACAGTGAAATGATATGAGTCTCTGGCCTATTAAATGCAGACCCTGGTACAGATCCTGGTTATCTCTCCTCTTGACTACTGCAATGCCCTCCTATCAGGTCTTCCAGCCTTTGCTGTGAGACTGCTATAGATGATCCAGAATGCAGCTGCACGTCTGGTTTTCAACCAACCAAAAAGGGCACATGTCACACCTCTGTTCATTGAACTCCACTGGCTACCCTTAGCTGCTCGCATCAAATTCAAGGCACTAATGGTGGCCTACAGGGTGATTGATGGTTCTGCTCCCATCTACCTGAATACTCTCTGCACTTTTATTACACTATTGCACTTTCAACTTAAAATAGTGCAGTTTTTATGTTAGCAATATGCACTCTTTGTTAGTTTCTTTCATTGTGTTGTAGCTTGAATTTTATCCTCTTTTGTAAGTCGCTTTGGATAAAAGCGTCTGCTAAATGCATAAATGTAAATGTAAATGAACTGATTTGTAGGCTATATGCATGATGAACAGGCAGCACTCTTTACTTATCATGCAAGCCTATTTTCCTCCATCGACTTGAGTGAAATGAACTAAAGAAGACACGGGTGAAAGCACTGGGATCTTAGGTAACAGAATTTCACATTATTTTCAGTTTATTGCTTGACAAAAATATTTCAGTGAAATGCAAGATGCAGCACTTTTGTGCGCTGATTCGGTTTGCCTATTCATATAAATATCTAGTTAAGCCTGCTGTAAGCCTGGTCTGACATTAAGCCTACAAACAATATTGACACTTAGTTTGTATTCTCCTATAAAGTAGGCTAATGGAGGCGGCCTCGTATCAATTTGAATTGCCTTACTGTTAAGGCAGCCCACCAAGATTCCAACCCTAACAATGTCGGTTATGACAATAATTTTGAGAAAGATGCAGGCAAGTGTAGTTAGTTAGCCTACCAGTTTTTTTTTTTCTTCAGCGACTTGCAAAGCTTAAGGGCAGCCAAACTTTTCTGTTTGCAGCCACATACTGAAAAATCTAAGCTGCCAATGCAAAATTAAGAGCACCAGTTTTTAACTAATTCCAAATGAAAGAGCGACTGTGTTTAAGATTTGAAAACCCACAGATCATCTAAAACATTGTATATGATGCTGCACTGTTTAATGAGACTATTGAAAATTTGTGACACACATATAATATTAGATTAATGCAACAATGGGCCACATTACACATTTTTTTTTACTTTTTGTATTTTTGCCAAACTTGAAGGAGAGTAGAGGGCTGCAACTGGCCCCCAGGCAGTAGTTTGGCCACCCCTGCTTTAGAGTAATGTGGAGTTGTCAAACAATAATGATGGATAGCCTACTGATTGTAATGTTAAGATACATTTCTTTAGGACATTGGAGGGCTTATTGGAGAGGTTTTGTTAACACATGCACTTGGTATCAAAGCCTTACTGATGCAGTGCTGTTAATAAATGCATAACAGTGCAATACTTTATCTGCTCCAGAAGGTGCGTAGATGACGTTCCAACGCCCACAACCCTAATTTAAAAGCTAGCCTATATAGTTTGTGCTTCTGGATAGGTAATCTGGATGAGTATCGGAAGGAAAAAGTTAAGAAAACATATACTAAAATTACTTTTTAAAAAGCAGTAACGAGTAAAGCAATCAAGTTACAATTGAAAGCAGTAATTAAAGTAAAGTAATGAAATATTTTTTTTGAAGTAACTTCCCCAACACTGGTGTTAATATCATAGAGGACCGTACTTGGGATGTGCACACTGATCACATCAAGCACTGAACACCCCAACGTCTCTTCCACCAACTAAGGAAATTACTTTACTTACATTCCTACATACAAGTTAAACTGTCTACAGTATACATTTGGAGAGCTATGCTGCTTGAAAGACCTAACTAGGTTGGCTTATTGTGGTGTTAAATTATTAGCATTGTAGCTATATTCATATTTACATGTAATCAAGTTATAATAGCCTACATCACTCTGTCGGGAGTTATTTCATGATAATGACTTCTTCGCAGAATGCTGACAACTTAAAACAAAGGCACACTATTCAATTCAATTCAGTTTTATTTATACAGCGCCTTTTACAATAGTATTGTCTCATGGCGCTTCACAGAAGGAGCACCCAAGAGCAACAGGGGCAAGGAAAAACTCCCTTATGTTCAGTTAATCTAGGAAGAAACCTTGGGCAGATACACGACTCAAGGGGCTAACCCAACTGCCAGGGGTCATGGAGAAAAATTACAATCAGTAGTAACCATGACAGACTATAAGTTGCCTATGGTTTAGCTAAGGTTCATAATAGTTCATAATAGAGTATTATCCCACTTTTACATTACATGGTAATCAGTCTATAGGTGGTTATCAGGAATTATGGCTGGACAATGTAGCAGCGGCCAGGCATAGTGACAAACTCGAAGGAGTGAGTGAGTGCCTTAACACTAGGCAACGTTTTTTAGGTTAATTTATCAGTTGATGATTAAATGGCTCATTACAAGGTGAATGAAGGCTCTCTCGGCATTTATTACCGGTTTGTCAGTCAATGTAATGCACGAAAATTATCATCGCTAGTTCCTATTCTTTGGTTTACATGTACATTCACATGGATTGGTGAGAATATACAACGTTGTTGCTATTTTTTGAGTTTGACACAATGTCTGGCCACTGCTACATTGTCCAGCCATAATTCCTGATAACCACCTATGGACTGACTACCATGTAATGTAAAGTGGGATAATACTCTATTATGAACTACTATGAACCTTAGCTAAAACCATAGGCAACTTGTAGTCTGTCATGGTTACTACTGATTGTAATTTTTCTGTATGACCCCTGGCAGTTGGGTTAGTCCCTTGAGTTGTGGATCTGCCCAAGGTTTCTTCCTAGATTAACTGAACATAAGGGAGTTTTTCCTTGCCCCTGTTGCTCTTGGGTGCTCCTTCTGTGAAGCGCCACGAGACAAAATAAAACTGAATTGAACTGAACTGGTTTTTTTCAAAAAATCGCTGACTGTAGGGGGAGCTCCAGAGATAAAAAAAAAATTACAGTCTTGACCGGTATGCCTGGTAAGTAGCCGATCCTAGGCTGCTGTTGTTTTAATGGCTCGATGGCCACACATTAAATTAACAACAACAACGGCATGGCTCAGCGGCCAAATGATCAATCAATCCACAACACTTACTTGTGATGCACTTTTTTGACACATGCCACAGGAGATGGCGGATTTTGTGTTGAACACTCTAAATTATATCAGCATAGTCCAACAATTTAGTTAGATCTCCTTAAGAGAAAGTAGGGATAGAGTTTTGGCTAGGTGGCGGGCTCATCTATAGGGAAAGACTCTGATGGGGCATTTACGTTGCTGGCTACAGCTAACTCTTTTATGAACGAAAATAAGGCTACTGTAAATATTGATTTGTTTGTGTTCATTATTAATTATTGATAGAGTTGAATGGCTGCTGCTTAGAACTCACAGATAGCTTACCATATGTTATAAGGCAACAGAGATATGGACTCTTGGCAACTAAACATAAGAAGCCCTCTGATTGGATGGGCCTCATTGACAGGTGGGCGGGCACAGGCCCACTACACGGCTATGAGCCTGTGTGTACCCCACCCCTACACAAAAGAAATATAAAATAATGTAAAATAATAAATACAGTATACAGTGTATACAATACACTTTATGCAGCATTCTATGGTCTGATATTTCTTGATAACAGACCACTGTCAAGGAAAGTGAAATAGAATGTTGCCATTACCAATGAGCTGATCTGTAAGTTACTTTTTTTGCGGAAGCTATATCGATATTAATTACTGAAATTACTATTAAAGCAATGATAAACAATGTTTTGCTGTCATGCCACTAATATCTTCAATAGGGAGCTGTGTAATAAGTGGGATAACATTCTGTGAGGCAGTCACCCTCCACCCCATGTCAGGTGGCTGCATCACTCTGTCAGGAGCTATTCCATGATAATTATCGCCTTGCAGAACATTATCCCTTACATATTCTACATGTAGAATAATATTGCAGAAACACCGAAATACAACAGCACATCCACAGGGTTGCCTTAATTGCTCTGTTCCTCCACTGAACTCAACAGTAAAGACTCAAAAAGACTCAAGAGAAAAGCCTGTGTTCAAGGAATGCCAAGCAGGCAGAGCTGACCAGACACCTGGGCTACTTTGGGGCTGGAACGAAGCACTGATTCAACACAGTTACACAGCAGCATTCTAATGGTGAGAAAGTGTTGATTTAAACTCACAGTTAAATATCACAGTTGCACACAAGAGCTGCACAATTGGAACACATACAACACTATACAATGCTGGTAGAACATGAAATTAACAAAAAATAGTAATATTTTACTATTGGTATTTAGCTAGCCTGGTTCTCACACATGCTGATCAGCTATGCATATTACCCAAAGACTCCTCGGGATGCGTTACAGATGCGTTAAAACAAGTTACATCAAAATACATTTAAAAGACTGGTCTATTTTTTTTTTAATTAATAAATATTCACTTCGCTGCTGCGTTGATTATAGTGGAAGCTGATTGTTACAGCAGATGTGTCTTTGACTTAACACATCTGTAAGGTATATCCGGTGTAGCCTCCCTGTCAGTCTGCCCAATTTCATATCATCTCCAACTTCCAAAAGGCGGGATTAACAGAAAGATCAAAATGTCTCTTTAGGCATTTGGTCAATGTTGTTTGAAATTCTCTCATTCTTCTTCCAACTGACAGCACTTGGCAAGCTTGTACAACAGTACTGTGTTTGGAATTTGCAATTTAATAGATAATAGATAAAATAGAGCGATGCAAGCCATATGTACAACAGACATTACACTCACTGTTTTGTCTCTGCCATGGGATGAACATTAAAGCACCTGGAATCTGATAAGAAATTAATATTTTCTGAGAGCTGATTGAAGTCGTCTTTGAAATTTCAGTCTGCATTTCAAAGGGTTATTTACAATCTCAGTTTGTATTCAGTTATTCTAAGGAGGCAGCTGGCTCTGCCATAACACAGGCATTATGCACTCTTTCGCTCATAAGTGGCTCCTCTGTTGTAAGGTTGTTAGGAACCCAAAAGGATCTTTTTTAAACACTTTAGCCCCCTTTAATCATTCTAAACTGATTTTAAAGCAAGAAAAAACTGTAAGGGTTCTCAAACCCTCATAAAAGTGTACAAACAAACAAATCATTTTCCTCCATGAATAATTTACTCTGTCTAGAGTTATCAGACGTTATACTGAATATGTGCAGAGATCTTAATGCCACTAACTAAATGTAAACCTGATACCAATGGACTCTGCATAAAAGGGCACAAACATACAATTTTTGAACACTTGCCAGATGAATTCCTTTAGATTAATTTAAGATTAAAGTGCAGGCCACAAATCTAATCCAGCACACTTTTTGATAAACTGCCAATTCCTCCTCACAGTCCTCAATTCATTAAGGGTTCTTGCACAGTCCTGACTTTGTAATTGCGAACTTGGCAGTTCAGACTGACTCATTAACAGTCACAGCCCTAACAACACATTGCTTCAGGAGGAGCAGTAGGAAATTGTGCAATTTGATTGATCAAACATCAACAACCATTGACCAAAAAGACAGACTCAATATTTGGCCAGTTTCCCATGTATTGAATTAATTCTCGTCCTGGACTCAAAGGTATCTCTTTTGTGTTCTTTTGGAGTCACTCTGCTTAAAACAAGTAGCCTAGTAAGTACTAAGTAGCTTTTACAACATTTGTTCTTGTAGTGGGACTAGGTTTAATCCATGAAGAGAATAGTGGGTTAAGATTGTCTGACTGTACTGCTCACCATGTTTGCTCCACATGCCCTTGAGGCCAGTCCAGTCGGCACATGTGTCCCGTAGAGTTGTTGGCTTTGGGGAATGGCACCAGCCGACTGAACACTGGGTAAGGAATCATGATGATCACTGAGACAACCCAGGTTGCTGCGATGACCTTGTAGGCATGGGAGCGAGTCTGCCAGGAACGTGACTTGAGCGGGTTGCAGATAGCACTGTATCTCTCGATCGCTATGGCGACCAGGCTTAAGGTAGAGATACTGACAGAAATACCTGAAGAGAGAGAGAGGAAGAGAAAGGGGATGGAATAAGAGAGAGAAAACATGACAGAAAGAAGCAAGAGAAAGTGTGAATGTAAAAGACAGGAAATGAATCAGAGGAAAGAAAAGAAGAATCAGAGAAAAAGGGTAATTGGTTTCATTAACGCCTCAGAATGATAAATGAAAAAGAAAATTCTCCCCTCAGGGCACAATTGCTGGTTGAGTGTGACAGTAACAAAGTGAATAAAATACATAGTCACAGACTGATGGATTGATGTAAATTGTAAAGGAGACAGACACTGTTTGGGGGGGGGGGGCAAGCAATACTAGAAAAATGCATTAGAGAAAATGAGAGAAGAGGGACCAGACAGGGGGAAATAAATTAATGTAAAATTCATAAAGGCAACTCCAAACTCCAAATAGCAGGCATGGTTTGCATATATGAATATGTATTTAATGCTGCAGTGTTTTGGCATGAAAAGCAAACAGAATTGATTGCAAAAGAAGAAAGAAATATCCCCACCTCCACCAATTATGCATAGTAGCCATACTCACAACTAACAACCTTCCTTTTAATCTCTTCCCCTCTGTAATCACCTGCCCAAACTGCTGCACGACATTCATAGTACAACGTGCACCAAACATGATCCACAAACTCCTCTGATTAATTATTTAAAGGGAATTCTGCTATTTCAGAAGGTTCAGCTCTTTCTAAAAAAACTCTCCCAGAGCTCTGTGCTTTGGTCAAAGAGGCTTTGTGGTTAGAGACACGCTTCTACTCTAAGAGAATGGAGTAATTGGTGTATTTTTCAACTGGTTCTAGAACCATCTTATCTTAACTTTTACTATCTTGTCTCTGTTTTACTATAAATGTAAAACTGTATTTTGTTGATTGAGGTGGGTACAGAAGCTTTATTAGTTGTAAAATTAACTGGTCCGTGCTTGAAAAAAATATGTGATTTTGGACTTCTAACTACAAAGGTTCAAAGGTTCCTGTGAGAAACTGCCTGCTGGGGGCATCTGTCAGTCTGCTGCTTCATATTTGGGTGTCTGTCTGAGTGTGCACAGGAAAACTAACCTTGGCCAAAGACAATAAAAACATCAAGCCTGCTATGGAACCCTGCATAGTTATGACTTCAGTCACATAAAATCATGGTGTCAAAAATCTCTTTTCCTTTTTGCTTGCACTGACTGCTCAAACACCGTTAATTTTATTAATTTTATTGCTCCCTCCTCCTCCACACCACCACCTGTCTAGTATTTTGATTTTGATGTCTGCTTGCTTCTATATTTAACTTTCAGCAATGGAACTTTTAGCTCCAGCCTAGCACAGATCATTGAATCTGATTAGACCATTAGCATCTCGCCTCTTAGCATCTTGCTCAAAAGTGACTAAGAATTCCGGTATGTTTCCTATTTAAAGCTTGACTTTCTGTAGTTACAAAGTGTATTAAGTTATTATTAAATATAGCTATTTTCTAAGAGGATATGACATGGAACTGTAGGCTACAGAAGAGTCAAATTTTAAACATGAAAATTATTGGAATTCTTAGTCACTTTTGAGCAAGATGCTAAGTAAGGGATAATGTTCTGCGAGTGGAAAAACACCCGACAAAGTGATTCAAGCGCGACATGTCGGTGGAATGTTATCCCGCTTATTACATGGCTACCAATTGAATACATCAATAACATGACAACGAACTATGCTTATCATTGCTATCATAGTCATTTTAATGATTAAGATGGATAATAGCTTCCGCGTAAAAACGGTAGTCCATTAACTTACAGATCAGCTGATTGGTTATGGAAACGTTCTGTTTCACTTTCCCTAACAGCGGCAGGGAAACTGTTTTCTGATTGGCTGACAGGGTGTTTATTCCCCAATTATCTGGGGGGAAAAACTTAGGGTATATAACTATTAGGGTACACATATTCACCATTAACTAACAGTTTATTTGCATGCAAATTAGTAGCATATTAGTAAGTAACTTATTAATACTTTATTCTACATGAGCTCATTCCATCCATAGTAAACCATTAACATAGAATTTCTCCAATATAATCTTCTAATTACTGCTTTTTCATAGTCAGTAAGTAAGTTTTTCATAGTCTCAGTCAGTATTTGTTGTATATGAATTGTGATGTTAATATGCTTCGGTTAGAATAGGCTTATAAGGCAGTAGTACAACAGGAACAGTTATACAGTTAATATTTAGAAAAGATTCTAAAGGTCTATTCATAGCAACAAAACCCAAAACTACAAGTGCTTGATAGTGTCCAAATAAGTCCTAATTACCTTCTTTGATCGAATAGAATAAGCTCGTGTAGTATAAGGTATTAATAAGTGACTTGTAATAACTAACTAATGGCTAATATGTTATTAATATGCATGGTAATATGCTGCTACTTAATGGTGAATATGTGTACCCAGATCTAAAGTGTTACCAAAAGGGGTGATCACCGTTCCATATCAATGCTCTTTAGAGTGGTATAACAACAGTAAGCAGTTAGTGAGCTTGAAAATGAAAAGGCAAAGTGGGAAATTAAAATGCAGTGTGAAAGTATGCAAAGTATGCAAAGTAAATTGCCAGCAGGTGTTGTTTTCTTTTGCTTTTTTGTTTTGACACACATTCTGCGTATTGTGAGGAAAAAGGCAGTCAAAGTTTGGGTTTTCTTTTCTTAATTAGCATTTACATTTTAAAATCTGGCAATAATATACCAGCATGGCAATGAAATGACAAATACATGTTTTAATTTATTTTTATTTTTGTCACATATGACTCTCAGGAAAATTAAAAGCCAAATGTGGATATTTAATTTCATTTCCAGTTTTGGCAGGATAGTTGTGCAGATCATTTAAAAATGAAATGGCAAAAAGAGTTTTGCATTTTCATTTGACTGTTTTCATTATTATTTCTTTTTTGGCAGCTTTCTCCAGAGAACAGGAGAAAGGTAAAACTAAATCGTTTAACTCAAGGGGAGGTGGGAAATGAGAATATTTCCCCAAAAGACAAAAATAATATTTTTTTTTCTTCTGGGTTGTGCCAGCTCTGGTCCCTCATGGAAATGAGCCAAAACTGCATCTCTTTCAGTAGGCTTACTCTGTGTTAAAATAGAAAATGCTGAGAATGTGAAAAAAAAGTCCTGATTTTTTAAATTAATGTAGTTTTTTGCTTGACCATTCCAATGTGATCTGACTCAATAGTGCATTGCATCATCCCTTGGCCACTTAAATTATTTACAAAATCACATTTTTAAATATTAATATCTCGCTTGTGGACATAAACATCTTCTGTGTAAATTTAAAAAATTTATATCACAAAATGGACAGCACAACATAGCAGTGACTAAAAAGACTTTAAATATTGCTACATGTGCATTGTTTGTCAATAGCCTTGCCTATATCAAATGTTTTCCAGAAAGAAACTATTTCTAAGAAAAAGAATGAGAAGATTTGATATAACATAGACCAAAAAGCAAACCGGCAGCTAACATTAACTGAAAATAAAACTAACCGTGAGTTTATGCGCCCCAATTAGTAAGAGTTAGCCACCAGTACTCAGTGACCTTTAACAACAGGACTATGGATTAAATCTTAAAGATTTCTCCTTCAAAATAAGACTGTGGATATGGATATCTCACATCACCTAAATCATTAGGCAACGATTCCCTACCGTAAAACCCTAACACTTAGAGTTTTAAAGTGATTTAGAATCAGCTTTCCCTTGCTCTTTTCCCTAAACATCCACCTGTGTCTACTGAAAGACTGAATGCTTAGCCTGAGACCTGTGTAAGTGCAGCACAAATTATGTAAACACCCTGCCATATTACAAACCACTTACATTAGTTATGTACACTTCTTGGAAACCATGGGCTCAGTGAATATGGCATGGTGACACAAGCAGAACCTATTGTTTTATCTATGTGATTTTAGGTAGTGACATTATTCACATCAACAGATTTGCACAGCTATATCATGCATCATTACATCCTATGAAACTCCATCCTCTCTGTCATGAGCCAAAGCAAACACATATACCAGACCAATACAGATTGTCTTACTGATACAAACAACTGACTAGGGATCTGATTCCCTTCTAAAGTTTGCTATAATCTCTGGTCATGAACCACATATGAATGTGAACTACTGAAATTTGAGATTTTCTACAAATATGCTTTGGAGTTGAACTGCTTAAGAACATTACTGCCATGGAAATTGTGATACATGCAGCACAGCCTCAGCAACATGCCATCGGGGAACAACTTGTGGAACAACAACCTATGTAATTACTGAGTGCTTGGCCAGCAAGCTAAACATACCTGCAACTTTAATTACACACACCTGAAGCTCATATGCAGATAACAAGCTTTAGCATGTGTGCCAAATTAGACCGGTGACTAACCCCGGCAGGGCTCTAGTCAGCTTCCCCGGTGAACCTTCTGCCTCCTGCAGAATTCTTATGGGTGTTTTTATACCTGCTGCGTCATTCACTTCAAGTTTATTTCTATTTTGATCCTGATTGATTCTATCTCCATGAGATGCAAAGAGACGAGTGCAATGTGAATAGCGTTAGTATGGGTGAGGAAGTGTTGCCATGGTGCCGGATGCATAACATGAACCAGAGTGATGGTTCAGGTGACATGAAAGACAGATGATGGAACTTAAAAAACAAAGAAAGACAAAATTACATTGTATAAAGGAACTTAACTTATGAATTACTGGTGGGGGACTAAAGAAACTTCTATCTAGACAGACTAGACAGACTCTAGCATTAGCAAATAGTTTTGCTCAGCTGGTACGTCTATCCACCAGTCATCACTATCTGAGTGCGATGCTGATTTAGTGCCTATATGTTATTTGATATTCTTAGATTCAGAAGAGGATTTAGAAGTCACTAGCTTAAAGTGCTAGTCTGGATTTGATCCCATTGAGCTTGTTGTCTCTGGTAGTATTTTACTGCATCCAATCAGCAAACAGAGGAAGGCACTGCAAATTGTGAGCTACAATGGCATCAGTCAAGGCAGGCTATTAGTCAAGGGCTGATTCAATCTTTTTAAACTTAACCTCCAGCAAACAATCGTTTCTCACTACTGAATGTCCAGAGCCTCTGTACAGGATGAAGTAGACTATGAGGGACTAATTTTATTATCAGACTAAGAAGTCACAGATCCATGGGAAATTCAGCTATTTTTCTTTGAGAGGAGGATAACGAAATGAAATGAGACCAGTGTTCACTACTTTTACGGTAGAAAACTAATTTCTCTTTGTGTCATCTATGTGTGTGTTTGATAAAATAAACTGACATATCAGTCTCCTCATTATCCTAGTCTTCTGATGGTTCTGACTGGTCTCTCTTGCTACATTCAGAGTAAGGGCCTAAGCTGTCTTTTGTTGGATCAACTCAAAATGGCAAATTCTGCAAATCCCCATGGGCTAAGACAGACACAGAGTCTTGATGAAAAAATAAAATTTCAGGACTGAAGTTTTAGAATGGAATGAAACAGGTTGTCGGAAAAGGAAAAGCCAATGTATATGTAAGACAGAAAGATAGAAAAAGTGAACAACAGACAGAGGAGTGGAAAGATATTTCTTTGAGGATCTAAGAAACATAAAAAGTCAAGATGGAGCCTTATTGTTACCCCCATGACTCATCTCACTTTAACACTATGTCTATGACTTTAACACTATGTCTGGCTGCTACTACACTGTCTAGCCATAATTCTTGACAACCACCTATGGATTGACTACCATGTAATGTTATTGGACAATATTATTATGATGCTTAGCTAAGCCCATGGACAACTTGTAGTCTATCAAGGTTACTACTGATTCTACTTTTCCTGCATGACCCCTGGCAGTTGGGTTAGGTTTCTTCCTAGGCTAACTAAACATAAGGGAGTTTTTCTTTGCCCCTGTTGCTCTTTGGTGTTCCTTGCTGTCAAGCGCCATGAGACAATACTATTGTAAAAGGCGCTGTATAAATATAATTGAACTGAATAGAATTGAAGATGAACAGTACTAAGCTATACCACAGGTCAAGACTACTGATTCAAACATGAGTGCAATACACATTTAACTGTGTTATATGAGGTACAGTTTCCTGTTAGTCATTATATACATATAAACTGACTGACTGGCATATACACACACACAAACAAACACACACACACACACAGACACACACACACACACACACACATACACACAGACAGGCAAGAAAGGAGTAAATCATTATAGTATGGCTTCAGGAAACTGCCACAGCTGTTACCGCACCTACAGAAAATTAATGCTCTAGACATGAGTGAATGGTGTGTGAGGAAGTGTGTGGGTGTGTATTTTTATGAAACTGTGTGTGTGTGTGTGTGTGTGTGTGTGTGGTGTGTGTGCTGAGTGAATGTTGAGTGCTCGTGACAGAATGTGCTTGTGTGAAAGACCAGTATGCTTCTATAACACTGAAGGTGTGTGTGTGTGGTGTGTGTGTGCAGATGAGTGTTGCGATCTAACAGAGATCTGAAGTATTTTTCACTTGTGGGGGAGGCAAGCTTTTCCTCTGAGTCAGGATGACCACACGGCTCTGAGGCCTGTGACATCCAGGGAGAACTTACAAATTAACACCAACTCCAAGCCAACTGCTCAAACTCATTACAGGAACTCTCTAACGACTTGAGAAAATAGCCTATTTTGCCAATGGGAAAACTGAACAGGCAATGCACATCCATCTCAATTGTGTTTGACTTGGTCCACTAAACCTATAAAGATGACAGTATCCCCCAATTAACAGTGACTCACATAACAACTTGGACCCCAGAGCTTACATTGGCATGGTTTTAATTAGAATAACAAAACTATGTTCGTGAGATTTTGATCTCATGGGATGAGGAGGTGTTTGGCCATTAAAAAGAATCCCCCCACAGACCACCTCTCCACCTCTCCACCTGGCTCTGGGTTGTGGACTAGTGACTTCAACTGTGCGTCAGGTCCTCCCTCTGTAGTTATCAATCTTTTATTAAAATTATAGGTAAAATGGAAGATGATTTTATGCTTTACTGACAACAAGCAACAAGAGTAGCATGTCCATCCATACCCATGAAGTAGGTGACGATCTTGCACATAGCGGCGCCGAAGATGAAGTCCTGGAGCAGGTTGGGGATGAGGGTGAAGGGCATACAGAAGACGGCCAACATGAGGTCACTGACAGCCAGCGAGAGCAAGAAGCAGTTGGTTACGGTGCGCATGCGCTTGTTGAACGTCAACACTGCAATGATGAGCAGGTTCCCGAAGACACTTAGAAGGAAGATGAGTGTGTAGAGCAGGATGCGCAGTGAATCCATCTCTGAGGAAAAAATGGGGGAGGAGCAGGATGGAGAGAAGGAGGGAGAAGGGAAAGGGGGAGAGGAGGGTAAGAAAGGGATGGAAGAGAGAAAGATGGGTGAGATCCAAAATGAAGGATGAAAAAGATGTGTTA
Organism: Tenualosa ilisha; assembly: GCA_015244755.2. Taxonomy (NCBI): domain Eukaryota; kingdom Metazoa; phylum Chordata; class Actinopteri; order Clupeiformes; family Clupeidae; genus Tenualosa; species Tenualosa ilisha. The sequence goes on along the minus strand of PYXC01000495.1, from coordinate 496,636 downwards.
AAGTGCGAGAGGAGGGAGGGCAGAAAGGCAGGGGAGAGAAAAAGAAGGTTTGAGAGGTAGGAACAAATGAGGCATGGGAAGAAAGCACAATGAGAAGGAGAGATGGAGAGAAAAGGCATGAAGGTGTAGGAAACATAAAGATAGAATAGAAGATAAAGAGAATGAGACAAGAGGAGAATGAGAGATGGAAAACAGGAATTTGAGGGTAGTACACAGAGGAGGAGACGGGGAAAGAGAGAAGGCGGGGGGGGGGGGGGCAATCAATAGAAATTATTGATGAACACCTTCTAATTCTAATTCTTAATAGATACGCTTGTCAGCTGGAGAGATGAAGAGGAAGGAGGTGGTCTCATATCTTCACGCCAATAAACAACCACATGTTTACACAGAGATTAATATGGCCTACCTAGGGGAGACCCATGCAAATTGCTGTGTAATTTTTTCATCACATAAATCAAGGCAGATTAGGTTTCAGCAGAAGCAATGCTTGTGCGTGATTTGCAGGAGAGCTTGTGCAGTTGGTATCATATTACAAAGACCATTCACAAACTACAAGGCAGCCCTTGAAAAGGGGGTAAAATATTGGCTGTCGGAATAAACCAGATAAATAATGACTAAATGAAACATTAGGACAAACAACCCCCCAAAAAACAGAAAGATAGAAAAAGGGAGAAAGAGAAGAAGATGAACATCCCACTTAGGAAAAGGAGGGAGCCAAAAAAGAAACTCTCACTTCCGGAGTGGCTTGCAAAAGCAAGAATCACTGGTACGCCTTGTAATTCCTGAGAATTTGGCCATGCAACTTCACTTCGGCAAAACTAAAAGCAATTTGTATATGATCGTCGTTAAATCATGTTTGTTACCTTGTTAGCCTACGTAACTTAACAAAATGATCAGTAATGGTCCTTTCCTTTGACATGTAAACAAATCCACATGCTGTGACACTAACACTTTGGTGTAAACTACCAAAAAACCTTGGAACTCCTCTCAGTCAAGATGATGTAAAATGTGTTAAATGTGTCAAAATGATGTTATCAGTAAGACGTTCATGCAATAAGTTGTTTGACAGTAAATGGTGAGTTTAATGTAGTAAAGTGGGGTGGTGAAAAACAGCAGTGTTACTTGTGAAATAGATTTTTGCCAATCCAGATGTGAGTGTACGTGTGTATATGTGAGACTGTATATTTGTCTGAGTGTGTGTGTGGCTACATGGGTGTATGTCTATATGCATGAGGGGATAGGTAACAGGTGTGGTAATGGGAGGATTCCGGGTTTCTACAAAGTTTGATGTTGGATTGCAACAAGTGCTTAGTTTGAGGGAAATGTGTTTTTTAAGAGATCTACCCAATGAGATTTTGGTCTTCCAGTTTAACAGAGTGGATTTCTTGGTGACAGTTAATGGGATTAAAAACAGACTTGGAGTATTTGGGTGGTAGGAGTGCTATTGAAAGTTCTCCCAGTAGAGAGAGGGATGGAGATAATGGAATGCCACAACTCGATATGTGTGAGAGCGTGTTACTGACATTTTTCCAAAAATGTTGTATTGGTGGACAGGACCAGGTGGAGTGTAGGGAAACCTCAGGGGTGTGAAGTGTGCAGTGTGTGCAAGTGTCAGATGTAATTAGTCCCATTTTATACATTTTGTTTTGGGTGATATGTGCTCTGTAAATTACCTTGCACTGCATTAACTGTAGGTTAGTATTGTTACAGATGGTGAAGATGTTTTTACATATTTGTGTGAAGAGTTTGGGATTGAGGGTGAGTGTTAAATCTGTTCTAGTCTGTCGATGATAATATTTTGTACAATTGTTATTCAAGGGTAATTAATCGGTAGATGTAGTGATTTTAGATTTTAGGACAGATTCTATTTGCAGAATGTGAAGATATTGATCTTTCCAAATGCCATTCTGAGCTAATTGTTGAAATGTGGAGAGACTTGTTGTGGAAAAGATGGTGGAGATGAGTGATGCCGTTACATTTCCACATGCTGAAAAGGAGTGTTCTTTTGATTAAGAGGAAGTTGGAGTTGTGCCATACTGTTGTGTATTTACAAGGGTGATATGTGGATTTGAACATCTTATTGGTTTTCCACCAGGCTGCCATAGCAATTGAGATTGTAGGATTTTTAAAACAATTATGTTTTATTGTGATGTTGAGAAAAGGGAGATCTGAAATGGAAACTTCTTTCAGTTCTGACTGTTCAATTGGCATCCAGGAGTTGTTCAGTGGAGTTGAGTGTTTCCAGTGGAGTGTTTTCCTGAAGCTGATTTGCTAGGAAAAAATATTGAAAATGAGGGGCCTCTAGTCCACCTGATATGTGGTGACTTGTTTTTCCAGTAGAATTTGGCAGCGATGTAATTTCATCATAGTTGATAGTTCTAATGCCATAGACATTTTTTACATATAGTATGGTCTCTCCCATTCTTGCACTCTCAACCAGTAACTGCACCAAAGCTCTGATGTGACACTGTCGGGGCTGTCCGCTAATCTCTGATCTGATCTACCCCCCTCTCTCTCTCTCTCTCTCTCTCGCTCTCTCTCTCTCGGTGTGTGTCTGAGAATTACTCTAAGCAATCCTGACAGCAGGTGGACAGAAGTTTCTTTGCTGTCATTTCTACAGCCTACCTGAGGGTGAAACAAAGCACACACACACACACAAACTCATATAAAGAATAACCACCCATGCACAAACACTGTAACAAGCATGAATCGACTGTGGCTTCCATGCCTAACATCTTTAAACAGCTACACAAATGCAACATTAAACACACTCACAGTGCACCTAAAACTGCAAATGCCTCCAGGCACACACACAAACACACTCATACACTCATGACAGATGAGCAAAAAAGCTTCTTTTACAACCATAGAGGGATGGCTATGGGCTTTCAGTCTTGGGACTGTAGCCTGATGACAACTGCCAATCAGTGACAATTGCTAATCAATATCCTGACAGGCTGACCACACAGACACCGGCACCAGCTGAGGCTATGATTAATGGTTCCATCTCTCTGTTCTGGCCAAAACAAACGAGCACCATGTCCAACCAACTTAACATGACTCTGCCAGCAAACAGTCTCATTAATATATGCTGATATTTTTACAAATTCCTGTTCCTAGTGACAGGTGACAGTGACCTCAGTGATCTGAGGCAATTAAATGCTATTATTTTAGAGACATTCAAATAGAGTGTGTGCTATGCAGGTTGGAACTGCTCTTCCAAAATCCTGAGAAAAAAAAACTTTATTGTGCAAATTGCATTATGTTATCATCATAATTCCAACAATATGTTTCAGACCATTTCAAATATATATTCTTGATCTGCAACGAATAATAATAATAATTTTGATCCCGTGAGGGAAATTTAGTCTCTGCATTTAACCCAATTGTGAATTAGTGAAGCACAAAGCACACAGCGAAGTGAAGTACACACTATCCCATTAGTTGGCTGCTTGCATAGCAATGCTGAGCAATGAGCAGTGAGGGATTAGGTGCCTTCCTCAAGGGCATTTCAGCCATGGCCAGCCAGGCCCATGCCTCTAACCTAATTAGAGCCTATAAAGAAGAGAGGATCAGGCAAATCATCAGAGTGGCAAATATTCACTTCTCATGGGTCTTTTGGGATATATACATACATATATGTATGCCCAAATTACACATTTGCTCTCTGATGTGTGAGCCTGGCCTAATTCACTTTCTTCCTCTGTCCACAACTATCTCTGCTGAGTGTCATCCCTGCCTCATTCCGGCGGACTCCTCTCACCCTTCCCTCCTGAGTGGACTACAACCAACACTATGGGAGGCCCATGTCAGGACCGACTCCCCATCACAGAGGACCTTACTGGACGCCGATGCTGGGCCCGACTCCCCTTCCTGAGGCTTTGTGACTGACCCCCCCTCACAATGGCACTGTCAAATTGACCCTTACTGTTACCCCCATGACCCATCTCACTCCTTTGAGTTTGACACTATGTCTGGCCGCTGCTACATTGTCCAGCCATAATTCCTGATAACCACCTATAGACTGACTACCATGTAATGTAAAGTGGGATAATACTTTATTATGAACTATTATGAACCTTAGCTAAAACCATAGGCAACTTGTAGTCTGTCATGGTTACTAATGATTGTAATTTTTCTGCATGACCCCTGGCAGTTGTGTTAGCCCCTTGAGTCGTGGATCTGCCCAAGGTTTCTTCCTAGATTAACTGAACATAAGGGAGTTTTTCCTTGCCCCTGCGCCACGAGACAATACTATTGTAAAAGACGCTGTATAAATAAAACTAAATCGAATTGAATCAGTCTTATTGTCTAATTGTACAACACAGTGAGGTGAGGCACACACTAACCCAGGGCAGTGGGCTCCCGGCTACAGTGTCACCTGGGGGTCTGTCTTGCTCAACACCACTTCAGCCATGGTCCACTGGTTGGGGATCAAACCGGCAACCCTTCGGTTCCAAGCCCAAAGCCCTAAGCAGCAGGCCGCCCTTATAGTGAAAAAGGCATCAGGCAATCAAGGCCTGATCTATGTCAGCCTCCATGAGGCCATCATATGTGATCCATCAAGTCACATAATAGCTACATTTAAAGCTTGCCAAGTCTGATTTAGATGTTATACACATATGGCATGGATGTATTGATTGCCTTCTACAGCAGGGTTAGCCAGGCTAGTGCCGCCTAGTGCTTTCACTCAGTTTCATTTCGCTCCACAAAGGTGTCAGGGAATTAGCTGTAAGCTTTGGTTCGCTCCGTCTCTGAGCTGGGACGGGCCAATCAGAGAACACAGGGAGGGCTGAAAGCGATAACGTTGAATTCAAATGTTGTGTTCCAGCGCAACATTCGTCACGACCAACAGTAGCGATTGGTTGAAGCAGAAAAGATCTGCCCACTGTTAAGTGAACATATGCCAATTGACAGTTTTTTAAAGGCTTTGCAAAGAGTGAAACAATGTAAAGCAGCTGATGCATCAGGCGTCAGGCTATCAGAGTCACAAATGTAGAATTTGACATAGTCCCTGCACATTTTCCAAAGCTATGTTTCAACGCACTGCAGAGGGTGCAACAGAGAGACAAGGGGGAGAAATGATAGATGGAGAAGGAGAGATGGCTAGATGGCCAAAACCGGGCGCATCTAGCTCAAATGAACACTAACAGACCTTTATTACTCAAGAAGATGTAGGCCTTCCAGCTAAGAAGAGTAGTTCATTTTTCTACGTGAGATAGAGGCCTTAGGCTTACAAGCCAGCGTTGTAACTAATGGTCTAATCGTATCGTCTGCCCTACAACAGTTGGCTACACGTGAATCAGACGTATCAATTCGAGCACATCGTATGAGCAATCGAAGCATAGATAGACCACTCGTAGTTGTAGTTTTTGCAGCTGGTGGTTAAGAATTGTAGTCTTCTCAGTCTCCGAATTCTAGGAAATTCTAGGCCTACAATAACGTTTTAAAGAACCGGGTAACAAAAAACATGCAGGACCAAATTACCGGTACTTTGAAAATTGTTGTTTCGCATCACTATGTACAAAATTGCAACAAGAAAGCAAGGGTAGTGAGTTTGCTACAGAGTGTATTCTTTTCTCCAGCGTGCAGCATTTGCAATTCTGAAAAAATATACATCTCCGCAGCTGCCCGTCGATACTGCTGGAGAGCGCTCAACACAGTTATCACCAAGGAGAAAAACTTTAAAGATTAATTTCACAGAGTATAGATTAGGATTTAGTGACACATTTTAGTCTGACTTTGCCATGTCTTAAGCGAACTTCAAAGCGTTTTATGATCTGACAGTTCACATCACATATTTTAAAAGCTCACCCATGTGACTAACTACTGAAAGTAACTCAAGCAAAAACGAAAGCTCAAGACCATCAGAAAAAAAACAGCGAGACTTTATGACAAAGAAATCCTGTCTGTAAAGACCAAATCGTAATACCTTGGCTAAATCAAAACTCACTTCACTTTAAACTGAAATAGAAGCCTCTTTCAATGCCAGCATAAGTTAAAAGAGAAAATCGCTAGTCGCCTTAAAATCAAGATATAGCTATCATCCTTTGCATTATGAATGGACGCGCAATGGCTAACTCCCCACAAGTATTACTGATTCACTATAAATATTACTTGCATAGTACGACAAAACCGATATTAAAATAAGTGCTGTCTAATTCAATATCTTAGATCTTTCTTTGTAGCTTTTGTAAAACCCTAATTTAATGCATATGTTTATTCTGCATGGCTCCTCAGGTAGCCTATCCAGGAAAACATGCGTGGTGCATTCTGGTGTGATGGGGTTTTGCAGCCTGCTCTGTTGGTTCGCTCTGATTGCCTCAATTTACAATCATATTTAAAATACAACTGGGCAGATTGTGACTACTGGCTTGATTTTAGTCAGATTTATAAATAGAAATTAATAATGAATATATAATGAGCAATTTTATGCTTACCGCCTTTCGTGGCTTTTTTAATTACCTAACCTCTGTATCTAAAGCTTTATTTAGTCTCAGCTCTCTGTCCGTTAAGCGCTATAAACTGTGCTGTCTCACATAATGCTGTGATATGATCACATAATACAAGCTGGTTTTCAGGAAAGCAACACTATGCGCTCTTTACAATGGCTGGAAACTCCTGCAGCAACTCATGATACGGGGTCCTAAGCCGTAAATCCGATAGTCTAGGCTACTATGGACTATATCAGTTCCTGTGTTCACTCAAAATAAAAACGAAAACGAAGAAATATCAAGTGGGGCTAGTTTTAAAACCACATAGGCCTACACCAGTTCTTCACACAGCCAACTCTGTAACGTTATATGTAATAATAATAATAATAATAATAACAAAACTCACCTTTCTGTCGTGCGCGGGGACGTGAGATGATGGACACATTGCAACAGGTGGAGTTAACTTCCACTGACGCGTTTACAGCATGTTCAGAAGCATTAATGTGCGTTTTGGTAAACTCCAGTAGCGTTGAAGTTTCATTTAGCTTCGGAAAATCCATCTTAATGCACCGTGGATGGACTTGACACACTACACAGAGAGGAAACACTGACTTATCATTTTGGAGTACAATGCAGGCAAACAGCGCTCCGTAATGAAGAAAAAACAGAGCATTAACCACTCATGGGCATTGCTGAAAGACAGACGCCCGGTCTGTAGTAATACACCTAGTTGCACAGAGTCCTCATAAAGAACTCAGGCTGTGGCTGCTGTGTCTGCTGTCAGAAATGCTGCACTGCTGAGGTATGCGAGTGTGAGCAGTCGCACTGATCCAAACTAGCGGTCTAGTCACTCTGGCGGTCACGAGCGAAAACAGGATTGTTAAACTCATGTTCTCTCTCGCTTGTAGCCCTCCTCTTTAGGGAAGTCGACCGCCCCCCTGTGGGGAAATGGTGTTCCAGCCAAATAGATGTTGGAGTTTTTTTCCAACCAAGGGATATTACAATCAATATTTAAACTACATTCAGGAAGTAAGCTGCCTCCTTGTATAATCTGTTCCGTCCATGCTCAAAACTGAATGTGTTTTCAGATCATAGTGTATTCTGCACTCTGTATTCTGTAAAAATAATCACAATTGAGTAGGTTTAGATGTTGACTAAAAACTGCGAGCAATGTGACATTGATTGCCATGGATTAAGCATAGTCAGAATACAGTATGGCAAAAGGCTAGAAGACAAAAGGTGCATTAGAGTTAGCCTAATTCATCTATTCATTTTGTACAGCATCACAGCTTTGTTGATGCACCTTATGAAAACTCCACAAAGCCAATGACATGGCCTGTAGATTTTCTGTGGTGTTCCTTCGACCACCATACAGAGAAAGTGGTGGAAGACAGACATGATCCTCTGAGCCACACCAATACCAAGGCGCTACATCTACTTTAACAGTGAACTTTTAGATGTTCTAGGTCTTCTTTTACTCTTTGACAGCTCAAATCCATCATCCACAAAAAAAAATTCTTGTGATCTTTGGTGTGGCATCCATTCAGGGTTTGCACTCCTTATTTGACATAGCCTACTTATGCAATGTAATGATGCATCTTCAAATCTTCAAAAGTGTAGTGTATAGCATTATATTGTAAACACGCAGCACATTGCAAGCAATTCATTTATTTATTTTATTTTTTGCCCAAAGAATTCTGCACCTTTGCATCATGTGTACTTTGTAACATTTTAGGACATGGCCAAAGATGGAAAAGCTTACGCTAGTGATATAGTGGTGTGCACCTTCTTTATTAAGTTACTGGCAGTAATGGCAGTGTTTTGAACCATGTCAGCAGTAACAGCCTCTTGCAGTTAGCGGAACACTGGAGTCATTCTGCCCTCATGAGGCAGTTTTGCTACAAAAATGGAACAAGTAGGTCAAAAATCAGTTAGGTCTGCTCAAACTAATTAATAACTGACAGGACAAGAGGTATTCCAATTACATACTGACCACACCACATATTCCTTTTCCTTCCTAACTTACATTGGGGTCAGAAATACATAGATATCAAGTGATGCTATGACACATCTGTATACCTTAAACTTTCAATGACCCAAAATAACCACTTATCAGTGACCCTCTAAGGTTATGTTCAGATTGCAGTCCATATCCAATTTTGTAGCACAAGGCTACAAATAACAAATATCAGAGATGGAGACCATTACATTTACATCTCAGTGCTTTCTGTGTAAAAAGTGACATCACCTGGTCTATTGTGGCGTTAATATACATTGGAAGTTGCTAAGTTCCAACCTTAAACTTGGGGAAATTGGCTCTGAATGCATGGTCAGATCGGCTTTTTGGTCGTATATTTATTGTGGAAGTTTTGGTGCCCGAGTACTCCGAAAATATACTCGTTTTCATAAATGCCCAGGTAGGCCTAATGAAGTCCATGTCCTACCGACCCTCCAAGCTTCCTGAATGCAGCTGCAGCATACAGCTTGATTAGACCTCGATTAGATTCAACCAGGTGATGTCACTTTTTACAACAATGACAGTTTACGAGTGAAAGGATTTTTTAAAAACTTTATTAGGACTGTCGAAGTTAACGCGTCAATAGTTCTTTAATGCAATCTCACATTGTCACGTTTATGTTAACGTTATGCTAGCATGCAAAATAAAGCCAGTTATAACAATAACTTTGTGGTAGGCCTGTGTAGCTCTACAACTTGTAACCCACAATATGGCCAGCTATGTTATGTAGCCTGTGCCATACAGTGCGAGTTTACTTTCACTTTTCCAGATCAAATGCGGAGTTAATGCACCCATTCCATTACCTCCACCTGTAGACCCTAGGTAGCCTAGCGATTTCCAAATAGCCTACTGCCTCATTTCACTGAATTGTCAGGAGTCAAACTACTTCCTCTTTGCTCTTCGAAGTGCAAGGGTAGCTTGCAGCTGTACAGTTAAGTAAAAATAGTCTGTGATTTCTCCAAAGATATATTTTGGAAAGAATAGGTTACAGGCCTTGGCCTAATATCAAAATCCGAATTCATGGTTTGTAAAATTATCCTTATTATAGACATGAACATGCAAACATATTCAAGAAATTAAACTGCTATGTCTGCTGTGATGTTCAGAGCTAATATTTTCCATAGAAATGTACATGAGTACATTTCAGACTTTTAGGTGAGGTGGTTTTTCCCACTATTTTGCGATTATTCGCGATTAACTACATCAATTCACAAGATTAATCACAATTTAAAATGTAGCTGTTTAACAGCCATACTTTTACCAAAACCAAAAACATTTTTAGTGTTTTTAAATCACGTCTATGTAGCTGACGCCAACATTAATCTTATAACACCAACAGGATCACTCATAAACTGCCTTTGTTGTAAAAAGTGACATCACCTAGTAGAGCTAATAAAGGTCCAATCAAGATGCAGCAAGTATTTATGCTTTTTTTTTTTGCATCTATTCAATATGTCTAGTCAAGCCAAATAAACAGCATTTGGTTTACAGCATGGGATTCAGTGATCACAGATATTACAGCAGTACAGTAGACTAAAACAGTACTTGGGGTGGTGAGGGGATTGTCAAACTAAGCGGAAGAGGGGTCTCCCTGCACCGAGAAAGCCTCCCTTTCATGTAATGTATGAGCACAACATTTTCAGTTTTAACCACACTGTTACAGTGGAAAGTCAGATTACAATGTCAAAACAAAAATATTTATCCTGTTTATTCGCATTCAGAAATAGGAAATAGTAAACCAATAAAAGATTATATAAAAGCCATTTAATACAAAAAAACAGTTCTAAAACGATTCTAAAACACTAAAAAATATATTTCACACAAGCCCAGGGACAAAAAAAAAACTATATACACAGATGATGACAGGTCTAGGTTTTCATTCTCAGGAACAGTCAAAACATTATTTTGATATCATACATGAGCTACAGGTACGTGATCTCATCATTGTGTTTGATAACAGAGCAGACGCACCCATGGAATCACATCAACACACCACAGGAGTTCAAAGTCATACCAGATCATTGACAGTCTGTGCTTTGCTTTTAATAGGGCCTGTACAGGTTATGGAAGCTTCCCTGTGGTGAAATGATTGCCTTCCTCCTGCACCTCTATGCAAATGTTGCATGACAATCCCCTCCTGTTTCCTGGGTGGACTGGGTGCTGAACTCCGTTGTACCTCCGGCGACCAAATGGTCTCATGTTTATGTAGTCGTGATCTTCAAATTGTGACTTTCTTGTACGCTGTTTAAAAAGTGAAAGTGGTGTTGTGGGGTCAAATTACGTTGGCAACATGAACAACACAGCCTGATTAATTGATTATGATTTTGGTGTGTGCATGTGAGTGTTTGTGTGTGTGTGTATGTTTCACTCACCCAAAGTTTAAAGGTGACAGGGGTGAGGAGGAGACCATAGAGGGTGACCAAGCCAAGAGCCACCAGGAGAGGGGTGTGTGTGTGTATAGAGAGTGGTTGGTTGCTGTCGCCTGAGGGGGATTTGGACTCACAACCTCCTGTACAGGTTGACTCCACAGTAGGACAGGTGTGCTCTGAGAGAGGAGCCAGACAGTGGGGTGGGAGACAAAGAGACAGAGCGTACACCTTTGGTTCTCAAAGTGTTGGCTGGGCCCCACTCGTGAGCAATACAGTCATGACAGGTGAGGCACTATGAACATGGGGGAAATTTGTCTATAATGCTTTTTATAGTGGCAAAAGTTTTCAGCTCTACCTTATCATAATTAAATCACTTCTTCATGTGAGCAGACTAGATTAGTTCTTACTGATATCTGTAGCTATTTCCATCACTATCCACTACCAAGCGCATGTCTTTTAATGTTGTCAGGATCACAATAGTTGCACTGGTGAATAATATCAGTACAAAATCATTCAGATTTCATTGATATGCTATGTAGATATGGGATAATGGATCGTGGATAAAAAAGCTTTTTTCTTCTACATGCATCTACATTTGTATCTACATTTCCTTCTACACCACATTCACATCACTCTCTCCTACATCCACAGCCCAGGATCCACCTTCACCAAGAGCAATTTAGCACCAATAATAGAACTTTGATTCCACATTTTCCATTATTAAACACTAAATACATAACTATATGCATTATACTGTATTTAAATTCAATGTATTAAGCATTTTTGTGTAATTTGTTTCTAACACCTTTCTTTGTTGACCATGAAGATCACACACTCAAAACAAAACTTGTAAACACACCAGTAAAGTTATTAGCAGGCCTACATAAAAAGGACAAAATCCAGTAGACAAGATCCAGGGGAGTGGGAGGAAAATGTCATGCGGATTCAGTGAGCAAAAGCAATAATGTTGTTTACAGTTGGACTGGTGTGATTTGAGCCAGGTGAGGCTTGAAAATTTCCCACCCTAAAGTGAGGAGTGACAGAAAAAGTTTGAGAACCACCGATGAATGTTACATTGTGTAATGTGTAACACTGTATATATGAATATTAATGCCATATTAATGGCATAAAGCATGTACTGTAATGTGATTAAAAGAATTACACCAAAGGAGTCACCAAGAAAGCCCCAAAAATCATATCATTTGGGGCATGTTTTATAAATTCTTGAGGATTAGTTAAGGCAAATCGCATTCATGGGATGCAAATGTCACACCTAGAAGTCACACCACCCAGTTTTCAAAAATACTGTCTGAGTTCATTCAAGTCTCCCTCTTGGTATATGCGATGCTTTTTAAATTGTCTTTAAGAATTTGTACAAGAACTTGCACTGGAACCTGTAAACTTCCATAAAAGATTATACCTTTGCTGTCACACCCAGGCCATGGTACAGATACAGTGGCATGCATTTTTAGGTACCAGTGAACATACCTATAAACACAACAGCTGTTGAGTTTTCTTCACAGGTGATGGGTGGTGGGAAGATCTTGCAGACTTGACAGACATAAACCCCAGAGGAACTGAGATTCAGTTGTGAGATTTCGAAGTAGGGACCCCGATCCAAGCTGTGTATAAACTTGCTGACTTCTCCAGTGCTGAAAATGTTCTCAAACTGGCTCTGATTCTCAATGTCAACCTCATGCACCTTTTGATCATTCCAGAAGAGATTGTAAACCCTCTTAGGAGCAGTTATGTTGCGGCTGCAGGATATTGAGACGTTCCCACAGACTGAGAATATGGAACAGGAAGAAGAGGTTAGGTAAGGTCAGGACTAGAGGTCTTACAAAGCTGAATATTATTCTAAATACATTATAATTAATGTGTTATATATAGTAAAGTAAATAAGCCTTGAGTCCAAATCAAGTGTCAAGTTAGTTTGAGTCCAAATCCAAGTCACGGAGAAAGGAAGTGTGAAGTGTCTGGTTCAAGTCGAGCTCTAGTCAAGAGTCCTCAAGCTCAGTATGAAGCTGTTTCTATGTATTGTGTGTGCACTTTGGTCACATTCCACTTCTTCAAAAATGGCACAGCTTTTCACAAAGACAAAAAAAAGTTCTGAGTCCAAATACAATTGATTCTGCAGGAATGTCCACCAGAGCTAACTTTCACCCATGAACCTAATGAAGCACGCTTTTTCTTACAACAAAATTTGGCGAGGGAGAAGCTCTCACCAGTGACATGAAGAAGAGGCTCATAATCAGCAAGTAGTCTCATCTTGTACTTAAAAATGATATTCATGCAAAGCTCTAAGCCTGCAATTCTGCATAAAAATTAATGTATATATGTATGTAATCTATGTACATGGGAAATATTATGAAGAAGAATTTATTAATAATATAGAAGAGTCTATTATATATATATTCTCTAATCTTCATCTGCACCCACATTTGGTACATCCATAGGTGTGCATTTTCACGCCGCATTATGTAAAAGGTCTCTGCATGATCTTTTGCTTTGACAATTAAGATGCAAACAAAAGCTTTCCGTTGAACCCCAACCCACTCCTCCTGAGAGGCTGCAGAACACTCTGATGTGTTCTCTGTATCTCACATTATTCAATTCTCTGAAATGTCTCGAGCAACAGGGAATACCTGAATCATCAAGTCCCTTTGAAGTTGTACAAAAGATGAAAAGAGATCGTAAAATAATGGTTAAGATAACAAAGTGGTCATTATGCATTTATTGTGGTTACCGATTGAAATCCAATCTAAGATCAGCCTGGCAATACTTTAGTAGGCTAATTGGCAAAAACACAATCTAGCTATAAAACAATAAAACAATGGTTCTCCAACCACACACAACCGTTCTGGCCATTAATAGATGGAAAGAGATAACACGGTAGGCTTGATTTTTTATATTTAAAAAATATATATAACTTTTTCATTGTTTGTTATAATTCTTTAGATTATCTCTTATTTTTTAATGATGACCATCAATATGCTGACTGCGGTGCTACTTAAGGTCTTCTAACTGTAAAACTAGAACCAAAAACTTTACCAAAATTTGGTAAATCAGTTGTTAAATCTACACACAACCTATGTCAACCACACAGTACGGATCTTCAGCTAACAATGCATAGTTCCAATGAACAGGGAGGCAAAATTAATGAGCACAAAGACCAATTGAAGGCCACACTCCAGATTAACAGACATCAAACGTATTACATTAAATTAACGTAAATTTCAATTTCGCGCTTCATAATTTCATTATTATCAGATATGAATCTGCAGTTGTTGATGACATTTTGTAACCATTATGCTGAAGTTGTAAATGGACACCCACCTGTACAGTCATGGGACATCTCTGGTCGACCCTGGCAAATCACAGAAAGACACAGGTGGATAGCAAGTATCCTTAGCATCGTGGCAGCCATTCCTCTCTCCATGCAGCACATCAAGGGGCCTAGGCCCCAACAAAAACTCTCCAGTAATTCAGGCAACAGATGAGATGCTGTACCCACACCAAGCTCCAGTTGTATCAGCAGTTAACTACAACATAAAATAACAAAATGGCACGTACAGTCATGTACGAAGATCAATGTGGTCGAATGCTGAGAATAGTGAGATCGGTGTGGTTGAATGCCGAGAAGCAGGGCATGTCATGCTGGGTGTCGTGATAAGTAGCAGACAGTGCAGACAGTGCTCAATTCTTTTGCTCCTCTTCGAAAGTGCGTACCTCCACCTACTCAGAGCAACGGAAGAGTGACAGAGACATCTGCTCCAGGTGCCAAACAGGAAGTTTCCACGCACATCTTCCCTTGTGCAAGCACTTCTGAAGAGCATATTCATTTAACCCCTTCATGTACAGCAAGAAGTCAAATACAAAAAAGAACACTACAATTAAAACCCTCATCTGAACACTAGCTTTGTCCATTCATTACAATTAACAAAAGGTTGAGGAGAAAGACACATTTTACATTTATTGAGTTATAAAATTATATGCATATTACATACATTTATACTACAGTGAACAAAAGAATTTGATCTTTTGATTGTTAACTGTTGTCAGTTTTTCCCATCAGCCTTTCTGTTGGACATCGAGGTAAAACATCAAACAAAAAAGGGATGTATGATGCAACTTCACACTTCCACTCCCACACTTTCTTTACCAGGTTTTACATTCACACAAGCTATACACATCTACAAGGTACAGACTGGTCTGAACTAGTTCAAACAGCACAGTCAGTCATTTATCAGTTTCCTGATCAATGAAGTCAGCATTTCAACTGCAATCCATTCTTCACACATTTCATACACTATAAAATTGTGTGAAGAACTATGTCTGCATTTCAACGATAATATTACTCTGACTTTAAGTGCTAAGGACAAAATGCACACAGTCAAAATGTGAAGAATTATCAACTTTGGTCTGGTCAAAAATTACAAAATGACAGTGCATTTTAACGTGTCAATACATGTATTTTCATCTAATATTGTGAGACTATTAAATAAACATATGCCCTCTTGAATATTACAAATTTTAAATGTTCATATTATCATTTATGGCTTGGAGGCTACTAGGCTTCTACTAGGAATAGATCCCTATGAAGGCTGTCTCTGGAAGCAAAGAGAGTCAAGTCAAGAGTCATGTCCATCAGAACTTACCCCAAGTTTCAGTGCCAGGACCCTTGTTATTCTCCCTCTACATGCTACCCTTGGGATCTAATAAGGAAACATATTTTTTCTCCTATGACATATAACTAAGGTTAGACCGCTCATATCCTTTGAGGATGCTGAAAAATTTATACATGCATTTGTTACCTCCAAGCTCAATTACTGTGATGCTCTGTTCTCTGGATGTAGTACTACCTGTATTAAAAACCTACAGCTAATACAAAATACCACTGCCTAAACACTCACTAGGATATGAACATATCTCTCCTTGCTTCTTGTTTCTTCACACTGGCTCTCTTTTAAAAGTCAAATCAATTTTAAAATACTCCTAACCTATAAAGTCCTCAATGGACTTGTTGCAACATATACTAAAAACCTACTACCTACTACTACCCTGGTAGACCTCTGATCCCCAAAAGCTGGTCTCCTTGTAATCCCAGGAATATCAGACTCTACTACTGGACGAAGAGCTTTCTGCTACCATGTGCCTCTCTTGTGAAATAATCCCCCTACATTCGTCAAGCAGACACACTCAGTGCCTCAATACCCAATGCCTAATACCTAAGTCTAGACCTTCCTCTTTACTGCTTAGAGATGGTGCACAGTGAGTCATTACTTCTCATGGGTCATATTTGGAAGAACTGTCTCTGCTGTTGCCTCCAGCCATGGGGTGGAGTTGTCATGCACAATACCTTAGTAATTTCAGTCAACCAAAACAACAATAATAATCTTAATATTATTATTATTATTAATAGTAGTAGCAGTATACGTAACAATTAAATAAATACATAAATAAATAATGCTCCTCTCCCTTAACACCCCCTTCTATGTGCTCCAGTCTCCATCTCCCTGGACTGACATTAATTCAGCATTGCATATATTTACCTCCCCCCTAATTCAGCTCCCAAACTCTCCCCAATCTCTGGCCCACCACCCCCCTTCCCCACACACACACATTTGCCTCCCCACCCCGACTATCCTCCCAACACATGCCTATGGCCCTTCTGTTTATTTCTGTCAAATATGTCTGTCTGTTACCTCATTCTGTTAACATTTATGTAGGACTGTTTAGCCTCTGTAACTGTTAATGTTTTGTTAGTGTCTCTGTTCTGTGTCTTGTGCATGTGTTGTTTTTTTGCATTTTGTTCTTTTAACTTTCAACTTCAAAAAAAGTTATGCCTCTATAGCCTAATGCTGTCACAGACCCCTCGTGTCATGCTGTACAACTCTCTCTCTCTCTCTTAGATATAAGACCCAAAATGTTCAATGAAAATGAAATAAATTTGTTTTATGTCTTCCGATTCCCTGTATGAACAATATTATGCAAACACATAATCTGATCAAATCAACTACATTTTTTAGAGGACAGAATTTGACTGGAACACAACGGGATTAAAATTACAATTTCAAATCAACAGATAAACAGTAAATGATATAACATCAATTATGAGATTCAAATAGACAAAGAGCAAATGTGAAGGGCTACACTATTCTCAGAGTGAATCTTGGGTGTAATGTGAAGAAGCTCTTTGGTAAATAAACTGCATAAGTAAAGAAGTTTTAAAAGTGGGTTAGTCCAGGCCACTCTTTATTTTTGTCTTTATTTTATGCAGCTAGATAATTATAGAACAGAACAAATACATACCAACTGCCTGCCTGGAGGCATTCAGATGGAACCAGATGCAACCAGGTCAAAACATGCTGAGGTGTATTTTATGTGTTCTATCATGAACTAGCCATGTAAAGTAAAAAGAGAGAAAGAGTGCCTTGGACTAACCCCTTTTAACATAAATCATGAGATTCTGAATAACAATGATTCTTCTTTGCTGGATTCATACAATTATACAATTACGATGGCATAAATACTCAGTAATGGGAAGGAGGCAAGCATACACATTTGGAAACTAATTTGCATCTGTTTTGGCATCTGTCTTTGGCATCGTTGGTGAACAACTGAACACTGAAAGAGGACACTGATAGAGGATAAGACAAATCTAGATGTCAGCTGTTGATCACAATCTAAACAACTAGCTATAACTAAATATGTTCTGAGCTGTTTGGTGAGACTGTTGTGTGGTATCATGGTGGCTTGTGGAGCATTATGCATGGAGATGAACCACAGCCTTGGCTGGGAGCAAAACAATAGAGTGATGAAAAAAAAAACTGCTTGGCCCTTTTCACACAGACAGATCAGAACAGTCACATTCAAACTGTTTCATGAAAACTACCTGAATTACGCAAGTTAGAAGATGCAAGAATCCAGCAAACGGCCCACAAACTGTCTTTTCTAACAAGGATGTTTCCTGTAACATCATGACACATATGCAAGAAAAACAAAAGATTTGGGCTGCTGACTAAGTAAGCCACTGTCATTTCCTGTTTTTCATTCAACCTACCATTGGGTGGAGCATTTGACCTTTGAGGTCAAGGTTGTCTAACCACACGACAGAACACATTTATAGAGTTATTAAAACAGAAAATCCCCAATTTACATTAATTTGTGTAAAAAGCGGCACAGTTGTGGATGGAAATGACTGACAGGTATCTTGCAGCTGAGCCTGCTCACTGCATGACCTAATACTAAATGGAATAGCTGTAATTTTGCATGAGTAGTAGCACATGAGGGTATATTTAGCTGCGGTTGGGGACCCTGCACGCCCCCTGAAGTAATTTTCACGTCTGAACCGCAAACACTGAGAGTGGATTTCCTGCTCCTGTTTCAGTCTGCTTCTTGAGTTAGAGTAAATGTATTGAGAGAAGCATGTGCCAAATATTCCACTCACCATTTATCTATAAAGTTCACCATTTAACAAAACATGGACTTGATTGAAAGAGAGATGGAGAGATTAAGAGTCACCTGTGACTCCTCTATGCAATAACAGTACTTGTAATGAAGTGCCATTTTAGCCCCTAGATGACCCTTCTCTTCCCTTTAATGAGAGCTGCTCTGCACACACACAATGACTGACAAGCAAGACTTCATGACTCCCTGATCAGGAAAAATAAAACATTGTTTTGAGGGCACATTACATTTCTGCTTAACTAGGACCAATTCTGCATAAATAATAAAGAATTAAAATCATCACCTTGCTAAAATAAGTAATTTTTTTTGCATACATTTTTTTTTGCCCAATTCATCTAGGCAACTATTTTAGCAAGGTGACGATAAGTTCCATGGGCAAATTTGTGATTTTCTCCTGAAATTTAGTTTTTTTTTTTTTTTTTTGTAGCGCAAATTACAATTTTCAATCTATCTGTGCCTGGTGTGTTCAATAGGCAGACTCCGGTCTGGATACAGACCAAGATGATGTTTCATTCGGACCCAGACCTGTCCAATCGTGGGTAACAATCTGCGTGCTAATCATCCGTCAGCTGTCTGATATTTTCACGCAGCACAACAGACTTTTTCATGCTTTCTAACAGCTATTTTCATGAACTTCCGTGCACTGCTCAGTCGCTCAGGACCTCTTGCATCTCCACGTCCTCCAACCGTAGCTGTATCAAAGACGATGTTACAGCCTCCGTTCAAGTCAGATATCATGAATTAGTTTAAAGACGATGTTACAGCCTCCGTTTAATTTAATTTAATTTAACCTCTGTTTAATTTGTCCTGAAATGGTCAAACACTGACAATAAAACAAGTGTACAAGTGCACAAGTTCTGGAGTCTGGAGAGAAAGTGAAACTAAGTTACTCAGTTTGGGCATCTGAGTCAGCCGCTCAACAGTTAAATGTAGGCCCATTCTTTTTTTCTTTCCACCATGCATATGGACTGTAGTTCACTACTTTCTTGCTTGCTTGATTATTGTACATCGCGTATGTCCTTGTATCAGCCATGTGTTCAGTATATGCATACTGAATTGTGTAGATTTTGCATAGGCCCGCACGAATTAGACATCCATTAAAACCGAAGACATTGCAGCAGAAATCAGAATCAGACAAACTTTGGTGTGCAGACCCTGTTGACTTATATTTAAATACATCTACTCTACCCCTGCACATCCATGTCATCATTGAGTTGTTAGTTTTAAATATCCCAGAAACCGGTTTGTTTTTAATGCAGTGACATCTGAAGCCCTAAAGCTGTACGAACGTTGTCATAATGAACTCAGATAACCCGTTTGAATGGCAGTTAATGCAAGTTCTACATCTTCACAACAGAATTCTGGAATGACTTGTAAAAATATTTTACTCCTCTGAAGTTACAAATCTGAAGTGCCTCCACGTGTGAAAATAAACGTCAAGGTGTGTAGAAACACTGGACAAAATTACAAGCTTTGGTCATAAAATCCACAATACTTTGTCAAGGACAAAATGTGGAAAGCAAAACACTACCAGGAGAAAACAATAGTTTGTTATTTTCCTTTAATAACAGGTTCTGGTTAACATAAAACATACTTGTAAAATAGATTTCATTTTCAATGTAATGCAAAAACTATACAGTATATACAGTTTTTTTTCTTCTTTTCAAAAAGCAACTGTACACTAGTATCTCCACTGTAGTTGTCAACTGTAACAAAATGGCGCAATATATTGGCATGTATATGCAACAAAAAATAATTTAATGTGCCCCCTGAAATTTCTTTTTTAAACAATGTAACTCAGTGTGAAACGAATGTAACCATTTCAAGATAAAATGTAGATTTTCTGATCTACCAAACAAAAAAAAAGATACTGGGAAAAGTTGGTTTTCAATAACTTCATCAGGCTAATCAAGTCTGCTGCTTAAAGAACACAGCTTCTCCAAAGGTCAGCATTAAGATGGTCCACATTTTCTGTGTCTGTATCCAACTGAGATACAAACATAAGCAACTCAAAGCACTCACTCATGACTCCAACTCCTTTTTGGTCTTTTTTGTTTTTAAGTTGGATGTCTGATTGCATCTTGGTAGTTTTCTTGACGTTCACAAGAAATATCCAACTGAATATCCAAGTGGTGTAACATCCACTAAAAACACATTAGTGCAGCATGGAAGGCTCATAGGCATAGGACTTCCTCCAAAGTGGCCACAAAAGGGACTATTTAGCAACTATTGCTACTCAGCAACTACTGGTTCAGAAAGCCATGATCTCTCTGTCGCTCTCTCTCCACCTGTGAGCATGGGCACCCTCTCATTCAGAGAAGAGAGTGAACACTATCGTGGGAATTACAAAATAAGTGCTTTATGCAGCCAACCTTTTACCCTCCTCCCTCACCAACCCAAAGGTTCAGTCAGGCTCCCTGCCTTGCTCTGCTACCAAAAGATTCCAGAAAGCTAGAATCTTTGCTGGTGCTCTAGTTCAGCACTCAACAGCATAGCCTTGGGGCTACGCCTGTCGTCTGGAGGGTGAGAGCTATGTGTATGTATGTATATGTATGTGTGAGTGTGAGTGTGAGTGTGTGTGTGTGTCATGGCAGGAGAACAGGAGAGAATACTGACTGACAGATGATGGGTGGAAGTGTGTTTTGACGGCAGGGTTCTAAAACGGGCCCAGCATCGCCCTGGCATTAACCATGGCATCATGGTGGTGTTGCCCTGGCTAGTGGGCCCTAGTTCTTGAAGGCTCCACAGCGGCTGGCCCGGCTGATGAACTCCTTCAGCATGTGGCCGTCAATCTGCCAGAAGGCGGCCGTCTGCGTCACCTCTGTCAGGTGGTTCACGCAGAACTTGAAGCAGAACTCTTCCAGGTCCTCCACATAGACACACATACAGTACACATGCACAACACACACACATCAGACAGAAACGCTCTGCTGCAGTTAACCATCAACAACAAATTACTCTTTTTACTGCAAACTTCACGAAAGCAGATAAAGTAACACGAGTAGGTGGTCACTAATAAAATCAAGCAATTCACTTAATCTGACTCTAGGTCTGTTAATCGTGTACCTGTGCATTTCTTTCCATTTTTCACCAACAATCATAAGCAAAATAGGAGTATCATTTCAGTAAGTAAAATACTTAAAATATCTTGTACACAAGATAACATAGAGGAGGTGGACATGTAGCCATACATTTTCAAAAGACAGAGGCCTAATCTAGTTGTGCCTCTCTCACTGAACATGGCTCTGCTGTGCTGCTTTGTAACAATAGACATCAAGATTGGAACCATTTTTTGATGCAGTGGATGAATTAACAAAGAATCTAAATAAACACTACACACAAACACACTAAAATACATCAGCAAAACACAATGTGATGTCAACTTAAATAGCTGGTAGCAGAGCTGTTAAATGGAAACAATAGAGCCCTACAGCTACAGACACCCTATACCACAATGGTACTCAGCCTCCAGTCTCCAACCAAGGAACTAAAGAGTTCCTGGTCTATTCTGGATCTGCTTTTAAGGCGTAAGTGTTGTCAATCTACCTTGGATCTAGCCGTGGTGTGGACTCACCTCTGCATCATAGCGGATGGCAGCGGAGAGCAGGGAGAAGGCGTTCTCTACGGTGATGCCTCTCTTGATGATGTGTTGGCACAGCCGCTTGAGACGATTCTCACAGTAGGAGGTGGCCAGGTCCAACAGCCCTGCAGACACAGACAGGCTTTACACACACGCTCACACACACACACACACATGCACAGGCATCCCTTTAACCGAATGGTTCTTTGGGGTTGCAGTCAAGGCACAGGTCTGACCCCCCATAGAACCAGATTGCTGGGCTGACTTCTCGACACTCGGCTCACCACACTCCATCAGCCCCTCACATGAACTCTGCCTCATGATTACCCTCACATTAAATGCATCATAGTTACCAGACTGGTTGAGCTCAGTGGAAGAGCCATGAAAGGAAGAGCACTTGTATGTACACACTGGGCCATCAGCAGACCCAGAGCACAGGCTCTCATTCATCACCTGCATCAGGAGGTTATTGCCTCATTTCACACAGCCCTCAGCAGAGGTTACAAGCCACCACCAAACACCCAGACTAGCTTGTCAGCTCATGCTAGCTTGGCGCCCCGAACCTTGCTCCTATTTCACACTCAATTGGGATCGTCTGATGAAATACTTGACCAAATTGGTCCAATATAAAGTTATTATGAGCCAGATTAAACCAGCAAATGATAAAATAACATTGTAATGATGAGGTTAGTAAGATCACTGCACTATATGATGATATTAATGGATTCTGCAGTCTAGTGCCAAGTGGAAAAATCATTACTGTGGATTGCCTAGGACACTGCTAAATGTAGTTCACAAGTGGAACACTAGTCCATGAACAGAAAAAAAAATTGCTCATTTGAATTAGCCAATAAACCCTGGTTACCTTAAAGAGCAGCCTTTGTGTACTTGATCGTCATCGTGATCTCAGATCAATGGGAGCCTCTAGTAGGGTTGTACACTTAATGGAATTAAATGAATGCCTTATAACTATTATGGTAACTACATAATCGTAATGCCATAATTACGATCATCACGCGGACAACTCCAGCTTCAAAATCACTGTCCTGTTATGTATTTGTTGTGATAATATAAGGTATGCCTTTGTAGCAATGGTGTCAGTTTTATTACTGTCATTAAAAAAATCTGCTGTGCCTTTAGGGACCTAATACAATATTAAATATCATTTATTCAATGCCTAAATAATGTGTTTGTCCAGGATGGTTGTGTTTTCAAATTAAAACTATTACAAATTAAAACTAATAGTAGCCTGTTGATTCGGGAGATGACATGCGATAAAGTTTCTGGATGTTACGCTATCATGTGACAGCTCAGAAGGGAGAAAGAGAAGAAAAGATATGGCAAGCCACACATCAAGCGAGTTGGTCGCAAAAAAAATTCTGCAATTTATGTTCCCATGGACCGCATGTGATGGAAAGAGCTCACTGAAGCCTTATATCCCACAAGGGACGAAGAGGAGTAAGTAAGTACATAACGAGCAGAATTTCGTTATTTCGAGAATTGCGTTCTCAGGATAGGATTATATATGCCCATTTTCAGTTATGCCTTGTTATTTATTGTTTTGTTTTTCTTATTTGATAAGCCCAAGTACTGGATGCTGTAGAGCTGTGCTTTTAATGTATTTGATTTCTGTTGATTTATGTTGAAAGGTTCTAAAAAATGAACCAGCAGACAGTAACCTACCCGTTGTGGTCTCAGGATACACGGTATAGCACACTTTTCTGTCACTTTTAAAAAATATATTTGTTAATAAAAGTTCTTCATATTGTATATGTTTTGTTATTTCAATATTCTTATTTATAATGTTATTTATTCAATATTCTGTTTCGGCACGTTATCGGCGCAAGCTGACATCTTGGCAACTCCCTCTAAGCCCAACAAGTTATTTTTTAATTAGTCACGCTAATACCATACACCCCACGAAAATGTGGAGAAAGTTTAAAGGCACTGAAATTTGGATACTGCCCCACCTTAGTCTACAAGGGAAATCTCTAATCAGCTGATCCATATGGCTGAAATTGAACTAAGGATCAGCTGACTTATTTATTTTGTGATGTGACAGCCCATGTAGGCTTTGTTCAACTTTGCCCATTTTTAGTGGCTTTTTAAGTGCAGAATTTACAAGGGTACAACCTTATCCCATGTTCATGACAGCTCTGTCACCATGCACAACCTCTCTTAATTCAACAAACCCAAGGTAAAAATGGTTTTCCATTCCTTGTTCCCCTTCAGTTTAGAAAATGCATACAGTTTCCAAAGTCATTAAATAATGTCAGATACTCATTTCTCAACACTGGCCAAACTACTGTACTTATGGTAGCCAGTACTACTTTCAGAGGACAAATTTGAGGCAAAGTTGGATAACAGGTTATTTTACCTAATTTAGGAGTGCTGGTTTTTAATATTTTGATTAAGATTCAAGATTGTCTTTATTACATCTTATTATACTAGTATAAGAGAGTAAAATTTACGACTATAGGGGGAGCGTTGAACACTTTGATATTGCTTGCCAGATAGTAGCAGCTGAAACGGCAAAGACTAGGATGGCTGGAGTTCATACTGATACTTTTGGCCTTTCTGATGCATCCATTGCCTGTTATACAAGATCTGGATGGAGGGCAGATCACATCCACAGATGCCTTGTGCTGTACGCACAACTCTTGCAAAAAGTTTTTAATTATTTAGAGATATTATTAGATAAAGTTGCATACTGGTATATCTGCAGTGTGGATGTTCTGTTATATCTCTTGGAATCACCCAATAAATCTGCAAATACTACCAACAACCTAAAAAAATTTAATTTCTGCAATGTTTTTATAATAAAGTGTTGTATAATTCAGGCTATGGATGCTATATAAAACAAACTCAAAACATCGTCAGTACTGTATTTTCCCTAATTATAAATCACAGTTAATATATTCATTTTGCTAAATAACAGCAGTACTTGGGGGCGGCAATTTTTTCATAATTCGCACTGATCAACGTTTAATAGATGAAAGCAAACATCTGGGAACTTTGCCATTATGATGTGGTTAATACCCCTTAGCAGGGTAAAGAAAATAGAAGCTCACCATTCTTTTAAATTCACAGGGCATAAAACAATTTGATATAACAATTTTAAAGACTTGCTTTCATATAACTGATTGGTGCTCAGAATATATACATTAGCAGCCAAATTCACCTGCCATATCCTAATGTTGCTGTCTAACTCCTCTCTTTGCTAACATTTAGCATTAGCTCCAGTTAGCTTGCTAAGAGGCAAATTGGGTTTATCAGTGTACACAGAAAACTGGCTGACCTTAATTCTTAAACATAAGATTGTACGGACATGTTAAGTGTGAAACATGTCATGTGGGTAAATTCAGATGCAACCAATGTAGGTGGCATTTTGAAGGTTAGCCTGCTACAAAATATCAAACGTCCACAGGCAAAAATTCTAAGATGGGTAAGTACTGATGCTTCCATTCGTCAACTGAAAATGTGCATAATCTATACATCAATGTGTAGTTTATATTTCTTTGACATAAACAGTATCATGTGGATTTTATTCTTGTTGGCTAACACATGCAACTTTTAAAGTCATAACTGCTTAAGGAGCTCCATTTGCATTTGATTCAACATAATTAATCCATTCAGTTTACCCTGATAATGAGCGTGTCTGCCCCTAGCCACTGTGCATGACGTGACATTGCCATTATGGATTCCTCCTTTAGGAAATCTCTCTAGAGAGCTCTGGGCTCTCTGTTTACAAGGTCAACCATACTAAGCAAGCAAGCAGTATTTTTGTAAATTTTTAACTACAGAGCTGACAGAAATGTGCGAACAAAATACAAATAAGTTGATTTTGTCTTATTCATCTATATGACCACACCATCTTATGAGTAATTAGAATAAATGAAAGTGATAACAATAGACAAGAATCCAGGCAGCTTCATGGTCATGTGGTGAATGCTAACGGTAGCTAACATCAGTACAGTCAAGAAGTTAACACAAGCAGATAATGTTCTTGATGAGTATTTATGCTAAGGACGTTGTTTTTCCACATCAATTGGCAAACATGTTACATGCCCATCCGATTGGCATTTTAATCGATCTGTCTTTGTGTCTGATGCTCACTTCAGTCATTGCAACACATTTTACCTAGCACGTAGAAGCTGGCTGTAAGCTACGTCTCAGACTACTAGTTAAAGTGGACATATTATACTTTTTTTCCAACAAGTTAACATAGATCTATGAGCTTCATATACACATCTCTGAAGCATCTTGCTGAAACTACCTCTCAGATTTGGCATTATCACCTGCATTTTTCCTATTCTGTTTCTGTCCCCTTCAGAACAGGCTGTTTCTTATTACTATTCCAGTCTCATTAACATGCATGAGGAAATGCAGTGTTCTCATTTCAGTTAACCAATGAGAGCATGGCAACAGGTTGCGACTGTATACACAGATGAATCCCATCTTTCCTGTGTGAGAATTTGGCTAGTCTGATGAAAATTAGCTATCTTTGCTAGCTCAATTAAATAGTGACAGTGGCTGATAGCACTTAAAAAACGTCTTAATTTTGTATGTACCTCCATCAGCCCTAAAGCACACTGCCATGAACGATTTGATTTGAGCTACTAAAATGTGATCGTCGTCATATATGGTTAAGCTTAACACTTTAGTGCTACTAGTAACGGTGCTGATCCAATCCTTACTGATATGGTCAAGTTCTTTAGATTTCTTCGAATTAGGCTTGTAAGATTAGTTTGCTAGATGTTAGATCATTAACCTTTGTCTATCTCACACCAAAAGTTGTCACTTACTGAATGTTTGAATGTTTTAATTTTCTCTGAACCCGGCGAAAACTGCCTCAAGATATTTTCAGAAGCAACATTATATTCTGTATTTCTTGTCACAAATGATGTGTCAAATAAAAAATAACAACATGAGGGTGAGGCATCTCTTGTATAAACATAAGATATTGTTCAAAGATCGGTTTTATGAGGAAATTCTCTTACGTGACCGAATGCCAGACGAGGATTGAGGGGAGGCATAAGGCTGAGGACATTCACAGATTAGTTTGCTCTCTCCACTTTCTCATTTATTTGTCATGTTTGTAGCTTGGATTGATGCAGGATGCTGACAAGTACCTTTTATTTGGCCTGTTTGGGAGGGATATGTAACTTCAAGCATATCAGAAGGGAAATAACAAACCATAACAAACCTGGTACTATCTAGTATCAGAGAACTGAGTAAACCTGCTGTATCTGGTGGGTGGGGTGAATTTCCAGGGGATGGTTTTGTGAAGACGTAATAGTGGAGGATTAGATAGAGCTCTGAAGTCTGAGGGCTGGCGCTGAAGCTTGGCGACTATTTCCAGCTCAAAGTACGAGAAAAATATTAACAATCTTGATTAATTAATACTGGTTCCTTACCTATAGTGTAATGATGATAATATATGTGAATTAATACATTTGTAAAGAGATAATACCTAATGTAAATAAATTACAAAATTGTTGTGAAATAAATAATCGATCAGGGAAGTTTTATAGAGATATCTCATGCTTTGATTTTCTACCCTACTCACCTGTAATGCCTTACCCATGGAGACTTATGTAATTATGTTAAGGATGCTTAAACTCAAAATTCAGCTTGGTTGTGGAGAAAATTCAGCTTGGATGTACAGAAGGCTGTTTACTGGCTTTTCCTCAAGTTTGCACACAGAACTTTTTCTCGCTCTTTTCCATAGAATAGGTTCTGGTCTATGACCAGCAGACAATTGTTCTGAGGAACATGACTAAATTAAGTGGAATGAAAATAAAGCATTGGAAAACTATCCATTGTCAACCCAAAGCACCTCAATCTGCCCTTGCTTACTGCCTTGATGACTAGTGTGAGGTTGGGTGACTTTAATGGCTTGAGAGACTGGGAGCATCAAAGATGGATGTGTGAAGGTCATCAGGTCTTAACCGTAAGGTGGAGTCACACACTATTATTTTTGTGGTATTCTGAAGAGGTGCTGAGGCAATATGCATACTCATCGCAGACAGCAACAACTTGGGAGTCTCTAGCTTTTGTCAGTCTATACACACACACACAGTCTCTCTCTTTTCCTCCTTTCCGGACACACGCAGACACATGTGCACACAGAAACCTTACCAATGGCGTCCTCTGGTGGCAAGTCCACGTTGTCTGTGTAAAGGAACTCCAGGAAGGAGCGGTAGACAGGGTAAGAGAACTGGTCAATCTCAATCACCTCCTTCATGTCCTCGTTCCAATGCGACTGGAACATGGATCTGAAGTGCTCACACCTGCAGTTAGGGCAGCACACGTCAATTGCTGCAGCCCTCACTTAGGAGCATAATTACATAATTATTATAATTAGTGCATGCTTGGATGTGATTCCCCTCAGATCATGTATGGCCATACTGTCCCCAACACTGGCTGGGTAATGTGTGAATGTGTGTTTGTGCGGGCGTGTGCGTGTGTGTGTGTGAGTGTGTGTTTGTGAGTATGTGTGAGAGTGGTCACCTGATCTTTAGCACAGCTTTGTGTACATGAATGTACTTTCCATCAACACTGAACTTCAGGTCGGATGTCTCAGGGCTGTCAAATTCCTTCTTTAGGGACTCCGCAACCGTCAGGAAGTCGTCATGCTCTACAGACAAACAAACAGGAAGTGATGTCACATCTAAATCTGTGGGTAGCAGTTTACTAGAGAAATCTGCAGGAGTTGCCATTGAAGCTGAGTGGCAGTGATATGTATGTGTGGTGGTGTTTAATGTGTCCCATGTTCCCTGGATTCTCCCAACAGATAAACAATAGAAAAAGCACTGCACATAAACACTACCGCACCACATATAAACATGGAAAAAAACAGCTCCCTTTTCTTCGTATATATATATACACAGTATATATACATAAAGACAGACAAACAGACAGACACACACACACCCACACACAGGACTTACTTACCCATTGCAAGCAGCCTCCACATGACAGAGGGGGTGGCAAAGCAGGCAAAGACATCGTCAGTGCAGGTGAAGTGGGTGAGGTAGGGCAGGACGATAGCCTGGCCCCGGCACTGGCCCCACATGAACACCTGTCCACTCTGGGTCTTAGCTGCTGATGTGTGTGTGGAGTGGCATGCTGCAATTTCAACGATCCTGCACAGAGCACCAGCATCAGCAGAGAGGGGAAGTTTACATAACAGCGTATGGAAATACAGTAATCATGTGATCATTGGTTTATGAAGTAAAATGTGTGTGTGTGTCTACAGAATATATGTATGTCAAGGTCTCACTACTGATAGAATCACACATTTAATCCACATTTCACAAAGCTGTGTACATGTGTGTTTAAATTCTGACACACAAGGTCATTCCAACACCCATCTCCCACAAAACAGGAAGCTGCTGAACAGGAAACATCTAACAGGAAGTGGTCACTGGCACACAACAATGCAGAGTTAGTTTAGTTCATTAGGTCACACAAACATTGCTGACACACAACCTTGAGCATGAATGTGCAATCACACACAGGTGTCTGACATGCATTGAAAGGGCTTCAAGGATTTCAGTTTACTATTCTGAATGCGCATCTGTGAAATTGACAAAACTCAATTTCAGCTTCTTCCTTCTCCTCGGCCCTCTCACTCATCCTCCTTCAGCTGTGCTCCACTGAAAGCTACTTCCTTCAGCGGAAAGTCCCCATCACCCATTGGGGCCTCCGGCTTACTCTGGAGCTTAAAGCAACAGTAAGGGGTTTATGCCAGAAATAAGACAGCCAACTGTCTACAGAGGCAAAAGACCTGCAAGGGAAAACCTTTGAAAATGCCCAGATAAACTCATAAATTTGCCAGCCTACCTTTTGCTATCACACTGAAAATTACGCAGTTCAAAAGATTTTCATACAGTTAGTTACATCTTATGTTCTGACTTACACCACACGTGACACTGGGCAAATTTCAATGTGAAGTGCAAAGTAGAACTCCGTCTGGGTCCGCTCAGTGATGATCCATGTTCTGTGGCTAGGCATTTTGCCCATTAAACAAGACCTCTGACCCCATTAGGGCCTGTGGTGCACCCCATGACCCCTCACCTCTCCTTCTCAGTCATGATCTGCACAGGGCTGAGCTGGTTGCTCTTATTGCCGGTGCCCAGCTGCCCGTAGGTGTTGGCCCCCCAGGCATACAGCAGACCTTCATCCGTCAGGGCCAGTGTGTGAGCATAGCCAGAGGCAATCTGGGGAGCAACACACACCACATACATCAGAGAAGAGAGATTTCGAATTACATGATTAAGGATCAGAGAATCGATCAAAAAGACCGACTCATTTTCATGAAGGACCAGGGCAAGCCAAAGCGCTTCCCCAGTATTAAACACTGAGCCCCTGTCCACTGTTTCTATTAAGACCTGTAATATCAACTGTCAGTTTTTAGATTTCTCCAGGTTTATCGTTATGTTGTCACAAAGCTATTACATACCTGCTGTGGGCAAAAGATCTACAGGCCACTTTCTAAAGATGTGACATGTTACAAGATAGGGGTGGAGAGAGCGAGTGAGTCAAAAGGTTACTGTGGCAATCCTCACCTGCAGCACACAGTAGCCCTGCAGAGCAGCCACTCGGCATGGAGTCAACTGGTTCCCGTTGTTCCCCAACCCCAGCTGTCCATTCCCATTGTAACCCCAGCCATACACCTGCAAAGGGATAGAAAGAATTAAGTAAACGTTTGAAGCGCATTTGCACAAAATTTGCAAAGAGCCGATCTCCAAATAGTTTCGTTTTCTGAGCGCCACTGCCTTTTTTCAAGAGCGCGTCTGAAGCCACCTAAAAAAAAGCACAGTACCCAGCACCTTTTTGGGCGTTTTTGTGTGGCCGCTCCAAGCTAAAAATATTTAATACATTTTTCAGAAAGGCGCTGCAACGTCACTGCTAATATGCTGTAGCTCAACAGAGTAACATTAATTATAGACAGAGCTCCATAGACAGCAGAAATATCTTTAGTTTGGTGTTTTCCCAATTGTTTTTACAAAGGTAGTGAGAACTTGTATCTGTACAATTTAAAAGCCTGTTTGTTTTGAGCTAAGGACATGTGTCCTGTGATTTTGAAGGAGTCTGTCAGCAAACTATCTACATCCAAGATGTTAACAAGCTAACTACCCCAGCAATACTGCTGTCAAGCTACTGTTGCCATAGAAACAAACAATATCTTTTTTGAGAAAGCACTGGATCAAGCGTGTCTCTGCTAGAAAACAGCTCTATATGGACACAGCCCCTCAACTCAGCTAAGATGCAGACTTCTCCCCATTAGTGAGCATTACACATATAGACACCTGAGTTTGATAGTACTTGCGAGCTGAAGCTTTTGCTGTGCATTCTGTGCATTTCGATGACAACCAATATGTATATTAATATATTAGGCCTTTAAGCCTTTAGATGTCTAGACACGCATGGTGAATCTACTAAGTGTGAATCTAAGTGTGCATGGTAAACAAAGGGAAAGCGACAGAGAAAAACAGAAGACCACTACCTTTACCCCTCTCGGTTAGAGTGTGTTTATATATGATTAATTATGTGTCGTTTATACAAGAACAATAAGAACAATACATTTTGACATTTCAATACAAATTGTATTATTGTCTAATGTGCGCATGTGCTTATTTTTGGAGACATTGGAAATAAAGCACCCAAACTAGACGGCATCACAGCATCAGAGCCTGGCTGGACTGTTCAGTTTTCCAGTCTACATTTAAATAGCCTAAGCCCCACTATGGACGGACTGCGGTGAACCAGCCTATAGGCCCAATGTCTGTATTCCACTATATTTTGAACATATTGGCACCATTCGATTCCATTAAGATACCAAGGACATATTTTGTGTTCCTTCAGGTCTCTACTCAGCCACTATTTCACTGAGTTCATTACTGCTGAACTGAAATAAAGGAAAACACCTGTTCTGAGGAACTATTAATTAAAGTGAATTGAAGTTTGGATAAAGTGGTGATTGCATGAATTTTGCCTGAAAGCAATGCAAATGTGTACATTTGGTCACATAGTCCTCTGTTGCTGTAAAAGTGTTACAGGGCATGCACCTCCGGCGCTCTGGCCCTAATTAGTCTAGGCTCACTTGAAAACGTTGTAATGTAATATTTATGGGAAAAGACAACTGTGACTTTGTGCCTAAAAATACATGCAATGTATTGGTGAGAATTTACTGCGTTGTTGTTGAGGCTTGTGAGGTAGTTTTCTCTCGTTTGGTGTGTATGTCAGAGTCCTCCTATCAGCAATGATGTGTATCCAAAACCCACCGTATTAAAAAGACAATGAGCACTGTACCTCCCACCAGGATGCCAGACTGCGGTATTACGCAATGAACCAAAGATTTATGTTGACTAGTAAGGGAAAAAATGTGACTTCAGTTTCATTCAGTTTCGGTTTTGTATAACTTCAAACCTGCAAATGGTGTAACTGCGCTAGAAAGCGCTTGAAAGTGCCGACAGCCTTTATTCACCACACAATGAGCCATTTAACCATTGAAGTGACTACGAAGCTGGTAAACTAACCTAAAAACAGCATCAAATGTTGCCTGGTGTGCCTTTAAGCTGGAGATTCACACAGGCTGCACGCATAGTGCAAATTTCCCCAACCCAAAACCCTTTGGCCATCATCCAGATACATGCTTAGCTTAAGTGGATTTCCACTGGGAGTCAGTCAGACAACAGTGCTCGGATGGCGGTGTTTTAAATACAGTGGTGAATTAAGAGCGTGCCGCAAGCCTCTGAAGCATAGCCCCGGTGTCCCCACTCGACCTTTGGGTTCCCCTGCAGACAGCCAACCTTTTCACCTATTCAACAATTGGCTCACCTCCCCGTTATCCACCACAGCCATGGACGACGTCTGGCCACAGGTCATGCTAACCACATGTTTGTTCTGGAGGCAGTTGGAGACCTTCCGAGGTGTCGGCTGATTAGCAGTGGAACCGGAGCCCACCTGGCCACAGTTGTTGTAGCCCCATGCATACACCTGCAACAGTAGCAGCAGCACCACCAGTCAGCTGAGGACCAGCAGACAGTTGAAAAAACAGTCATACCAATGAACTAGTCAACACATCAACCCCCACCTCGACACACAGACACACACACAATTTCCTAAACAACAAGAAATTATTCCAGAATTTCCTATGGGATAGTAAAAGTATCTATCTATCTATCTGTTAATCACACACACATAACACACAAACTTTCATGAAAACATGACAAATTTTGTTCAAAGATTTACACATCACCTTGTAAATTTTTAACCTCACTCACATTTTTCCACTGAAAAAAAAATGAGTGGGCAGTGATGCAATACCAACAATCAACTGACAGATTGATCCATCCTGCAGGGAAACTTCTTAAAATTTAAGTTTCATAAACGTTCATTCTTTTGTTCTGTGTATCATTAGTGTTAGTCCAACATGGGGCATGAGGCCACCATGATGTAAGCAGCAGGCAGAAGAATATGGGTCTTTATTGGGATGGCAAGGGGGGGTTGGAACAATAGTGGTGGATTAGCACAGCTGGTCACATGCTGCCCGCTGCTGCCACGCTAAGCAGCTAAAGCACCACCACACCAGTCCCAATCCAACTCAAGCCACTTACTATGCGCCTAACCTACATTTGTATTGCCGTTTCACAACCCTTCAGAAGAAGGGCTGCCAAAAAGAGGGAAGGTGGCCGCTTTCAAAAGCCTTCCAGGAAGTTAGCCATTCATTCCCACTGAAAGATCCAACATTCATATTCAACATGTGGCCTGTACAAGGCACTTCTCAACAACAGCTCTGCATACTGCACAATACTGACATTTCACCACGCAAAAACTTGTGGGACTTGGGCACAAGCTGATATTTGCTTTTGCATTTCAACCACAGACCAAGCTGCAAAGTCAGTGCAACTTCTGCTCCACACACAAGAGCAAAGAGCCTCTCACATCTACAACAAAACACTGCAGCAGCAGTAGCAATATAGCTTTCTTCAAATGTGCATCAGTAGACTGTCTTGCCTCTAGCCTGCTATGCTTAAAAGACCAGCTCATAACAAGGCAATGGGAGCTGCAGTCCTCCACCACACAACTAGAGCAATAAGTGAATGTCTGATCTCACAACCCTTTGGGCAGAGAGGACCCAGAGGTTCACAGGCCTATCGTGCGTCTTGACACCAGAGCACTTTCACTGGATTCACTTGTGGCAAAGACTGCGCTAATCCAGCAGGTCTGACTTGCACAAAGCTGCCAGTAAGATATAAATAACGCCCTAAGAAAGCCAACTAGAGAGCAGCAAGCCTGTAATACCAACGCAAAAACCAGCCACCTGCTAACAAATCCCAGTTTATGTTATTTACTTGAATTCATCGAGGCTGTGCATGCAAGTCCCAGAGTTGATTTACTTCAGACACTTACAGAGCAGCGTATGACTCACGTGTTGGTGATTATCTGATATAAACCTTTTCGGTAAAACCAATCAACCTCACCAATTTATTGCTGCCTACTAACACAGACTTTGGAACATTTTAAAACTCTGCAGCGGGGAGCAGCTGAGCAAGGACACAGCATGCTCTAATATCTAAGCATTTGCCAGTACTCTTGCACAGAAAAAGATCTCCGTGAGCGGAGTTGCAAACAAACAAATCTAACTTGCTCTCACACACACACACACACACACAGGCCTCACCTCCCCTTCAGATGTAAGAGCCATGGAATGATGCGAGCCACAGACGACCTCTGTGATGCGTTTATTTTGAAGGTTGGTGGTCACCAGTACCGGCGCCACACCCTGATTCGTTGTTCCATTGCCCAGCTGGCTGTAGCCATTGTGGCCCCAGGCATACAGATCTCCATCTGCCATAAGAGACAATTATATGAGATAGACCCTTATGTACAGACCACTTCAGCCCAGCAGGTGGCACTAGTGAGTGACTAATCTTGTTGAGGCGGTACACAGGGAGAGTTAGTTTATAGTTGGGCAATAACTGTGTGGTGGGCTGAATGATTACAGAGACACTGATATCCTGATCCTAGTATCCACTCAAAAGGTCAAGGGAACAGATGATAGAGGCTTAGGCAGACACTGCTTACAGCTGACTGGAGGCTGGGCTGAGGCCCAGGTAAGACAGAGAGAAGAGGTGAGGGGGAGGAGGAGAGTTATTAAGAAGAGGAGAGAGGAAATGAGAGCGCATGAGAAGAGGAGTAGAGGAGTGGTGTAGAAAAGAGTAACAAGAAGGAGAGAAGAGGAGAGGAGAGAGAGTCAAGGGTAGATGGGGCTCTTACCCTCCGTCGCCAGTAACACATGAGGCCCACTGCCGTAGCTCAGACTAACCACCTTTTTCCCACTAAGACAATCCAGTTTCTTGGGCACGATGGTGCTCTGGCTGTCACCGGTGCCCAGGCAGTTACTGCAGTTGAGCCCAAACACAAACACCTGCAGGTCAGAACCACCAGACATGGTGTTAATCGGGCCGCATGGTGCAAACAAGCACCTTGCAAGTCAAACAACCAGATATGAGGTTAATGATGATGAATATGTCAACAACTGTAAATCAAAATGAACTGGGGTTAATGGTGTCTGATGAGGTATATTCTTCCTCACATCACCAATTTATGGATACTTTGCCAGATAGATGCAACTACCACTTCACCATCTAGCTTTGAGTTGCATAATGGGGAGAATTAGGTTAAAGCTTTGAGTAAAAGCCATTTCTGGCTCAGTGGCAGGGTGTAAAAAGAGGCCAAGGACTGGAATTCTGGTTGTTCAATTGTACAGGGTGGCACAGGATTTCAAGCGTGTTGAGAGCTTTGAGTCCAAAAACTGGTTAGCCTTTTCACACTAAACCAAAGAAGCACATCAAGCCATCATCAATCAATATCAATATCTACCAGCCAATAAACTGATGAAAGTCACCAGCCATTCAATAGTAAGTCAGTATTTTTGGTCTGAAACCAGCAAAATTTAAAACTTGACAGCATTTGGCTGGTGGCCGGTGCTTACTTTGACCCATGCTAGCCACGCCATCTCTTTTTCCAGTAACATGTGGGTGACTGACCTCGTCATCGTGGGTGATGTAGATGGCCTCATTGGCTGAGGTGCCAAAGACACAGGCCTGCCGGATGGAGGCAAGCTCCTGGGCAGACATCAATGTGAAGAGGGGCCATTTGCTGACATCCACCATGACTGGACTCTTTAGGGCCTGCCGGGCCGAGGAAGCAGATGGCGTGGAGGGGCCAGCAGTTGCGGGTGCGGGCACAGGCGGAGGCGGGGGCGGAGGCACAGTCGGGCTGAGGATGGGGGTGGCTCTGCAGCTGCTGCTCCGGCTGCTGACACTGGACACAACAAACAACGATCCCACCACCCCATCCCATACACAATCCCCAAAACAACACAAACAAGACACACACGCACAAACCACTGGTCAATCACTGTCAGAGGGAGGCTCTGGGCTAAAGGCTTAGAATGACAACACGGGTGGTCAGAAAGACGCTGCTTGAAAAATCTGTTTACCATGTTACCATAACCATGTACATTCCATGTTGACCATATCATGACTTATACCCTTTCAAGTATCGGCACGTTCTCACGTCATAGCAAAATGGAGTCAACTGTAATTTCTATAAAACGTTAGGAAACCAGGCTAATCTTTAACGTTGTTAAAACATAAAAATGTTAGTGAAGACTGAGATTAGTCGCAAATGGTCTTAACTAGAACTCGGTGTCTAAATTTTTCTCCACACCAATCAACTAATCCACCTACAAAACGGAATTCATGTATATGTAGAGTTAAAAAATAATGAGATGAATCAGGACAACGTTTTCAACAAACACCCTTTAACAGTACAAGGTAAACGTGGCGTAAAGATGCTTGAAATGAATGCTACAACGGCTTATAACAGTTCCCACACCAACAGAAGCATCTGCTGAGTGCTGATCTGCTGAACTGTCGCTCCAGAAGGCTCTCAAAACATGGTCGCCAGACTGCATTTGACATGCTAGTTCATGGTTTTTACCTGTCCATTCTAACGTTATCTGGCCATCCAAAAACTCCTTATGTTTCGCGAGCAGTCACTAACGTTACATAATTTAAGGGACGAAGCCAATGACGAACTAAGACATGTTTTAGCTTAAGAAGTGCCTAGCAGGATTTGGTAATGATGTAGCAGTAAGATAACAACAGGCTGGGTTAACGTTATCAAAAAAATGCAGTCGCAAAGAGAGCTGAAACCGTGTTAGACGTGTACTAACACTATCAACAACACAACACAGAAGCTTGCAAACCAGACAGCCAGCTATACATTAAAGCCGTGACACAAGGTAGGAACAGCTAACGTTATCTGGAAAGTTAACCTTAAAACTACCCAGCTAGCTGAGACTGTTTAATGAATCTCAGTTAGCTTGCCATGTCACTAACCTATATCTGTTCGCATTACGATGCAAGTTAGCAAGGTAGCTAGCACAGGTTATCGTTGTAGCTAATGTTTATGTCACTGACCTAGAGCACCGCTCCATCGCGACACCGGGAAGACTGAGAGAAAAAGAGACAGTTAGCAGTTTTTAAAAGGGTAACTACAGGTAAACCTACCCTAGACACTAGCAATGAGATGTATTACCGAGGCAGACCTCCCG
Organism: Tenualosa ilisha; assembly: GCA_015244755.2. Taxonomy (NCBI): domain Eukaryota; kingdom Metazoa; phylum Chordata; class Actinopteri; order Clupeiformes; family Clupeidae; genus Tenualosa; species Tenualosa ilisha. The sequence goes on along the minus strand of PYXC01000495.1, from coordinate 459,129 downwards.
ATTGTTGACAACTTGCAGCTACTCGCAGCGTCCAAGGCTGCAAGAGTTGTTGATGCGTTTACCATCCACGTTACTGTGAAGACGTATTGACGTCAGTGCCACGCACGACGTCGCCGAATACTGTAAAACTAACTTTAGCCTGGATGTTAGCATTAATAATACAACGATGAAATTTATAGCCTAACATGCCACTCGAAATAGCAATTGTAGGCCATCATAGCTGTTCAGAAAAGCCCAAAGACATGTTTGCCCACATGCTGAAGTTTAACCGCTGTTCACAGGAACTAACAGGTCTATTCAGGTCCAGCAAAAATCAATACACAACCTAATGTTACTGACACTACAACCTTTACAATCCCATGCTGTATTATTGTTCTGCTTTAGAAATACACAGTATCTAAGAGCACTGAGCCACCTGTCAGAGTGAGATCATGTTTTTGTTTTAAAGTTCACTCATCTATCCTAATATTCATGTGTGTGTGCGCGCGCGCGCGCGTGCGTATATATTTCAAGGTTTGCTACAAGAGGTCACATCTCTTGACATAACCATTTAAAATTAGGCCTTTTAACATCAACATATGTAAGCTGTTAAAGCTTAATTGATGATTCTGACCTGGCTATTATTACGCTACCAGTAAGCCATCTCAGCCCAGGTGATGACCGGATGGCTGTCCTTAATTACAGTCTTAACTTTACATGAATGTCTACTTACATATTTTCTATAGCTCTTATTTGGACTTTAGATTAATTAGATGTTTCTCTGTGTTGTTGTTTTATTCATGTTATGACAATGTACACTTGATTACTGAGGTGAAATCACTTATTGCATAAAGTGTTAACAATTATTTGGTGTTGATCCGATATAGTACCTGGTATTTGAAAGGCACTTTTCAGAAATGAATAGGCCTATATTAGCTACAAATCTCTTCAACACTTCGCACTCCCGTGTAAGGAATGTGGAAAGACGAGTTTGACAGTCACATGACATTTCAGAGAGGGGGGAAAAAGACCAGCCCCTATGAGTTTCAGTTCTGTGAAAGACTCATCTGCTTTGCATGCTGTTTGAATAGCTACACTAGGTTATTAGTACAGACAAGCTCTCTTGTAGATGTAAAGGCAAACTGTGTGTGAGGTTATAGCTGTTCCAGTCAAAAGAGGTAAAAACTCAGGCAAGAAGAGCTCACCATGGGTGCACGACTCACCAAGAACCAAAAGAAGCCAGCCCAAGTACTACTGATGGGTTTGGACTTAGCCGGTAAGTCCACTTTGCTTTACCGTCTCCAGCAGGGGGTGATTATGGAGACATCCCCAACAGTGGGCTTTAACGTGGGGACCCTGGAGCTGGACAAAAAGACATCTTTGACTGTGTGGGATGTGGGTGGACAGCACACCATGCGGCCCAACTGGAGGTACTACATGGAGGGCTGTAAGGCTCTAGTGTTTGTGGTGGACAGCAGTGACCGGGCACGCATAGGAGAAGCTCAGAAGGCTCTCAAGAAGGTCCTGGCGGATGAGAATTTGAAGGACGTGCCACTTATGGTTTTAGCCAACAAGAAGGACATGCCCAACTCCATGACCATCCGAGAGGTGTCCAACCAGCTGGATCTGCCCAGTTACAAAGACCTGACGTGGGAGATCCAGGGCTGTAGTGCTCTGACAGGTCTAGGGCTTCAGCAGGCTTTCCTGTCTGTGGCCAAGCTTATCAGGAAAAACTGAATTGGATAGATGTGACATGAGACTGGACATTTGGTTCAATGGTCATGGCACCTCAAACTGAAGGTGAGTGTAATTTCTCTTCGAACTGGAAAAAAAAACTGCAAAGGAAAATATGATTGAAGAGATCATAATCAAAAGACACAGCTTAGACCAGTAAAGATTTTACTCATTTGTTAATTGGACAAAAATAAGCTTCTTTGATGACTGGAAATTCACTTTTCCTGTGAATCAGTGCCAAGTACCATTGTCTCCCTCTGCTTCACTGCTGTTGTGTGAGTGTATCTTGTATTGTGTATCTAAGAGATGTGAGATATTCTCTTCAACAGTAAAAAGCTAAGTAAAATAACACTGAAAAGCTTAATTTATTGAAAGAATGTTAGGAATCCTTACTAGTTCATGCTATGTTTGATAAAACTAAAACTCTGGCCTGTTTCACATAAAACAAAACTGGAATGTTTCTTTCATGATAGAAGGATAACTGTACGTGTGTGCAGATGTGTGGGAACTTACAAAAGATAAGTGATGACCAACCAGTAATATAATTCTCACATCTAGTTCATTTTACAACAGTGGGGTCAGTATCTGCTGTAATGTCCTTAGCAAATGTGTCTCTGGTACTGCAAAACTGCCAGAAATCTTTCATTTTTCTGTCTGGAAAACATAGTAGTTAACTGAAGCAGTCATGTCCTCTTCCTGGAGTCATCTCTTTGGAGGTGGTGGGCACTCTTAAGCACGTGCCAGGATTGCCATAACAGGAGGCCTGGCACCACTATCCAAACCCCATTAAAGAACAAGAGGTAAACCCACAGGTAAAGCCAGTTACTGGTGTTCAAGCTGGGGCTTCCTGTTAACCACTCTGGACAAAAGGTCATCCAACCGCCATAAAGCTCACACACACACAAGGTGATCTGGATGAAGTGTCTGTTTACCACACAAACAAACACAGGTTTCAGGGGTCATTTGACATTTTCCAAGCATTGAAATTAAAAAGCAGATGAGTCACCTATCAATGAGAATGGCGTAATAAAGATCAGACTTTCAGCTGGTTTCTTTAAAGAACTGTGCAACAAGTCTCACTTAAATTGTGCATGCCCATTGTTGATCTCTGGAACAGTTAGGACTGATAACAAAAACTGTCTGCTACAATACAGGTAATTCACATGTATCAATGCATTTAAATTGATCTGATGCAAGGCAGTTTACCGGTAGTGCTTGTCCTTCACTATGGCATAAACCAACAGCAAAGCTAGAAAGCCATCCAGCACCACTGTCAGCAGCTCCAGGGACACAATGGTGGGATCGGAATGCAGCCAGCGTGAATCAGCCTTCCCATATTCTTTCCCTTTAAATAAGAAGGGAAAACACTAGTCTGCAACACAACTACATACTACTACTTCATTCAGTTTTCACAATTCAAACTACATCCACTAGATGTCCTCATAGGCAATCTCAAATAGACAATTACCTAACTGTTCTTAACTGTTCTAAAACACGCCAGCTGCCCTCTATCAGAGACACATATATAGGCACCTCTATGGCCCAGCCTCAATGTCCGTCCTTACAGACTCAGACTTAAGTTCACGCTAGGTTCGCGAGGTTTAGGGGTGTCCCGCTGTCAAGGTGTGGAGTGCGTGAGGGCTCGGTTGCACCTTTTCTAAACTTTTTCCTACAGTCGACATCGCATGCAGACTCAGCCAGCGTTGTGATGTAAAACACTGGAGAGGCATGGAATCGTCAAAGTAGCACCTGTGAAAAATTTGCAATTATCAAGAAACGAATGGAAGCGTGGCTGCAACGTGAGTTTAGTGTTGTTAATTGAAACGATTTATCAATTTACCAATCATGCAAACAGCACGATAAGCGTTAGTTAGTTAGCCAGCGTTAGTCAAGTCCGTGAGGACTCTGGGCCTTGTTCGCAGGGAGGACACTGAAACTCAGCCTATATCTCCTCCTACATGTCAGGTAATTGACCTGACCTAATTGTCCTGACTGTCATAGCTTGATGTGATCTACTCACATAATTCTGAGAAGATGTTGTCAGCGGTTGCCACGGTTCCAACGAGAGACATGTACACAAATGGCCCCTCCTGAGTAAAGGCGATGTGCATAACCAATATCAGCAAAATGACAGTATTTTTACAAAACATCACTGTGTATGGAGACTACTTACCAAAGTGATGTGGACGATTGCATCGTAGAACAACCACACAAGAACCCATCGGTCAGTGATTGAACATTTTATGCCCCATATTTGTGCAAACAAATATCCCGCAGCAAACTGCGCAGCGCATGCCAAAAGTGAATAAACAGTGACATGCGTAAATAGCGCAGGTGAGTCTGACTGTATCGTTTCAACCATTGTTGAGCGTAGGAATTTGCACTCACACACTATTAAATTCAAGTTAATGGACTTTCCTCCGCGTGTTTCACAATGGCCTTATCTCTTTCAGTTGCGCCTACCATAAGCGATTGGCTCCCTGCAAAATCTCTCCACTTCTGGTCCCGCCCATGCGCATACGTCTCCTATCGAAAACCTAGACGCACTGCTCAATATCTGGCGCCAAAGACTTTTGACAGTATTTCGTCACATTACTGCGGTCTACGTTATAGCTCAAAGTAAAGAGCGCCCAATACGCCTTTAAGATATCGCAACCCAGGATCCATCTGCTGTATCTGAGATTCGATTGGCATAAAAGAGAAACTTTTTTGAAAATTTTTTTGAACATATTTCCTAACATTGCTGATATGTCAATAGCTTCGTAAAAGTGTCCTATAGTCTGTAAACCCTGCTCAGGTAGCCTATAGGTGTAAGCCTCCTAATTCAGGGAATATCACACAATAACACGCCAGTGACCTAACCGGAATACAGCGACTAATATGTAAAGGACAATATTCCAGTTGCACACGTCTCCTCCATACCTGTAAACCGATTATTCAGGATCTTGCTATAACCAGACTATTGACCTTATTCCGATTTCGCTGTGCATTTAACCGTAGAGCAGAGAGGGATCTCTGCGTATAGTCAATGTATTCAGGATAAAACTTTAGCTAACTGGGCCAACACCCACTCAAAATCTGAGTGCACCGGCACACCCCTGGCCTTGGCTTGTGCAACACACTTGTAGTGTCTGACAGGATGGATTGATGTTGGCTTATTTGGACTGACACAGTATCCAAGCCCATCTTATAATAGTGACCATTATCATTACAACAGGGCAGAGCACACTAAAACAGATAAATACTAAGGTGTATGCAACAAAACTAATGTGCAAATACCAAATGTTCTCACTGGTAAACAAAATACAGTAAAATATATTGGTACATTTTATGCACATTAGTGCAGAGCTCATATTCACTCAGAATATAAAAGTAGTTTGATCCAGAGTGGGAAACCATGAAAACCAAAAGGTAGAAACACAAAATGCACTGTATGGCCTAATGTATTTAGATACCTCTGATTTCTGTGTAAAATCTTTTCAAATTCTTCTTTGTATCCTCAATGGACAAAAGCATAGCATTCACAGAACCTTTGATGGCATCCCATTAATTCTGTATGGAACTGCCCCACCTCAACCCATTTGAAGCTGTAACATCCTAAATTCATATGGGAAGGCTTTGGAGGGTCTTTGGGATGTTTCTAGTCTCATGAATCACTCTTTCATTTCGTTTCACTTTGTGCAGAGAGTCTGGAAAGCAAAATGTGCAGAAGCAGAAGACATAGGCAACATTAGCCAGGCTAGGATCCCCCCCATCCAGAAAAGCGTTTGTGAGGATATGCACTGGATCATCCCAAAAGCATCCCTTGATGTGGAGATCCCCTTTTTCTTAGACCAAACTCACTTAACCACATATCTAAGAACTTTGCTTTGTCCACCATCAGGAGCGGTAGAAGAGTCATCCAGGAACTGTAATAGCAATCACACAACGACTGGCCATGTGATTGTATTGGGCCCCCTGGAGCAGTATGCCAACAGATCCATCGGCAGCCGTCAGTCGCATCTTGGTCACTTCACAGGTTTTTTATATAACCCTAGCCCCATCTAACATCTGACCGTGTCCTTGAGCTAGACAATGAAGCCCAAGCTGGTCCGAATGTACAGTTGGCACCATCAATGTATGACTGAATTTGAGTGAGGGAAATCTAAGATTTTTACGAGAATTATGCACTTCAAAGCATGACTGTACATCAGTGAATGAAGCAAGGTTTGGGTTGGAAGAATTAGACCGACCCACAGAAAACACGTATGCAAGTCTACCAGAAATCCCTCCCAAAAGAAGGCGAGTTGTTGCAGCTTAAAATGGGTTACCAACTCCATATTTATACTTATTGATTAATGGGATGTCATTGATGTTGCTGTGGGTGTAATGGCAGGCTTTCCAATTCTCTATTTATATAGCAGACTGCAAAAGGTTTGGGAGATGGCAAAGAAAACCTCAGCAGGAAGGAATGACAATACAAGAAAGGAGAAATAAGACACTAACGGGGCAGACTAAGAGAGGTTGACTACAAAAGAGGAGAGAGGTAGAGAAAGAGTTTAATATTAAAATGTCAGTCAGAGGAGAACGGTCCAGAGCCGATGGCTAACAGCAAGTTTATTTTGGTTAGGATCATTGATACAGAGTATGTCCCAGGAGAAAGGAGGGGAGGGGGTTGTGAGAGATGGGAGGGATGGCTGGTATGATCTTGATGGTGGTGAGGATGGCAGTGATGGTTCTGAGAGGGAAAGGGTGCAAGAATGTGTGAGCATGTGTGAGATGGTTCTTCAGTTGGTATGGTGGCCATAGCCATGAGTTGGAGAAGTTGGAATGGGGAGGAGATGAAGGGAGAAGTCAAATACAGGTCAGCCAATAGAATGAGAGTAAAACTCCATAGCACATAGTAAAATCTGGAAGTGTAGCTGAGAGCAGCCCCCCACACTCAATCGCCAAGGAGATGCCACACCCTTGCAGGGTCTCCAAGCACTGCTAAGCTTGAGTGGTTAACTAAGAGACATCTTGGTTAAGTTGTTGCTCAGAAATGAAAAACAAAAGGCACAATGAATTTCAACTCATTATTTTCTTTAATATGCACAAGAGTTGAAAAGAGACAATGAGCCACCTTAAAGAGAAATTGATTCTAAAATTTATAAAAAGATATAAACAATCAGAGGCCAAAATGCTATCTGTCACTTATCATATTTGTTTTTTTTCTCTTAAGCAAGTAAAATCTTGCAACAAGCATATGCTTGTATCCGTTTCTGATACAAGACGAAAAAGAAAAATTCTTACCTTTAAAGTGGCTCTTTTCTATGTGTCTAGATATTTTTCAGGAAGGTACACCTGCTAGTTTTGTAGAGTTTTTGTTCATCAATTAGAAATGGCTATTCCAAGAGGCTCTGGCTGTTTCTCCAGCTCTCGTTCAGTAGTTCACAGCCAAAACATTACTACATTAGTCCAAATGTATATTTATATATTTATATATAGATCAATTTTTTTTCCAAATCCCTTTACAAAGTGAATGCACAGGGAAAACAAAGAAAATGTCCAGTCACAAACAGTGAGAAAGCCCATGTCCAAAGAACGGCGTTCTGTCATCACAAATACGCATGTTACACCAGCATTCCTGGTGATTGCAGACATCAGTAAAATAAGGTTAGCGCCTGCAAGTGTCCCAACCAAAAGACTAGTAGGTGCAGCAGCGGCTTCATAAAAGACCTTACGTGAGCAGAAAGTTGGAGAGTTATGTTTCATGTGTTTGCTTTTTGTTTGTTTATACAAATAAGTTTGTGGCAAATGTCAAAATTAAAAAATGAAGAAAAAAAAATAGAAAAAGACAAAAAAAGCAGAACCCTGCCAACGGGAACGGGTTCCTCCACAGCACAGTGACACAAAGTCTCACTTGCCACAGGCAATAGAGGAATGGGGGGGGGGATGTGCAGAGAATTTAGGATGGGGAGAGGGGGAAAGGGGGGGGGGGGCAGTCACTGTTGCCACTCCAGACTAAAAGCAAAAAGTTTAGAAAAATGTTAATAAAACAAAAAATAAAATAATGTGATTCAAATAAATCCAAATGCTGCAGAAGACTTGTGTTTGAGCTGCTCTCTCATTCTTTTGCCCTTAAAATGAACAGCAGAGAGTTGAGCTCCCTCTAAAGCGAAGGGGGGAAAACCATTTGAAAAGTGGTGTGTACATGTCTGTGATAGGAAGGGGCAGTCTCCAGCTAAGGGGGCTCTTTTCAGTGCAGGTCCAGACAGAAAGGTTGAGGGGGGCCGGGGTTCCTGATGCTCCTCCAGACTCAGCAGTGGTAGTGGTGGAGCAATAGGTTGGTTGTACGTGAGGAGTTGGAGTTTGGGTGAGGGTGGGAGTCTCCCTGGCCCCAGAGGCAGAGATAGGCGGTGCCAGCTGCCCCCAGGCTACCACCAGGCGTCAATTTCCCAGAGTTTACTTCCATCATGTGTGCATGAGTTGGGCTGCTCATCTTCAGAGTGATGTTTGTGTGTTCAAAATCAGAACTGATGAAAACGCTTTCAAAAGAAAATTATCTTGTCGGTGTCGTCTTCCCATCCATTATTTTGTAGTGGAACACAACATCAATTGTTTATTTAAAATTTTTCCATGATGACTATATCAGATTAATCAGATTGATCAGAGATCCTCCTTTCCCAATCAGGGATTAGAGCTCCAAGGGAAACTGGGAATTGTAGGCCTGGGTCTCTCAAAGTTGGGTTAGGGGGTTCTGGGCTTCTCATTTTGGTACACTGTGTGCCAAGAATTAATGTGTTGGAGGGTAGGAGTGAGTGAGTTCAAGGAAGGTCACTGTCTGACGAGAGAGGAAGAGAATCCCTGCCTTCTTCAAAGCAAGGATCTCACACAAGTCTGTCCTTCAAGAACATGAAGCCTGGTTTGTCACAATCACAATTTCTTCTGTGTCTGTGTGTCTAACTTTCATGCACATTGTTTGACTCTGACTCCAGTCTACTTGAGAAAGTGAGTGTGTGTGTGAAAGAGAGAGAACAGTGAAGAACAAAAAAGGAAAAAAAGCAACTTTTTGGCAACTGCAGAGTGACAGAGGAGGCGGGTGGTGATCATATTCAGTCTGTGGTTGGTTTCTGTTTTTTGTTTGTTTTGCGTTCATACGTTCATTCGTTCATTCAGAAGCATCAGAGAGGATGGGTTGTGAAGAGGCTGATCCTTCAGTGCGTGTATGTATGTCTGCATGAGAGTATGTCCAGGAAATCTGGATGTGTTGGCGCAACGTCTTGGGGGCAGAGCCGCAGTGAGGAGCAGGCCACCCCCACATACACACGCGTGCTCACCTAGAACTTGAACTCCTTAGTCTGCAGGTTAGGGGCGGGGTCAAAGTTGAAGGTTCCACCCTGAGTAGCATCAGGGATAAGACTTGGGTCTTCATCGATCTGGAGACACAAAAGCATTTAATGAGGAACCCCGTTCTACCGAAGCATTAGACTGAATTAATACACTTCCATTCACTTTTACTCGGACATACACAGACACAAACACGCACAGGTACACTTAACACTCAACAATTTTTGTTTGTTTGTTCTTTTGAGGAGCAAGAAACACAAAAATGTTACTCTCTTATACTAGTATAATGAGATGTAATAAATCTTGAATCTTGTACAGTCCTACATGGTGACAATAAGAGACATGAAGAGGATGAGCAGGGCAGCATTCATTAAAGGATGCAGAGCAGAGCTACTAACATCGTCTCCTGAGAAGTACTGATCGATGATCTCAAATGCCAATTTGTAGATGTCCTCGTTTTCATGCTGCTGGAGATGTTCAATCCTTTCCAGACCTGAATAACACGCAAACATATTTTTAATTAAACACATTATAAGCATCAAACCAAAACCAAATTTGCTGCTAGTGGACTGATGCCAAATTAAAGTGTACAACACAGGGCAAAATTAGCAATCATGACTGAAATGAATATATTCTCTTTTCTGTTCAAAACTCTGTGACCCACTATGGTTCCTTCTGATATAATCTATATAATTGGCTTATTCAAGGTTCTGTGGTCAGCCAGTGGTTCACTGACCCCCCATAGGCTCATTCAAGGTTCTATGGCTTGGCAGTGGCTCTAATGACCCTAAAGAGGCTCGCCCAAGGTTGCATGACCTGGCAGTGGTTCTAATGACCCTCAGTTGGCTCATTCAAGATTCTATTGCCTTGCAGTGACATCATTAACCTTCTACTGGCTTCCTCAAGGTTCTATGGCCAGGTAATTTAGCTGGTACCTCCACACTCCTCGATTATGTCTGTGATGGTGCTGGCCTCATCTCCAGCCATGATGAGAATGTTCTTGAGGCCGTCCAGCACCACCTGCACCACCTGAGAGTCCTTCACTGACAGCAGGTTACAGAAGGGCGGGATCACGTTCTGCTGGACAAGGTACTCCACCTGCCGATCATAGGGGACAACCCCAACACCCCAATCAGATCAAACTATTAAAGCAGTGGACATTATGCAAGGACAACTGCAGTTTGCACAGTTGTGCATTAATCCCAAGTTTGCTGTCAGCTAACAGTCTTAGTTTTTTCTAAATATAGATTTTGCAAGAATTGCACTCGATTGTCAACTGTTTAACAGTAAGGAAGATCTTTGAACATGTAAGGACAATGGTCAGAATGTGTGTGTGTGTGTGTGCATGAGAGAGAAAAGGAGATAGAGAGCGAAACCGTGTGAAGAAAAACACACACCTGGTCCTTCCTGCCGCTTATTGTCAGGTTGCTGATAGCCCAGGCAGCTTCTTTCTGTGTGCCAAAGTCTCCCTGTTCAACAAACACACACACAATGAGGATCCTTCAAACACAAACACAGCCATCTCCATTCTGTCCATTACAAGACATGCAGCGAGAGCAGCTCGAGCCAACAGGGTGAGCAGCTGACATTAGGGCCTGGACCACAGCACATTGCAGGGGAGGGGGATGGGAAAGGGAACAGCATGGCAGCCTGGCTCAGGTGGCACATGCAACCATATGAGGAGTGGGAAAGAGAAATGGCCAAAGGAGACAACAATGGGCATAGAAGAACAGAAGACAAAGAGTGAGACAGAAAGCGAGAAAATGAGTGCAGAGGTCAAAGGAACAGGTTTGAGCTTTTGGCAGAAGTGGTGGCACAGTAGGCAGGAGGAGTGTTGGACAGCAAACCCACAGGCACTGAGCAGCAGCGGCAGTGACAGAAGCATTGCCACTAGGGCTGGGACTTTATTGCATTAATTACAGAGAAAGTAACGTGACAAATAATAAAAAACTAGGGGTGAGACTCGATTAAAAAAATGTATCTAATTAATTACAGGCTTTGTAATTAATTAATCTTAATTAATCTCAACTAACTACATTACCGTATTTGCCCCAAAACTAACATATTTCATATAAATGTAAAGTTTCATATAAATGAAGAGTTCATCAAATACTAACAGACACAAACGTCACTTCGATAATTAAACTCATTTAATGGCTGAAGTAAATGTCTTCAAAAAAATAAACTGCATTTCATTAAAAAAAATAAATAAACTGCATTTCAAAATAGTAAAAAAAAGGTAAAAAAATATAAGGTCCCTGACCAATATTGCAGAGACTAAAGCCATTTTACTTTAAGCTGTTACCTCCTGCTAATTTTCTTCTGGAAGACCGCCATTTGGTTTAGTTTACACTGCTGACCAGAACTGTTACCTCGAGCTCCAGCAGTTTCAGTGATCGCAGTGACATGCTTCGCGTTTAAATGGTATTTCAAGGTTGACGAGCTTCTATGATAGGCAAACTCTTTCCTGCATAGTTTGCAGTAAACAATGCCTTTGTCAATACTTCCATCTGGTCGCTTTTTGAATAAAAATTTACCGTCCAGCGCACCCACCACGCTTTCAGGTTCGATGGATGCACCAGAACTGTTTACATCAGTATAATTGGCGTACCACAACACCATGCACTGACAAACGTTCTGGGTAAGTAAACTGCGATAAAATGCGTTAATATTTTTAACGCGTTAAATTGTTTGTAATTAATTAATCGTAATTAACGCGTTAATGTCCCACCCCTAAAAAAACGCTTTTAATCATTTATTTTTGCACTCCAAACAGCGTGGAACGTTTCTAATTGCACGAATTCCTGGTATATCCATAATACTGATGCACAGAACACAAGAACAACCATGGAAACCAACAAAGAGAAGTCGTTGGTGGGATCAGTGGATGGAAATTTACAATTTAAAAAACAAATTCATCGGCTTTATGACACTGAAAAACAAGCAAAAGTTGAATTATTGGAGAAAGCCAAATGTGTTGCTGTGACCACTGGACCTCGGTAAGCAATACAAATTGCTTTGGTGAATGCACACATTACTGACAGGGAATGGCATCTTAAATCTTTTGCCCTAACCGGGCAGAAGACAACCAACAAGCACTCTGCTGAAAACTGGCAGCATAAGCCTGGGGAGTTCAACAAAAGGTCACCACAATTCAGTCATATACCAAATCCATTTAAATGGAAAAATGATGCTTCTTGTGTCAAATATTGATATGCAATTAATTGAGATTAAATAATTACAAAGCCTCCAATTAATTAGATTAATGTTATTAATCCAGTCCCACCACTAATTGCTAAACGTCTACTGTGATTCAGGTGCCAATGCGGATGACTCCACTAGTGTTAGGCTAGCCTGAGATCACTTTCACAACACTTATTAATGTCAGGTTAGCATATGAGGCTAAATCCGATTAAAACACAGAAAAACAACAATCACTTTGTAATGGAAGTGAACCGTCACAGTGTGGTGTTTGTGGGACATATGCTGCTGAGGGGGTGACAGCGCCTCACCTTGGCCAACTGGTGAATGATCATGGGGATGAGACCAGCATCAATCACTGCCTGGACCTGCTGCTGGTTACCTGCAGTGATGTTGGAGAGGAACCACACTGCCTCCTGGAGTCAAACCCACACACACACACACACACACACCACACACACACACACACACGTGTAAGCGTTTCTTATTTAGAGCACATTACTGGAATTCTATAACCGGTAGTCAGATGCGAGAATTCCTTCCTGTAAGCAAACACACACAGACCTTGTTGATCTTCTCTTTGGGGTGTGTGAGCAGGTTGGGGAAATGGGAGAGGACGTCACAGTTTAGGACCACCTGTGTCTGCTCATCCGTTCCCGTGACGATGTTCCCCACTGCCCTCAGGGCTGCCGTCTACAGGAAATGACATCGGCAGAGAGGAAGTGATGGGATGACAATTAATGAGGGCGGGGGAGGGGGAGTGGGACAGATAAATGTACTAAGACACAAAAACTGAAGGTGACAAACACAAGTTGTCATATTTACAGCTACAATCTGCCTTCTGTAAACTCAATGAGGAAAATGGGATTCTCTGGAGGCCAAGTGTGCACATAAAATGCCAGTATGTGCATGTGTAAGTGTATTCTGGTGGAGGGGTATATTTATCCCACCTGAACTTTGACCTCTTGGTGGCTGAGCAGCGGGACTAGGAAGGGCACGACCCCCGAGTCAATGACCATCTGAATCTGCTCATTGCCTCCATCTGTCAGGTAAGAGAGCGCCCAGACTGTGTCCACCAGGATCTACATGAGGGGACACACACATGCATATTTATTCCTCCAATGGCAGTGCTGAGGAGTGCATTTACAACAAACTATTCACATTGGATTTCAGTACTCTGCAGCTCAATGCATGACAATAAGACAAAGGTAAACTTACATTTATATCAGTGTGGTATATAAGGACACAGAGGGCAGGCAGGATCTGAAAGACAAAGCGCCAGAAAACAAAGAGGAGGTGAAGGTCAGGTCAAGTCAGGTCAGGTTGGCAAATAGGACAAAAAAACACTCATTCACTATTTCAGGATGGTGGTATGGTGGACGTAAGGTAAAGGGCAGAACTTCTATGAGGATACACTATACACCAAGTCAACTCCATTTTTTTAATTTCGTTATTCAAAATGAACCACATCTTTTCAAAGAGTTAGGAAATATCCATGGGTAATAGCAGCCTCCCAAATGGACACACCCTTTGCGGAATGTTCTAAGCATTCTAATGAGCATGCTTCTGAGAGCACTAGACTAGCCCATGAAGCAACACTGATAAAGAACAGCATGCCAACAGCCAGAGGCAAGAGGCAGGTGTGACAGAGCAAAATTATGGAGCTACTCACACACACTTACTCTTCCAGCATACGTACATACACTGACTGAAAGCCACAAACACAATCACTTGCTCAGTACAGCCCAGCCCAAGGTTGCAACTACATTGGTCACTGGCAAACAAGTCTGACTGTGTGTATGTGTGAGTGTGTGTCTCAACGCTTCATTATTACCCAGCAGACGTGTATGTGTACATGTCTTCCCTGTACAGGCGGGCTGTGTGTGCATGTGTGCGTGTACCCACCATCAGCAAACAAGCTGACTGAGACAGAGTAGATTCCGATAGTGGTGGTGGTAGTGTGTGTGAATGTGATTTCACATGCATCTCTGTGCATTCAGTAACAGCCATAAGAGAGCACTGAGCCAGACCAAGTAACAAATCAAAATGTGAGCACTATAGTGTTTGTGAGATTGTGCTCCTTGTCTACAGCATCAGTAAGAGCCAGTGGTGGAAGAAGTACTGGAACTCAGTAAAACTTGAGTAAAAGTACAAATACCCAGCAAAATATATACTCAAGTAAAAGTAATAAGTCTTTGCTTTTAAATGTACTTAAAGTAAAAGTACTGGTGCAGTATGTTATCTGTAATGGTCTATATTTCAAAACAAAAATAGGCCTATAGAATAAGCTGCCATATGAAATTGCACAAAACTCGTTATTTTTCCATGGAAATGCTAACCAAAACTGCTTCCTGAAGGAAAAAGACAAAACATCCACTAGTCCGATTCAGATATTTTAATGATAGGCCGACTAGGAAAAAAAAAAAAAGGGAAAAACCAACCAAACAAAAAAAACAGCATGGTTGCAATATTTGACCCCTTACATGCAGTCAATAGTGTACATTTTCGGTTTAAAAATGAACAACAACCTGTCCATCTGGGACTATGTTGCACTCTGTGAATTGGCTTCACACAATGTATCTGATGGGTTTAAACCTCTGACACAGCCATGCAGCCTAAGCAACTTCAGCAAAAAAGTATTCATCATTATTTCTACTCAAGTAAAGTACAGATACGTGAAAAACATACTTAAGTACTGTAACAAAGTATTTGTACTCTTTCTGCCAGTGGTAAGAGCTGAGGCAGGTGGAGAGGGTAGGATAAACTTTACATCAGACTCATCAGCAGTATATTTCCCATCTGCCCCAGGGCATAACTCAGCATCAGACACAAGCCCTCCAGCACAGCAGTCACTCAGTCAGGACACATAACCATTACTCTGGGCAGCAGGCAAAGGGCTGGTCCACAACAACAGACTATAGACCACTCAACTCAACATTCACAGGTAGGCTGTGTGTACACACAAATAAATAAATGCACATATTCACACATTCATCTCCCATACAAATGCATGCATGCGTGCACAGACAAACGCACCTCCTGGACAGTCTCCATGGGTGGTGGAGGATCCTTGTTTCTGCACAGGTTGACAATGACCCAGGTGACATTTCGCAGGAAGGTGATGGGAATCGAGGGATTGATGAAAGACAACAGCGGCTTGACCACACCCAGAGAGATGACATAATCTCTGCACTGAGGGCCGTCACCTGAGAGAGCAGGAAAGAAAGGAAGGAGGGAAACGAATGTGAAAAAAGGGAGGAAGTGTCCTTTCATTCGTTAGCGGCCGACCAGTGTGAGACGAGCCTGCGTGGTTCCAGAGGCTGGTTATGACACATGCCCAGCTGCAGCTCCAGTACAGGAAAAGCAGGAGAAGGACAGAGTCAGACATTCCAAAAGCATCCATCTCTAACGCAGCCAATGCCTGCTAGGGGAACCATGCATTACCAGTAAACATAAGAGGAAGGATGTCCACTGGCTGTTCTGACCACTGCAGCCTTGTGCATGTGTGAACCTGAGCTCAGCTTTGCCCACTGTGTGTAGGATAAAAAAAAGGTGTGTGTGTGTTCCTGTATCTGTAAGGCACATTAATCAATTCAGTGTGTTATTTTTTATGGCAGTTTCCTCCCAAAGACTGAGTCTGAACACTGATTAGGAGTCAAAGCCATTTTCTTCCTCCCCAGGTCTGGAACAGGGGGTCTCACATCTACTGAATCCTGATGGTATGTTTCACCTTCACATGCCAAGGTGCTTTCCTGCTCAGCCTGAGAATGCAGTGTCTGTGCAAGGGAAGTTATGCTTGTGATGCCTGTCCACAAGCACAACAGAATATAGAGGTACAGCACTGAAAACAGAGATAGAGCACACTTCTTATTGAACCAGGAACTGGAATGTCAGCCATGTCCCGTGAATTACGCATGACTAATCTGTAGCAATCTATACTCTATAACTGACACACACACACAAAGGCAGCTGCATGATGCCGAGCTGAATGTCTCATGTGGAATCACTACTCACCTATGATGTTACCAAGCGCCCACACGGCCTGTTCACACACGTTCTGGTGGGGCGAGTGGAGCAGTCGCAGAAACAGGGGAACTGCATCTGTACATGTACACACACACACACACACACACACACACACACACACACACACACACACACACACACACACACACACACACACACACACACACACACACACACACACACACACACACACCAGGATCACAAGATGTTTGAAACTAAGCATTCGAAACACCAAATACTGAAAAAAAACATCTGCAGACCTCTAGTCCATAGATTACATGAATAACATCTATCAATCCAGTCATGACACACTCTCTGTGCTATACAATGCACAATGCTACACTGACTCTTTGCCCTCTCTCCATCACACACACAAACTTACTGGACTTGACCACAGCCTGGGTCTGTGCGGAGGTGCCGGATGCGATGTTGGTCAGAGCCCAGGCTGCTTCAAACTGCAACGAGGGACTGCAGAGAGAGCAGAAGGTCAGACGGGCTTTCATAGCAGACTCCCACAGGACCAAAAACCAATCTCCCCCCCCCCCCCCCCCCCACACACACACAGCAGGCTGTGTCTCCATCCAGGATCAATATTGGTATAATCCTTTCCCATCCTTTCCTGGCTGGCAGTGGGGCACCATGTGATGAAGCTTATGACAGCCTGGATTCTGCTTCCAAGTGTGTGTGTGTGTGTGTGTGTGTGTGTTTGCATGGGAAAGACTTACACCAGCGCAGAGCAAAATGTGACTAATCACCATAGTTACTCATGATTGCTTTCTCCTATTCCAACCTAAACCAACATAAAGGCTCACACTACTGACAAGATTAGTATTACACCCGAAAGCTGGACACATCTATTCAATAACACTTTCAAAAAGAACACTCTACACTTGTTACGCAGAGCCAAACTAACATTGAACTGCTGGACAGGCCCTTTCTGATTTTCCTAACCCCAATATGGACAGATAACTCAGTGAATGGTTGACATTTTTAATCCAGATTCTTGTGCGAGTGAGACTGAAAATGCCTTAAGTGGCCAACAGCTCTCCCATAACAAAGAGGCAGTTTTATATGAGCAGCAGCTTGTTAAGCGTTGATGCCATTTTTCTTCAGGAATGAGGCATTTCAGCAATGCCTGAGAGCTAAAGTCTGCTGTTCCTGGCGTTCTAGCCCTTTTCCTCAGCTACGTCCTGCCTCCTCCTGCTCCTCGCCTCCCTCCCCCCACCCCTGCTGGATTAGTCACAGGGGCCTTTGGCAACTGCGTCAAAACAGAAATCTCCCTCTTCTCACGTCACGTCCAGCTCACACCACGGAAGTCCCTCCTCTCTCTCCTTCAGCCCCAGTGCCTCCCTCTCCTTCTCCCTCTCTCCCTGCTCCTGCACCCATGCTCTCTCTGAAGCGCTCATGCAAATGAGGACACAGAGAGAGAGAAGGGGAGGGGGAAAGTAAGTGAGGGGGATAGGAGGAGGGGATAAGAGAAAAAATTAATAGAAGACACAGAGTTTGAGTGTGGGATAGAGAGAGAAGAGGAGGAGAGAGAATGGTGGAAAGAGGTGGATGAAGGTGGGTGAAAAGGAAGAGTTACTGAGTGTGGGGATGAGACAGGGACCAGGAAGGACAGAGGGAGGAAGGGTGAGAGAGTTGAAGTGAACACACAGAGGGAAAGAGGGACTGGAGAGCACCAGGACTGCAGGAAAATAAGCAGCCACTTAAGGCCATCCTGCTCTGGTTCTACTCCCCCAGAAGCCCTCTCCACCACCCATTTTAAACAAAAAAATACAAACAGGAAAACTGGCGGGGTATCCAAGATGGTGGTTAAATGATAAATCTTGATAAGTTAAGTTGGAAGTAGTGGTAAACCTGATATAAAATACTCACTTGTCATCCCTTTCCAGACATTTTACTAGAATTGGGAGGATTCCAGATTTGATCAAGTCATCAATGGGTGGGTTTCGATCACTGGAAAGCAATTTTCTGCAGAGGAAAGAGAGGCAGAGTTCTACCACTTTGAAAGCAAACCATCTCAGAAATCATCATTTGGTTAAACAAATACAGCACTTGCAGACTGAAAAATACATTCCTAAGTCTGCTTTGGTGAGAAAGTGGTGGTGAGTGGCCACTAGGGCTCTGGGCTTCTTACCTGGCTGCCTGCACGGCACTGAGCTGTACAACTGCATTATCACTGGTGGCGTTCTGCAAACAAAAGAGCAGGAGAAAAAGAAAAAATGAATAACTGTATATAGCATGAAACGTGAGGCAGGTACACACACACACACACACACACACACACACACACATAGGAACACAATCACACTGCCGTACAATAACACTGCACATTGTCCTTTACACTCAACTGGACATCCAATAACTCACAAACAGGCAAAGTGAAGAAGTTTTGCTTAAGTTTACCTGTAGGATGGCGTCTAGTGTTATATTTTGCTGAAATAGAGAAAGCAGACATCTGTATTTAGATAAAAAAAAAATCACTGTATGGCTTACATTCTAAGGTAAGACTGATGTCCAACACACAAAGTTAAAACAGAAATGCCATGTGCACATACCGTGTGTGTGTGGTGTGTGTGTGTGTGTGTGTGTGTTCCCCTCACCCCTTTGAAGTCTGAGTCAACATCCGAGTCCTCTAGGCTTTCCTCCTGAGGAACATTACGCTTCTTCAGCAGGTGCTCATCTCTCTTATTCTGCGCAGAAAATACGCTTGATGTTAGGACAGACACATGACACTGCAACCCCTTCTTAGAAAACTGAGGCTGCCTGAAAACTGAAGAAGCTGATTACCTTCTTTTTTACTTCTCACGTTTATCATTCAGCTGAAGACAGATACTCACTGTCTTTCTAATGCTGCAGGTTTTTGAGACATATCCATGCTAACAGGGGGACTTTTCAGACACACTCACCAAACTCAGAAGCCTGTTGCAAAACATTGCGCTTCGTTGCGGCCAAATGCTTTGTTCAGTTATTAAACCCTGTTTACATTTCAATGTAAATGTGATTTTAAAAGTGGACTCACGCACGCATGCATGAGTCAGCTTGAAAAAAAAGAATCAGCACTGGAAAGAAAAAAAAAAAAAAAAAAAAAAAGATGCTGAAAATGAATGCGGGACAACTGACTCAAGAGGAATGTGTGCAGGGAGGAATGTGCTGCTCTGTCTATCTATTTTTTTCCTCCCCTCCCTCCATCTCTCACCCCCCTCATCCCTACCTCTTTGCTCATGCAAGCCTGTGTGCGTCTGACAACCAAATAAGGCCAGCACTGCTGTGTCACTGAAAGAGAGCCGCACGGCCCCAGCTCCCTCTCATCCGGGCCCTTTCAGAACCACACCAGCCAAACTGGACTAGTGCCAGAAACAGAACCAGAACTGGCACCAACTTCTCGCAAACCCTCAGCCTACACCACACACCACCTGACCCTGTTAAGGCTTGGGATTGGTAGAGGGACTGTGAGTGACCGGGGGAAGGGTGCGACAGGCAGACAGCAGAGGTGTACCTGTGTGGTGGTGTTGCAGCCCCTGGTGGCAGCATGCAGTGGCTGTGCAAGAGGCAACCTGCTTGGCTTGGTGCCAGCTCTCTACTCAGGGACGGGAGGGAGGCAGGGAAACCCTTCGTCCTTTGGGGTACAGCCAGGACCCTTCTGTGGTTTGACAGAGGTGTGTGTGAAGAAAGGGGGGGGGAGACTGGGGGAGGAGGTGGGAGTAGTAGGGTTGACCCACATCCAGTCAGCCCCTGCCGAACTTCCTCCCCCTTTAGCGACACACTTTGGCTGTGTGCGTCAGACCCGGCCTGATTGTGCATGGAGCCAAGCCACTTTGCAATCCATTCCTCACTGAACCAAGTCACTCCAGAGCCCAATCACTACAACAGGAGGCATGCGTGGTACCTCCTGTTGTAGTGAATGGGTTCTGAAGTGACTTGGTTCCATAGATGGCCACTGGTCAACTCGACTGAAGTCAAGAAAAAAAATACACGTCATGAACACTAAAGGATGAGCTCAAGGCCAGAGCGCAGACACAGCTGAAGCATCACTGTCTGAAACAGCTGGTTTATCAGCTAGCCTGATCTAACCACCAAGCTCTTCATCAAAACTGCTGCTCAGGAACACCACAGAGCACAAGATTCTGTGAAGCACCACTTAAATAGCAGGCTCAGTCATTTGAAAGCTAGACAAAGACAGGCTGACTTTGTCCATCCAACTAGGCTATGGCCAAATTCACCAGGTCTGGCCACTGAGCCCTGCCTGTATAAAGTGGTCTTGTAACCGCACCAGCCTAATCTGGCCTTTCTAGGTTTCCCCACATGGTGCAGGCAACATTCTCGTGTGGACTAGCTTGCCTGAGAGCTTGGATGATTATCACCAGGGCAGCTAATCAGTAATAGAGTTAGCATGTGGAGTTTCAGAAAACAAGTACTTCGAGACTCGCAATACAAGGAAGCAAAGCACATCCAGGTGGTCTATTTGCTGGAGAGGGGAGCCCATGGCACAACTGGCATATCATGGTGATGGTCTTTAAATAAACACATTCCATATTCACGTTGCTCTCAATATTGAGCAAATACCCATCATGGCTATGGATAACCAGAAGGGTCAGAATAGAAAACACTCTGCAGATAACCTGACAAATGCTGTGCCCTGACTGCTGTTATGCCACCACTGCTGTGCAGGAGAAAGCTGTGCAAGGGCACCAAGTGCAAAGTTCAAAAGTTACATTTAGTGTCCAATATTTGCACACAAGCAATGAGGGTCAGGGGTGAGTGGGTGACTCAAATGGGACGGGTGTATGAAAGAAAAGGGGATGGAGACCAGTAGGTAACACTGTGCAAAAGCCTTTGGAAATGACTCACACACAGAAGAGGAACTGGCATAGCAACAGCAACTATTTGAAGAGAAGACTCAGATGCTCACATGATACTGTGGAGTGTGTAAATGTGTGCGTTTTTAATCTGCCATTGATTCCATCTGCCATTATTCCTCACCACTGGTGTTTGATGTGAGCAACAAGCAACAATAACTGCTGCTGGACCACGGCTTCCCACAGTGCTGAAGGCAAAGTAACGGGTGAGATTAAAAACGCTTCTGACCCTGCCTGGTCCTCCACAGTCCCAGAATCCTCCGCTTTCCTCCCACGTTTGAACACCCAGCCACCCACACACTGCAGCGCTGACACCATCAGAGAGCCAAGCAACAATCCAACAAACATGGCCTCCATCTCCTCTTCAGCAATCTCTCTCTCTCCCTCTCCCTCATGGATACTGCCTTACACATAATCACACGTCTAAGTCAGGAATCACATTAAAAATAAAGTTACAGTGCAAAGCACACCACCACTCACACCATAATAAAATCAGTAATTCAAACGAAGCTCACTGATAAATGATGTGAGGCAGGCCTCCTCTTTTCTGTACACTGGAAAGCAATGTCTCACCCCACTATTAGTTATCGTTTTGATTGGCCAGAGTGGCCAAAATGTTCCTAGAGCGCCTTAAAGTAGATGTTGATGAGCATCACGAAGTTCAATATACAGCAACTGTAAGCATGTTTCTATATGTTCAAGTGGTATTGCAACATCTACTTCATTTCCTTTCAGCCCAGTTGCTCTGCTACATGACAGGACAACATAGCATCCCCGCCCATTCCAAAAGCAGGAGGAAGAAGTCTCACAGCAGGGCATGATGGGTTGAAACTGAGTGAGCTGACCTGAAACTAGGGAGAGGGTGTGATGGTCTAGACAATCTGCGTTTCAATCAAAACATGGCCAACAGGCTTGGAGGGTTTCTCATCACATTTTACATTTTAGTCTCTACTAGTGCAGTTTGATTGCTTTCCTGCTATGTGCACATTACAAATTCTGGTTAACACATTCACATTCTGGATTAAGCAGGAAACTAATGAGCATCCGACTACACAGAAAAACCAAACAAAGATATAACAAGTACAACTAGCAACAGAAACTCAAAATACAGTTCTTGCATTGTACATCATCAAAACTCATTCTTGCATCTTTCATATACACACAGACAGACCAGCTCACATCTTTGGCAACTTACCTTTCTCAATTCTACCGTCACTTCATTACGGTGTCTTCGCATCGTCTGTGGAGGGGGAGAGTAAAACACAAAAAGTTAACCTCAAAATTCCAGTATAACTATGCTACATAAACAGATGCAGTTTTCCTTATACACAAACATTTTTATGTTACCAGACTCTGGCATGTCCATTCAAATATCGCACTGGATTCTCATCCCACAGAGGAACCAAGAACCAGCAGGAACAAATGGCCTGCACTTGGGGATGCCTGGCCACCACGAAGAACAAAGACACCAAGCGGCTGTCGCTAAGGCAACCACAGAGGCCAGCTGTCACTCAGTTGCAGACTGCACAATGTGGAGCATGTTGGGATCCTGCATACATCCACACAGGATTACACAGTGGTGTGTATGCATTTTGTGGAATGAGGAGTAATGCAATTGGTCACACAATGTAGAGGTGTGTATCATGCATTGCGCAGGTGTATGCAGAGGGAATCCCTCTACAAGAAAAGACGAAGTTCCATCATGTGGTTCAGACAGCCTCAAGACTACACAGCTCCTTTGCAATCTCACCCAGATCGTGTGTGCACACACTGACACTGACACACGCACACATCTCTTGCATCCAGAGCTTTCCACAAGAGCTGAAGGTAGTGGGGTGGAGGGCCAGCATGGCTGGATCGGATTAGACCTTGTGATAGAACGGCCGGGTTCGCATTTCAGCAGGAGCTGCAAAAGACCTTTACGCAACCAGATAGAGGAGAAAAATATCACTTAGACCAGGGGGTTGGGGGGACACAGGGGGGCTGAAGAAGGGTGGAGGACTAGTTGCCATGAGGGGGAACCCCAGCACTAACAAACCACAGTAAGTTTGCATAGTTGCACAGTTTGCATCAGCAAATTGCATGCAGTAGCATGTTAATCAAACAAGTTTCTAATAAGATCCCTTTTGAATCATGGGATGTTTCCTTGCATCGCTGTGGTACAGACCATGTGTTGGCTTACTGACTCTCTCTCAGGCATGTTTCACAGCAAATGCCCTTGGTGTAGATCAGGCAGCTAAGAGCAATAGATGACGATGTGTAAGAATGCAGTGTTTGCATTTATGAACATATTAACCAGAGTGGAAAGATGTGCGTGCGTGCAAGCATTCTTATTCACATGTGGCATTGGGGTGTTTGTTTATATTCACGTGCAAAGAAAAGTCAAGGGGAGAGAGAGAGAGAGAGAGAGAGACACAGAGAGAGCAATCACAGCAGAGCAAGTGTAGTGTGTGACCACTTGAATAGGTGCCAATCATGTGCAATGATGGTGTTTGCATTCAATCATCAGTTTGTAAAGCCAGCATCTCTGGGGAATTTCCTGTGCAGAAAGGTCCTGGTGCCTACTGATTCAACATCTCATGCAAAGAGAGAATGCCTCACTTCCATGACACACGCACACACATACAGATTACCTAATCTATAGAAAGGGCTAGCATGAGCCCTGCACTATCCAACTGCAAGTGAGTGCTCTGTAATCCCAAATAGCCTGACAAGCCCTTTTGCCAACTGTGCTAAGATCTGCCCTGACTGACTAAAGTCCATCCAGAGGGCCAGACATCCTTCAGGCAGAGCTCCGTAAGCCGGCTGAGCCACTGGGAGTGTTTCCCCAGCCTGGACCTGCTATGGGGCCAGAAACCTGAATCTGGCCCCTTAAGATTCTTGGAATAACTTGCCATGGCGGCGCTGGCTCCGTCTGGTGCCCCTGTGTGTTCCAGGCCATGTGCAAGTCACACTGCCCCTCTGCCCCAAAACAACTACCATGAAAACCTAGACCCCTCCCCATCAACATTGCCCAATATAGCACACACCAAACAAACTTCAGACTCTTTTCCCACCCCCATCCTCCCAGGAAAGGGGACAGACCTCAGAATATGGAGCTCAAGAGCACAGCCAGACAAAGCACAACTACATACTGCAGACTAGATTACAAGACTACAGATACAATACCTCTAGTAATCTATCTACGCTTATGGGAACTTGACAGACCCCCCCAACACACTACATATAGTGTGTGGATAAAGCCTAGCATTATCTGCTGAGCTTCTGCGTCGCTTACTTGCCTGTATTCGCTGTGCTGCAAGGCAGCATTATTTACACACTGACGAACAACATGCATTACTTATGTTATCAGGTGTTGCCCACTGTGGTTCAACCTAATCTCTGTTATCCACATGATCAGCAATCAAAGGACTCTTAGCTACCAACTACCTTATGGACCACTTGACGGGGTTTGCCGTTTACAAGCTACCCAACACAATAACTGTTTTGCCTGCGACACCAACCTGACGAGTTGTCTGGTACCACAAACAAATTGTAGGGTTATATATGGGTCATGCTTCAGAAGCTGGATAAGTTTGCATCAGAATAAACAAACATTTCACCTCAAATTCTCAGTTCTACTGTCCTCTAAGGTAAAAATAGAAAACGAGTGACATATAACGAGGCCTAACATTGAGTTTGTGATGCCAAAGATTACAAATGACATTCTGGATTGGACTTTTTCCGGAGAGATCAGTTTGCCCTTTGATCACCCTTTAACTACATAACTATCGCAATGAAAATGGTTTACACCTCATCAAAATACATTTTGAAACAATTTTAATCTCTAATATTACGTTCCTCAATAATTTCAACGACATCATTGTTGGAAGTTTTTGGGACAAATGTATGAACGCGGTCAATGTGAAATAGCTCATCCACTTAGGCATCAACTCAGCAAGTGAACAATTCGAAAGATACTGGCCGGTCGAAACATCCTTAACAAGCTGATGTGACCCTAAGCTACCATAAGAGCTAGCGTTGATGTTACCGCTAAAGGAAGATGACTTAAGTCACGTGATTAGACTACTGTTAGCCTGTGTCAAGAGTTATTATAGCCTATTTACAACACAAAGGCTTACTATGATTTAGACTGATTCCGTGTGGTTGTAAAATTATAGTTAACTTGTATGATCTATATTCCTAGCATACTATCTCGCTTAAACTCCGAGACAACCTTACCCACCAAGCTAACGTTAATGTTAGCTGCGGGCAAAAAACAGGTAGTTAGTTAATCATGTAAAATGTAAATATTTAAGATTAAATATTTATGCAAATCTAGTCTAAATACTATACACAGAGGCATTTCTGTATCCCTACAAAGTGATCGTTAAAGTCATACTGTGTTTGAGTAACGTTAGCGTTAGCAAGAACCTTGCTAAATTCCTAAGGTATGATAGCTTTAGCAAACATCGAAAGTAGTTACGTCTGTCAGCAAGCTAAAGCTTTGCGAGATTGCATTAGCTAACGACGCTCCATAGCAACACGGTGATTACATTATTTTAGATGCCCGACAGCAAAACTAACCCAAGATTTTATTTTAAAAAATGATTGAAATAAAAACTAGCGGACATTCTAGAATGACTTCCTACAACTACCGACACTGAAATGTATTCTCCACAGTACTCACATTCGGCTGTCTCCCTTACTTTTTATCTAACTTAGAACGTTAACGTTGAGTTTGTTAAGGTTAGCTATCGAATGTCTATGTTAAAGCTACACTGCTGTAATCCTTGTTAGCTAGTCAGAATTAGCTGCCCATCACTGAGGAACGTGATGCGAAGATACATAATACTGCTGGCAGCCTACATTAACGTTAGCCATCCAGCAATTGGAATATTGAACCTAATAATATCAAAGTGGCTACAGCAGATGACTTCATCAACCGCGAGGTTTACTGATGATAACGTTATGTTCCATCTAAATAAGTGGCCTTGGAAATACCATACTTAACTGACGTTAGTTTGCTAACCTAGAGTAACTAGCTAGCGAACTGAGAGGCTGCGGTTGAGTTGACGTTACAATACTGCAGCTGATTATTTAAAACACATCCGATTTCCCTCTTGCGAAAAAAAACTGGTGGTGATTATAACCGATGGACACGTAATGCTACTGACTACATGAGCATACGACTTGAGATAAGCAGAATGATTCCAAGATGATAATAGTTCGCTTAAATAAGGCCTCCAGGTAGGCCGCACCCGCTCCGCATGATGGTGGCAGCTGGTGGTGGTGGTGGTGTTGGAGGGTGTTCCGGAATCAGGGTTTCTCATATCTTAGCCAGATAACGTTAGCATCCGAGACACTTGTTAAAAACAAGAATCATATCTCCGCCAGTATAACAGACTAACGCAGTTCATCATGACCGCAAACTAAAAATAGTCTTAACCTACCTCAACATCTCGCCCTTTGTTTTTAAAGCTCTTAATGCGGTGGTTTTCCAAGCCGGCGTTTTCTGCCATGGCTGTGTTCTGTATCTATTCCGACGCTCAGAGCTCCGGCGAGGGAAGGGAGAAGCTCTGCTCTGAAGCCGAGAGGTGGGTGGACGACCAAACGTGACAGAGCGTGGTGGGGCAGGAGGAACCAGTAGGAGGAGTCAAGCGATGGAGCTCAATCTGGGGGAAGACCCAAGACCTAAGCTAACTGGTTAGCACTCATTAAATTTTAAGCACATTTGTAATACAATCATCGCCCACAACACAGTTGCCGATAACGAAACCAATGTTCGGACGTTTCACTGTGAATCAGTAACGTTGATATGCTACTGCCTACTCGTACACTTTGAACAATGCACAGTCGAAACAACTGCTGTTAGCCACGACGCTAATATGCACCAAAGGGAAAGGAGGAGTTCTTCCTCGCAAATTGTATTTACGTCAGTCTACGTAAACTTGCGCATGATTCACCAACTGACCCGCCCCATACAAAGACATCATACGCTAAAAACTCAACGTGTTGTTGCGCCAAAGGACAGCTCCAAAAACTTGTCACAGCCACCGGGATGGAGAAATTTGGCTCCTGCAACGCCATAGGATACCTCTTGTATGGGTCGTAGAACTCCATCGGAGTGAAGTAGTTATGTGGTTTGAAAGTGACTCAAATACTTATGTGTAACTCTTTCTTCTATTAATATTACTGCAGACTGCAT
The DNA here is from genome assembly GCA_015244755.2 of Tenualosa ilisha. Taxonomy (NCBI): domain Eukaryota; kingdom Metazoa; phylum Chordata; class Actinopteri; order Clupeiformes; family Clupeidae; genus Tenualosa; species Tenualosa ilisha. The sequence continues at coordinate 431,832 of PYXC01000495.1, read as the reverse complement.
AAAACAAGTAAGTTACAGGCTTTTTATGGTTTATTAACTCAAGTAAATAAAACAGTAACAACGGAGTAATACATAAATATATTTAGTGTTGATTACATACCAAACATTATCAAGACATACAGTCAAATATTTGTGCCACAAAGCACATTTTTTAACACCTCTGTATTGAAACACACAGACACAGATCTTAGGATCGAGCCAATAAAGCATGGAATACTGTGCAACCACCTTTTAAAGATTAATGAACAAGATCCAGTATTATTCCTTTATGTGCTGAATGGTTATCAGCAGCTAAAAAAAACACCTTAACACAAACAGCTTTCAGATAGGACTTTAAATCCAAACAGAATGCTTTTTACACAGAGTATTGTCAATTTCACATCGCATATGGGTAAGACAAGACTGTCCACCTTTTGAAAGTTTTAGATTAAATCATTTATTCTTCAATGATTGCCCCTTAAAACTGAAATTTCAGGGTAAAATAATGTCTTCAAATTTCACCTATAGCCTAGACAGTAAGTATCACTTCCCATGAAAAGTGTTTTAAGTCACCAGTGATTAACATTGTCACAAATGATGACATCTGTAGTTAATCCTGCTATCTCCCATCACACATGAGCCATCAGAAGCAAACACTGCCTCACTGATTTGTTGGACACTGGTAGACCATCTGTGTGTATGTGTGTGTGTGTTTGTATAAGTAGAGGTTCATCTTTGGGACACAGAAGAACAATTCTTTTAAAGCAGTTGTGTCTGAAAATTACACTGCCTCCAGCATTGTCATATAGAACAAAATAAATACTGTTAGAGTGTGTGATTGGATTATGGAACATGTGGCTTTTATATCCTGCAATGTTGACCATCCTAGATGAATGAGGTAACACTTGATCAGAGAAAGCTGGGGCAGAGTAATCTAGAATCGTTGTCTTCATGGTCTGGAATCTCACACAATGCAGAGTGGAACACTCAGAAGATTTGCTGCTCAAACAAAATCTTCTGAAAGCCAGTTGGAGGAGCATGATAGAAGTCACTGAACTGGCAATCAAGGATGGCACTGTCATCCACTAAGGAAAGAAAGAAGGAATGGCTGGCATTCATATGGAGGCACATGAAGACATACACTTTCAGGACTGGTTGATGGAATTCAGTGCATGTAAGGAAAAGGAAATGTTTACCCTGTTCTGAATCATAAACTGAGCTAATTACATCAACATACAAACATGTACAAATAATAAGCACTATATGATGAGAGGAAAGTACACAAAAAGATACTGATAAAGTCAAATTACCAACTGATATATATTCTTTATAATAAACAGGCAAACATTTGTATTGATATCCTATTAATATCCAGCAGATAAATCTGCTGATTTTGTAAGACTGTACTGATATTTATCTGTCAATATTGTGACTTTCTTTTCATTACATATGCTGCAGATAAAATGCAGAATTTGAATGATACTGCAAGTTACCTGTTCATCATAACACAATTCAAACCATTTACATGTACCCTGCCTCCTAATGGTGATGTGAATAACAATCAATTAATTAGTCCATGTGGCAATAAAGTCTGACCTCATCAGACCTCATCAGTTATCTTTTATTTCCCTAAGTACACATAACATTGACACCACATTAAAACCTAAAATTCAAGATAACAGAACATAGCAAAATGCTTTGTATATCACCTATAGGGATGAATGGGACCCATAGCAAAAAGTCTCAAAACGTGTCGACTGCTGATTTGGCAACAGTTTATGTAAAACATATCATATAGCATATAAGTTTGCTTACTAGCTCACCATAGACAGAAGGGTAGACTGTCCCTCGTATCCCAGAGGCAGGGCAGTTCATGTTCTTGCCATTCAGATAAATGTTCATTTCCACGTGGTCATATGTGATACCCTGAAATGGATCCAGAACCTCATAAGCATTTTCTATTACCTGACTTCTCTCTATGTACACATTGCATATTACCAGCATCACTCAATCAATATGTTTTCTGACAGCCAAGCGGTTGTCAACAAACACCACTTACCACTATATCTCCCTCCTGTGGCAGACTATTTGCAGCCAATCTGTTCTTCTCCTCATTATTGTGGTATATGGTGCCATCGTGTCGGAGGACCAGACTGTGGGCATCCCTTCCCATGGGCACTTGGTTTAGATTTGCTTTCTGAGTCGCAACACCAACTCCCCACACCCCTATAAATACACAACTCATCAGCAATATGAACTGCTACAGTACATTGGGAGAAGTAGAATACCATTTTTAGAATATTACGACAACTGATGGAAGTAAATTGTAAACCTTACAATTTATGCTGCGTTTCATACAACAAGTTAGATAGATTTTTACTTTAAATTTTGCAAGTTCCGACTTCAGACAGTGGAGATTTGTACTGAATTTGGTCAGAACTCTGACTTTTAGTTTGTATTGAACACAACAAAAAAAAATCAATTTGGCAATATCCCATGTCTAAGCTTTCTGAAATGCATCACTGTACTGTCCTACAAGTGAGGGACAACAAAAGCAGCGTTGTGTGCATCATGAGGCCTGTTTTCCACAGTCATCAGTACCTAATATTCATGACAGGTTTGGCCACACACTCGATCTTAAGGGTCTTAAGCCTTCGATCTCCAGCCAACCTGCATACCTGAATTTCTTGGTCAGTGGCATATTTGAACACATCCTGTGGAACATTTTAAATCAGATTTAGCTGACAATAAAGTGTTATCTACTATATGTTAATCGATCACACTGATTTCAATCAGTCGAGCAACAGCTACCCAAGTAGGGCAGGATGCAAAAGAGAAAGAACATTTACATGACAGCTTCTTTGCGAAGAGAGCTCAATGGTTATGGGGTAAGTGTAGTATTCACTTACCTGAGGATTGAATTTTTAACTCAAAATAACTCTTATTTTGATGGAGCGGTGCGTTGGCAAGACAGCCACCTGTGCCACATATCCTCCTTCCACTTTTCACGATGACAACATCTGTACCTGTAGCATCAAGTAAAGTAAAAATAACAGACTTATGCCTGTTAGGATGAAGGAATGCTGAGCAGTTGACATTCATTAAACCCAAGGACTGTTTGATTACTCATAAGGTGATTTAATAAAGGACAAAAATAAGGACTGAAGACTCATTGAAAATATAGAACTCTTCATTGATCCTCTCCATGAGAAGTCCCAGACGCTTGTTTAAACGAGTCAGTACAAAACAAAAGCAACTATCGTGGCTGTTAATTAGTCATCTTACCCATTTGGTGAGTGTCCAATTGAACAGTTGGCATCTCCTTGAGGGTTACGTGGCCAGAGCCCGTGTCGGCGCACCATCCCAAACAACAGGAGAACAGAGACGTCATTTTAACCTCTTTAGAAATTGAATACTCAACACCAGAATAACCACCGGACTACAAACTGGACTAAGCTACAAATTAGATAAGGTTACATTGTCCGCGTTTCTCTTGTGACAGTTTCTCCTGATACCTGCTCCACAACACAGGATATGACATCATGATGGTACTTCCAGCTTGGAGGCAGCGATAAAAAAAAATACTAACAATCAATCCCATTGGCGCCACCTGCTGACATGAATGGGATTCTTGTTTCGATTCTACACATACTATACGTCTGCACGTGCATCACCTGTATTATGCGAATGCGGGGAACTTCTCACAACAAGTGAAGAAGTGAAGAAAAGCGTTTCCAAACAGCATTTTTTATTCAAAGAATGTAGATGTAAATGAATGGATTTACGTGAGCATTAACTGAAATTCGACCTATGAGCCTAGTCAATCTTTTGCCTTTAAGTCCAAAATTCCGCGGACTACGCCAACTCTGGAATAACATTGACAATATATAGGTTAGCAACACAGCATCACGCCTGTGTATTGTGGTAGCCCACTAACACTGAATCAGTGCATACTTAAATGAGGTTACTTGATGTACCTGTAAAATCTCTTAACATTAAGATTAACTTTACAGAAGGATACAATCCAGGATTGATGTTCATACAGTCTATAGGGTATATAGCTAGTTGACTAATTACCATTGGCCATAATATTATAACGCCGAATGGTTTGTGGTTGGATGGATGGAGTCGGAAACGAAGGTAAAGGGTATCCAAAATGCCAGCAGGTCAAGTTTATCGCCTATAATTTCACAATTTAGGCAAACTGGCAGTAGGAGGTGTCCCAACAAAATAACAAACCCTTAAAAACTAAATAAATGAACACAACTGAACTTTCTCACACATCTCACTCAACCACACAACAGTTCTCACTCACAATTAAATCTTCTCAGCTCTGACTAAACTAAATGAACGTCTTAGAATCTTGATTAATAGCCACATTCCTAATCAATAACTAACCTATCTCACCCCCTATTATTACCTCCCGGGCACGTCGCCCAATCAAAACACAACACAATAAGACTGACACACTAAATCATTCAGACACTGACAATCACGCATGAACACACACATAGGGAACATAGGCGACACACAACAGTTCGCGAGGGACAATTGACCTCTGCACTGGGGTGACCACCTCTCCCGCTTTACGTTGTAGCCTACTGTACAGCAATTTTACCCTTGGTGCCGCGTCACGCAAATTGAACATTCTGCCCCGCTTTTTCATTCGACCCAACTTAACTGACCATAAATGCAGGCTCACTCTTGACTTTTGTCCAATAGTTCAGAAGAATAAAAGCGATGGCCGACAGGCTGAGCAGTACGTGAATCAAGCTGATCACACGCGCACGAACGCCCCCTCAAATTGTCAGCAATCTCTTCTGAGAGCGCGCTGTTTGTTCAGGTCAGGCAGCCATGGCCAGAGTGGCCACGGAAAAAAAAGATGCGCTTTCAGTAAATGTGACATGCTCTTGCTTTAACAAGGTGGATGGTGAAACAGATAGAGCTTTTTGCCTTTTGTCAGAGCTGGAGCTACGGCCACGCAGATCACTCGTTGCTTAGCCTGTGATTTCATGCATTTATGTAAAATATCACATCACAGCATAAAAATAACAAACAACCTACCTTGACTGCTGACAAGCTAGCCAGTCACTCTCTTCTGCCTCAGATGTAGACCTAATCTTAATCATCTCCACTTAAAAAACAGCTCCATCTTGTTTGTTGTTTATTTGAAATATCCAAAGTCCGCAATACTTTACCAATGGCAAGTTATTTTGGAGGAACTTGGTGAAACGTCTTAAAGTGACAGGCGCCATTTATTAATGTCCTATCTCAGCAGCATTTCTTTTGAAAATAACCTGGGCCTTCACACAGTTGTAGTCTGTGCATTTTATTTTGACTTTGTATAGGCTAGGCCTGATAATATTTTGCACTGAAATTTTAAAATTTAAATAGGCCTGATACTTTTTGTGCCTTGTATTTTGAACTGAATTTGATCAAAACTGTGACATAATTTCTGAAAGCATACTTTTAGTTGCATATTGCTTGGTACTTATGGTACAAATAATTAATCTGACAATGTCCCAATAAAGACAAAAGGCAAAATTACAGTGTTTCATCTTTTATCCTTGGGGTATTTTTTGGGTCAGGTAGTATCTTTATATTTTGGCCGCCTGTGGGATTAAAAGGAAAAAAATAATATGTTTCTTGGTAAATGAGATAGACATTATATCTTAAGCTTAAAGTTATTACGTCTGTCCCACATTGTCCCACTTAAACTTGCAACTCGTCCCACATTGTGTCTGTTTGGAGGTGGTCATGCTAGCTGGACTATGAAAGGCTGCATACAACAGACATTGATTCAGGTGTATGTAGCCTATGTACCAGGCTAGCATATCTTGAAATGCTGGTTGCTGGCTGCTTCACGCATGCAGTTGAGTGCAGACAATAGAATGCAAGTTGTCAGTGCTGACACTTTAATTTTGTGGATTTGAGGCAAGAGGTCAAGGTCAGGATCATTGTCAAATTAGGCCTCTTGGGTTTAAGTTTGGATTATAAACTTGTTTTAGGCAAAAGCATAAAGCCAACAGTTATGTTATGGGTTTATATGGACAAAATCTGAAACAAAATAGGCCTATATCCAGAAAAGCAGTGGATGCTGCATTATGCTGATTGAGCCTGTATCAACCTACATAGGCCTGTCATACAGCATGTCTGTAAGGCATTGCAGTGGTACACTGGTGGGCTATTTATCTTTTGACAGGTGAGGGCTGTACAAGACCACAGGTGCAGGCTACTACAGTATCAGAAATGATCCTGTCCTTTCAATATGGTGCATTACGAAATTTATGGCGACTGATGTAAACAGCGTGGAAACAATATTGAGTAGCCTAGTCAATAAAAGTCTCTAGACGACATAAAGCAACCGGTGCGTATTGGTAGCTGCATTGGTTGAAACTGTGGCGGTCAATTTTGGAAATTGGTCTACTTTCACATGGCAACAGTGCTTCCTGTCATATCCTTCTTCTTAAGGGACCCTATGCATTTTCTGTGACTACGACAAAAACGAAACCCGGCGAATGAAGTTGGTGAATTTGGTCGTTATTTCTGTTTTTATTTCGCATATTATGAACTCCTGTCCATTCTTACTAGCAGAAGAATAGTGTGTGTCTGAAACACATTAAAAACTGTGGTTTTTCAAAATTGTTCCACCAGTGGATAAATGTGAAATCTGCACAGCAACAAGAGCCAAGATCGCACTTTAGTGCGCGTCAGCCGCTTGCGCGCGCGGTTTTTGGTCCAATTACAGAGTGCTTGTATGGAGACACTTTCACACCATTTATTTTGCACCGCATCGTTATTTACCAGCTTTTCAGCGCAACCCGACCTGTCTTGGTAAGCTTGACTACCGCGATTTTAAGTTTTGACTTTATCCAAATAGCCTTAGTTTTGATTGTCAATCCCGAAGTTGCCTTGCAGCGACTTAGTGAAGGTTGGACCGTTATGATCAATTAAGTTCATTGTATCTCAACAACAACAAAAAAAATGTGATAACGTGATCTTTGAAGTTTGAAGAGTGTGCTGTGTCGCGCGTCTAGTCGGCGTAAGAGCGTGTAAGGTTCTGGTCGTCGACATGGGGAGATCTCAGTGATGCACTCGCAAACAGAATCTCTCATTTTATGGGTCGAGGGCACGTAATGATTGCACGTAAATTTGTAAATATCCTATAGTAGCATTTTGAAATTATTTTATTTATGTATTTTTTTTTGGGGGGGGGGGGGGGGGGGTGTATATGTGGTTAAGTCGCGGGGTACACCTGACATTACAAAGCACTTGCTTTGACACCGAGCAACGTTGCTTCACTGGGGAGTAAAACTATTTATATAGTTCATACAATGGCTTACGACTAATTTACACAGAGCTTGAAATAGTCGTCTTGCGCCAAATTATGGACTCTGACCTGAGACAGCTAAATAAAAAAAATAAAAAAATAGGAGATTCTTAGCAATAGGTACACTTAGGTTATTGCCTAGGCCTTCTGGCAGGTCATTTGAGGCCTGGTGTAGGGTTTAAAAAATCGGAAAAGAAATCCCAATTGCCAATTGATGCTCTGCTTTAATGGGGACATGTAGGTGAATAGGCTGGAAATTTGAAGTTAAAGGGGGTAAAAAAGGACCAAATAACCAAGGGGCCTATTTTGACCTACACTAGCTAGTACTTGCAATTTGCTGACATTCCTTAAACAATATAATACATTGATTCATGTTAGTGCACATTAATGCTCTAAAGAGTTCTTGGGAGTTCAAGTAAAATAGTCTACAGACCAATAAATAGGTGACAGGATTAAGAATACCGCTGACTTGTCAGGTTAGGGCAGAATTACATTTGGACTGCAGGTGATAGAACTATCCAGAAGATGGCGATGAAGTGTTGTTCTAGGGGAGAGGAAAAATATAAGCACTCGACATTCAGGTCCTGAAGGACTACTTTAAACAATACAGTACCATATATAAGTATAAGGTTCCTATTTAATAGTAAAACAATTTAATGATTTAGGAAATAAAATGAAACTCTTGAAAAATTAGTTTTCAGCTTTTATTTATTTGTTATTTATTTTTATTTGCCAAAAAAATTTCACACCCAAATGATATAGATCAAAATTGTACATATATTAACAACAATAGCAGCACTTCATACAACCGATTTTACAATCAGGATTAATGTAGTGGAGTAAATTAGTGTGATCTACGTGAGACCTGTGGTTTTCACAGTGCAGCAGCCATTCGGTCAGTGGTGAAGCACAAGTTTTGAGGAGACAGGCCAACCTTACTACAGCAGCACGATCAATACTGGAGGTTTCAGTACACGATTAACTCCAATATTTACGTGCTGCTAAAGCAGGGCCACCAAATCAGCGCACGCACATCCCTAGATGGCAACACTCACACTTTAACCCTTGCATTCACAAGGCTGTCTAATCATTTAATGACATGCCCTCTTGCACACACACACACAGGCTCTTACTATATAATCATACTGCCAGGTCATACTCACCTGCTTTGCATGCTTTGAAGTCAGCTTTGAACACACTGAGAAGTTCATCTTCTGAGACTGTTCATAAACAGGAGCACACATCCATGCCCACTACACAGACACACACAGCCATACACCTTTATTCCAGGCGTTACTGCCGCAGCACAGTACGGCCTGCACCCCCTTAAAACCCACAAACCATTCTGTGCTGCTACAGCACCGCAGGCCATACACTCATACACACACATTCACAACTCATACACACACACACAATTCGGACTGCAACACTGATGGATCCTGCCTCATACACACACACACTTCATCTTCATTTTCCACCAATCCATCTTCATTTTCCTGAGGAATGAAACGATAAGAGAAATCATTACAAATCTAAATTAAACATTTTCGAAAAATTAAGGAAAAGTAAAAAAAAAAAAAAAAAGAACCCTGGCACAGGTGAGGCTTTAGTTTTTAACTAAAATTCTAAAAAATTTTGGCTTTTGTCAAATTCATAAGATGTGACATTGTGTGACACTGTGTATGGCCTGCACACTTGATCCCTTAGATAGGTGCATCAGTTAGGCCACAAAATGCACCTCTCAGCTCCTGTGAGCCACAGCTTGTACAAGCTGCACAGATGTAGATTCATGTAAATGTGTTAGAAAGCATGATTCAATACAACAAAAGATTATCTCTGCAGATTAGTTGAGCCATCAAAATGACCAAGAAACAGGCCAAAGAGGGGCAGTGTAACTACATAACTCAAACTTAACGGGAGAAGGGTGAATTCAACTGAAAGCAGTGAGAGCCAAAATTCTTCACCTTGGTCTCACCTGATGGTGACCAAACTATGGCTGGTGTGTTAGGAAAGGAGTGAGATTATGCACCCACAACCGGTCACCTCTGAAGAGCTCAGGTGGGAATTTTAAATGTCTGTTCACCACACAGCATGCACAAGTCGCTTCTGTGTGGCCCGGGTCTGACATGGTCTGACTTACCCCAGCCCTGAACTGGCTGTTAACACACTGCTATTAACATGGCCATAAGTAGAGCACCTCTCTCGGCATCACTACCAACAAATTGGCTTGGTGTTCAAACTCTAGATTTTAGATTTGCTTGCTTCAGCGAAGCTTCTGAGAAACCGCGACACCCCACTACAAACAGAAAAGCAAGACTGTCAATGTCACATGCACTGCATAAAAAGACTGTCGGTGAACAATTTGCCAAGATGCTAAATAACCACAACAGGTTCAGAATGATCAGTTGTAGCTGTTCCTACTTTCAAAAGATCAACAAGAAATGACCTACAGAATTCATTAACAAACAATAAGGATAATCTCATCACACTCTTAATTTAACAAAATGGCAAACAGTAAAATGTTACTGCATCCACCCATTGAAACTCTCATGCTGCAAGTATAGTGCCCATACAATTCATTAATTTGCAGAAGTCAGTGTTAAAGAGTTCAGTTCAGTTCACCGAAAAAAGAAGGTATTATTTTGGTGCACTCGTTGCAGCTTCCTCAAACACGAGGTCTAACTGTGACAAATTAAAGGAGCAGGAGGTCTGTGCTTGCTTAAACTATGGGGAATTTCTTTAGCGTTACATCCACTAACACTAATAAAGAGACTTTAGATTTGTGCTGTTCGGCATTAGAATAAGGCAGGTCAACACAAACAGGTTCCATAGCTCTGGATAAACAGCTGCAGAGAACACTAAGGCTGGGGGCAGACATGGGGACTTGGTAGTAAATAAATGTCCCAACAATTAGTTTTTCAAAAGTGGATAAAATATCAACACAATTTGTAGAGCCAAAAACAAAACATGACAATGACTGTCAAATATAATTTTGTTATTTACAGATATTTTGGATTACAAATGAAAATCAGCTAAATGACCCATGCTTAATTATTTTTACAAAAACTTGCCAAAAGGTTGTTTTTGGACACAGTACAAATCCACATAGCAAATGTTACTGCTGACTTAAACGCTCATGACTTACAGTGGTGAGTAACAGTGATGATGTACATTCAGTTTAAGGGCTCTGAAGTGTGATGTGTAACAAAACAGAAATTTTCACACAACTAAATTGTATTTTATTTCCAACCACTCTTTTTCAGAGATAAAGAGATAAGTCACAAAAATAATCTGTGTATAACACATTTGGTCTTGTATTCAGCTTTTTTTTCCTACAATTGTTGACACTTGCCAAATATATAGGGAATATGACTCTATATTAGTTTATAATAAATGTAGAACTACAGCAATACAGCAGTAATGACACAACTACCTTGAGTAATCATCCTTACACAAGTACAGAAATGATACAAAATGAAATGTGTAGGCTAATATTGCTTCAAATTCTTAATCTTACCTAGATAGACCTTTAAAGCAGATATTCTTTCATCTCTGCTGTAGCAGGAAGGCTCTTAGAGAAAGACAAAGACACAAAATTAGAAGATATGCTGAAAGACTGAAAAGGTGTGTGTGAGTGTGCACATATATTCTGTAGTTTCCCAGCAATTGGTGAAGATAACAAGGCAAGTGGTCTTTTTATAAAATAAAGAAGGGCAAATAGACAGTCTAAACAAGCTGTGTATTATGGTAGTGAATATATATGACTGAATGAACATAGGTAATAGACATTTTCTGTACTCTCCTAACAATTAAAAATATAAACTTCAGACACCAGTTAGATTACAAAAATCTTACAGAGCAGTTCTCAGCTACTTTATTTTTTGTTTTTCCTCCTCTTTCCTTTAATATGCTGTTGCCGAGTGTTTGTGTGTGGTAGTGAGAGAGGGCAAAAGGGAGTGTTTCACAGCAAAAGACAGAAGCACAGATCCCCCGCACAGAGAGGGCGGTAGCTGGCTATTAGGTGACCCCAGTATGCGGGAACACTCAATATAAAAAGCCAGAGGTGAAAGGTCACAAAGCCAACATATGACCCCTAGTCTGCTTGAGTGGGAGTGGGGGGGAGGCAGCTGTCAATTTACTAGAGCTAAGCACAGAAAACTTTCAACAAGGGATGACATCTTCTGCCCTCTAGAGACACTATAGCAATAATCTGAAATAATTAGGTCTAAAAAGTAAAAAAACTGTGTTGTTAATGACTAAAATCTGTCAAATGAACACAGTCGCACCATAGGCTAAATAGGCAACCTAACCACTAGATAAATAGTTAAGTAATGGCTAACATAACTTTTAACAAAGTGATTCACAACTGCTCCAAAGTGGCCAAAGTGACCAAGGAAAACTCAGGTAAAATTCCTAAAAGTGGCCAAAGTGACTAAGGAGAACTCTCAGGTAAAACTTCTAAAAAACTTGAAATGCTAGTCTTTGTTCACTATTGTCCCACCAGCTCAGACCATTAATGCCAGGTCTCCGGCTCTAAGCACTCAGAAGTTCAGTGTTCACAGTGTCATAAGTTACATCATGGGGGCACAATCCCCACCTGTATCAGAAAACACGCTCTCTCTCAGTAAAATTATTTTTCATAATTAGCACCTTAAACCTCAGACATTTGTTTAAATGTCCTGCTATAGCAAATGTTCAAGGGACAGTTTCCTGGAACCTTCTAAGGCTAAGTTGTTCTTAAGTTATACCTTAACCTCTTGCTTAAGCTTATGACATGATTCCCAACATGTTCCTAGCTTAAGTATCTTCTGTAAGTCATACTCTCAAGTGTTCTGGACCACTCACGTTTTATCTATAGTTTTTTGCTTAAACGCATGTTTTACAGCTTAAAAAATGTCATGTTGGTGTCAAGACTGAAGATCTACGTATGTTTGCATTACATTTTGTTTTATTTCAAAAATAGGAAAAAATGCCAAAATGAAAGAATTGTTTTTTAATCCTTCTAAAATGCAAACAAGTCACCTACACATGTCATGGTGATGCTTTAATTCTAACTTGCATATTTTTTGTTGATACCTGCACTTTAATGCCCATAAAAGAAATCTCACGCATGCTCAAAAAGGCGCAAATGACAACCATCGATGCCAGTAACGTGGATTTAGCCTCTTAAGATATAGTTAAAAACAACTTAGTACAAAAGAGATTGTATAGGGAACACACGTAGAAAAATAAACAACTTTGGTAAGATATATCTTTACAGTCTTCTTAGCGTGCTAAGAGTGAATGTTATCAGGAAACCGGACCCAGTACATTTCACAAAATGGTGACACTAACAGTGCAGTCCCACCAAACTGCCTGCCAACAGGAACTGCGAACTAAATGCTTCTCGGGACAGTAAACAAAACCTCCTACCCAGGAATGTCAAAGTTGCACTCCTCTTACATGAAACCCAACACATATATTTTTTGATACCAGTTCCATCTACAAGGGTGTGTTAACACATTCACCTAACAGACAAAGACAGACAGTCCTTTACTAGAAACTAAAGGTTTAAAAAGTAATTTGATGGTTATAATTTGGAAGCTCTCAATGTACTGTTCACACCTCACTTTGAGCATTTTAATCAAATAAAACTTTAGTTGAGCATTACATGGCAGTTGACAAATTTAAATCTAAGGTCAATCATGTGACAATGAAAAACACTCAGCACAGCTTGCATGTTTTCGAATGTTAATGTTGGATTACAAATATCTTTTTATAACCCAGCCTATAACCAAAGAGGCAGAGACTTCTGTAGGTAGAGGGGTTTCCCAGTTCCTAGGTGCTGAAATGTCCCTGACCCAGACACTGAGCCAAGACAACACCTAACGGCAGAAAAGCAGGCCTTAGATGCAGAATGATAGCTCTAGGTAGGACGGACTATAAATAAGTACTATATGTATGATACTATAAATAAGTATGTACTCAGCATTGTAAATTTCAATGTGTAAATAGATGCATTTCAAGGTAACTTATTAATTGCTTCTGTCATGGTTGTCAGAGTCACTGTAAGTCTCAGGAGAGACATATACTGTAATTTGTCAGTTATGTATTTAACAGAAACTACTTACAGGCAAAATTATTTTAATTCGCATGTTTGCTCCTTTGGAACAAATGTACTGGAGGCCCATTGTTACAACTGGGATTAATTTATTTCTTGCTTCACCCTTTATTCTATAGGAGATTAGATTACAAGCAGCACATTTTAGGTTAGGTGGCCATCATTAGTTCAACATGACCAAACCATTAGAATGAGGCAGAGAGACAGCTAAAATAACAAAATAGTTTTTCCCCTGTAGATTCAGAGGGCGTAGCAATGTAATTTGCAAACATTATAATTGCGTTTGTGTGCTGAAACACATGCCCACAACAGCAGAAGTATACATGTGGACAGAAATGTTCATGTACGCATCTGTGTTGCGTGCATGCTGACTGTGGACACTATACAAGCCCTTGGACAGAGGGCTATGAGCACCCTTGTCCAGCAACAGTAAATTAGCACACACGTGATAGCTCATTCACTAACTACATACCGTGTGGATCTGTGCAAGTGATGAGGTTTTTGTGGTGAACCCTCCAACCCTGTGGGTGTCATTAGACATTAATAAAAGAACACACACACCACACGCGCACACACAATCTTAAGTCAATCTAAAGCAGCTTCATCAGACTGCAAAAAATCCAAAAATTAAATCTAACAAATAAAACAGGGCAATAAAATCATAAATATACACATTTTAACTGTAAAATTACCTAAATTCCTGGTGAAATACATCATATTTTAATACACCTCAGACAATAAATACACTGTATGCAAGGTCTACATATACTGGCCTTATAAAATGACCACTGAAACCTTAATGTAAGCAATGCAAGTGTAAATATTTGCACACATAGGTGCAATTATGTACAATTCACACATCTACATTAATAGAGAAAACAAACATCAACATCAGTATCAGTTAGCAAAAGAATCTCCTATTATAGTTATTTTACATTGTTATTCTGGCTACGAGATCATGTTTAATTAAATTACCTGGAATACAAGCAACTGCCTAAACAAAACAAAAATCAACTGAGGAAAAAAATAATGGCTTCTTGATTTCATGAACAAAACAAGCAACTGTTACAACCTTACAATCACAATTTAGAAGGAGGGGGAAACACATCAAAAATATAAAGGGTCTAATTTTGCAAATTGATATTTTTTTTTAAAGTAGGCACAAGACAGAAATAGTAAAAGGTCATGATGACTCTAAATATTCTTACATGAGTCACCAGGAAGAGTGTAGTAGGTGCTGTTCACTCCCCTGCATCAAACATAGTGTTGAGAGTATTTTATGTGAGGAGGACATTTATGGACTCTGAGTGCAGTATGACTGGGGTGAAGTGTGTGCAACTGCATGAGAATTTGCTTGTGTAGTGCTGTTTTGATGTGTGCCTCTATGCATGTCCAGGATTTTGTGTGTGATCAAACTCTTGCACCTACAAGGCAATCCCAAGTTGACGTTCCGCACAGAAACTTTCACTTCTGGATTTCCCTCTGCAAACCACCCACTTCTGAACGGCGCCCTCAGCTCTAGTGTTAGCACTACAGCACAAGGGGAGAGAGGGAGTGAGAGGCAAACACCCAACACAACCTGACCTCAGCAGCAATATTTACTAATCTACTGCCCAGTTCTCTCCCTTTTTTGTTTATTTTGTGCAGCACTTCAACAAAGCTATACATAAGCATGCATACATTTATTTACATTCCTTAAATAATCTCAACCCAAACAATTAGGGTGAATATGGTCTTGCAACCGTAATGGATTCTAAAGAAAAGTCTTAGCATTTGCATTTCAAAGAAATGTTTTGAGCCTAAAGAAATCACACCTGAAACAAAGTGGGTTACAAACCACCTCCCGTACAAAACTATAGTGCGTGCACGTGCAGACACACACACACCAAACTCTCCAACTTCTCTATGAATATTTCTGAATTTCAACATTTTGGTGATTTATATGTCCAAAACAATTCTATGGACAGGTTACACCAGAATTCCGAATGTCTATATTTTTTAAATACTTAAATGCAACTGAAATGAACTGAAACACCACCCTCTATTACAACAACAACAACATACAAGAACAAGTGGAAGTCGCAAAATAGGATTTGAAAAAATTAAGACAGAAAGTAACAAGCTTTCCAAAGAACAGAATTTTGTATGAAAACTGTTTGTTGTTAAAGTTCTGTAATTTTACACAAAAGCCTAATTTTCACTACAACTATGCATTTAGTATTTTTATTTATACTTTTTTTTACCCCTACACCGTTTTTATTATTGTTTTAGAGATGGAACTAATTTACACCAGTACATTTTGCCTTTTTGTCCTGGAGACATTAGACACTGTCTCACACTACTGAAGTTTGATGAGACATGTGGTGTGAGGTCTACTGATCAAAGAAAAGTTTTAATTGTTTGCAATTTAACAATTAGATAAGTTGGAAGAAAATCTATGTATACCTGGAGATCCCCTGACCCTGGGTAGTGTGTTCAATTATGTGTATTATTAACAAAAGACATAACTGCTCACATGATACTGTTACATGTTACATATGCATAAACACATTATGAAACTGGAATCGAGGAACTTTCTGTATGTAAGTGTGTGTGTGTGTGTGTGTGTGTGTGTGTGTGTGTGTGAATGTGTGTGTTTCTGCTGGCTGGCTCCTTGGGGTTCAGTCATCACATCTATTGTTGATAACAGTAAAGTCCACATACACTCCTGAATAAATAATGAATTATCAGGAATATAATTTTATTCCTCTGTCATCATTCTCTAGTGCACTCTTTACCAAACTGCTTACTGTACAAAACATCTAAAGCTGCAGTTCTATGCACGCTGGACAATCATCAGCTTCCAGTTCCACACACACAAATCTTACATACAATGCATGTGTGAATCTTACACCAAAACTTCTTAAGGACTGCTAAGATGACGCTAAATTATGCATGTTGAGAATAAAAGTGCACAAATTTCCAAATGAACTGTTTTTTTCCACAACCTACTGTCAGTTAAGACTGGGCTTGAAAGTTATTCAGTCTACAGAATACCCTATGGCCATCAACCAATTCACAATTTTCTGGCAATATGATGTAACAGCTAGCCCTAAAAATTAACGTCATCTACTGAATTCAACTTGCCTAGAAACTATAGCATTGAAAAAGTCACAGAACTTCCTTATTATGACAGGATATCTATCACAGATTAGCAGGAAGATTTTACATTAGTACTTCTGTCTAACTCCAGCAACAACTGGACTGAGTGCGGTTTCTCTTAACTCATGTCACATCAATATTCTCATGCCACGAAAAAAACGGCAGACGCCACAGAAGCCCACACAATGCAGTAGCTAGCGATTAACCGGCCCCTCTCATGAAACAGTCAGCTGGAAGAAGCCTCGCTAATGTGAAGCACGAGTTCAGTCAAGCCCGGACAACACTCTGCTCTGCTCTCCAAAGCGGAGCCCCAGGTACGGCACGCCCTCCAGAGCATCCAGCGCGCACAGGCCATCCGACCCGGGGCCCACCTCACCACACCAGCTACCCGGACACATCAAAACTAGACTAAAACTTCACACCAAACGCATAGTGAAAACCCTACGCACATCAAATTAATTCCTAATAATATCCTTGTTCAGCTCATATTATGGCAGAAGCACTATTACTCAGTGGCATATTTGAGTGCAGTGCTAGCTGGAACTTTTGGGCCTAACTTTTGTGTTAATTCGAATAAACGCCTGTAGAAAGAAAATGTCAAATTATTGAAATCTTAAGTACCTAATAAAACCGCTTATTGCTCTTATTCTTATTACTTATTGATCTAGGTATGGTGAATGACTCGACAGAAGACAGGCCACAGTGAGCGTGGGTGTGAGAGGAGGAAGGTTCAATTTCGCGTGTGCCCAGAAATTAGGCCAACCAAGTAAACGACCTGCCTAGCTTTTAAAATCCTCACTGGTCTAGAACCTGATTGTTCATACCAACATCACTATGCACTGTTATTGATGAGGCCATAAAATAATTTTCATACGCATGACTCATGAAAAGCTATGGTTTAACAGAACAACTGATTGTTACTGTAATGCACGTTGCGACCAAGTTCCCCATCTGTTAGCCATCTTGTTCGAAGAAAATGCCATACACATCAATCCTTTTGCATACACTCAGAAACAAAAAACTATTTCCAAAAAAGACCCTGATAGAAAAGAGCAAAACTGCCACGACTTAAAAAGTGCATGGAATGAACATTGCGCCATGGCAAATGCCAAGACAGTGCACACATTTAGAAGTACCAGCCAGACAAATGAAATATTGCACATTCAGCACTGACGTTAATGTTACACAGCCAACTTAACGTTAACACTTCTTGCAAGAACAATGACAAACAACATGAGGAAATAAAATGCTCCATACCTTTTCTGAAAATGACGCACAGCTTATTTTGATGTTTTCTTTCCTTCAGGGTGTAGACGTTATCCCTATGTTAAAACTGAAAATGACTTAAGTGATGACTGTTATTTCTAAAACTAAATACTGCGAGTACAGATGGCTAGCTGGTTAGCTTGGGAACTTTACATAATGCTAACAGCAGCTGGCTAACGACAACTAGCCCATTCCTGAGGACGCAACTAAACGGAGCTAAAATGGCGCAAATCTCGGAATACGCCAAGTTGTCGAACGAACGTTAAATAATCCGTTTACATCGATAATATACACGTTACTACATCGTAGTATCAATTTCATACAGAAAACTCGGCAAGAAAGTCCAAAGACATAGAAAGACCAGCTGCAACCCCCATGTATGCAGCACCGCTGTCAGACTTGTACAAGGAGGAGAGTGAAGCTCCAGCTGTAACGTACTCCCGCTCAAAAAACGCTGTATAACGATACACGACGAAGACCATCAATGATGACCCGCACATCACCTAAACCGTAATAATGCGCACGAATTTTTCAATATTTTTTTTAAATTTTTGAAGACCTACGTTGATTTTTTAAATATTTTTGGAAAAAAAAATACTCGCAGAGCCTGAAATACAGGGACCTCCTCCGCTTCTTTTTGTGCACTCTAAGTTCGCGTCAATCGCTCATTCGGCAATACATTTTAAAAACTTTGAGTAAATCGCAACTATCTCGTATGACAAAATAGATTTTCGTTTTTATATTCGCCGTATCTAGTCCTGCTTGGTTCTGTCTGGGTTCGCAGCTGCTGATGATAATATCGCTGTTCACTCTCGAAAATGGCGCCGAAAGTGACTCTTCTCATTCAAACCGGTTAGAGACGCCCCCTCCCAGCGTGAGCATGCCGGGAACACGAAAAGCGATGGGGATTGGAGAACACAGCTAGCAACATCCACGGACGTTTCTAGTGGACAAGAAACGGTGGCAAAATTATTATGATTTAAAGCAAATGAAAAACAGGAGGGATTTTTCTCCCGACACAGAACATGGCCTACTCTACAGTGAACTAGAAACTTGCGAATGCATTTGACTAGACCAGGACATCTTACATTTTCTTCTTCGATGTAAATGAACTTTGTAAGGCTTGCAGTTCTAGAGTTGAAAAGTGTTAGGGGCTATGATGGAAATGTTGCATGGGAATGAGAACGATACAACTAACATCCCACATGCACAAGCCAGTCTCAGCCAAGTTGGGGCAAAGATATAAGTAGAGTTAGTCTACTGGATGGTCTCAAAATCTACATACAGCTGACCTGATTCTCATTTACAGATCTGTTGTTACACATTTTGTAAACCAGAATTCACAGTTCACATAATTGTAAGCCTGGCCTCTTAAAAAGTAAAATTTCATCATACAATGTGAGTTAATCCCTTTCTCCCCAGATGACATTGCCTTAGTTCTTCCTCTGCAAAGCTCCACGTGATGTAGGACTAGGCTATAACTTTATAATTGACAACAAAAATAAGGAAATTGCAAAACTGGAAAATGTTCTTTCTTGTCATGTTACTGATAGCTTCCATTTGTAGCCTTAGGAAGATCTGTGAAAGTTGTCTATTAAATTATTATTGTGAAATAGAAGTAATCTAGCAGTATGAATACAACTCCTTTCAAAGAAGTCCTCCTTGTTACATTACAAGATAGGCATACACCCTTGTAGTCTTTACACTAAAGAAGCTAAGGATTTTTTTTTTTTTAATTGAGCATCTCTCACTAGTGTGGAGAGAATTGTATACTGCAAGACATTCTCTTGTAGAGGATGTATCCCACAATTTGAGGACACAGGAACACGGAGTTCTGTTCACCAACACCGGCTGGCTGACTACAGGAAGTGTTGAGTCAGACAATTAGTCTGCTCATATATATATGCAGCAGCTTCAGAAAAATCTTTGAACTAATCCTTGTGTATGCAAGTTGAAGTAAAAGGTTACAGAGGAGAACGTGTAGGCTACTGAGAAAACATGAAAATGTCTAGGGACTAAGACAAAGGATTAAGACAGGAGGAGAGAATAACCATTTGTCTGCTTTGACATATGCTGACATATGACCAGATATGTTTTTCAGCATACTTTGGGGTCTGCAGTGTACTGACCATTTAAATCATATCACTGTGCTATTAATGTATTAATATTATTGCTATCATGTTTGTGTTACTACTTAGCAGCACCTCAACAGTGAGATTTCAGGTTAGATTTAATCAACAATAAAGTATGCCTTAAAGTGTTCACAAAATGAAAACAAACGTTGCTTTAACTAAAAGACCTGACATCAAGCAATACATCAAGTCTAAGAAAAATAAATGATGTACATGGTGCCAGCTATACTTTGTCCATTACAGTATGTCAGTACTGCAAAGACAGATATGACAGTTGCACAAACCAGATGACAACACTGTAGCCTGATCTTGCAACAAAATGTAGCTTTTGTTGTTAAGTTATTTGCATGGCACTATCACGGCAGAGATAAGATTTAACTGTTGTAATACACGGTACACTTTCTAACCTCTGTATTTTTACAGTAACCCCCTTGTTTAATTATTCATGCCAATCTCATCCTCTAGCAGTTAGCAATAAAGGAAAGACGTGGAAAAAACAGCTCCTTATCACAATAAGTAAAGACAAGACACTGTCACATCTTTGCACTGTAAGTATATTTTGATTCTTTTTTTTTTTACTTCATGAAGTACACTCAGATATTTAGCTTTCTGAAATACCTCTTAAACTGTATAATCAATAATAAAAAGAACACAACAACATATTTTAAATAAATAACATAATTCACATGAACCAAGTTACTTTTTTCTATCAGATATGAAAGTTCCATTTTCAAGAACATTACACCTCCAGATTCACACATGAACATGGCCCCACTGGATAAGTTGCAGTAAAAGCAGCTTAGTGCAGACCATGAATTCTCCGGGGGAACTTGCTTGCACCCCATCACTTGTCAAAGACTGTTTTGTTGTGGTGTGAAAGTGGGGTAGCAGCAGCGGGCTGGGGAGGGCACAGGAGGGGGGTGCGGAGAGGGTTTTGTTCTCCCATTCAGGAATGGCAGGGGCTCCTCCCCCGTGCCCCCAGACATCTGTAGCAGCTGCGGCCCCTGGCCCCCGTGCCTCGGTCCGGGTGAGGAGGAGTAAGGGGAGGGGGGTCTGTAGGGCCGCCTCTCCCTTTATGGTGGCCAAAGCCTGCACACTTAGGCAACAACATCTATCAAAAAGGCAACAGTAGCCGTGAGGTCACCCTGAAAACACAACAGTGACCTTTTGCCCCCCTAAGTGAGCTAGTCCTATAAGCTCCTGGCCTTTCGTGCTGGTTTACTCACCTATTAAACAACCACCCCCCCAAACAACAAAGTACTGGCCTATATATAAAATAAAAATGACACATTTCACACTTTAATTAGTCATTTTCACTACAGTCCACCAAGGGAAGATCTTTACCATTCAAGACTATAAGACATAAGCCTGCATTTTCATACCACCATGCAACAGATTGTAAGCCTAAAAACAATACATACATACAATGATGAATTATGATGGCTCATAGTCTAGGCTACGCCATGCTGTATGGCAGGGGTGGACAAACTTTTCTGTTTGCGGGCCACATACTGAAAAATCTAAGCTGCCAAGTGCCAATGCAACATCAAGAGCAACAGTTTCAAAAAAATGAAAAAGCTGCATTTTAGATCAGAAAACCTGTAGGCCATCTAATGCTATGCTATTTAATGATACCATTTACAAACATGTAACACCAGTACTGAAACTATGATGTGTCATGGATATATAATATTAGATTAATATAGCAACGGGCCACATTACATTTTATTTTTTGACTTCATGGCGGGCCGCATTAGAGAGAGCAGAGGGACACAACTGGCCCCCATGCCGTAGTTTGGCCACCCCTGCTATATGGCATATTATTCTGAGTGCAGGCAGATGAACAGAATTTTATTCTAGTCACTGGCCTCTTAGAATGATTTTTATCAATGATACTACATTAACACTTAAACCTTAGCCTTGTGTCCAAGGTTTAGTGAAACTTGACAGCTTTCACTGTAAAATGACAAGGCCTAACATTGTTGATGGGCTGCTAAGAGTGTTCATGAGAATGTCCAACTATGTCCTTGTTTGCAGATAATTAGTGGGCCTAATATCTTAGTTACGATGTCAAATCACACGCCAAAAATTAGCCAAACGATTGCATAGTCTACTAATGTTAAATCGCAGTTTGACAAGCAGTTTCAGTTCAACTTTGGGACACGACCGACTGGAGTAAAGCTTCAAGAGGATGGCGGCACTTGCCTCCATGGTTTCGCAGACCCGCTGTTTCCAACATAAACGGAAGTCCCGCCCCTCAGCTTTACTCCGATGATGTAACCCCTGTCCAAATTTAGAATGTTGTTGATGCTTCTGAAGTTTTTTCCTCTGGCTGAGACTGCTGTCTATTACTCGACGTCATAACTATCCTGTTATTATTGTAAACAGTCTGCTTGCTTGCTTTTGCACTGTCGCCCTCCACCTAACCAAATTCTCCGTGGTTCTTTGTTCACAAAGTAGTGAGAGCGACACCGCACCAATCACACATTGAACATTTTGCCCTTGCAATTGGATACTATGTAGGCTAGGCAACGCAATCATAATAAATGGTCCAAATGAGCAACATGTGAGCGTGAATTCTATGATATCGGAACACAATCAGGCTATATAATTGTGCTGCGCCTGGACGGCAAATCACATAGCTCGTTGCAGCCGTAAGGAGTCACATCAAACCGGCACTTCATGTTTGGGCTTCACAAAGCATTCCTTGAGAAACGGGTTCTTTTAAATCTGACTCGCTGTTAAGCAAGATGTTCTACTCTCAAAGTCAAGCAAAATGCTCGCTATCAATCAGGCACAATGTAATTAATATTTATTTTTACTATATGAATGATAAAGTGAAATAAAAATATTGATGTCTATCTCATTAAAACATAGCCTAATAACGCGCAGCTCGATAAATTACATGCAGTGCCCCAGACTATAACGCCATTCTATGTAGTTTTCACTCAGTAGCCTGAGAACCGTTTGACCATTTGCTTCCCTGTGGTGCGAGGTTATAAGCTATATGATGAGCTCAGTAATGTAGGCTAACGTAGCTTGGTTTGTTTTTGCCCGCGAAAAACACTGGACCCCAACTTTGATCTTCCGTGATTAAAACGGCCTACAGAAACCAAATCGCGTTAATGCCAAAAACTGAAGCACTGAATATAGGACAATGAACGATGAACAGGCTACAAATAGAGATTACAAATAGCCAACTACGAGTGGTTAATGACACTTACTTGAGTCTCCGAAACCTGGAAAGCGCCGTTCATCCCTGCGAACATGTCAACAAAACGCTCTAGAGTAATTGTATTCCGTGAGGTAGCGGGACTCCCATCAGTCTGTCAGTGTCGAACCGTGTCTGTTTTTATTGCAGTTACGGCAAGCTTCAAGGAAGTTGTCCTTTTGTTCCAGTATTTATACATTGCGTCAACGTTGCGAGGAGAGAAGGCGGAGCGGTGGCACTTGGCGAAAAAAGCAAGCACACGACCTTATGTACACAAAACTAGACCCTCCACCCTAACCAAATCGGCGGAACAGATTAGATCACGTGTCTTTGTGCAGCTAACCTATCCTCCAAACAACGGTAGAATGATGTTCCCTGGCGTTTAGAGAGAGATATGCACACTGGAACGGGAATGGGTCTGCGCTGACGGGCCATATGGATTGGTGTGAGGAGTTCCAAGTGCCAAGTCCACACTGCGCTGCCCGTGCGCGACGCGAAGCTCCTATAGACTGCAGTCTGCTTGTGTTTCAGCGCCAGTAGGAAACTGTCATGATGGAAGAGTGAGAACGGGAGAAGAGGGAGAGAGCACTCTCTCTGTAGGCCTACAGTGTTAGATATCAGTTATTATCAATGATTCTGGGATTGTCCTTGCTGAGGCTCACAATAAACTAAAGACTCGAATAGGTGGCTTTTTTCTGTTTAATTGTGACTGTGACTGCCCTACTTGCCACAGAATTGCATCACGAAGTTTGCTTATTGTTTGTGCACCATTGGTCTCCTGTTTCAACAAAGCCAGCCACATATCTCAGGTAATTGTGATCATCTCTAAAATACATCTAAGACTCCAGGATTTAAGACATAATTTAAGTCAATTGTAAGTCTACCTTGACAGGTGAACACCAGCGAAAGCCTACCTCACAATAGGCCTTCCGAACTTGTTTTACGATTAGACTATTGCACGAGGAGGACATCGACACCTTGGTACAGAGACCTGGACACAATAAGAATGAACCTTTAAGAGCATTTAAACTGATAACATAGGCTACTAAAACCCAACAGACCTTTGTGAGTTTTAGTGTTAGATAAGCTATCTTTTGTTTTACACCTCCAAAATTACACTTCATTTTAGATTATGTGTTGCTAACCGTTAGGATATGCCCGGAGACGGCAAAAAGCCCACTGGCTGGAAGTAGCCCCCATTTTAGTTAGGCCTAGCCAAAACACAAAGAGTGACATAAACAACCGTTTTACTGATAACCTATAACTTTGGCACATTTTGCTGACGGGAAGGTTTTGCTGAAACGGTATTATGCCACCTGTTATTCGTTCAATGATCAGTGCCACGGGAGGCAGGGCTCAGTCGCGCGGCATAAACGCTTGCGACTATCTGCATACAACCAGCAGGGCCGAGTTATACTTTAGGCTATTTGATACTGAGCAGATGTGTGTTAACATCTTAAAAATACTCAAAATTAGTGAGGATTGATGCATCTAACTTACGGCCTACTGTAATAGGTCATCCGGTGCCCCAGCAAATTACTATTTTGGTCACTCAGATTGATGAGGCGATTTCGTTACAGTTTGACACAGGTGAACTTTTCAAAAGTTCATGCAATTATGTTTCAATAAAAATGGCAAAACACTACGTCGTATAACTAACATATCTTATAAAAACTGCCTGCATGTTAATAATATGTTTGTTTTCTAATGCGAACGTTTTCAACATTCACGTAGCCTATTGCTTAAGTGTGTTACCTATTTTCCTATTAAAAGACTAGCTGCCGCATGTGAAATCAAATAACATTACCAGTCCGAATTTGCACATACAGAAATCTCAACGACTACGGACCCCATGGATTACTGTAGGTTACCAAAAAGTTACAGTTCGTGACTCCAGCTTTCGAGAGAATAGAATTCGCTATGCGCTTTGATTTTAGGCTATAACTTTTCAGACAAATTAACATTTTTAAAACTAGTGAGCACTCGCACATGTTTGTAAATTGACATTAATTACATCCATCACAAAGAGCAATAAAAGATGCACATGTTGCTTTAGAATAAACACAAGCACAAGCACAAAGACATCGTGGACCTGTCAGAAATTAATTTATCATCTCACTAAACGAATTCAGAAATAACATCGGGACGGAACCAATTAACAGGTTATGGCCACAAAGGAAAGCCAATCTGCCAGACCATATTCCAAATACTACTCAATAGATCTTATTTAATGTAGCCAATTATTGCACATAAAAATACATGTTACTTTGTGTACTCTCTCAGCCAATGCTTCTGAACATTTAGGCTACATTACAGGGCGTTATTTTCTAGCATCATTTAAAACGGATGCACTCAAAAGAATGATAATATATAAAGCAAGGAAACTAGTCAGTCAAGTATTACCTTTTACGCGGAAAACATTTTTTTTAATTGAATGTTTGAAGTTGTGTGCCTCAATGACGCGACTTGTCTGCATAATTTCCAATGAAACTTAGCATGCGTGTTAAAAATATCTAGGCTACATCACAACTTTACAGATTATAGCAATAATAAAACGCAATAAATAGTAGAAATATTTGTGTTTACACTAAAGATAGATCTGAAGAGGACACTCTCACGAAAGCAAACTTGCCAAGGAGCTTACCTGCAATATCAGAATGAGTTTCAGCTGTTTAGTCACAATATCCTACTTGGAGTGAAGTTTTTTTCTGAAACAGCGGAGGCTTAAAAATAACAACTGGTTTTAATTGTAAATAGTGCACAGCATTTTATATAGCTCATCCCATCAAATGAAATGGCTTGGAACGGACAAGACAAAATAAATCCTTGTCTTACGTCACCATTTGGAGTATATCTATGACTCACCCTCTCAGTCTCGAGTTGAATGGGTCGTAAGTAACCTAATTCAGACAGTAATTATCTTCCAAGGTACCCATGCCAAAATTGAGGACCCAGGTATTGCGCCCCGAAACATCATCCGTGTGTGTGCCATTTTGGCTCGGATTCATTGTTAATGAGTCCCAAATAAAGATCGACCCATTATGGGCTTGTTTTAAAGTTTCTTAATTTCGTAAATTGTGAAATTGTTAAATGTTTATTAGTACAATTAGGTTAATCTTATTTGTTACCGTAGACATTTTTCAATGATATTCTATTGTGTCAAACATAAACTTGAGCTCGCAAGAATATGTGTAGGGATCGGCTTTAATGCATCCGTAATAAAAAATAAGTTTATCAATCAGCATTATGGCAAAAATTAAGCCTGTGCTAGCCATTAAGTCTGTGTTCAAGTGGACCAAATTGCTCGATTTTTCGGACTGATCAAAAATCTGCCATTAAACATTTTGAAGCGACAGACAACGTAGGTCAGTGGTGCCTTTTATTCGTCACTAATTAAATGTAATGTAGACCAAGGCACTGCAATCTTTGTTGTAGACTTACTTTTAACCATTGTGAAGTGCTCTGGCTGTCAGGAAATTATTGAACTTGGATGACAGAAAGGTTATTACACGAATGCACATATTCATGTCTGTCATACTTTTTGTGACTTACGGGCCTAACTGCAGTTTCTTACAATATAAAAAGACCAGAGGTGGACTTCAATGTTGGTTTAATTTTATGAAATTTATAAAAGTATTCTAAAAGGGCAGACTGCAGAGTATGAGACAGATAAGACAGAGAAAGGGTGAGTAATATGACAGACGCATCAAACAAAAGGTGAGTCACACTGAACTTATTTGAATCTGAAGCTAATGTTTCCCATTTATCTTCACAAAAAAACAAAAAACAAAAACAAAAACAAGACTGCTTTGGTTCAACTCTGCACTTTTGCCCCTCGTTTTGGAACTGGAGACCTGAGCACCCAGACACACTTGCAGATAACAGTGGGCCGAGGTGTCTTGTGTCCACTCGTCTCTCACTCTTGGGCTATGTATATCCCCGCTTCATGTCCCATCAAGTTAAATGGTTGCCGGCATTTCTGAGAAATCATCCCAAGTGTGTGCGCTTCCCTCCTATTTATAAAGAAGTTGCTACCCTCTACGATTACATGGGGGGTCACACTCTCCTATAGGCCTGTGGAGTGCAGGCAGTATCCAGGCACCCATACACCCCCACCTGACACCTCCCTGGGTGACTGAGCCACCCCAAGTACATACAGACCCCCCACGCCTGCAGTCCATCCAGGAGAAATATGGGGGGAAATGTTATCACAGAAATAAAACAAGACGAAGTTGTCATCACTTCTAATTCTTTAGGGACTGCAGAGGCCCAGGAGAGAGCGGAGTAACTGAATGTCATATAACCCCCCCTCCACACATACACACACACAAACACACTGTATACACACATATGAAATATATGCACAAACCATACACCACCGCACACACACATGCACAATACACTCCATGGCCATCCATGGTATCCACCCACAGTGTTTTGTTTTTCCTTTCATTTTTCATGATTGTCCTGCTGTTGCCGGTGTAACTAAGTCTGGATTCATTGATAGTGTTGTTTAGACGGAACCAGGGAGGAAGTGGGCTCCATTAAAGGAGAGAGTGAGTTTCCCCATGGAGAACCTCCTTCAGCATTGTTTGGGGACAGGTCTAACGAACAGAGGCACTCTATGCCCAAAAGCTTATGTGGAACCACTGTTTGAGCCCATTCCTGTGTGCAAAATCCTGTGAATGTAAAGTGCAAAAGTGAATTGACGATGAGTTCCTGAGTGTTTTATGCTATCGTTTCTACATTAGGTTGAAGCTGAGTCAATAATGTGTGACATCACACATAGCCTTCTCACATGGCAAGTACACTGCACATTGCATGCAAGGCAACTTTTTAAAAGTATGACCCTTGTTCTCCAAATTGACCACCACTTCCTGAAATGCACAGGAAATAAACAGAAAATATGAGTAAGCTGAAAACAAAATCTCTTGAAAACATACTCATATTCCTTTCAGCTGACACTATTTATGTATGTCTTATTCAGCAGCTTTTATGACTTGATGATGGTGAGTTTTATATGTACTTTACATACAATAAGTACACAATTAGGGTGTGTGTGCATGCACAGCGTTAAAGTTAATGATAAAGCGCTCTCCTCACTAGGCAGCTGCTGCCTGTTGACTACTCAGAAGTAGGTCATCTGTAGACAGGGATTGGTGAGTTGGAACAGTGTTTAACTACAAACCCCCCCTTTCTTTTCTCTCTCTGTCAATCTACCTCACTTTTACACTGTGCCTCTTTTCATGTTTCCTTTTAGACTTTTTTCCCTTTCTTAATCTGCCTTCATGTCTTTGTCTATATCTCATGCCTTCCATTTAATCCCCCATGCACTCTGTCACTCTATTCTCTTTTCCATCATTTTAGTAGTTTCACAGTCAGTGTGGCCTTATTTCACAGGGCCCAACTATTCTTATTACTCTTATTATTATTATTTTGCTGGTTGTGACCGTGGAATCTATTGAAACTGAATTATTAAACAGTTCATGCTAACTGGTCATTTATCATTTTATACTCCCAGTGATACATATAAGTGTGTTGAAGTGGAGATCAGAAAAAGTGTAGTTTTTCACCATCAATATACGTTTAAACATTTGTGTTGTGATATTGTAGTGTTTAGTATTGTTCCTTGGATGGATAACATTCATATAGGACTGGTTCAATGAGAATGTTGAGTGATGGAAAAAAATACAATGCTCAAAATTGTATCAGAAAATGTGGTTGTTGAGCTGTTACTTAACTTGACTCATTACTTAAGTATTTCCCCCAGCTAAATAAACACAACCATTCAAATGTATTCCTGAGCTTACTGTACGTTTGATGGAAATTTTACACATTTCAAATACATGCCATTTCTGTGCTAATCATGGTAATTCTGTGCTTACTTCAGCATAACATTTAACTTGCTACAGAATGTCCAGTCATACTACATACTGGTCCAGTTATCCAACATATTCACATATTTTGAGGTACACA
Source organism: Tenualosa ilisha (assembly GCA_015244755.2). Taxonomy (NCBI): domain Eukaryota; kingdom Metazoa; phylum Chordata; class Actinopteri; order Clupeiformes; family Clupeidae; genus Tenualosa; species Tenualosa ilisha. The sequence continues at coordinate 402,697 of PYXC01000495.1, read as the reverse complement.
GACAGCTGACAGCAGATAATCTTCTGTCTTTTTCTCTCTTTTTACCTTTCAATCTCCTTTCCTTTTTCCCACTCTCCCTCCCTCCTTTTCTCCTCTCCTCTCTGATTCTTGCTGAAATTATAATTAAATACTGGCTTTAACCTGGTTGCGTCTTTAATAAATTGTTTGCTGCTCTTAATTTAAGTGTAAAATGTGGCCAGCGGGTCAAGAAAGGAAACAGCACAAGTCTAGTCACAAGCCTCTAGGCCTAGCTGGGCTGTCCTCTCCCTAATGTCTTTGCTTACCTGGACAGCAGCATAGTGGCATAGGACATAAACCTGGAGGCACTGATGTGTAATCCACAAATCAGAAGTCAGAGACTGGTAACTCATAGATCTGAGGACACTGTTTGGAATCTCCAAGTGGGAGATGGAGATTTAGATGTCTCTGTGACTTTCATCACAAAAAATAATCTTGAAAAACAACATTAACAAACCAAACATTTCAAAGATGATGAGTAATCTCATGACCATGTGATATTAAACAGGTCATTATGCTACAAAGCATTAGGGTGAGCCAGGTATCCCTCTTATAATTTTTTCCAATGCTTAGATGATGAAGCTTAGCGACGGCACACAGCAGACAGTAGTCACTCGGTGACACTCGGTTCACTCTGAGTGTCACATGTGGCGTGCCCATATCCAGGGCCTGTGCCATCTATATCTAAAGCTGACTCACCCAGCCTAGTTATATACAGCATAAGGAGGAGTCAGCTGCAAGTGGAATATCTTTAAATTATTTGTCATTATTTCTCATGCTATAGAAATCAAAAGGAAATAAATAAACAGAGAGACTTTCGCTACCTTATGAAAGGTCATAGTCCAAATAAGCAAAGGGTGAATGTAGCACAACTAGCTAGTTTACAGGCCACAGGGAAAACTTTGATGCCAACATGCTCCAGTAGTCAGTAGACTACTGCAGTCACCAGAGGTGCTTTCTGCAAAAGATGGGATAACGTAAATCATTATTGTTTAATGCATAATAACATGATAAAATAAATTTAAAAATAACAACACTGACAACAACAACAATTACAATAATAATAGTAATAATACTAATCCGTTGCCATGGTATTTTATGAGATTTTACAATTAGAGTAAAAAAAGTTAAGTGGCTGATCTACAGATTACTTTAGGCATTGATCCTGGCACATGTTGTTTACTGTATTAATATTATTGGTTGCATTATTGTTTGTGTTTGTTTATGTAAACACTCATTATGTTAGAAATTTCATGTTAGTGATGTAGAGCTTTGGATGTCTATCAGTCATATTTTGCCAAATGTGATCAAATGAAAGGAGTACTGAAAACACAAACACTATCCCTTTTGCACTCCACCATGCTGACTGGGGTTAAAGGGGGCATCAAGCTGGCATGCTGCCCATTTAGTTTATGGCTGCCTCACGTATCTCCCACACTGTATAGGCAGGAAGGTTAATGAAATGACAAGATTATTGTTTTAGAGTTTTGGCATGTAATTTACAAGTCCCTTCATCCTGGTCTGAAACTGGGAGCTGAGAGCAACATTCACCCCCTGTCCTATATCCTGCGGGCACCAGTCGGCCTGCGGCTTTGTTGTGCATGATGCCCCTGGTTCCTGGTTGCAGTGGGCATGGCAGCCCTGAGTGCTGAGCCAATGGGAGGATCAATAGGACTGAGTGGTCAAGGCTGAGCCAATGGGAAGATCATTTGGAGAAAGTGGCCAAGGCTGGCATGTTTATGTGAGATTTATTGACGGGTGAACTGACTGAACCGGCTGTTCACAGGTCCCACATAATGAAAATGGCATTGTGTATGTTATTAATTCAGTCAGTATAAGTTATTTATTCAGAAAGAGTCAGGGGAGACACATATATTGAACAAACAGGGCTGTGAATGTGCTACGTTCAGAGCCCAGCAGGGTGTCAGTAGATGAATACACTTAGATTGGGCAGTGTTGAGGAGACTGCATGAATTCGCAAAATAATATTTTTTGAATAGAACAGTATAGAGGAACTGAATTGAACTGAATAGACTTTATTGTCATCTCAAGCACAAAACTGTCATATTAATGGAACCGTTTCTAACAACTTCACCTCAGTGAGCCATTCACTAAAGGCTATCTTATAGTAATAGGCAATGAGCATCTTGTTTGGTAGAGATGGAGGGCTAGCAGCACCTATGGACTTTTGTAGTCTGTCATTGATCACATACAAAATTAGAACACCCATCAAACTTCTCCCCACCTAAAGGGACCAAGGGGCGAAAAAAATCAGGGTCAGTTTACTGGAGGTGGCTCAAATTCTACTTTTCTTTCTGTTTTTAACTTTTGCCAGGGCTATAAATTGGTCATTGCTGATGATCTCCAGCTATCTCCTAGGATTCCAATTACCTATGGTCTTACAGTTGAAAACTCTACTAGATATTTCCACTGCCATGAATGGTGTGGCTACTGTGTGTAGGCTAGTGCATTTGTGCTGACTGTATGCCATCCATTAGACGCAAACCGCATGCACAGACAACCAAACACACACACACACTTGTCCTCACAGGTCAGCACAGAACAGAAGCAAAGGCAAGAGCCATCAGAGTGTGTTGGCAGGGACAGCTGTGTCTCTCTCTTGTAGACAGACACCCCTCCCACCCCTCACTCCTGCCACCAGCTGCTCCCAGCATGCATGACAAAGGTGCCATGTCCAACGAGAGTGGCACGGATGCTCGGAATTCTGACTTCGGACGCACACTTGTGCCACACCCGTCCTTAAAACCCCCAACCCAAACCAACTCTGTATGATACCAGACTCCCACACCCCCCTTCCACCCCCACTGCCATCCATCCGTCTGCGTTGGCTGGGGGTCCGTGGTGGGTTAGGCACCCAGCTCGCGGGGTGAGGGCTGAGGGGTGCGGCACGCTCGATTGGCATCCCAAACATGTGCACTTGTGGCAGCAGGCTGCCACCGGCGTGCAGTGCAGTGATGGCTGGGAGAAGAGCAGAGACATGGACTGGGGTGACTGTGACAAACAGCATCAGCCCCTGACCTAATAAATAGCTCGTTTCAGTGAGACTTCAAATGGCGAGACAGACAGCGGCATGGTAAAAGTTCTGTAGAAGCTAGAGGGAGGTATCCGAGGGATGGTCACAGAGAGAAGTGTCTGATAGCCTAGCACCAGTGTGTACAACTTTTAAAAGATTTTAACTCAAATAATTACACAAGTCCAATACGCTAAAGTTACTCTTCAGCAACTCACAATGGGCCACTTCAGATGACTGAATCCAAGGGAAGAATCCGTAGCACATTTACATTTATGCATTTTTTTTTACCCAAAGCGACTTACATTTGTCAACTATCAATTACATTAGGGCTGGTCTCCCCTACAGCACCTTGCTCAAGGGCACAACAGTGGCAGCCAGGATTTGGACCCACAATTTTCCAGGCTACAAGCATGCTAGCCAGCTTCCTTAACCACTACACCACCACCGCCCACACACTTCTAACTTCTATAGAAAAAATCTAAATCTAACTTCTGTAGATTTTATTTAGTGTGCGCTGAAGACGCTGCTGGTTGATTGCACGCAGTAATATCTGAAGTGTGTCACTGTTTCTGTAGTTCTGCTCTGCAAGCACTGAGTGGCTTGAGAAGTGACTCTCCTCTCTCTGCCGCATCCTAACGGGTGACACCCCCCTGTGACTGACATACTGTACTATTGAAACACAATAAGAAGCAACTCCAACACCTCCTTCATGGCACATGGCACGATTTCCTGTCAGCCTCCTCTGTAATTAAGCCTTACATACAGAGTAGAGCCACCTTTACCACTTGGCATGTGTTTGTGTTGTGTTTCATCCAGGCCCTGCCAATCTGCTCATCTCCTGTGTCTTGCAGTGGCTCTCATTACATCATATTTGACTTGAAAATGTCAAGCAAAGCCAGCCTCTCAAAGATTGTGTAATAGCTGGCCCTGTTTTGCAAACCAAGACTCCAGGGAGGGGTGTGTGTGTGTGTGTGTGCATTTGTGCGTATGCATTTGTGTGTCTTTGGTGTGTGTGTGTCGGGGGGGTGATACAGAAAAGCTGACGGTGTAGGAATGGAGTTGGTGCTGAGATGGGGTAACGAGCGCCCCTTTCTCTATCGGTTGGGGCCAAGTAGGGCAGAGCAACACCCTTGCCAGAGTGAAGGCCCCGGGCTAATGGGCCTGAATCAGCCAGGGCGCCCCATCACAGGGCCAATTTCCCTAATGGGCTTACACTGTCTTAATTACTTCCGAGTTTTCTGGACTTTCCCCATAGTGGCGCCTATAGAACATGGAGTGGGGCCTGCATATGTGTCCATGCTCCTTATCATAGCATGGAATGCTGATGGGCTTAGGTAAAGGCAGAGAGGGGGATTCAGCTGGGACACGTCAGCCCTGAGAGAGCTTCAGTGTGGAAACGTCAGCCCTGCAAGCCTGATGAGAATTTTCCAGAATGTGATCATGCTGTGGCAGACAGGACTGGAGGATCTGCTCACGGTCAAAGGTGTGGAGCAAGGTTGTGGTAGGGTTGGGTAACATTAATTGAGAAGGGGTGTGTGTGTGTGTCTACCCATGCTTGCACGTGTGTATGTATGTGTGTGTGTGTTCACAAGATTTCAAAACTGGAGTCTTGAGCCAATCTGCTCAGCCCTGAAGAGTTGGGAGTCTGCTCAGGTCAATCTGGTTCCTCAATTTGTCATGCCTGTTTTTGATGGAAGAAGAAACAATAGCCATGCAGGCCTAGTTGGTTTCCCCTGCTTCTGTTGCAGGCCCAAAAAGACAACACATGACCCAGAAAGAGGTTAATGAAAATAAAGGATATTTTGTTACACTTTTTAACAGCTGACCTATAACATAACTTGGCCGACTCTGTGTTTTTAAAACAGATTTAAAATGGATGTTAAGCATGTCTTGTATTTTTTATACTATACTGGTAGTGAGATGCAGAAAAGCAAATTAACTCTGTATGGTATAATGTCAGTGTAACACCACCACTCACTGGAAACAAGACCAGGCATAATGCTGAGCTGTGTTCCAAGTTACATTCTCTTAGGATGCCGGTGTCAGCTAAAGATGCTACTAAATGCTACGCATGTTGCAGAGGTACAAGGGCAGCTGGATATGGGCTAGACTGGGATAGAGAGAGAGACGTAGAAGCGAATGGAGAAAGAGAAAGAGGGGAGGGACAAGAGACAGATAGAGAGAGAGAGAGAGAGAGAGAGAGAGGAAGAGAGGGCAGAGTCTACTGGTAGTGTCTGGGTTGAGCTCAGTTCAGTGCTAACAGCAGCACACAGCACAGCCCTGTGGAAGCAACAGGGAACAGTCCCTCACACTACAGGAGGGACAGAGAGAGACAGAGGGAGAGAGAGAGAGGGAAGCTAGGGAGAGACAGGAGAGGAGGGAAAAGAAGAAAAAGAGAAGAAGGGGGGAAAGACTGGATCAGGACCAGTAGTGGGGATTAAGGTCTGAGGCCTGAGAGAGACAGACAGATAGAGAGAGGGAGCGAGAGAAAGAAAGACTGCCCATATAGAGCTAAATGGAGAGAGAAAGAAAGATGGAGGGAGGGACAGAGTGGAGAGAGGGAGACAGTGAAAGAGTGACAGAGAAGGGAAGGGAGGGGAAGAAGTAGAGAAAAGAACCAAGTGTGGACAGAGCAAAAATAAGAATGGAGAGAAAAGAAGCATGTGCTGTGTTTGACAGAGAAAAGAGGGCAGGCAGTTGAGAAGGAGGGAGAGGGAGAGAGAGAGGATGCAAAAGAAAGAGAAGAGACAGAGGATGAACAGAAGTGGTGGCAATGGGCAGTGTGGAAATGAGAGGGAAAAAAGCGCTTGAAGCGGTTCCAGGCATGCTGCTGAATGGCTCTTCTTTGTGCTCAGTGGGGACAGCCTTTAGATGTGCTGCCCCCACTAACATACAGTAAACCCCCTACCACACACACACACACACACACACACACACACACACACAAATCCACTGACTGACTCACATCCAGACATACTCCACACACACACACACACACACACACACACACACACACACACACACACACACACACCACACATTTCATCTATCTCATGTATTTCACTCTCTGTCTGTCTGTCTCTCTTGCTCTCTATCTCAATATCCTCATTCTCTCTTTAAAGGTATCCTAGCATTTGAACATACACATGTCCAAAGGCTTGATCAAGACTGTGCCTTGGGATACATCCTGAATCAAACAATCATAAAAGCCAAAGAGCTTAGCTGATACACACAAATGAAATGGACCCAATAGGCCATGATCTGACCAAATATTCTGTGACCACACAAACCATCTCTTCAACACTGCTGACAGATGCCTAACCAGCATGCCACCAGATCCACAGCATGTCAGTGTTAGCTACAGTTAAATAATATTGTAGATTAAAAAATATATGTGTATGTGTATGTGTGTATGTGTGTGTATGTGTGTGTGTGTGTGTGTGTGTGTGTGTGTGGGGGGGGGGGGGGCATTTACTACATATATTACACAGTGCAGCCCCGTGTGTATGTGTGTGTGTGTGTGTGTGTTATTTCTGGAGCTGAGGGGGCTGTTTTTAGCAAGCTGTGATCTGCTCAACCCAAAGGCCTAAAATGCCATGAGTCACGCCAGCCGTGAGTCACACGCCAACAAGCAGAGCCATTCTTCTCCTCTCCGTTTACTTGCTTCACACCAAATCACCTTAACAGAGCTCAACCAAGAGCCAAGCACAGACATATACTATAGGACAGTCAAGCTGGAAAAGGTTTCTGGAAGCCTGTTTCAGGAAAGCCAAAAGGTCAAAATTGAAGAAAAAAAAAAAAAAAACGTTCCTCTTCTGGAGCCTTTATCCTGTGATGTATGAGGTGTACATTTATGCAACTATGGTTGTCAGGTTGTAAGCACACTTATCTCATCTCTAGTAGGTGGGCTGAAGCCCTGTCACTCTCACACAGCAGACCCTCTACAGGCTCCTATCTCTAGTAGGTGGGCTGAAGCCCTGTCACTCTCACACAGCAGACCCTCTACAGGCTCCTATCTCTAGTAGGTGGGCTGAAGCCCTGTCACTCTCACACAGCAGACCCTCTACAGGCTCCTATCAGTCAGCCTTATGGCACCAGGACAGTTCCACTGGAAACCAGCAGCCTCATAGCAACAGCACAGAGGGCAGTACAATATCTGACACATGCTGAGTGCTTCACTGGAAATGCTTACCTACATCATACTACACACACAATCTACAGAAACCACACACACACACACACACACACACACACACACACACACACCCTTTAAGTTCATTTCTGATGAATTTACATAAATAAATTGACATAATTTTGATCATGTTTATTATCAGTCCAACTCCATTTGGATTGTTTTGGCTTGATTTGTTTTGGCTTGATAATAACATTCAAATTGCAATTTGATAGATATTACTTGGAAATTAAAAACAGCTTAATTTTTACATATTTCTGAAAACAGATTTAGAGTGTTTTGCATCTGAACTCTTCATCTGTGCACTAGATGGAGAACTTCAGTAAATTAAGCCAGTTTGCAACAAACACATTGTGCTGTAATAGTGACCATTTCATTGAAACCGTGTAAAACCATTCAAAAGCACATCTGTGTCTGGTTGATCTACTGTCACTTAACGGATAGGATGAGTCAGTTAACTGAACACTGAGTGAGTAACAGCCCAGTCAAATAATAACAAAGTCACAGGTCAAGTTAACAGTTTCATGACTGTCAGGGAAACACAAAAGGCGCTGTATTAAGAGGACACTACAAATGGGCCTTTAGATAGTTGAAATGTTCTTAATTCTCAGCTGTAAAAGTCCCTTTTAATACCATAAAACTAATTTCAACAAAATGATAACATCATGAGAAAGGGATACTAAAGGGAGAAACAGTATCACAAGCACACACACAGACACACACACACACATGCACACATTTGCAAGCTGTCTAAGATAAGCCGTCTCTCCCTGAAAACAACCGCCTAACACCACTGAAGCAATACTGAGTGATTTGCTGGCTGTCACATGATGCTGTCTAAAGAGGGAGGGGTGAGCCCAGTCAGTCCTGCACTCTCCTGGATAAACTCTCTCCATGCCTGCCTGTCCGTCTGTCTGTTTGGGAGCTCAAAGCAGCAACGCTTTCTGGCAGAGGCTTGCTAAAAATGCCTGCAGGCCATTACTGTCCAAACAAACACTTCTTGTAGCACCACAAGCTTTTCAAAGGAACATGTTACAAGCAATTTTTTTTTTTTTTTACGGGACATTATCATTTTAATTACATATGTTCTTGAGAGAAAACATGTTACATGTTCCTGTTTGGTAAAAAACACACACACACACACAACTGCACACACTGAGGCTGTGGAGGGAAAGGGACATTCATTAAGAATACCAATGCCTACGTGGTGTGATGCTTTGTCACTATAGAGACCATCGCCATGGCGAGCCCTTTGGGAGGACGAAGTTCAGGAGCAGGTGTTCTGGCTTTGGCAGAGAGGTGAGAACAATACCACACAAACTCCTTTCCAACTCCATATTGTCTCTGCACACTGGATCTGCTGTGTGAGTGTGTGTGTGTGTGTGTATGCGCATGTATCTGTATGTGCGTGTGTGTGTGTGTGTGTGTGTGTGTGTGTGAGAGAGAGAGGGTCATGTAAGGGTGGTGTTGGTGGCAGATGGAGCAGACAGTCAGGGCCTTCTGCTCTAGGAAATCTGCTCCTCATTCTTCCTCAGATTTGAACTCCCAGCCCAGTGCCAGTGTGCTCCAACCAAACAGCCATTCACTTTTTTAGCCACTCTTCACTCTTTCTGTACAGGCTCTGCAGATCTTGATTTTCAGCAGATAATTGTGTGTGGGTGCGCAATACACACACACACACACACATACACACACACACACACCCACACACACTAGCAACTATACAGAGAGCCTCCTATCACTTCATCACTGCACTTTTTCTGTCTCTCGCCTTTTTAAAGCCTGACATGACTAAGAGAATACCAGCCATTAGGAGGGACAGACAGAGAGAAAGATAGAGAGGGGGAGGGAGGGAAAAGACAGACAGAAAGAGGGAAGGGGCACAAACAACAGTGCCTGTCAGAGTTGGCACTAGAGTGGTGTGTGTGTGTGTGTGTGCGTGTGTGTGTGTGTGTGATGTGTGTTTGGGGTGGTGGGGGGTGAGGGGGGCTGGGGTGCTTCTGGACCTTGCCTCAGTATCGCGTGACTGGTCTATTCAGATAAATGAGTGGTGTGTGTGTGTGTGTGTGTGTGTGCGCGCGTGCGCACGCGTACAGAGCATATGCCTGTGTGAGCAACTGAAAGCCAGAATGTGTAATATGCATAAGTTTGTAGTTTCTATGCGTGTGTTAGTGTGTGTGTTTGTGGGGACTGGAGGAGGCTGGGGGTGGTGGCTCAGAGTGGCAGGAGAAGCAGAGTTTTGGAGAATGAAAAGTAAGAAGTAAGAGAGAGAGAGGAAGTGGGAGAGAGAGAGAGAGAGAGAGAGTGTGTGTGTGTGTGTAGTGGGGGCTGTGTGATAAATGAAAGAAGTGTCCTGAGGGCTGTCCTGTCTAATATATTAGCAAATGTAAGCAACGACTGAACAATACTGGACACTCTCTAGTAATGCAACAGCTAGTGTATGTGTGTGTGCACGTATTTGCACACTATTTGTATGTATGTGTGTGTGTGTGTGTGTGTGTGTATTTGCACACTATTTGTATGTGTGTGTGTGTGTGTCTGTAGGGGGGGTTCAGAGGTGCAGCTGTAGACCGACCCACATGTTTTACACGAGGGGGGAGAGAAAGAGGAGCTGTCGTATAGAGTTTTCCACGGCCCACTGTGTGTGTGGGTGGGTGGGTGTGGGTGTATGTGTGTGTTTGTTTGTGTGTGTGTGTTTGTGTGTGTGTCTGAGACAGAGAAGCAGAGGGAGAGCCCATAAGTTTGCGAATGAGAGCAATTGTGTGTGCCAATGTGCTTTAGCCAGAGAGAGAGAGAGAGAGAGAGAGAGAAAACTGTATGGTTTCGCGTGTGTGTCCCTCTCTCTCTCTCGTGTGTTTGTGTGTGTGTATGTGTGTGGTGTGTTTGACAGAAAGAGACAAAGACAGAAAAGTGTGTGTGTGTGGTGTGTGTGTGTGTGTGTGTTAGGAGTGTCTGAAAGTAAGAGATAAGTGTAAACAAGTATTAGTATCATTGATGTGTCATCAGTGTCATCAGTGATGGGCAGGTTTCCAAAAAGCAATACTGTAATAACTGTATTGTGTTATATGCCTCTTGCATTGCTTTTGAGATACTTTCACCTAAAGCTACAATACAAGAAATATAAGAAAGTATAATAGATATAAGTAAGTATTTTAGATATTTATTACATATAAATTGCATACTTTCTCCCTTTTTTCGCTATGCTGTAAAAGCTTTCATTATTGCGAATGACTGAAGAGACTAATAAGAGAGGTTCTCTATAAATGTACGTCTCCTAAAATACTCGCCGACCCAGCTCTGGTCTGCATGCTCTTCCTGCACTCTTGCTGGGTTTATCACATATGCTGGTTATCCCACTCGCAAAAGAACTGTGCAGGACTGTGCACTTTGTGAGAAATTGTTTATAATTCGCAGGGGTCGGGGAGTTGCTATTAAAATGTTCATGGAAACTTAGGATGCCTGTGTAATAAATAATGCCTGTGAGCTCATCTCAGAGTAAATGTAGCCCACTATTCTCTGCCATCTCAACCAACTCCCAGCAACTGAATATACCTTTAACTTTTTTTCTCTTGGGGTCTTGGTGTTGGTAAAAAATAGGAAAATCACCTCTAAATTTTGAAGTAAAAGTGTGTTGTAGCTCGCATGCTGTTCTATGTAATGAGTTACATATTCCTGAAAATCTATCATGCCTCAAACTTCTGCGTCATAGCAAAAAGTAACTTTTGTAATGTTACTCTCAACACTGGTCTACATCTGCATATTAGCTGAGACGATGTATAGGATTTGAGTGACTGCTCTCTCTCTCTTTGTGTGCATGTGAGTGTGTTTATTCATCCCTCTCAGTCAGCAAACATCTATGTGTGTGTGTGCGTGAGTGTGTGTGTGCGTGCGTGAGTTAGACACAGGTGAAAGAGAAGGATCTGATCAGAGAAAGGTAAGAGGAACACAAAACATAATGCATAGGTGATGAGAGAAAAAGAAAGAGAGAGAAAAGGGAAGAAAGACAAAGAGAGTGTGGCTTAGAAAGACTAGAAATGAGGTACAGGGATGAAGGAAAGGGTGTTGGAAATCAGCTAATGCAATAGAGTGTGTTTGAGTGTAAGAGAGAGAAAGAGGGAGCATATGAGTGGGAGAGAGAGAGGAGGTAGTGGAAGAGAAAGAGAAACAGCAAAGGGAGAGAGAGAAAGAAAGAAAGAGAGGCGGTAGCTGGCTCAAGCCCAAAGGATGATGTCATAGTGGATGACTTCACCATGCAGTGTCATCACACATACCCCTCCTCCCTTTACACACCCACAGCGAGAGGTGCACACACACACACACACACACATACACATGCGCAGACACACAGACACACACACACACACACACTTCTTCTCTTCCTACACCCCTCCCTCTACACACCCAAGGAGAGTAGTGCTGGTCCACTCACACAAAGAATACTATTGCTCCACACACACACACACACTCAGCGAGTACTATGTAGCATACAAGTGAACACATGTAGATAAATACATGTATGAATATAATACATGCACAAGAACACTATTGCTTGCTCTGCACATGCACACAGCCCACACCCACAGAGGGAGAGATGGAAAGAGTGTGTGAGAGTGTGTGAGAGAGAGAGGGAGTGAGAGAAGGGTGATGTGCCTTCTGTCTTCACTGTGATTGTATTTTCTTTAAAAATGTAATTTAAAATGTAAAATATTTTGATATATTCAGCAAAATGTGTCCCATATTACATTCCACTGGAAAAACAGGAAAACTAATAATAGGAAATGGCAGCACCTGCCGATTGGCAGCTGGTTCTGTCACCTTTCTCCATGGTCCGAGAGAGAGAGAGAGAGAGAGAGAGAGAGAGAGAGAGAGAGAGAGAGAGAGAGAGAGAGAGAGCATTCCAGTAGGGCAATCCCCCACTATCCCTACTACACAGCACCACCCTCAAGCCTGAGTCTGAGTCTCCTTGCAGCATGCCTAATGCTCATTTCATTTTTTTTGAATATGACTGCAAACAATCACTAATATAGATATTTCTGTGTCATTATGTATGTGTGTGTGTGTGTGTGTGTGTCAGCCTGGATGCATTGTAACCACACACACTTTATCTCATTGTGTATTTGATATGATCTTTGCATTTCTATTCTCTATATTGTATTCTTTGGGGATGCTGAGCTCCCCTCCCTATCCCAATCCCTCCCCCTCTCTGTCTATCTCTCTCTCTCTCTCTGTCTCTCTCTCTCTATCCCAGTCCCTCCCCCTCTCTGTCTATCTCTCTCTCTGTCTCTGTCTCTCTCTCTCTATCCCAATCCCTCCCCCCTCTGTCTATGTCTCTCTCTGTCTCTCTTTTTCTCCCACATTCTCTTTCTCCATTCCTCTCTATGTACAACAGCTTGCAATGTGACTCACTCCACACTCACCCTCAGCAAAGTGGAGGAGTGTTTTGTGTGTGTGTGCATGTATACATGTGTGTGAGTGTGTGCATGTGTATATAAACTACACAGATCTTTATGTGGATGCAATATCTCTGTCTCTGTCATTGAAAGGCCATAAAGAAACACTTCACCCAAGATGAGGAGGGGATTACTAAGCTACCCAAACACATTTGGGTGTGTGTAGAGCTCTACAAATGTGAACATGTATTAACTTAGGGGTTTTGCATTGTTGAGATGACTAGGTGTGTGTGCATTTATGTGCATGTATGTGTGTGTGTGTGTGTGTGTGTGTGTGTGTGTGTGTGTGTGTGTGTGTGTGTGTGTGTGTATGTGTGTGTGTGTGTGTGTGTGTGTGTGTGTGTGTGTGTGTATGTGTGTGTGTGTGTGTGTATGTATGTGTGTATGTGTATGCGTGTGTGTGTGTGTGTTGTGTGTGTGTATGTGTGTGTGTATGTATGTGTGTGTGTGTGTGTGTGTGTGCTCTGACTAAACCTGCGTACACTATGAGCCGCTCCTGCTCCTGCTCTCTCTCCTGCTCCCTGACCCTGGAATCATGATCTCCCACACTCTAGACGTGCGCACTACAGAGAACAGGTGAACCAGGGCACAGAAAAAGACTAAGGAGTCGAGAAAGTGAGGGATAGAGAGAGGACCGAATGAGACAAAAGAGAGTAGGAGTAAAAAAGGGATAGAGAGAGAGCCAGAGTGGAGGAGCAGAGGAAAAGAATGAGGGAGCTGTGGGAGTAGGAGAGAAAGAGACAAAAAGCTAAAGGGAGGAAGGAAGAGAGGGAATAGAAGAAGAAAGGGAGAGGTAGAGCGAGGGCTAGAGATCAGGAGTGAGTGAGAGAGAGAGCGAGGGAGCAGAGGGAGAAGGAGAGGGCGTTGGGGTGGCAGTAACATGCTCCAGATTGTGGCCAGCTCTGCCTGGTGGGGGGAGCAGGAGCAGCTTTGGACCTGAGGGGGGGTGAGGGGGGGCGAGGGGACCGCCGCTGACCACAGGGATACGCCAAGACTCCTGACTCTCAGGCATCTGTCATCCTGACACACACACACACACACACACACACACACACACACACACACACATACACACACAAATACACACATGAACATATGTATGTGAACACTGACACGTACACATAAACACATGCAAACCTATGTAAACACAAATGATCACATTTATAAACACACACTCACACACACACACACTCACACATGCACATTTGTGTAACATTGCTATATTTTGGTGTGCAGCTGAATGATGTGGTAAACAAACAGAGCACTATGTGTATGTGGGTGCAAATGTGTCAGACTATATTTTTACACTCACTTATAATGTCCTGTATGTCTCTTTAATAAACACTCTGGCCTTCTTGCCCACAAATGATACTGGACCTTTCTTGGTGTTGGTTCTCACTGATAGTCCCTCCACTGACATATTGCTTGCATTACCTATATTGCTTCTGTTACCTCCCAAATGAATACAGTATGCCAAGACATGGTGAAATATAACACCTTCAGCTAGAAACTGTCTACCCTCTTCATGGTAAAGTGGTTTGTTCCAAACTGTGATAATAGTTTTATGTGACAAAGGACTGAGTATCATGTCAAAACTGAGTGCTTTGACTCTCAGTGGCTGTTCAAGACACACACACACACACTCACACATACACACACACACACAGCACATGGGCACCATGGGGAGTCTGAGGACCAGTGCCAGCAACATACAATACTAATCTGCTACTCAGGGATAAGAGACAGAAAATAGTCTCCTCTTTGACAGTTATCTTATAAGCTTTAGAGAGAGATTCAAAGATCCAAGGTCTAGATTTCAGGGCTATTCTTATTCTATAGTCATTGTGGGCAAATGTTGGAAACTTTACTTCTATAACAAAGCAGCAATGTAACCGATATATTAACAGCCATAAGCACAAATAATGGAAAGGAGGGCATAGGAATATACACTAATACTTTTGATGGAATGAGTATGGAGATTTAATCAAAACACATTCCACCTTTAACAGATTCCCCACTGTGTGTGTGAGTATGCCTGTGGCAGAGAGAAAAGAGAGAGAAAGAGAGAAAGAGAGAAAGAACTACATTGTATGGGCATGTCTTGTGCACACGCTGTGGCCTACAGTTGTATTATTTTGGCCAGCCTCTCTGTGGTTTCATGTTTAACCATGTTAACCTCGCCACCTTAAAGGCTCTAATTGCACGCATCATTAACAGGGCTCTAATTAACTGTTTTTCCTGGTGGGAGAAGTGAGTGGTAGCCATTTTATTTAAGCTTTGAAGCTGCATCACTGACAGATCCCACAGGGGCAGAGTGGAAACATTCTGCAGAAAACTTCAGCTCAAAAATGACAGAGATACTCTGTCTCTCTCCCCCCTTTCTTTCGACTTAGTAATATAATCACTGACGTGGAATGATTTCTTAACTTGATGTTTTGAAACGTTTTAAAAAGCAAAAGCATGATGTATAGAGAGATTGACTGAAAAGTTTAAAATACTGCCAATGAAAAGAGGAATGAAAAAAGTGTTACAAAACCTCTCTTTCTTTCCTCTGCCATTGAGAGTAGTGGTGGAGCATACTTTAGAGCAACAATGTGGCTCTGTTGTTGAGGAAGCCATGGTGTGGGGGAGGCTGAGGCATCCATAAATGACTTGGGAAACACTTGTGCTTAGCTGGTCATATAGACACATTTTGAAACTCATTTTGTTTGTGTTCAGTATGAAGTCAAGAGTCATTCTCCAGTCCACGTTTTTTGGTGTGTGCGCGTGTGTCAGTGCTCAGTCTTCCTCGCTCCGGGGCCGGGCTAGGTGCTCTCCTGGGCTCTGCTCTCTGTCTCTCTCTGTGGGCTGTCCTGGGTCATAGCCTGTGGCCTGTCAGCTGCGGTGGGCTGGGCTGTTCTATGTGCTGTGTCTTGTGCCATAGCTGTGTGTTGTGCTGTGCTGTGCTGTGCTCTGCTGAGCTGTATACTGTACTGTGCTCTACGATACAGAGGCCTGTCCTCTCTTCTCTCATCTGATCTGATCTGATACCTACAGCCTCTGCAAACACTCCTATTCACTCCACTCTGAACCACTCTGGCCACACAGCAAGAACACACACACACGCACACACTCACCCAAAATACACATCTAAGTACACATACAGAAAATACACACACACACACAATGTATGCAAAGACACACGCCTATGCAAACACACATTCAACACCCACTCTACTACTGCTTCTTCTGAAACCTACTGTTGCCTCTAAAAAGCAGTATTGTAGTAGAGAGTGGCATATCTCATGTTTCTGGATAGATCTTGTTAAAAGTTGTTCAAATCTACAATTCATACTTTTTCTCTAGACTGTCATCAGTGTATTTGTCCTAAATGTTGAGGTTGCACAGAGTTTGTTTACAGATGGACTGATAAGGCAGAAATCTCTGACACAGAACATGGGTGCAGCCTTGTTTATTTCGATGGAGGAAGGGCACAGACAGACAGACAGAAAAAAAGAAAAGGGAAGAAAGAGAGAGAGAGAGAGAGAAAGAATGATATTGTGGAAAAGTGTCTGGACAGCACAAGTAAATGCTTTTCACTGTTCTAAAAAATACTACACCCCCCACCCCCTCTCTGTCACACACACACGCACCTACACACACACGCACACACACACTGGTCATCTGTAGAACAAAGAGCCTTTCTATTGGATGAGTTGCTTTAAGTTTGGCATCTGAGGCACCCAGCTGAAGACATCTCGTTAGCATGCACACACACATGTACACGCGCGTGCGCACACACACACACACACACACACAGACCCGACGATGACCCCTCATTCATGAACAGGCCAGTTAACCTCCTGTCAGCCACAGACAAAAGACTTTCTTCACCCTCTCGCTGTCGCTCAGTCACCCCTCTCCGCCTCTCTCTTTCTCTGCCACTTTCTCCACTATAGTTGCTCACTCCATCTCCATCATATGGCTATCTATATTCCATCCCTCTCAATCTCTCCCTTATTCTCGCCTGTCTTCATGCTCTCTTGCTATCCAGCTCACTTTTGTAGTTACTACCATCTTTGTTTTGTTTCTCCTTATTCCCGGAGGTGGTTCAGTGGTGGTGGTGGTGGGGGGTGTATGTGTTACTAATTCAATTACTATATACTCAGTATATACTCACAAGCTGATTCAAAAAGATTTGATTCTGATTTGATTCTGATTACATGGGATTGGATTTATATATGGATACATTGTAGCGCGGCAAGTTTAAAAGCTCTAAAATGACCACACATTTACAAATGCAAAGTCAGTGGAATCAACTGGACACATCTTGTAAAGACTGAGTCAGAACCAGTCTATTCAATTAGATGGCTATGGTTAATCATTATAGAAACAATCCTACAAAACAGACAAAAATCCATACAAACTTAAACATGTAAATAGTGAATGACATGATGTTTTACACACATCCTATGTGAGTGTGAAATAGAGAGTGAGTGAGCGAATATCTGTCTTAAGAGCTTGTTTTTGGAAGTAGAGTAGAGTGCAGCTGGTCAGCAGCAAGATCTGTCTCTAATTTCCCTTCAAATGCTCTGGTGTGACTTCACCTCCATACTGTGTCACATTCTCTATAAACACACCCCCTCCAGCATACACACACCATACACATGCACATATGTACACACACACACACACACACACACACACACACACACACACACACAAATGCACACATGCACACACACACACACACACACACACACACACACACACACACACACACACAAATGCACACACGCACGCACGCACACACACACACACACACATGCACCTCAGGGGGCCATTAAGAAGATACCCGCAAGGCCACAGCATTTCTGTCTCTGTATGACACATACTCACTCACAGACATGAGCACACAAACAGTGAAACACACACAGCAGCAAACACATGTACAGTTCACACAAACTTCACACACCCATTCAACACTCACACAGTCCATCCACTTCCAGTAAATGACACACCTCTGCACTGGCCTCCCAGCACTCTCAGCCTCCCGGCCCCACCGCACACACTCACACATGCACACACAAATGCATAAAGTGAGCTCACTCACAGAATCAGTGACAAGTTGTTGCATGGTTAGGTTGACTGGATCCAGGTAGCAGCATTTAATCACAAACATCTTACTGAAATGTGCAGTTTTTTATTCTTGATTGATGCTGCCTTTGTTATGTTTGTGTACAGTGTGGCGTTTCTTCAAATGCTTGTGATAATAAAAAATGCAAGTCTTCTTTAATTGACTGCCTTTGCCTTCACTAGTGGAATAATCACCTAGGTTCTTGAAATGACAATGGCATAGCTTCTCTGCTGGTGCAGGCCCTCCTGTACACAAACATAGTACCACATGCATTCTCACCACAAGTCTGACCTAGTCTGGTGACATCACAGCCAAGCTTACCAAGTTCCAAAACAAGTTGAAATTAGGGATGAATTTCATTTTATCCTCCATCTTACTTAAGACCCCACCCCCAATACCCTACAGCAGGCATTGCAACCTTTATGACATGTTGTGCCAAAAAGAAATTGTCTCGCACAACTGCTTTGCAACCTGATGAACAATCTTTGGCACAACTGCTGCACTGGGACTCGTGGAAATTTTTTTTTTAAGTCAGTAGGGTGCATTAGCATCTGTAACACTACAGAAGACGTACCCTATACAACAGCCAAAGGCTATTTAACAGCAGGTTGTAAATTTATGATCATTATTAACTCCACTTGACATAAAACAATGTACGGTATTCTATTGCATTACATTTCCATTGCTAGACTTCTAAAGGTTGACTGCTGTGGGTGCCACTGATTAAACACAGTTGGTAATTACTGAAGTAGTACACTATAATCACCAACACTGATTACTACAGCTTTATATTTGTTTCTGTGTAGTGCTATCTTGAAATCTGAAACCATAATCTGTTTGGTTTTGTCAGTAGACCATAGCATCTAGCTGCGGACCAAATTCAACTACTCTCTAGCTGGTGAGCTATGCTGCCATGTTGTCCCTTGGAGTTTACTATTTCGCATACAATTTTGCCCCTGATGTCTGTCTCCATGTCTTTCCTGAGGCTTCATTTATCTATTGTAGAAAATGAACATTGCTAGCAACAGCCAGCTAAGCTAAACTGAGCATGCTTAAACTAGAAGGAAGTTGGTCCTCACTGATGAGAATCAGGCTCTGCTGTTCATACTGCTTCAGCATTGGCGTAAAAAGCACAGGAAGCAGTGCATCCTCCCCTACAGGAAGAGGACGGTGTAGGCAGGACTGAGCATGCGCAGAGCGGGCGCTGGGCTCTGGGGCCTGTTGGCTAATTAGAGGCCAGTGCTGCAGCCTGGCTCGCCCAGCCCAGCGGGCGCCACACAAATGACAGGGCTGCCAGCCCAGCACTGCCCCCTCCCAACACACACACACACATGCAGAAACACAGAGAGACATACACGGACCAACTCATCCCAAATGCACAGGCCCTTAATTCATTTACTCAATCTGATAGGAAAGAAGAGGACATGTTTGTTACAAAATGAAAAAAGAATTTATCAAGAGCAATCCACTCACATATCACGCAATACTTTAGCTTTGTTGATAGATTTTAAATAAGGGGCTGGTGAGGGGGTGGAGGAAAGAGAAAGAGATATTAGAGGAAAAAAACATGCAAGCTCAGCGTGTTCATACACACACACACACACACACACACACACACACACACACACACACACACATACACACACACACACACACACACACACACACACACACACACACACACACACACCAAACACAAAACTAAATTCCACCCAACCTCCCTAAATGCATTGTGTAAATCCGGTGGCCCTTTGAGATAGGGTCTGTGTGTGTGTGTGTGTGTGTGTGTGTGTGTGTGTGTGTGTGTGTGTGTGTGTGTGTGTTGGGCTGTTGTGCCAGGGTTATCTGGGGCATGTGATTAGCATCTCCAGTGCTGGCTGTTTGTTTTTGGAATGAGGGGAAAGTTACAATCCAGCACATAAAATACAAGAGAAGTGCAAACAAGAGACAATGACTGAAATACAAGAGTGAAGCACAAACACAAGAGACCAATACTGAAATACAAGACAAAGAGTGAGGAGAGAAGAGTAGAGTTAGAGGGGTGGATGAGGAGAGGAGAAGAGAAAAAGATGGTGGGAGTAGAAATGGTGAAGACAGGTAGGTAAGAAGATGGACAGAGACAATCAGAAAGAGGAGAGCAAGCAAAATTAGGAGAAGAAGAGAATGATCAGAAGGAGAACATTGAGGGGGGAGGAGTTGGAGCGCACATGAGTCTCATCAGTAATGATGGGCGTTGTGGGTGAACGCAGCAGGAGAAGGGTCCACACGGGACAGCCTGGGGTGGGGGGGGGGAGAAGAGGAGGAAGAGGAGGTTTAAGAAAAAAAGGAATGGACAGAAAAAAAGGCTTTTAACCTGGTTTGAAATAGCACATCTTACTATAGCAACCTCTATAAAGTCTCTATAAATCATGTCCTCTGCTCTGGGAGGGAGAGGAAGATATCTTTAAGAGGGGGTGGAGGGAGAGAGAGGACAGTATGGTAGAGGTATCTTTAGCCACAGGCTGCCTCTCACTCCACAAGCATAGCACAGCACAGCCTACAGACCTTGTGAGTGTGAACTCTGAAGCTCACAAAAGCCATTTTGGAAACAGTGCCCGCACTTAACACGCACACCAAGACGGTTGGAGCTGGAGCTTTTGAGACACACACACACAATCTTTCTCTCACACACAAACACACACAGGTTGGCCCGATAGTGAGAACACACAGAAAGACACAAACACAGTCATGTACAATGGTAAACAGACAGCTTAGGCAGACTAGCAAAGAAGCATATGAATACACAGGCACAGACAAACACACACACACACACACAACAGTCTAGTAGAGTAGTATTCACCTCAGGGTCTGGTTGTGTGTATGTGTGTATGTGCTGGTATGTGTGTGTGTGTGTGTGTGTGCGTGCAGCCTGAGCTCAGTGAGCTCACTGATGAATGGGGAGTGAGTTCCCCCTCACACTATCCAAGTTGGTGAGTCATCACCTGGGATTCCCTTCCTTTCGCTTCCAAATATGGGCAGGAAGAATGGCCTCATTTCAGGAAGAATTCCGAGCTCGCCCCCTTTGTGCTGTCTCGGAGTGTGTGCTGCAAGCCGCCAGCCAGCGTCTAAATGATCTGCACCCTTTATGCCAGGAAATATACGGAAAACATGCTGGGAATGTCTGGCATCTGGAAAATCATCCGCAAGAAATTCCTGCCAATGTGCTTTGTAATGTCTGACCTTACCACCCCCAGCTCTGCTTCCCATCTTCTCACATTTTACTGGAAGTGATGATTGTGTATGTGTGTGTGTGTGTGTGGATCCGGGGCAGTGTTTGTGTATGGATTGGGGGCTGTGTTTGTGTAACTGGGTGTGTGTGGATTGGGGGTAGTGTTTGTGCAAGTGTGTGTATGTGTGTGTTTGTGTGTGTGTGTGTGTGTTAGAGAGAGAGAGAGAGAGAGAGAGAAAGAGAGAGTGTGTGTTTGAATGAGGTGGTGTTAGTGTGTGTATGTGTGTGTGTGTGGGAGAAAGAGAAAAAATGTGTGTGTGGATCTGGTGGTGTTTGTGTGTGTATGTGAGTACGTCCCATGTGTGCAATGGTAAAGATATTAGAGGTAATGCACAGCCCTCCCGCATGGCGGGGCCTCTCAGTGACATCATGGAAAGGCTGTGTAACCTGGGCAGACACCACGCTGTTCCACGCATGCCCTCCAACTCTGGCCTCCATTGTCAGGACCGAGCGCAGGAAGCCCACAGAGGAAGAGCCATAGACAGACAGACAGACAGACAGACAGACAGACAGACAGACAGACAGACAGAGCAAGTGAGTGAGAGGCAGTGACACAGTGACAAAGGCCAAACAAAAACATGTTTGTCACATGCGGGTGTTGACAAATAACATGGGCACAGTGTTCCCCTGGGGTGTGGGGTCACGGGACGCACACGCAGAAAGAGCCTCCTAAAGCAAACACGTGAGGAAAACACCCAAGGCCTCACAACAACAATGTAGACACTCACACTAATACACACATGCTAGCACAACTGCAATCTCTCTCTTTCTCTCTCTCTCTCTCTGTCACATACACACACACACACACACACACACACACACAAACAAACACACGCCAAGCCTGGGCCCTGAGAACATCCCAGGCTATAAGGGATAATTATAGTCCTTGCGCCACCTACAACCAGACCAGTATTCCCTTAAAACACACAATGCAGTTAGGGCCCAAGCAAATGGCTGTGGAGCCAAGAGTTCAGCGAGTACAATTAGATTGCCACAGTACAGTTGACACACACAGATACACACATACACGCACAGCCACACACACACCCTTACAAACACACTTGAGCATACACAGACACAAAACACACACATACACAAACACAGACCTAGCCTTCCTCGCCCTGCTCTTAAACACTGTGACGCTAATTACTGTTTTGCTACATCACGCTCCTCCTGTCTGGTGTTACTGACACTCATTCTTTTGCTCTCTCCTCTCTTTTTTTTTTCTTTCATCCTTTTCTTTGTAAAACACACGCAAACCCCAGTTCCTTCGGCCTAAATATCCTGAGGTCGAAGGCTCTCTGGAAACGTGAGGATCTCAGTGGCAGTGCCAAATTAAAGGGCGGCTGCAGAGGGTGGCAGGATTACATGACAGAATATCAAAAGGAGCGAACAGTCTGATGGCGGCCTCTCCAAAACTGGCCACGCACACAATGCACGCCATTAACACCCACACATGCATGCTTCAGGGCAGGTCTTCAGCATGCACACACGCACACTCACACACACACACACACACACACACACACACACGCACACAAGCACACACACAAACGCAGACACACTCACACTCACACACATACACACTCTCTTTAATCTGTCTGTCCTGTGATGGCACACAGAGTTGTGAAGGAAATAGACACATGCCAAACAAAGACTACAGAAGTGTCTGATTTTAAACCATCTTGCCTCATCAGCTGGTGTTGTGCAGTCAATCAAGCTTGGCTCCTCCTGTTCCTACTGCTCCGACTGCTTTTGGGGTGCTGCTGCTGACGGACAAGAAACAGGTTTACTGGTATATTGATCAAGTTTATAAAACATTTTTAAAAAAAACCTTTCTGCAGATAGGACAGATAAGACAGAGAGTGAGGGGGAGAAAATGTAGGAAATGAGCACCGGTCCAGATCAAACTGGCTTGGCCCTTAGGCATGTGGACCCTGCTACTCCTGCCACAGTTCACCTACCACACACATTTCTGAGAGCTCATCTTGACGTGGCTCGCCTTCAATATGGTATCCAAAGCACTATTAGAACATTTACATTTACATTTATGCATTTAGCAGGCGCTTTTATCCAAAGCGACTTAACAAAAGAGGATAACATTCAAGCTACAACACAATGAAAGAAACTAACAAAGAGTGCATATTGCTGACATTAAAATGGCAGCATTTTAAGTTAAAAGTGCAATAGTGAAAAAGTGCAGTATAAAAGAGATTAAGTATAAGAGATTAAGTGCATTCTCAGAATTCAAGCCAGGAGATATTCTTGGAAGTGCTGGGTCTTCAAGAGTTTCTTGAAAGTGGAGAGGGTATCTGTTGATCTGGTAGCACTTGGAAGGTCATTCCACTAGCGTGGAACAACACATGAGAAGAGTCTGGATTGACCTGCGCAAGGTGTTGGCCATTAACGTTCCTTGAAGGAGCAAAGTGGTCAGCGGGTGACATAGGGCGTTAAGAGAGTATTCAGGTAGATGGGAACGGAACCATCAATCACCCTGTAGGCCACTATTAGTGTTTTGAATTTGATGCGAGTGGTTAAGGGTAGCCAGAGGAGTTCAATGAACAGAGGTGTGACATGTGCCCTTTTTGGCTGGTTAAAAACTAGACGTGCAGCTGCATAGAACACCAGAACCAAGAGGCGGCTGGGGTTCCTCAGCTTCTCCACCCACCCACCTGCAGACAGACTTGAGTGTGTGTGTGTCTGTCTGTCAGTGAATGTCTGTCCACAAGTGTTGCATGTGTCTGGGAGTGTGTTGGTGATCCGGACATTGGAACAAAAGCATATGGGGATGAATGTAAAAAAATGCACACAGATGAAACGGCACACAATGAACACACACACAGCTTAGTTTAGTCTGCGCCTTTGACTTCTAGCCTCTGTCAAACAGCCAGACGGATCATCAGCTCAAGTAGGGCTCCAACCTCTGGTGAGTCACACACAGGCAGGACGGCATCTAGACGACACCTTCACGTGGCACGCCAGACACACATCCCAATCACACACCCACACAGGCACTCTCAATTATACACAGACATACACACTCAAGCTCCATTTCTCTCTCTCACACACACACACATAAAAATGTTCCCACACACACGACACATACCTCCTCTCGTCTTGGGGCCACCTCCTTGGCTCCCACACACACTGGCTCATGGTAAGTTTTACTCTAACCAAAGGAATGTACACTCTCATACACAGACACACACACACACACAAACACCCTCCTACACAGACCCCCTGCAACGTCCCCTCAACTTCAGGTCACACGCTGCTAGTTCCCACTGTTTCAAACCAGAGGAATGCATGACTCCATGCCTGTGAGCATGCCTTCTTACAGGAATCACCTACTGCTTTGAAGGAGAACATAATAGTTTCAGCATTCCAATGAGGTCAGCCCTGTCAATGCCTGCGACTGGACCCCAGTGGCCAAAAATGGGGGGGCAGATTGGGAGGGACAGAGGGGAGCTGAGCTGGTGGGCGGATGATGCCTCTTCCTGTTATTTGGGGCCGGTGACGCTGAGTGTCGCACACTGATCCATCTCCAGGGACACTGGGCCCAAATGTGCTGAAAGACATCCATGCAAGGAAGCCAGATGTGTGTGTATATGTACAGTAAATGTATGTTTGCACTTATGTTTCACCCACAAATACTAACACAGTTTTACATACGTATCATTGTCATAAACTCATATTTCCCCATAGGCACACTCAGACACACAACACACAGAAACACAACCCACTGGGATGGCATAATGCTCAACTAGATCAGTATGACAGTTCTCTGATGAGGTGTGAGGTGATTTGATAAAGCAATCTGTCAACTGATTTCATACAGTTTTAGCCTTGCTACTTTTCACTACCTCGCCACCCCCCGAGCAACTGACTCGAGAGTGTGTGGGATGACGTGTTTTCTGGAATGAGCCCCACTGTGATAAAACTGATTGTCTCAGTGGCTGCTCCTAATCCACTGAATGACCTACTCAAGGGGATTGAAAAGTCAGACTTAAATCACCATCATTCACATACAGATGGGAGCTACAGTATATGCACCTGGGCTTTTCTCCCCCTTGGAGAAGAGGGGAGGGGTGGGAGGGGGGTATGGGTCATGATCACTACCAGATTCACAACCCATGGTCAACCAGCCCAGGCTCCCCTAACGACCACTGGTTGAGTAGCAGGAGTGGCTACTTAAGGAGCATAGAGGACTTCATGTCTCAGTCTGACCACTGGCTGTTAAACTTTGTGTCTTTGTGTTTGCCCTTACACAGACACCAGCACAAGAATAAACAAACAAACAAAAAAAAACGAGACACACTCATGTGCACACGCGCACACCCATTGACAATTACTCACACACACCACCTCAGCGCTCAGAGGTCAGGGTTCAAGGTCAAATGGTTCACAGGTCACTGCACAGGCCCCAGAGGTCAAACACTACCAGACAGCCATTGAGTCACTAATGACCCTGACTGATTCCAATGGTGATATCAGCGAGGTGATGTCATTGCCTCATTAGACACGCTACGAGAGGGTAAAAAGACAGACACACACTCACTCTCACTCCCTCACAAACAAACACACACACACACACACACACAAACACTCAAACACACAGGTAATGACCAGGCAAAGAAGAAAATATCCATAGATGGTTCCATATGTCCATGCATATGTGTGTGTGTGTGTTTGTGTGTACGCTTGTTTGTTTTCTTGTCATAGTCATTCAGCCTAAGTGTGGTGGGAGAAAGAAAGAAAGGGTTCAGCAAGAAGCCAGCTCTCATCTCCCAGCTCTCTAATTGGCTTAGAGAGTTTTCATTATCCAGTCAGCTGCCTGGGTCAGACAGGCTGATGTGTGTCAAGCAGACACACTGGGCCCGTCATCAGGCTCACTGCACCACTGCTAGCACATGGTTCTGCTGGTGCACACACTAGTGTTGCCACATTCCACAGCAATATTACTACATAAATGATTGCTCCTAGCACTATTCTAACAGTGACATCAGCCATTTTTGTAATGTTACAAATTTATTTCTCTCTCTTTCGTTCTGTGTGTGTGTGTGTGTGTGTGTGTGAGAGAGAGAGAGAGAGAGAGAGAGAGAGAGAGAGAGAGAGAGAGTGTGTGTGTGTGTGTGTGTGTGTGTGTGCAGAATGGAGGGAAAACGTAGCGAGTCTCCTTCTCTCTCCCTTAGAGTGTTTTGGGCTTTTTTCTGTAATCTTGAGTGCAGCAGACTAAACAAACAGCAGTGCTCAGTCCCAGAGGAGATACACTTAGAGCTCGCTATGGACACACAACTTTCACGCTCCTCTGGAAAAACAGCTCCTAGGGAACACACACACACACACACACTACACATATATGGACACAGAGACACAAACTCACACTAAAGCGTAAGCATATGTCTACCAACCAAGAATTCATACAGTGGGCAAAGTGAACTCTCCCATGCATGCACAAACACACATACACACACGCGCAAATGCACACGCGCACGCGCACACACACACACACACACACACACACACACACACACACACACACACACACACACACACAGTGAGACCACAAGACAGGGAAGCCTGCAGACGTACACACTCCTCCGCCAGAGGAGTTATTTTTAGAGAGCTGTACACACCGTAGCATCACAGCACAATTAAGCCTCTATGTCTTTGTGTCAAAGAGAGAGAGAGAGAGAGAGAGAGAGAGAGGGAGAGAGCAAGAATGTGTGTGTGTGAAAGCAAAAGTAGTTGTGTGTAGGAGTGTATACATGGCCTGTTGACACGCTGGAGTTTGCCTGAGTGATATGTGTATTCTATTTGTCTGAGTGATATGTGTATTCTATGTGTCTGAGTGATATGTGTATTCTATTTGTATTCTTTTGCTGGACATGTATTTCTACATCTATTCTTCTGCTGCTTGTGTCCTTCTCCATATACTGACCTGTGGAACTTTACATTCAACTCTAATGGCTACAGACCCCAGATCAGTGGTCCATGTCCATGTGCCATTCATATCCTCTCTGTGGGGAAAATGACTTCTATAACTTTCAGCTGAATGCTCCTGTACCAGTCATCAAATGGCCCCACTCATAAAAGCGTATTAGCATTCACACATTACACAAGTCCATCAGAGCTGCACACAACCCTAGCCAGTCACATTGGGGCATCAGCTAGGGCTATGCCACACAACAGCAGTAAACAGGCCGGTGTTTTAACCATATTACCATAGTGTGTGTGTGTTTGTGTGTTTGTGTGTGTGAGAGAGAGAGAGAGAGAGAGAGAGAGAAGGTGAGTGTGTGCGCTTACTTAAGTCAGCATATATTACAGGAAAGCCCCCACATAAGCAAACTGACATCATTGTACGTGGCCGCCACCCAAGAAACACTCACGGCTTTATGAAAAGCTTGTATCACAGGAAGAGTTTGGTGTCAACACACAGAGACACACACACACATACACACCGGGGCTATGCCATCCATCACTGGCCCCTTGTCTGAGAAGAATGGGAGAGACCCAATCAGGTGGCGCCGTGTGCGACCTTTTCGGACCTTGACAGCATTGGTTCTAGACACAGGTGATCACCTCTGGTGAAGACACACTGGTGCCTGCAGATGCTGATAGAGGAGGGATATCTGCCTTGTCCAGAAGACTAATGAATTTACTTCAGGGAGAAAGCAAGTGAAAGGCAATGGCTGTTAAATGGCTAAATAAATGTTAAAAAGTAGACATTCAGAAAAAGGTAAACAATGCTGGAAGCAGTATTTTTCTTTGCTGAACTGGGCCAAACTGGTTAAGTGCTTAGGCTCTCTGTCCACAAACTCACATACACACACACTCACATGAGTACACGTACACAGACCACAGCTGCAGATCTATGATGTTGATAGCAACTACATGTAATAAACTCTTGTGTTGTCATGTCAGCAGAAAGTGCCTCCTGATGTGATCTCCCCTGACGCAGGGACAGCGGCGTGAGAAACAAGAGCGACCCGGCAGAGACCAGTGACCAAAGATCCCCCCAACCTCCACAAACCCCCACAAACCCCATCCACCACCCACAGTTTCTCCACCCCTGGATATTCCACTGTGTCTCCTCCCCTGTCCTGAGACCAAGACTCTCACTCTCTCTCTTTCTGTCTGTCTCTACCCCCCCCCCCCCCCACTCTCAGGGGACGAGTTGTGTGTGTGTGTGGGGGGGGGTATCCATCTCCAATGACCTCTCCTGTCATTTTAAAATACACATCCATCTGTAAAAAGCATCCTGACCAAAATATTTACAGGAAATGAAAAATGGCATGGGGGGGTGGATTGGGTTTAGGATGGACAGAATAGAATTGAGGAATATAGGAAAAGAGGGGAGAGGTGAGGAAAGGAGTGGAGGACAGATAATATAAGAGCCAAAAAGAAAAAATAACGCATAAATGATGACGGAAAAGAGAGGAGAGGACGTGTTCTGAGAGAAGTGTCAGAGGAGAGGAGAGAGTGATGAGGTCTGATGAGGGACTGGTGGTACAGCACACATACACAGGTCTCCACAGAGAGAGCATCTGTCTGAGCAAGACCTGCTTCAATACATCACTCACACCCAATAGGTGTGACATTTACCTGTATGCTCATCAACAGATGAACACACACACAGGGATATTGATTAGTGAGTGTGGCAGAGTACTAGACACCAGTGTACAAACATGTGAGTGTGTTTGTGTATGCGCTGTCACCGCTGTTATTACCAGTTCACTAAACTTCAACAATAAGGCAACACATCAACGTGTCAATATCACTGAGCTTTTCTCTGAGGATACTACACACTCTCTCATTCAGTAACACATCATCGCTGCAATACAATTACAATACGTACTACTATACAATTATACACACAAATACAGTATCCACATGAATACACATACACTGGAGTGGGACTCTAAAATGCACAAAAAATCAAACACACACACACACACACACACAGCAAAATACACTACAGTCAGTGTGATTTCATGCAGAAGTAACCTGTTAGCTCTATGCCCATATGTGACAGATGGATCAGCGCTACACCCAGCCTACTGTTCCTGGGTCAGCTGAAGAAAACTGTCTCCCTCTCTAGCACACTACAGCAGAGCTACCTCATAGAGGATCCATCGCTAGCCACCACATGGTGAAACCATCGTAGTGGGAACAGGAAAGGGGAGAACAAGGGGACAGCTGTAGTCTTGGTGCTGAAAGCCATACATCAATCATGTTTACGTATGGATCACTTTTCATGATTTTTCTTCTATGACCAAGATCTATGCAAGCACGAATGCAGCTATGTGACTGGCCAGGCATGTGGCCAGCTATCTAAGCTGCTTCACAGGAAGGGAGTCTGACACAAGTGCTTGGTCCAGAAGACTACAAATACCAGCACCACCATTACAAATGTTATGAGTGTTGTCAGACAATAGGAAAGGAAGAGAATTATTATGGTGTCTTTTGAGAACCATCAGGAATAACTGTAACACAGGGGACAGGAGTGTGCAGTCAGACTGTGTGTGTGTGTGTGTGTGTGTGTGGAGTAGCGGCCTATGAAGGAAGTTTTGTCTGAAAGGACACAATTAATATATGAGGTAATGCATAATAGTGTATATGGTGTGTGTATGTGTGTGTGTATGATGAGTGTCTGTGTAAATGTGTATGTATGAGATAAAGCTGTGTATTAACTGTGTGTGTGTGTATGTGAAGAGAATGAAGAGAGTGAGTGTTTGTGTTTTTGTTGGGTAATGTGGAAATAATGTAGGTAAAAGTGTGTGAAGCAATGGTCTGTGTGTGTGCACTGCACATGTGTGTATGCAAGGTAATGCACTGTTTATGTGTGTGTGTGTGTGTGTGTGTGTGTGTGTGTGTGTGTGTGTGTGTGTGTGTACATGTGTGAGGTAATGGCGGGGATGGGTTGAGGTTTACGGCTTTGGCTCGTGGGCTGCTGCCTTCCATCTGACATTATCAGAAGCTAATGAGAATAAATGTGATTTCATCCTAAAAGCTATGCTCTGCAAACACACACACACACATCCATACCAGCCCTTTAAGTCATGCCAGAGAGGGAGTGGCAGAGAAGGGGAGAGGGAGAGAAAGAGGGAGAGAGAGGGGGAGAGAACCAGAGAAAAGTAAGAGAAAGCATGCAGACCTCTTGTATTTTCTCTGGAGGGACATCATAATGATTTGATTTATATCCAGTGACGGTCATTTGATCAACCGCACCTCCTACCCCTCAGGCCTCTCTCCATCTTTCTCCACTTCTCTCATTTTCCCTCTCTTCCTTATTCCCCAATTTTCTTTATTATGTTTCTTATATTTTTTTAAAAAAAAAACATCATTACACAGACATTGAAGTGGGAAGTAATGAAAAAGGAGATGAGAGTTCATATGTGTGTGTGTGTGTGTGTGTGTGTGTGAGAGAGAGAGAGAGAGAGAGAGAGAGACCGAGACAGAGAAAGAAAGAGAAAGAGAGAGTGTGTGCGTATGTGTGTGTAGCAGCTCTGGCTTTACACTCTCTGCTGTAATTCTTAGGCAAACACTGACCTGAAGCTGGTTATTGATGGTGTGTCGGATCCTGACTTTAGGGTAAAATCTAGGCCTGACTCCGCTTGATCAGTCTCACGTACCAAAGTCACCCTAGAAGGATGACATCATGGGCGATGATGTAATCTGAGGATACCAGACTTTCTCCCGTTGACTCTCAGACTCAGCAAAGTTTCCCCCCATTGGGAGAGAACATTTCACTCTGGCCAAAAAAAAAAAAATACAGGCCATGTTTAACAGAAACGCAAAGCTCCAGCCAATGATCCACAAAAGAATAGTTTAATAGAACTCATATACACATGGAAATTGCAATTAGACAATCTGACTCTTTCATTAAACCAACACTTTCTATGCTAAACTATGCTATTTATCTAATATTTCTATCTGAATGATGGAGTGTGTATGATGCAATGATACAGTTTTACCACAGTGGGCTGTGTGTGTATTGCTATCATGTTCATGGGTGACTAAGGTTGGTATGCTGAGCTTCTACGTAGATCACATATTTCTATTTATGTAAATGTAGATGAGTATTGTATTGAACATGATGTCATTTACTATAAAAATACAATGTGTAATGTATTTTATTTGTGTGTCACTCAATCCTTTTTGGTGACTAAGGTCAGCATTCAGTCACTTATGCTAAGCTTTCATGGAGAATCACATATTGCAACGGCTATCCCAAGACTGACTGTCTCATGGGACTAAAAGACATTCTTGGTTGTGCTAAAATCTTTACATACAGTCTAGACACACTCATACACACAATATAGAACATACATGAAGCATGTGAAGCCCTGAAATACCTACAGTAGCCTACATGAATAGCCTAGCTAGTGTGTGTAATATACATTCACATTGGCAAGCTCCATGGCATAACACTGGAATTCTGCTGGGCTGATTAAATAAAATATCTTTAAATCATTCAGCTTCCAATTCTGAATTATTCCTTCATATGAATACATTCAGAAGACAGAAATGGAGAAAAAAAAATGTCTTTACATGTCTGGAGAGGGCAAGGAGGCAGTCTTGGCTGGCAGGGGTCTGTCTCTCACCTATCAGTCTCTTGTCCTCAGGCCAGTCTGCCCACTTACTGAGCTCAGTAAATACGCCACTAATTTGAACCATGTGGGGGCAAATTGAAAACACAGATTTAAAACGGGGCATTTGCTTTTTGACGCTGTAACCTCTCCCCGGGGATTCGCTGAGCCAACTCAAGTGTGTCAGAAAGATGTACGGGAGGAAGGGGCTGAATGTGTGCAAGTGGTTCTGGTTCTCTCAGCCCAGTCCACCTCTCTTTCAGTGCCTCCTTCTTTCTGCTTTTGACCTTCTCTCTAATTCACTCTACTCATCTTTTGTCCTTCACTCCTAAGTACTTCTCTATTTCTTTCATGCCCTTCCTTTCTCTTCTACTTTTCTTTTTTTCTTTTTTTCACTTTCTTCACACATACACACACAGACACACAAACTTTGGTCCTTCCCGCTGCCACATGATGAAGTCCACAGGCCTTTACAACTATGCATGAGGTTGAGCCCCTCACAGCATCTGAAAAGTCATTGATAAGACATTGATGTCTAAGGCCAATGACTCTGCCCATCCATCACATTTATGCATTTAGCAGACACTTTTATCCAAAGCGACATTACATTTGTCAACTATCAATTACATCAGGGCCAATCTCCAGTTAAGGGGTTAAGTGCCTTGCTCAAGGACACAACAGCCAGGATTCAAACCCCCAATTTTCAGGCTCCCAGCATACTAGCCAGGTTCTTTAACCCTACAAAAGTGATAAGACTCCCCTTCACATAAACAAGGGTTCTGGAGACCTTTTTAACCTCTACTAATATGCAAACTAAAGGATCCCAGTCTCACACTCTGGCTACCTGGCAGAGAAACAGACTATTGGGAGCACTACTGCCTACTACTCCACACTAAGCATATGGAGGTTTGCTGAGCCCAGATTTAAACTCTTGACTCGAGCCTCACTCTCATTGTCACATTAACTACTTTGGGTGGAGGTGCAAACCAGTTTCTCATGGATCTGTGGAAGAAATGAGTCGGGTCCCATTTTATCCGAGTCAGCCTGAATACTTGCTCGGAGGGAATCTTCTCTCTGACAACAGTGCGACCAAATTTAAGCACCATCATATTTCTCATGGTTCTCTCTACTGTACAAGGCCTTTGATATCCATTGATAAGGCCCAAGGCAGGAAATGCACATGCACGTACACATGCACACACACACACACACACACACACACACAAAACATGTGGCTCTTATGAACCGAGGGACATTTTGTTACACGAGGACCCCCCCAGGTGTGTCCAGGGCTGCATTCCCTGCGACTCATCCCGTGGCGTGGATACAGACTTGACCGCAGACACTGGCGGCTTAAACTGCTACTGACTCAGGCTCTGCTCAGCAGGCTGTGTCTGTCTCATGCATAGAGCATGGTATCCGAGGATGGATCACTCTCCTGACATTGCTGGGCCTCAGGGGGCTCGGACACCCACTCATGCATTTGAGTGACAGACGCCCTGCCCAATCAGCAGCCAGGGGTCCAAATTTCTTTGATAGGCACCGTATTCACCACAAGATGACCTCAACATCTGAGTCATTACATCACCCTTCCCACTACAGGGGGGTGGTGGTTGGGCAGAGAGAATTGGGGGGGGGGGGGGCTGGTTGCCACGGTTTCACACCTCTCTACGTGTATGTGTCATTGCATGTATGTGTGTGTGTGTGAAACTCACTCCCGTGACTGAAACTGCCCTGGCTGACTCTCAGAGGCGACATGGTTTTACTATGCAAACATGAAACCAAATCAAGCCCCATAAAAAAGTCCACTGTAGTATTGGTTCTAAGTTAAAGTGAAAGGACACACACCTCCCTCATGACTCTTCAGTCTTAACTGCCTGCTCCAAAAATAAAAGGACTCCTTTATTGCCATTTTCCCCTCTTTCTCCCATTGTTCTGAGAGACACTGGAGGCTTCTTAATATAGCCATAATTTGGTGGCCAGAGAGACACTTGTTGACTTGAGCAAAGAAAATAAAACCCTACTGCCTGTCCACTTCCCACTATGCAGGAGACACTTAGTCAGAACTGTGACACAGAGCTTGGCCTCACTGTTATCACAGCATTAGAGACCTTCATCATTAACACACATTACCAGGAAAGACGGCCATTGCTATGGATAGCCAAGAGAAAACATACATACACATACATTAGAAAAACTCAGAAAGCATCAGAAATCAATGAAAATTTCTGTTGTGTCTTCTGAGACATTATATGATCTTTATGTGATGTGACTTATCTTTATCTTTATGTGATCAAATAATCAGTTTGTTTCTACTGCTGTAATTAGTCCAATTTGAGAGAAACATCAAGTTATCAAATTACATGTTGCTACAAAAGTCAACTGTGATTATCAGAATTTCTCTTTGTGAGTCGTAACACACCCAGTAGAGATACATCAGCAGCATCAACAACAATAACACCAAAGAGAGTCCCGTCAGGGTTATGTGTCATTATGACAGAGATGTGTGATGAGGATGACCATGGAGAGACAGAGACAAAAACAAACCAATCAAACGCAGCTCAAATGCCCCCAGACAACATGGTGACAGAGCAGGGAGAAGGACCTCAGAGAGCATCTTTAAACCTTTTATTACGTGCACACACATACACACACACACACACACTCACCAGGGGTAGTCTAATAACATGCTTCCTGGAGGAAGTCACGGCACGACAAACATGCCACATGTCTCTGTCCTTTGTTACCACGACGATAAACACGATTCATGACTCAATTGCCTGTAACAAAGGCCTCATTAGAGACCATCCCCACTCCCCTCCCTAGAGAAAAATACACTGAAAAAATCAAGCTGTGTTGATTTTTTCTTTAAGTCTTGTGGTTAAGTGTATAAAAAGGGTAAATAACAACTGGCAAAAAAGGACATGCAAAATAATTACAGAAAAAAAGAACCACATAAAATTTCCAGATAGCTGAATCACAAGACATCACAGGAAGTTGGACAAGAATGTGATGTCCTGCAACGCATGTGTATCATGAGTGAACCCACAGGGTGATCTGAACAGACTAATTATGTCTGTGCCTGTTGCTGCTGCATGGCTGACTACTACAGCTAAAGCAAAAAGATATCAGTTTATCCAAACAGCTATGACAATATGTGTGATACTAGAAGAAAGGATGAAGGGGCACTTTCACAGGGAGGCATGTGGTTTACTATGTCTTCCCTCTAACATCTTACAGTTGCCTTCAATCAACTGCCGTGAGTAGCTGAATGTCTCCACATCCCATCTTGAAAGCCCAATGAGACACAAGTCAGAGTGACACCAACCACTCCCCCCAGCACTGCTCACCACACCTCAACACTATCAGAGCTTCATTAAGACAAACATATGAATCACGCCTCCATAAGCACACACACACTCACGAGTCCTGCTCACGTCACACACACTGACAGACATGTGTAAGTGTGTGTGTCCTTCAGACAAAGAAGCTAAAACATCTGCCTTTCCTACCAAGTCTGGTGTGCCTAAAAATAACTGCCTTATTTTAGCCACTCCGGGGGTGGGCTCCGTGCACCACACAGGGGGGGGGGTTGGGGTGTATGTGTGTGTGTGTGTGTGTGTGTGTTCGATAAGATCGTGATGCCTCCACCCCTCCCTGTGTCCACGTCTGATTCAGGAGATGATTCAGCGCACGCTGAGCCAAGCTCTGGAAAGTCCCACCTCAACAGGCCAGAGGGCCAGCCAGTGTCGTGCTGGGAGGTCCGGAGGTCTAGAGCACCCACCCCCCCACCGGGTCTGAATGTGAAAGAACAAGGATGGGGGGGATGATGGACCCACAGAGCTGGGGATGTCCCTATGATGCTAGCAGCCGGGGCCCCTAACGCCCCTGCGTCTATGTCTGTGTCTGCGTTTGTTGCCCCCCCACAAACTCAAGCCCACGCTGGAGTGGAGGGGGTTTCTTCTGCCTCACAGTTTTCTCACCTCCATCCAGGCTACTCACCACACATCACCCTCCTCCTGGGGTCTCCATCTGGATTTGGACCGTGGGAGCAGTACGACGTGGAAGAAAAGAGAGTGAGAGAATGAGAACGTGATGGAAACGACCAGGTTGGAGTCTTAAGAGAGGGCTGAGGTGTGTGTGTTTGTGAGAGAGACCCACGCTCAGCTCGAAAACTCTCATGTGCCACTGGGGTCCTGAGTCATACGTCTGGGCCAATGGAATCACAGGAAGCGAGACGGCTGGCGGGTGTCCACTCCTGACGAGAGGTCTGCGTGGAAAGCCCAGCAAGGCCCTCATACAATTACACACACGCAAAATCTGGGTCACATTCCCGATTCACCCACTTTACAATGTACGCACATGTACTCTACAATCACACTTACGTAAAATACAAACACATTTAAATCAAATGTAAATGTTAAATCAATAATACACACCTGGTCAGCCAAAACCGTGGACAAATCGTAGTCTATCATGGTAACTACTGCCTGTACTTTTCCTGTATGACCCCTGGCAATTCGGTTGCCCCTTGAGCCATGATCCTGCACAAGGTTTTTTCCTCGAATAACCACCAGAAGGGATTTTTTCCTTGCCAGTGTTGCACTAAGGTGCTCCTTGTAATGTCTGTAAAGCACCATGAGACAATTCTATTGTAAACGGTGCTGTATAAATATAACTGAATTCAATTGAATTGGTCACTTGCTCAAACAGACCCACTCACATTCATATGAAAAGGTCCCTTTTTTAATACACACACACACACACACACACTCTCACACACATGCTTGATCAGCCATTCAAGGACAGTGACACAGATGAGGTTACTGAGTTCAACTGGGCCAGCTCATGCTCACACGCTCAGGATGTGGATACCAAAACAAAACACCACCACACAAAGCGTATGGTACTCCGTCTTTCTCTCTCTATCTTGGTCTCTCTATTTCTGCCTCTCTCACTCTCTCTTTTGCGTGCGCGCAACAAACACACAATCACAAAATCACATGGAACAACACACTAAACTGTACTGTTCCACACACATCCATGTACACATGCACACAAGTCTCTGGGGCTTTGAGACTTCTCTCTGGACAAGCTGCTAAGTGCACTTTGTTTTATCAACTCGGGGAGGAACATGAACACAAGAATTCCCTTGAGGCGTGGCAGTTCAAACTGTCACAATACAAGGTGTGCCTGTTTATCATTGTAGGCTACCTGACCCCCTTCGGAGATCATGCATTGCAGTTAATAGGGTCAGTTTTCCATCTCGGGGCTCGGTCAAACTAAAAGTTGTTTTTTTTTGAATGCGTTTTGATGTATTTTCAAAATCTAAAATCGCATTTAGACGAATAAAATGCTCAAACAGGGCAAGAGATTAATCTATCTAATTACGCGAGTTAATCCTTAGCTTCTTCAATTGGCTACCACAGAAATTCATACAATCTTGAGGGTTTAGTTCCCGTGCACTGCGACAGTTCGACCAACTGGATGAGTAGCTAGTCTATTCCTTGGGCTGTACTGTCACCGAATAAACACGCGCAGGCAGTAAAAGTCAACAACGCTACATTTCTTAAGTTAATTTATGGGGTATAGTAGTGTGTTTGGTTACATCCATAGGCTAAGTTAAATGAGAATGCAGTTTGTCAAAACAGACAAGGGTAAAGCAACGTCCAATAGGCTACAAAGAATAAATTAAACTCGTTGTTAAATTAAGGGGAAATTTATATTGTATATTAATGACTTTAATGTTTCAGGTCATTATTTAGCAATTTGCCATTTACCAAGGGCGATGGGCTAGTTTGAGCAACAAGTATGCGCACAGGCCGAGAAAGCTTTTCATATTTTAGTTTACGTGCGCGTTTCCAACGAACCTACTTTTAAAACAGGCACTCGGCAGTTTAAATGCGCATCGTGATTTGGGTATTGTAGGCCACCTAGTGGTATAAAAAGAGGTACGAAAGAACAGCATCTTTGAAGCGAAATAAACCTGCATCCGTTTTCTACGTGAGCCCCTAAAGAGATAAATGTGATAAATCTTCAAGTTTCCAGTGCTCACCAGTTTCGCACAGGAGTATTGAACGCTTAGTAAGGCCCATGCTAAGAAAGGCTAAGCTTAGCCTTGTGGGACATTGCAAGTCGCTTATTGAGTTGCCCTTGTATTGCCTGTTTATGCACTATTATAGTTTGTGTGAAAGAATAGTTATAGTTAGTGTGAAAGAATTCTCTTGTAGGTCAGTCCACTCACATAACTAACTGGTCATGAATGAGTCATACTTATGAGCTCATTGAAAATGCAATTTAAAGATAAGGATGTAAATTTCTCATTGCCAGTGTTTACCTTTGACAACGATTTATTTAGGAACCACTTTGCATTGGCTAGAAAACTTTGAAAACTAACCTCTAAAACATGGGAAAACTGCAAAGTGTGGTAGGTGCCTGTGTGCTGAATTTGACCTTAATGGCATGCATTCTAATTTCCTGTTAAAGTGAGAAAGACCACCCCCAGAGTGGTAAACTGGGCAGCCGTGGCCTACTGGTGAGGGCTTTGGGGTTGATGGCAGTGGTGGCATAGTGGTTAAAGGTCAGATTCGTTTTTTTGCACTTAAAGCCTTGTTTTCGGATCATTTTTTGCTTAAAATGGTTAAGATTAAAATTTTGATTAATGCTGTACTGAGAATTTTCGGTTGTTGTGGTAGCACCCCTCCTACAGAATGTCTGCATAGGTGCCTTGCTGCAATCTTTTCTAAAACGCTTTTAACTTTTGTTTGTAAAGACATGAAACCGAGTGGTCAGTAATGTTCACTGATACGCTGACACAAAATTCATTGCAAAGTGTGACTTCCAACAGCTTGTATTGCTTTAAACTCTTAGGCAGAAGTTTACATACGTGTGTGATGGGCTTGAAAAAATAGGCTCACAATCGAGAATGAATGATCAAAAACCTGCTGGAAACCATACTTTTCAGTGATTTTTGCATCAGTGTATCAGTGAACATTACTGACCTCTTGGTGAGTTTCACATCTTTAGAAACAAAAGTTGAATGCATTTTAGAAAAGATTGCAGCAGGGCATCTATGCAGCAATTCTGTAGGTAGCGGTGGTGGTGGGTGCTGGAGCAAGGCACTTAACCCTTCCTCACAAAGATCCTTTTGGGGAGACTGGCACTGAACTAATTCATAGTTGACTAAATGTAAGTTGCTTTGGATAAAAGCATCTGCTAAATGTAAATGTTCAGGCTTGAAACTGAAGGGATGCTGGTTCGGTCCCCAACCAGTAAGAAAAATGAGGGTGGGGAAAGTGACTCAGCATTGCTCTCCCATGCTGGCTGAAGTTCCCTTGAGCAAGGCACCGAATCCCTCACTGCTCCCCACGTGCCACTGTAGCAGGCATCCCTCTGCTCTGGGTTACTGTGTGCTTCACTGTGTGCTGTGTGGAATTCACAGTGGGTCTACTTCACAGCAGCCATTTTTCCAAGCGAAATAGGCCTACTGAGATAAATGCAGAGACCAAAATTCCCTCACAGGATCAAAAAACTATTCTTATACTAACTGTAGGCCAACTCCCTGTGTCTATGCACTTAACAGGTGACATAGGAGCTAATTAGGATCAGCTGGTTCAGTCTGTGGATAGGTGAGGCGACTAAAGCAGCAGTTCTATGTTATGGATCAGGTGACAAAACATAATGAGCATTTATTGTTGCCTAGTAGCCTTTAAGTATTTTGAAGGCCAACATTTTTTTTCATTTAAGTTCAACAGCCAAAAATGGCAAATTATGCTCAAATGGCACGTTACCATTTACGTCACGCAAATAGGCCCATCATAGGAACTGCCCATAGAGTCCTGAGTTTTTGTTATGCATTCATATGTTTAATCTTCCCTGGATGGTACAACTGTGAATAGCCTACCTTGCAAACCAGAATCACAGAATTGTTTGGAAACATTTTGAATTGGCCATAATTCCAAGTAATTCAAGTTAAGTAAAACCTGCTTATTGCAGTCGACTACCACATGCATTTAGCATGGCTGTTTTTGCTAATTAGGTTATCTGTCTGAAGAGTGGTGCTATGGATTAGGATAGATTATAGATTAGTAGTTCAGTGGCACCAAAGAGCTTTAAGCCATGCAGTACAAACCTGACAGTATTGCATACAAAAGATGCAATATTCATGTAAATATTCATCAAATCATAATTACCATCTTCGCCTTCAACCATTTCATACTTAATATTAAGACATCCATAGATAGCAAGAGGCTGGTGAACCACCGGAGAATGACGAGCAAAAGGCCAACAGACCTCCAGCCTATTGCTATCTGTGTATATTCACACATAATGTTAAATGCTAGATACCATCCCACTGAACACTAGACTTCCTGTCCTGCACAGTCGTTTCAGTGCATTTACAGGCAGATGCAGGAATCTGACCTGAAATAAGAGCCGACAGACAGTTTGGATGGGAGGTAGGATTTAATTGGACTTTTTTTTTCCTTTTAGTAGCCCCTGATGTTGAGGCCCAGCCCACAACCATCAGAGTGGGAGCTTTGCATATAATAAATCTCACTGAGAGTTCGAGAGGACAGCTACAGTGTCTGATCCCATACTCTGTCAGTGGCAGTACAGCACAGCACAGCACAGTAGCGCAGCACAACCACCTCTGCCGTCAGTATTGTTCATTATGAAAGAGAAAGAGAGGAAGAAATGACACCCAAGTGTTGCAGATGAAGAGTGAAAGAAAGAGGTTCTCTAGCATCTCAACTCACTCGCTTGATCAAACAACAGGCGCTTAAACAAATGGAAAAAGAGTGAACACTTTGGTTGGGTACACAATATTAATGATGTCCATAATGTTTTGGAATAATTCAATAAAATAATAGAATAACTTAAAACAGAATAACTTAAAACTGACCAATCAGATCATGAGCATTAGGCAGACCATCAGATTAGGTACAATCATTACAACAATTTTAAACTCCACAGTGAAATGAATTCATATGATATACAGTGAAGCTTTATGGGGTGCTTCAGGACATACAAAGAGACACAGGCTGTACAAATCAACCAAATGCTCATATGACCTGTACAGTTATTCTTGTTATGTATTATATACATAATTACACAAAATATACACTCTCTACACATAGATGGTTGGGTTCACGTGGACCTGTGTCAGTTGTTTATCTGATAAAACACAAGACAAGTTTCTTTAAAGGACAAAAACATCAAGACATACCACCGCTTCATTACAGTGCTGTCCAACAAGGTTCTTCTGTAAAACTGCCTGTTTCTGTCTGTTTGTATAATTATAAAATAAAAAATAAAAAAAATGGATGCATCGGTACCCAATCTACCATTCTATTAGCCGGGTGTCTGAGACAATGAGCCAAGACTGAGCAGTTTGCATGGCAGAGAGAGAGAGTGAGAGAGAGAGAGAGAGAGAGTGTGCGTGTGTATGTGAGTGAGAGAGAGAGTGAGTGAGAGAGAGAGAGTGAGAGAGAGGGAAAGAGAATGATGACGTAAGACATCACAAGCCCTGAGACATTGATTTCTCAGTTCCCCCTTTCTCCTTGGCTTTGACACTCCTTCCAGTGTCCAGCAGGTGGCAACAGTGAGTGTAGAAGCCTTATCTTTGGCAGAGGCAGTGGCTCCACCTCCCAGTAAAGGCCAGTCCATGGGCCTCCATCTCTCGGTATGATAAAAATTCACACCTGAGGCTGTTCCTCACTTGACAGAGAGCCTTTCACATTTTCTATTCCTGCTTCTCTGTATACACTCTTTTTGCAGTCTTTTTTCCTTCCCTTTCCTACCCAGAATCCCTCAGTGCTGGAGCAGGAAGTTAGTTGCCATGTTGATGTCGTTGTTGGAT
Source organism: Tenualosa ilisha (assembly GCA_015244755.2). Lineage (NCBI taxonomy): Eukaryota > Metazoa > Chordata > Actinopteri > Clupeiformes > Clupeidae > Tenualosa > Tenualosa ilisha. The sequence continues at coordinate 361,168 of PYXC01000495.1, read as the reverse complement.
GCTCGCAGGGCCTCTTGGGCATCAACCCTAGAGAAGCCCATCTCCATCAACCTGGCAACCTGTCCACCCACCAACACACACACACACACACACACACACACACACACACATACACAACACACACACACACACACACACACGTCACATACAATGAATGGTTAAACTTAAACAACACATAATACATTTAAGGCAATACATATACAATGCAAATATCCACAGATGCACAGATTCAAGAAAATTTGCTACGACACATCATGTGTAATTATCTCAGTAAGACCTTCTTCAGTAATCTCTGTAAGCTTACCTGTTCTTCAGCGACTGGAGTGTTGTCAGGGGGAGGGGAGGGCCCGGGGCGTCTGGCCTGAGTTGGTGCAGCAGCGGTGGCGGCATGGTGCCCTCTCTGCCGGAGGGTAGGGAAGAGTCGACCCCAGTTGAGCAGACCAGCCTGTGGGGTAGAACACCAAACATCGTGCTCCGCATCAGTCAAGGATCCCATAGCGCTCTATCTAGCAAAGTGTACAAACTGTCATCACAACGTGGCATGAAAAGCAACCCCTTGTTTTCATTTAATGTCCAAAAAAGTGTCTGTTATGACATCTAGTGGTCAACCAAATGAAGTGGCTGCTTTACAGAAAAGTCAATGCTGTTCCATTAGACCTTGAAAATATCAACTGAAACTAATCTAATTTGCTTCCCTACATTGTAATGCCAAATACTTGCAGATGTGTAATATTTAATGACTAATTTCAACACTGTGGGACCATAGTGTGATGAAAGAAAACCTGATAAATGATAAACTGACAGAGAAATTATTTACTCAACCTTGACATTATCATTATCAGAAGTCATCGTACTCTTCCTGAAAAGATAAAGTTTGGCTGTGAGAAACAGAAGGCCTTAAAGGCCTACCATAATGTGACAAATTCAACGTAATGTCGTCAGAATCACCAAAAGTCTTGAAACCACATTTCCTGTAGACGTCACCAAAACTTACATTCAATTCAGTTAAATTCAATTATATTTATACAGCGCTATTTACAATAGAAATGTCTCGTGGTGCTTCACAGACATTAACAAGGAGCACCCAAGAGCAACAGGGGCAAGAAAAAAAAACTAACTTATGGTAGTTAATCAAGGAAGAAACCTTGGGCAGATCCACAGCTCTAGGGGTCCCAACTGCCAGGGTCACAGGCAGTCCTTCCAAATAAGACCCTTGAGGAGTGATGATTCATCGTACACCATCCCTAACTATGGGCATTAGTAAAGAGGAAGTCTAGACTTAAAAGTATTGACAGTGTCCACTTGGGGGTGATTATTCCACAAGAGAGGTGCATAGTAACAGAAAGCGCTTCCTCCTATCATAGATTTGGATATTCTGGAATTACAAGACCAGCATTTTGGGATCTTAAGGGGCCTAGCAGGATAGTAAGGGACAAGCAGGTCTTTAATATACAGCACAGTCCATAGTTATTGGCACCCCAATTAAAGTTGGCTTAAGTCATCTAAAGCCCACTTGCAACGCAAGCAGCAATGAGGGGGCCAATCAGTGAATCATGCTGAAGTTGCCATGGCAATACAATGAAGTTAAGTCAAAGAGATGGTCATAAGCAGCCACATGAAGTTTGTCTGAGATAAGGCCGTTTTGTGTTTGCCAGCTTCGCCATCAAAATCAATTGGCTGTGATGGCTGAATTCCTTTACAGATGGTTTTTAGACCATTCATGACACATGTGATGAAATACATTTTTTGCCTGTGTCAAGTTTGATGATGATCGGTCAGAAATTGTGACCACTGACAAGTGAATGTTGATCCTGATAAAATTCAATACAGCAGCTAAATTCTTAAGCTGACATGAAATGTTGGCAATGACCATCTATGGGACAATCCACAGTATGACCAGAGATTTTAAGATTTTGTTGCTAACCCAAACACATCATGAATTATGAGCCAAAATAAATTTTTGCTAATTAAAGCCCACATAGTGGCCAAACTGCACCAAACTGGTTAAGATATCTTAAGGCATTGCTAAGATATGAGCTCACTTCCTGTTTGGTGACTCTGCTATCGTGCCCATATGCTTTTGAATCCGAAGATTTTGATAACCTGTTTCAGGCTTGGTCTGAAGATACTGCCAAATTGAACACAATTTGTGACTGCTGAAACTTTAGTTTCACTTTCAACAAAATCCAAAATGGCAGTAGGGTGCGTTGGAATCTGCTTCACTGCTTGACCCCAAAAAAATCATCTATTAGTAATTGTCCTTAATCACATAATGAAAACAATGAGGGAAAAGGCAACTTTGATAAGAAGCAAATTTGTTTTGACAAAGAATAATGCATTTTAAAGAAATAAATCATTTTGTACAAAAATTGTATATCCCACAACTCGGTCACCCCTGCATTTTGAACACTGCAAACCTACCCTTTGCCAATAATGTAAGTGTTAACCATCTTCTTTGACATGCCACAAAGTTGGAGAACACAAGAAATGGATGAGAGACTCTTCCCCTTCACAGAATCAATCCAGATTGTCCATATTCCTAGGTCCTCTCTGGTGTTTACTCCTTTATAGCTCAGCCCATTGGTTTACTACACCGCTAAGGTCAGGGGACGAAGACAAGCATGGTGGAGGCTTGATCTTGTCATTAGCAAGCCATGTTTTTTTTTATTATATTTTGTTTTTATTTAATGACCTGCTGGATGAGACAAGAATGACCGACTTTTGTTGCCTTGACAGCAACAGATTTTGATTTAAAATTGTCAAGTATTTAACGGAGGTCATGATGGGATAAGATTCCTAGAGCCTTTGGAGTTAAAACAACCCAAAAACATAACATACTCTTCACCATAACTACCAGATAGCAAGGGGCTATTTTCAGTATAGTACTTCTTCAACACGCTTAACCCATCTTGTATAAAAATGCACAATTTTCATACAATCTGATCATAAAACATGATTCTAGCGATTAAATGCCAAGACAGCCTTTTTCCTGGTATGCAACTAACAAGGGGGGTCACTTGTGATCTTTTTTTAATTACTTGGTGTTCCCAAGATGACCTGGAAGTCTCCAACAGTTGTCTTTAGGGAAGTTTTAGCCTCTCTTACCCACCCTCTCACTATGTGTAGGCGCAGGATAAACATGGGTTTGTTAACTGCAAATAGGGCATTTTCAACCAAGTACGATGTTTATAGCAATTCTATATCCTACAGAGGTGAGCACACTTCCTTGAATGCATTTAAAATGTGTATTCTATTGTCTATCCTTGAAAGTTTGTGAATGTGAAAATCCTGGAAAGTTTTTGAAAATAGACATAAAAATATACCCGTCCTTTAAAGTCCTTCAATATTTTGGGGGTGTTGAAATTTCACATGGGTAACGACCGCTGTCAATGAGTCTTTTGCCACGTTTCTTTAAATTTACTTAGATTTCGCAGGGCCTACACTGACTTTTAATTTGCTAAAGTTCGTTCTTCCTCTGTATATTTCATTGGCGAAGTTCGTTCATTCAGCACTGCATTCTTGTGTTTCCTGTATGCAGGACTGGCATCTGGTGTGACTGTCACACATTTAGCATGTCTCACGCTCATGCAGGAAATCTCATGCCAAATCAGACTGCTTTTAATTTTTGCACAAGAGGCTATTGGTTAATGACGATATCTAATATTTCATTGGGACAAGAAACCATGAGGCTCTAACTGTAGATGGGCTCAAACATTGACTGCAGATCATATGGCTCTTTATCCTAAATAAATCAAGTTGTTCTTCAATTGGAGCATCACTGAAAAATGTTCCCCGATTGGTGATTGAAAAACTCACTCTGCTAATATAGCACAATGTGTCCTTAGATAATACAATGGCTTTAAACATAAATACGCAATGCACTCATGGACATTTCACTGTGATTAAATAAAACAAGAAATCAAATTGACTTTTGTGCATAACTAACCCTAGACACCATGCTCCCTGCATCGCACCGAATAAACTCATTGCTCTGTCTGCATATAGTACATAGTACACGCTTGTGGAATGAATCTGTCCATGACTGTCAGGACAAAACTTTGAAAAAATGCAGTTTAGACTAAAAACTTCATAAACGTGGAGATTTTGTATGATTTTGCCACCGTTGCCATCATTCTTGTTGTTGACAAGATCTTTTTTTTCTTTGGAGCATTATGATTTTGAGTTTGTGTGTAGCCTTCATTCATTTAAATGTATCAATATCAATAAAATAAAATGAAATGAAATTCAGATCAGTTGACAAGGGTATCACACACCTACAACATATCTTTCATAACAAAAAACTGGTCTTATTTCCATACTTTGTCTAGAAATACGGCATCAAGATTAAACAATTCCTAGAATAATATAAAAGATTAAAAATCCATATCCAGATAATCAGGACCCCCCTCCCCAACCCTAAGGCTGACCAATATATCCTCCTCTAAAAAAAATCTCTCCAAATTAAGCAGAATAATATCACAAGCTGAAAACACTTGACAAAAATTCCAATTTACAACTAATTCAGTACAAGATATTTCACAGATTCCACCTCACAGAGCAGAAATGGTTTACAATTGGTTTTAGTTTAGAAATCTGTTCTCAATGCACACAAAACAAACCAGACTCATCGTATTGGAATCAGAATGTATGTTTTATTATTTTCAGTCATTTGCGGTTTATGTCGTTATGTCTGAGCTAAACCTGAGTCAACTGTCTACTCACATCAGTCATGACTGTTTTTATTGCATGCTGTTCCCATCATTAGAGATAAGGTGGAATATTATGTTCTTGGGTTGTTTTGTTACTTGCACTGTCTAGGTTTGATCCCTGCGTCAGTGACTATCTGCTCCAGCATACCACACTGGCACTATTCATGGACTGATTCAGTGCGGGCCACATCAACTGGTGTGACCAATGCGACTTTCCGTCAACCTGGAGCTGTACTTAAAGTCAGACTATTTCCTTGGCTAGTTAGAGCAGCTGGTGGATCTTTATGTGAAGCATACCGTCTCTCCCTTGATGCGCATTATTGTAAATAAAACTCTGTTCCTAATTTTTCCTACCCGTCGTCTGACTTGGTCATCCTACTGGATGAAAGCTACAGTATATTTCTTACAGTATTTTTGATACAAATGAGAGGTTAGATATGGGTCAGTAATTAGCCAGGACATCAGGATCAAGGTTAGGTTTTTTAATAGATGGTTTAACAACAGATGTCTTGAAAGATTTTGGGACATAGCCTGTTATAAGCGAGTCATTTATAATTTTCAGAATTGTCGCTGCCAGTAGAGGGAGAGGAGTCTTAAGAAGATGTGTAGGGACTGGATCCAGTAAGCATGTTGAGGCTTTAGTTGTGGAGATCAGAGAAGTAATTAGAGATATATAGATATATTGGTGGTATAAAGGAATCTAGGTATGCTGCAGGTTGGAACTTGCTGTAACCATTGTAGGGGATAGCACGGGGTTTGATGTTATAAGAAAGTTGTTTATTGTTAACTCTTATAGTATGCTTCTGCTGTTCCAATAACTCTGCTTAGAGTTACTGTTGATTTGCAACCACCTCAACTACCCTAACAACTTACTAGCAACACTTTCCACAATGATGACCTAGCAACCAACATGACTAACCTAGCAACCAGCATAGCAAGTGTAGCACATAGCACTGTAACTAGCCTAGCAACAGCCAAGTAACAACCTCGAGTACCATACCAACTTCCTGGGAACAACTTCCACAATGATGACCCAGCAACCAATATAGCAACCAACATAGCAACCATGGATGCACCTTCATAACAATAAACAATAATTTACCAGCTGTCAACAGTATGTAACTACCAACTTTCCCTTGTAACAGCTTAGCATCCATCTCAAGTATCCTAGCAAATTCCTAGCAGCCACTTCCATGACTAACCTAGCAACCAGCATAGCAACTACCATCACCAATTAGTAACTTTTACATTCATACATTCACAGTCACACAAAGGCCTAATTTTGGACTAGTGTACTACAAGTCAACTTAATTAAAGGGATAAATATATCCGGAGTAAAATGCTTCTTATGGCAATTTTTGGCTGATTAGGAACTCATACATTGAGTTGGTAGTACAATCATGTCAATTAGTTGTGTTTTGAGAAAGTAAATTTTTAGCGATTTCAACCAAAAGCAATAAAATAGCAGTGTGTGGGGCATGTCATTGTGCCGATACAAAAAGCTATTTTAAACCCATTCAACAGCTCAAAACAACATTACTTTTGTGGTAGTGAGTTGAAGGTTAACAAGCCCTAATCTGCAGGTGTAAGGACAGATTTACCTAAAGTTTTGTTACTGTCAACGTCTGTAAAAGATGACAAACACTCTTGTTTCTACATGTCTATGTGTTTTCAGTACTTTCATAACAAACACGCCCTTGCAGGCGCATGTGACTTTTTTCCTGGTAGTGTGGGCTAGGGCCAGCACACCAAACCTAAAGGGGCACATTGCAGGCTTGCCCTGATGAGGCCCATGCCTTTGGGCTCACCACAGGCTCTCTGTGGGCAGAACCACACTTGCAGCAAAGCCCTGGAAATGCTGGTGTTATGTGGGCTAGCCCACTTAAGCGTAGAGATCGTTTGTACCTTTGGGGCCCATGCGGGTTTTGTTTGGGCAGCCCACACTAAAGATTTTAGAACTCTCTTGTGTATATGCATGACAGCAGAATTCCAAAGTGTCAGTTGACAGCAGTTACAGGATACAACAGTGCTACAGGTTAAGGTAAGTTAAACATTTTGTTAAAGTTAAAACATTTGTCGAAGTCAAAAGGTTCGTTTTGATCACCTTACAAAGTTGTAAACACATTATGACAATAGTAACTTTAAATATTTACTATCTCTCATTGCTGGTAGAAGCTAGTTTGCCATAGAAAATGTTAGCTAGTTAGCATTATTGCTATGAATGCCTTCATTAATGAAAATATTCAAGCTAACAGCAAGCAAAGTGCTATCCAGCATAACAAAGTTGTTAATATGAAAAAGTTAACAATGTTTGGCTATTATGAAGTCAACTTACCAATTGCTAATGCCTCTGTCTTTAGTTCTGAGGCTTCCTAGCATAGGCTACTGGCTGTTGTTTTCTCAGTGGAAGGTAATAATAGTTAGCTAGCTATCTTAACCTGCTATGAAGTTAGAAAACCATAGCTAATGCCTCTGTCTTTAGCCCTGAGGTTTCCTAGCATACTGTAACTAGCTTAGCAACGGCCAAGCAACAACCTCAAGTACCATACCAACTTCCTGGGAAAAACTTCCACAATGATGACCCAGCAACCAATATAGAAATCAACATGACCCCTCCAGGGACAAACATTGCAACCATGCATGCACCTTCATAACAATAAATAATAATTTACTAACTGACAACAGTATGTAACTACCAACTTTCCCTTGTGACAGCTTAGCATCCCTCTCAAGTGTCCTAGCAACTTACTAACAGCCACTTCCATGATTAATGATTTTAATAGTGTTAAGGACAATGCTGCATGCATTTGCCTTGAAATGAGTGCCCAGTGCATTAGTAGCCTCGTTTGTCTGAAATGTAACTTAGATGGCATGTTTGTGCTCTCCTTCCTTTGTGAATTAATGTAAAGGACCTCATAGTTGTTTGGGATGCTAATGCCATTTCTGCTGCTGGGTTATATGGAGATAAGACTAGCAAGTTTAGTGAAACTTGACAACAGAAGATTATGTCTGTGTAGCATACAACAAATATACTGAGCTAATTTCAATTTAGCTTGGAGTGAGATTAAGGACGGGAATGGGGTGGGGGAGTTTGCGGAGTTCCAGCAGGAGGGACTACTTTGGCAATATCTGTCATTTATGCAATAATATAGCCTGCCTATCGTGTGTGTGGTGGAGACAGGTACAGCATGACGCTCAAGAAGGTTTTGAGAAATAATCCCTAAAATAATTACCTTTTTGTGAAAAGTAATGGACAAATGGAGTGGCATTACATTGAAACACATGGCAGATGGCTGGTTGTACAAGGGCTTAGTGACTGTAAAGGAAAAATCAAGATTACATGTAGTTATGTTCTGTTTTTAAATTATGATTAGTGATTTAGGAGTGAAAAAGCATTCTGGTCTACCATCATTATATTTTCATGCCAGATAATAAAAAATAAAAACATCTTGTTGTTACAGTTCAGATTTGGAGAAAATTAACTTTATTTCAGGTGAGGCAACTAGCACTTACTATGTTGTTGGTAGTAAACTAATGCTAGTGAACTAGCTAACATAACATTTTAAATCAGGAAGTGATATTTCATTGAATGACAACCAGCTGGATAACATTACAAACATTAGCTTAAGTGGACAGAGCAATGAAGTTAGGTTAAGTTTAAGCAAAGCCAAAAAACTGTTCGCTTCAGCTTTGCTAGTTAGCACATAGGTATGTTGTCAGAGTCACTGCCATTCACTTGATTGACTAGTACATTAGCTTGCTAGTCCGGTTCTTGGACATACTAAATTGTTTTTCAAAGTCAAAAACTGTCTGCTTATGTCCTTTTCTCGCGGAATCACATGTGATAGCCTAAATGAATGAGTCGTCTCAGAGACAAAGAATGAATGAAACGCATATCCCATTTTGCGCAAACCTTAATCCAGGGTAGACAACACGACTGTATTTGACAGAGGAGAGCCACACAAAGTCAACAGGGGCTAGCCTATGTTTCAATTATATTATATTAAAACAAATCAAACAACCCAGGATTGTTGTTGGAAACGTTTCTATATTATTATTTTTTTCACATCAGGTTAAAATCGGGCTTGGGAACGGGCTCATAATTACAGTTTAAGAACCCGGGCCAGGCTCGGACAGAACATACATGGCCCAGGTTGGGCCGGGCTTGATTTTTTGGACCTGATCTAAGTTCTATACACAACAGTACAGTTCTTTGGTAACACTGTAAGCACAGTTAACTTAGCATTGTTAGCATAGTTACCTAACTAGCATTATTAGCATAAATGCTAGGACACATTAGCTGTGTTGGCTAGGTATCACGGTTAGCATCAATTTGCACCAAATTCCACATCAAGCTACTAAGTTACGGCTTGCATTTTCATACACTGATAATTCCTTGGTATTATATCTCTAGTTATGGTTTATACCCCTTTTGTTTTTTGTTAGATTGTTTTAGTCGTGGACACTCTCCCTATTTGCCCCTGCCTGCCGCTGGGTTGATGGCAAGATGACAGAGATCTGTGTAGGACTTGGCTAGTGCCAGTGTGGATAACTATTTAAAGGTTGCCTAGAAATCTAGATGTAACCTAGCGGTAGCAAATAGTTTTGCTCAGCAGCTACGTCTGGCCACGCATCAAAGGACCTCAGTAGGTCTAGAATTAGACTTGGGCTTTTCTTTAAAAGTTGAGCAGCAAAAGGTAAATTATTAGTTTCAAAGAATACCATATTTGCTGTTTTGCCAATGTTGCTCTGATTGGTCGTAGCCTATTACACGCAGAGGCAGTTTGAAAGACAACCGCTGATACCATCCCTAGGATTGAGCCCATTTTTTTATCCACCAGCACTTTTAAATAAGATTCGATGTCACTTGCTCTAACCCCAGATGCTGAAGTGACTTTGGCCATTACAGTCACTAGTTTCATGTTTCATACAGTAAAAGCGCCAATTACCAAAGTTTGATCTTGGTTGGGGGTGTTAGAAACATGATTAGAAATGTGAAGTAGTTTGTGGTGTGCAAGGGGCATCTTTCTGCAACTAGATCTCCTCATCCTAACCCAGTTCAGTCCCTGCTGAGAAGGAGATGCCATCAGTGCGCTTGCTAACTTCCCAGGAGATGAGCTCTCTGATGCATCTACCCTTGCTAACATCTTATCTAATGTGTGGAAGCAGTCTTCTAGCTTGGTGATCCTTGCCTCCAATCTAGCTAGCTGTCTACAAGTGTTACACATTTTATAATCACTAAAGAAGACTGGGGAATAGCTAAACATCTGACAAGCTGGGCAACAGATACAGACAGGACACGAGGAAGAAGCCTACAGTGCAAGAAGTGTGTGGACTAATTAACAGTTGTCTTAAGGTTTAGTTGTGAGCTGAAAGGTATATGTGGGTAATATGTCATTTAAAATTAGATTAGTGAATTTAGACTAGCGTAACACACAGTCAATTGAGGAAATGAAGTGGCACACTTACCACAAAGACACCGCATTAGCTTTATTCATTACCTTTTTCAAAGAACAAAAATATTCCACTGCCCCAATCTAATTATCAATCAGTTACAGAAAAAGCTGCCCCCTCAAATTAGAAATTACCGTAAAATTCAGTCTAGACTCCTCACCGCAAATTTTATGGAAAAGTACATCTGAGAACTACTAGCGTGCTGTGCCACAGCCTCCACAAACTATCAACATCCAGGCCCTAGGGCACAAACTATTGCAAGCTGCTTTACTTGAAAAACCACAAGTCCAAACTGCATTATATTCAAGGCACTCCTAAAATCCATCAATTGGAGGTAAATAGAGAACACAGTTTGAAGAATAGTCATCAAAGCATGAATAAAGATTGTTGTTTTACTTCCCTTCCTAAGGTACAACACAGCAGACAAACTAAGCCAGCAGACATAGCTCAGAGGCATAGATTAGAAGAAGTGATTACATCATTAACCATTTCAAATAAAGCTACCATGTTATCTGCACACTAAAAAAAGTGCTTGTCGTATTTAGTTATTTTTTTAAAAACAGGATCATTTCTATCTTTATGCTTCCTCCTGGGAGGCTAAAGAAATATGACCCGTAAAGCACCACAAAAGCCTGGTCAAATAATAGAAATTAATGATCTTTATAACTGATAAACTGGTATAACCTAATGATGTAATTCATTTAGACAACAAAAACCTTTTGCAGAACAGTAAACTGAGGAGCTAATATACATGATCTATTTTTCAAAAACATTTGCATTCCCCTCTGCCTCCCGCCCTTGCCCCTTGCTCTGTGTCTAGCCACAGTGATGATAACGATGAATCAGGACTTTGAGGCTTCTTTCAGCACTCAGTTTCTCAGTTTTCTGTTGGGAAAACAGAATACAATGCTGTGCGATAGACGTTCTTGCCATTACAAATTGCAGATTTTCCTGCTTGATGCAGTCCTTCAGATATGGGGTTGGTGATGCAAAGTAGCCAAAATGGCTTAGCATGTCACTGTGGTTAGTGCTTGTGGTCATCATCCTCATCTCTGACTCATTTCAACTGACATAGCCTCACACTGATCAACTGATACACTTCAACTTTAACTCTTCAAAACACAACTGAGGCAGCCAAATAGCCTAGTTTTACCTAGTTTCAAATATAAAAAACTCCTATTTTATATTCTCTTCCCTGGTCACCAGTAAAACCCAGAGATAATTTTAAGCTTCTTTTCTTAACATATAAGGCCTTAAATAGACAATCGCCACATTATTTGTCACAGCTTATTAGCCCATATACCTACATGCCCCCTTTCACTGGTCTCCTTGTCTTGCCCTATTTTAATAAGAAAACCAGCTGGTCATAGAGCATTTTACTTCCATGCACCCTATCTCTGTAATGGTCTTCTACAACATGTCAGGGAGGCGAAAGTAGAGACTTGTAAATCCAAATTGAAATCAACTGAATCCAAGACAGTTCTACAACCTTATATAGAAGACTTGGTTAAAAAAAATTATAAAATACTTCACACTACTGTGGTCAAATGTATTATTTCAACCAGTTACAATATATCTTTATATTTTCAGGGATTTTTACCTTACACACATGAAAAATCACAGCACAAACTACACTCTTTTCTCTAAATCTGACTTAATTACATGAATGAACATTTTCTAGAGGGACAATTTCTTCTTGTACACAGATCTTTCCGAACACGAGAACCAATCTAAGCATCTACACTAGACACATTTAGACAATTCATGTGGCACAGTTTGAATATTATATTTTTTCATCACCAAAGAACTCATTCAAAATGAATACAGTATACATTATGTGCCTTTGGACACAGGTCCATGCTTGCAAAAAGTGAGTAATAGTGACACTATTAACTACACACTGGTACTGATTGAAGAATTGTGCAAAGGAATTTCACACAGCCGCATTAGATTCATAATAAGGCAGATAATTTGTACTACCTCTCAATGGATGCTTTCTTTATGCTTGTGTCATTCTATGAGATCGATGTTAGCTCTTTTGAAAACGGTTGTACAATGTATCAAAGCAACATCTACACATTTGCTGAAAGACATCTCTTGTGCTGCATGTGTGCACATTACTATGCAAGTGGTGAATGTCATTACCCTGCAAACACTACACCATGAAAGCAACACCATTAACTGTGCTGCATCACCAACAGTGTGGATTTTAGCCTATCTCATAGCAGGATTTCACAGTGGTACTCTGTGGTATTCAACTGTTCTTGAGGACCCAAGAGCATAGAGGAAACACCTTGCAATTGCCTTACATTTGTGGATGACAGCAAGTGTGCCATTGTCACGGCAACATAACAAATAATCACACATGTGCTTACATAGATACACACAAACACACACACAGGCTGTCTTCACCTCAAACCATCCGGTGGTTTTGACGAGCTACAGTCCACAAGTCAAACTGCTGTGCATATGTCTGAGAGTGAATTTGTGTGAATGTTTCTAATACTGTTTAATACCATTTGTTTCTCACTTAGAAAAAGAACATTTGCTTGTCTGAAGTGTGTGTGTGTGTGTGTGTGTGTGTGTGTGTGTGTGTGTGTGTGTGTGTGTGTGTGTGCGCGGCTGTGACTGTACGGCGTTTTGTCTATACGATATGTACGAGTCAAAATAAAACTGCACCCTTCCTCCCAGTACTAGAACACCATGTCTCTACAAACGCCAAATGAGAGGGAAACACACCCGGCATTAGACAGTGCTACTTCTCCACTGACTCTAGTAGAGCCCATGGGGTCAGTCCAATCTGACTTATTTCCAATCGGACTTATTTCATTTAAGTGTTTTTCTTTGCAAACTGAGATAAACATAACCCCTTTTATTTCCTTTAATTTGTTATTTGCATTTTGCTTTATTTTTGACTGGGTCACTCCCCTCTGTTGCCCCTTCTTTCCTTTTCAATGTAAATTTGTGACTGAAATCCACATTTTTGTCAGGCCTACACAAAGAGTCACTGTTTGCTCCTCTGTAGGAGGCCAAATACCATTAGAAAGACACTTTCTGGGTCAACCTTTCGAGACATTTCTTTTTATCTGTATGTTAATAGACATTTTACTTTAATTTTTAACACATTTTAGATACTGACCTCTCTGAGGTCTTGTCATTGACATGTTTCATTTTGTTTTATGCAAGCAAGTATATCATGTGATGTGAAATTGAGTGGAATCAAACCCACAATTTAGGTTTATTACTTTTTTCTTTTGAATTTACTTTCTTGCTTGCCTTTGGTCTTTTGTATTTTCTTTTCTATCATTCATATAGGGTTCATGCAAAAACTAGCCTTCAGTTATCATATGGGGAGTGTAGGATGTAATGTTTGAGTACTTTAAATGCATTATTCTCTACATGTTAGGCTCCAACTTTAGTTTAAGGTATTTTTTTTATTCATTTTGTTTTTACTTTTGTTTGTTTGTTTATTTATTTTCATTTAGTTGTATCATGTTTTGGTTCAACTTCCATTTCTTTGGTCCTGCCAAGACAACAATTGTATTAGTTTACCTTCAAGTCCTGATGTTCTGAAAAATGTATGATTATAGACAAAGTAAAAAGTTTATACCAAGTTTGCCTGTCATTACGGTTAAACCTATATTTATCTTGAAATCACAATCGAGGATTTAGTTTATTTTTTGCGCTTCAGTTATACCTCATAAAGAATAATAGTCAATGTCTAACCAAAAAATCTTCTCTTCTTGGTGATATTTGCTTTATTTTCAACTTTGCTAGTGCCAAATATCTTGCTAGTGTCAAATATTAAATATGCTTATAGGGCTGCACGCCTAACAAGCTTATTATTTTTAGACTGAAAATGTTGAAAGTTGCTCTAAATATTCTGCTCTTTTCTCTAAATGATTTTTGATTAGAGACTTAACCAGATTAAGTCCCCTGATACCAGTCACCATCTACCATCCTCTGCCATTGTTCCAAAAGCATTTGTTTGCCATTCCTTATTTACAACTTGAACTGAAGCTTTCATCCTACAGGGCAGCAAGATGTGGAATGTCTTGCCAGAACTGATGGAATATGAGTGACACAACTGACACTTGCTTTGTTAAAATCCAATGTTCTTTCCTATGTGTAAAGGCATACTGTTTAACTAGTACAAGTCCAGAACACGGATCTAACAGCTTTATAATTTGCCGCAGTTCCGAAAGGAGGGATAGTAACGTCTTCAGAGAACAAGGCAGTCTTGATTGAAAGATTGAAAGCTGTGTCTCCAAGTGACACTGCATTTACCAATTTACAAAAACAGGTTTTGAAAGGTTTTGCCCAAGAGTTTTTGAGATCTGTTTCAGATTTCAAGACTCCTGATAGTACCTGGGACATGGATAGACCTGAACCTGTTCTCCTGGCCTCTTACACTTAATGGAACGATTTGCTGGAATAAGTTCTACTGTATCAAAATGGGAACCACAGTCCGTTCCCTGTTCCCTGTCCTTCCCTGAGATGGACACATGATATCAGATGAATCTACAGAACCATGAAGTTGACCAGAGCTGTGACCATCAAAGCCAAAGTCTTTCTTCTTCTTCTTTCTTCTTCTAACCTAACCATTGTTGAGATATGTTTCAGGCCTTCATCCTCCAGGAAGCCACGGTTACATGCGAGCCTCCTCCAAAGAAGAGAGACAAAGGGAGCGAGCCTAGCGCCGCCATTCAGCACACTTTGTTTGCACACACATACATGTATACTGTATCTCCACACACACTCGCCTCGGATTTAAGGGGAAAAAGAGGTTGATTATGTATCCCTGGGTATGATTCTTACTTTGGTCTCATCTATTATTGTTTTGTTATTGTTTTGTTATCCCATAACCTTTCGTTCGCTCCCCCGACCAAGGCATCATACTCAATATGGACAGAGATTTCAATGTAATGGAACCATTTCATGAAACTGATCCCATCCCATTTTGATACTCATTTGGATTTTTGTAAGGATCAAGGGGGAATTGATAGCAATAATTTTAGAAGCATATTCTGCCTCAGACAACCACTTGCATGGGATAGAAAAAATAGAATCATCCTCCCCCAATGATTCGATGTAAATTAACTGCTGCTACCTCCACAGCTGGGTAAAGCCTTTTGTTCCTATTCACATTGCATAGACATACATACAAGCTCTTACCTAAGATAGATTTGGAATGTATTTCTGTATATTATGAAATGTGAATGTATTCAAATGTAATATCATTTTAATAGTCTCAGTACAAGGAGTGTAATAATCTAACTGTACGACTTTCTAAAAGTGATATTTCTGAATCTGGGTGTATATGTACAACTGAATAGCCACTTAACATTGGTAATTGCCATAGGTGCGTCCTCGAGCTATCAGACAGATTGCCACCAGGAAAAGGACCAATCACATTCTATTGTACTTCCTTTGACTGTATGCTAACTATATGCACTGGAATATTAGTATTTATAATGTAAACAGGGATATTAATTAACCCGATTTTTCTGCACTTTATCCTGAACATTATCAAAATTGGAATAAGCCTTATATTCGGGATACTGAAGTAAATGAAGTAAATGCAAATGCAGACAGTGAATCAACAAAATACAGCACCTAGTGGATGAATACATATGAACATTTCTATCAGTTTGCGTTGTGTTGTGTCGACTCTCCCAGCTGCCGTAGCCTTTTGATGGGGGTGCAGGTTGATAGGCCTACAAATGAGATAGAGGCTACAAAGATGTACTGTTCCCTAACAGTAATTTAGTGTGTGTCCAGTAAGCCACAGCTGCTCTCTCAAGAGATGACTTCATAGCAAAAATTCCCTCTCTCCTTGAGCCTTTACTGAGCCTAATTATAGGCCTGCATTAAGAGGCTCTACTCCAAGCCCAGCCCAAGTTGATCAATTAACTGATAATGTTGTACATGTACGACACTCCACATTCAACACCACTGCACCACTTTAAAAGAAAACTAGAAAACAAGAAAAAATTATGCCCCATGGTATACCACACAGACTTGCTCACTGAAATATGCTGCGCATAGACTTGAAAGGAAATGGTATGCCACTTGCGCATAAACTTGAAGTGTTCCGCCATGCTTGGAAATATAGCTTAAAAGAGTACAAGGCAGCACTTAACAATGCCAAATCAGCATATTATTCCTCACTTATACACAATAATAAAAATAATCCGAAATTCCTTTCTAACACTATATCCCGTCTAACAAAAAGTAGGAATGAGGTGACCCACTCCATTCCAATAACTCTAAGCAGCAATGACTTCATGGACTTTTTAAATGCAGTTGGACCACATGTAAAGGTTACAGCTAGCTCTAGTCAACCTGTAGCATACCTTGATTCATTCACACCCACCAATATATCAGAAATTACGTCTTTGATCTCCTCAGCTAAAGTGTCAACTTGCTGACTGAATCCTATCCCAACAGATCTTCTTAAGGCAGCTCTCCCTCCATTGGCTGAGATTCTTAAAATTATGAATGCCTCACTCATAGCTGGGCATGTCCCAAATCCTTCAAGACATCTGTTATTAAACCATCTATTAAAAAACCTAACCTTGATTCTGATGTCCTGGCTAACTACCGACCCATATCTAAACTCCCATTTGTATCAAAAATACTTGAAAAAATTGTGTCTAAGTAAAACTGTAGCTTCTTAAATGAAAATAATATCCAGAAAACCTTCCAGTCAGGCTTTAGAGCTAATCATAGTACAGCCCTTGTTAAAGTCTTCAATGACCTCCTTATCTCATCTGATAATGGACATTTATCAATATTAATCCTATTGGAACTTAGTGCTGGCTTTGACACTATTGACCACGGTATCCTACTACACAGGCATGAACACTTGATAGGCATCAAAGACTCTGCATTAGCCTGGTTCAAATCATACCTCTCTGGTCGCTACCAGTTTGTACATGCTCATAATGAGTCATTATCCCACACCAAAGTAAAGTTTAGTGTACCCCAAGGCTCAGTGCTAGGGCCCCTGTTATTCTCCTTGTACATGTTAACTTTAGGATCTGTTATATGGAAAATGGCATTGCTTTCCACTCCTATGCTGACGATACCCAGATTTACCTTTCCATGAAGCCTAATGACAATATGCCAATAACTAAACTTGATGCCTGCTTCCAAGACATTTAAAACCTGGATGACTAATAATTTCCTATGTTTAAACTCTGATAAAACCGAAGTTATGATGACCGGCCCTAAACAGCTGAACAACATTCTACCTCTTCACCAAAACTTACTCAGTGGCCTTTCACTGTCATGTAACACAAAAGTTAATGTAACACAAAATGTAACACAAAAGTTAAAGACCAGATTATAAAGTTATTGACCAGGACCTCTCTGTAAATAGTCATGTAAAACACAAAACACCTTTTTTCCACCTACAAAATATTGCTAAGGTTAGAAAATTCCTATACTTTGAGGATGCTGAAAAATTAATACATGCCTTTATTACTTCCAGGCTCGATTATTGCAGTGCTCTGTTCTCTGGGTGTAGTAATACCTGTATCAAAAACCTACAGCTAATACAAAATGCCGCGGCCCGAGCACTCACCAGGACTAAAAAATATGAACACATCTCGCCTATCTTTGCTTCCTTACATTGGCTACCTATTAAAAGTCAAATCGATTTTAAAATACTCCTCCTAACCTTCAAAGCCCTCAATGGCCATGCGCCAACATATATTAAAGACTTACTTGTCCCTTACCACCCTGCTAGAACCCTAAGATCCCAAAATGCAGGTCTTCTTGTAATCCCAAGTCAAGACTTAAAACGTTCTTCTTTACCGTTTCCCATAGTTAGGGGTGGTGCATGGCAAATCATCCCATAGAACCCAACGCAAATCTTGCGGGAACAGGCGGTTTGAGCTTGGCTGTTTCAGTGGGAGCGAGCAGGAGCGGGATGAAAAAAAACAGTCCCACACAGTTCTCTACCGTAGAACTCTCTCTCTCTTACCCTCTCTCTCCATATTTATAAGTATGGAGAGAGAGGGTAAGATATATATATATATATATATATATGCACAAATGACACATTTGCTCACTGATGTGTGAGCCTGGCCTAATTCATTTGCTTCCTCTGTCCACAATCATCTCTGCTGAGTGTCATCCCTGCCTCCTTCCGGCTGACTCCTCTCACCTTCCCCTTCTGGAGGGATTGCAACCAACATTACGGGAAGCCCGTGCCAGGACCGACTCCCATTCCTTGAGGCTTTTTCACTGATCCTCCTCACAATGGCACTGTCAAATGCACCCTTATTGTTACCCCCATGACCCATCTCACTCCTTGAGTTTAACACTATGTCTGGCCACTGCTACACTGTCCAGCCATGATTCCTGATAACCATCTATGGACTGACTACCATGTAATGTAAAGTGGGATAATACTCTGGAACTAGTATGAACCTTAGCTAAAACCATAGAGTAGACAACCTGTAGTCTATCATGGTTACTACTGATTGTACTTTTCCTGCATGACCCCTGGCAGTTGGGTTAGCCCCTTGAGTCATGGATATGCCCAGGTTTTCTTCCCAGACTAACTAAACATAAGGGAGTTTTTCTTTGCCCCTGTTGCTCTTGGGTGCTCCTACTGTAAAGCGCCATGAGACAATACTATTGTAAAAGGCGCTGTATAAATAAAACTGAATTGAATTAAATTCAACTAAAGGTTAACTGAAATGCTGAAATGTTTTGTCAGCCTGACCCCTGTCTATTGGTACAGATAGAACCAATTACAATCAATGCCAGAATTCACCAGCAATTATATAACTGGCAATACATTGGACACGTATTAAGTCACTTAAAAGGTGAGTGACTTCCATTCTATTTATAGAGCATCAGTGAAAGTGCACACTAAAGAACATTGTTAACTAAACTCTTACCTCACCTCAAAGATGGAGGCAGATCTATTAAATTATGCAAAAGGATTGTTAAATTAAATTATTTATGTTTCATCCATTCCTATATCTTGCTTGTAGTAAGTTCCCTGGATCTATGCTATGGCACAAATCCCCCCACCTGGGCCTCTTCCTGAAATATGTCACTCATCATACTCATAAGCGCTACTGGAACTCCAACCAAAAGTCTAACCACTCTCCCCAAAAACACACACACAAACACACACACACACACACACACACACAGTTGGTGCACTGAATCTGAGTGCTGTGCATCTCACCTGAGGCCGCTGGGTGTTTCTCCGCATCTGTGCCAGTTGCGAGAGCAGCAGTTGCTGATCCAGCAGGTCCATGCGCTGTTGCCGCTGGATGTCCAGCGTGGCGCCCATGCCCAGAGGTGCCTCCTGTGTGGGCTCACTGCCCGCCAAGAGGGGCTCCAGAAGCAGGGCACTCACACGACCCATCCAGGAGGGTACCTGAAGCAGTCGCTGCACCCACAGAATGTTACTGTGGTAGAACACGCCAGAGACCTGCAGATGCCCGTGGTACAAAGAGAGCTGGCTTCAGAAATGCTGTATACACAAATGCAACACACTTTCATTACAATGGGCTGCTTTAAATGAGACAAACAAATAATAAGTTAATCAATGGGACCATGATGAGATTGCATATTCATATTGTATACTGGATGGTGGATATTGACGATTCCATTCCAACATAGTACCAAACAGTCACTGATTACGATGCTTTTCTGTTTCAATTGGTAGCACCATCACAATATAATTTCAAACTTAATATGATACCTAGAAATATTAGTTGATAATTGATACCATACTATAGGAGGGCAAAAATTGCAAAAGAATTTAGAGCCATTTCTGACAAAAAATGATTTTAGAGGCCCTTTAGCAGCGTACTTCAGCCAGGTTAAATCAGTTTCTAGTGAACCAAGGGTCTGTGTACCTGTCTGTCTGCAGAAGTGCTGTGGGAAATTGTGTGTCAACTTGATGAGGTGAAGATGGTACTGTTGGTATCAATACTAAGCAATATCTAAGTTAATACCAACTTTGAGTGTTGATTACATTGATAAAAGACTTGCACCACTTTTAGAAAGGTGAACTACAGTGGTGTATAATTTGAGGGACAAGTTGGCAATTATTGTTATAATATAGACCCACATTTGGCAATGCATTGCAGGTGAAAAGGGTAGAAATTTCAACTAACAGATATCTCTATTAAACTGTAGATGAATACGAGAACTTTTCTGTTTTCATATGTCAATTAGGCACTCATAAATTATAGAATTATTATATGGCTCTTCAGAATGCTGTAGGAGGTTCCATTCACTTTGAATGGCCCTTCTCAACGATCGGAGTTCAGTTATTTCTGTATAATCACCGCTGCGAAAGTATAATGACTGCTGTCAATGGCAACAGGCTTTGTTGCTTCAAATTCACCTCTGCATATCATTCCACGACTAAAGATCATTCACTTGTGTGTTCTAAAGAATCTTTCAAGTTCAGGTTGTGTTGAAAACTATTTGTTTAAAAGTTTTCAGTTTTGGCAAGTAGCTGTATAATAAGCGGGATAATGTACTGTCCGCCAGTCATTATAGGAAATATTTCCCTTCAGAATGAATCAAGACCCCTGACACCGTCCTGTCAGGAAATATTTTCCTGTAATGACCGCCAGACATTACCAGACAATGGGCGGTGCTAGCGTACCTGGCTAGCGTGCAAGTAGCCTGAAAATTTGTGGGTTCAAATCCCAGCTGCCACCGTTGTGCCCTTGAGCAAGGCACTTAACCTTAAGTTGCTCTAGGGGAGACTGATAGTTGACAAAAATGTAAGTCACATTGGATAAAAGCGTATGCTAAATGCAAAAATGTAAATGTAAATACAATACGTTATCCCTTACATATATTTCAGGTACAGAAATCTGAACATTGGATAAAGTCAGGTTAAAAATCTCTTATTCTTATTTCTCCTTAATATTGACAAAAGGAAGCTGAATATTTGCAAGGCGGTGTCTGTTATCTGCTAGTACTGCCAACAACCTTTAAAATGTCAATTTCTGCCTTGTTTTTATGAATAAAAGGTTACATAATTCAGGCTATCAATGCTATACCACTCATTTAAAAAATCTTCAGAATATATACACAGTATATCATGTTTTTCTGGAAAATTTACATCATGTGTAATTTTTTTTTTTTTTTTGGTAAGCATTTCAAAATGTTCAATTGAGACAGTAGACATGTTTGTATTTAAACTACCTCCTCAGACTGCCTGCTTGTGTTCACAAAACTTGCCAAGCAAATGATAAACTGTTTGGAAAAACTCATTTTCACACCAACATGTGCGAAGAGTGTAAAATACCAAGTGATCATTTCTACACATTTCTACATGCATGCTGAGAGAACATTTGGCAACATTCATAACTTAACATTGACCATCATAATGATGACTGAATATGGCATTGTGGTGCCTAAAATTTATATTCAGTTTAGTCATGTATGTTTACTAGCACAGTTCTAGTAAACTAGTCATGCAGAGAGAGCATTTACTTACCAGACCACTGAGGGCAATCACCCACATAAATGAGCTAGATGTAAGCAGCTGAAAAGAGAACGAATGACAGGGATGACAAAGTGAGAAAGCGAGAGAGATACAATGGCAGATAAACAAGCGTAAGCTTCAATATGTGTAGAGGTCACTGATACATTCACAAACATCTTTACACAGCAACCATATAATCTATTAAAAAACAGCATGTGAAATAAAGTCTGAGTACCATGATTATTCTGAATTGAAAATGTGATTTCCAAGAAAGCAGAGGGAGAAAAAAAAGCCCTGAGATAACTTCCTTTGGTGTTTTTGTGGTAGGGTTCTTGTGCGTCAGTGTGAAAACTACCTGCGCTTCCCTGTTTTTCTGCTTAGAGGTCATGATGGGTTTTTTTCCAGTCACATACAAGATATGAACATAGACATCCACGTAAATTAAATGACGACTTACAAATCCTAACCAAAACCAAATTTTCACAGCACCATGAGAATGTGCTGTGTGAGCAGCAGCAGACAGCCTCTCACCTGAAGGCCCACAATGTAGACCAGTGACTTGTTGGTGATGGAGATCTGCCCCAGTAGCTGGGTGATGGGCACCCGTGGGATGGAGTGAAAGAAAGGCACAAAGAGGGCAAAGACTGGACCCAGACTGAGAAAAACAGGTAAAGAGAGAAAGGGAGAGGAAGGCAATTGGGCGGAGGGAGGGGGGCAGTTGAGTGAACAAAGAGGGAGGGAAAGAGACATGGAATAAGAAACTGGGGGATGGTAAGGACTCTGATGATTTTCAAAACTAGCCCCAAGGTAAAAAAAACTTTCAGTTAAAACACTGTGACCTTCTTTACGTTTCTATCCAAATTAGGAAGTCCTCCTTCAGGCATACGTCACTGCAGTAACAATGCAGGTGCTCACCATGAATCCAGATAACGCACACGCGTTATGCACATGTATACGCACACGCAGCGTGTGGTGAGCTACAGAACCCAAGGCTTCCAAATAGTCAAAAACATACTAAACCAAGCCCATCCTACTGCAATTGAGCTGTAGTCCTCCAGCGACACATTATCTTCAGCCATCTTATTTTTTAAGACTGCTGATGCTGACGAAACACTGTTAATTCAGGGTCAACCAGACTTCTTGGTCAGACTGACGGGCCTGCTACAAAACCACCATTAATCTGCTAATCAGAAATACACTTTTACTCAGTTGCCTAAATAAGCAAATGAATCATTATGCATGCAGAGAAGAGGAGTGTCTGTCTAAGGCAACCTGAAGCCACCTTCAAAGCCAGCATAAAAACCAGTATTCATTTGCATTTGGGGAATTCCATACTTAACGTCAGGACTAGGATCATGTCAAGTGCAGTTCCCTTTTCCCCAGGAGGATCAGATAGGCATGTATTCAAAGAAGGTCCAAAGTAGTGCTAGTGTTGTGATGAAAGTATCTATCCCACCATATGTCACATACAGCTCATAGTTTGCTGTAGCTTAATACTACATGCCAAATCTCATTTAAGCCTGCAGTGTGTACGCGACTCAGGCACAGTGAGCAGTGAGACATGCAACAGCCCTTATCACACAGTCTGGGGTTTCTGCATCCCACACATGTTCAGACCTAAGATGCAAAACCACACTTTTCACTTTGAGTCTGCGTTTCCACTGATTCTTGCCTAACAACACACACTTCCACATCAACAACGTAAACAGAGCGAGAGGGAGGGAATTGCAACAAGTAAGGCAGGGGGCGGCACAGGAAATTATGGGCTTTGTCACTCAAACATAGTGTGGTATCTCTTGCACTTCTTCATTCTAAATTGGTGCTCTTCACAGCAGCAGAAACGTGTCCAACGGTCAGAGCAGCATGTGCTTGTGGGAGGATATTAAGGAGTTCTGTCTGTATGCCATACTTCAACACTAAAACATCCATAAAGAGACTGCATAGGACTTCACCATTTGGTGAGTACAAGTTCAGCTTAGTTTAACAATAATGTTTAGAAATGAAGGTCAGAATATGCTATGGGTTTGAATTGGTCACACACAAAGCAGTGTAAATAGTAAGATGCTGTTTATAAAAAAATAAGTAGATGGAATATGTACACATTTGTATAGCTGGATTCACAAGTTGGCTTGACCGCTTCAAGTCAGCAAACAACAAGTTTTCAATATCCTAAGATAATCTAAAGAATAATAAATTCTACATTATGATCTGACCATACATCACCTTAATATTTTAATACATGATTATAATGAGAATTTTATTTAGATATATATATTATCATCATTTACGGTTTAAAGTAGTCAGACAGTAAACTATTACTTCCCATTCTTCATAACGACAATAGCTATAAACATTTTGTAAACCAATTAGGTGAAAGGTCACACTATAGGTAAGTCTTTAAACATTTCTACTCCTATAATTAGGCATTATCTGTACTTTGATGAGCAGCCCCTTCGACCTTACTTTCCTGTCAGCATGAATGAAGATAGTCACCAATACTCTGGTGCCTTTCCTTGTTGAAATAGGACTTTCAACAATAACAATGTAAGAAGGAGTCATCAGCCAGGCAAGGCAGAAATGAAGAGAAAAAAAAAAAAAAAACTCAAAACCTCACCACTAAAAACAAATGTCATGCACAACCCTCCAATGTTAGAGTACATCACGTACACAAAAACTTCAGGAAAGAATCACGTGGCACAACATGTGACCTAAAATGTGTGTTGCAGATTGTCTAAAACCACTGGCAGCAAGGTGTGAGTTCTCTAACTGTCCCTCTCGGTCTCTCGCAGGGCTAGCACTGTTTGAGACATCAGAGGCCTCTTTCCTGTGTTACACCACCACCACACACCATGCTGGAGGTCCAGAGTAACCACAGCGCCAGCGTCAGCAATCTCAGTTACACAGAGGGCGAGAACTGCACGGGCCTGTATGACCACCGGACTGTGGCACATGTGCTCATGCCCCTGCACTACTCACTAGTGTTTGTCCTGGGCTTGCTGGGCAACAGTCTGGCTCTGCACGTCATTTGGACGCGGCAGAACAAAATCAATGCCACCACACTCTACTCGGCCAACCTGGCGGCATCCGACGTGCTGTTTGCACTCACGTTGCCATTTCGTGCAATGTACTATGGGATGGGCTTCCACTGGCCAATGGGGGAGTTGGCATGCAAGGTCAGCGGCCTGCTCTTCTACATCAACACGTATGCCGGCGTCAACTTCATGACGTGCCTGGCACTGGATCGTATGGTGGCAGTTGTGGGTTCCAAGCGGCTGGCCAGGTTCCGGGAGGTGGCCACTGTCCGCTGGGTGTGCGTGGGTGTCTGGGTGCTGGTGGTGGGTCAAACGCTTCCCCTGCTGCCCATGCAGTTGACACGTGATGAACCTGACGGCAGCATCTCCTGCCTGGAGTACCCCAGTCTGGAGGCGGTTTCAGGCCCCATGCTCCCGCACACACTCATTGGCGCTGTTGTTATGGGCTACGGAGTGCCTGTGGTCACCATCCTGGTGTGCTACTCTGTGCTGTGGCGCAAGCTCCACAGCGTCACCCGTGGCAACCAGCTGACTGTGCGCTCAGGGCGTAGCCAGAAGGCAATGGGCGTGACTGCCGGGGTGGTGCTGGTCTTCATTGTCTGCTTCTCCCCCTACCACTTGGACCTGCTCCAGTACATGATCCGTAAAGTTCTGTACCGGCCCAGCTGTGCTGAGCTGCGCTCATTCCAGGTGTCACTGCACGTCACCGTCTGCCTGATGAACTTAAATTCCTGCCTGGACCCCTTTGTCTACTTCTTCGCCTGCCAGGGCTACAAGCGCAAGGTGCTGATGCTGCTGAAGAGGGAGGTCGTGTCCAAGAGCATCTACTCATCCCCAGAGAGCTCCTGCTCCAATCAGAACAGGGACAGCCGCTACAGTCTCCGCGTGCGGCTCAACAGTGCCAAGGGCAAAGAGGAGTCCCTGTGATGAAAAGAGGATTAAAAGCAACCCAGCTGGGTCCTACCAAAACAGAAGGGAGTATTCTTCAGTTATCACTCATTCTACCTAGTACACACTACCTGATGAACTGTTTTGTCTTCTGATGTTGACTGTTTATGGTAAAGATATGCAAGGAACTGTGGGCTGTAAATGCCTTTTAATGGTGAAAAGATCTTCAGTATCTTGTGCAGTTTAAACGGATATTTCTTTTTCTATGAAAGCTTAGGCCGAGGCCCACAGAAACAAGCTCAAATCGTCTGTGTGGAAAAGAGAACTTGCTGCTGTAGACATTTTCCATCCTGCATCACCACGCACAAGCTGAATTCTGATAGAAGTAGCAACAAAAAACAATAGATGAGAAAAGATACTTGTAGTTTGAATTCCCATGGATCATAACCTTTTTATTAGTGACTACTACTCATTAATTTTGTTTGTTAATGCTAACATTAATGATCTGTAAGTGTGAGCAGACTCAAATTGCTACCCTGCTGGGAGAAGAAGTGTAGGGCTATGGTTTGACCACACACCCATTTATGTTGCTTCCACAATAATGTGTAATATAGATTTTTGTAATAGCAAATACCAGGTGCTAATCTGTGACTGAAGTATGTGAATAAAAATGAGATTGCATTACTTGGACAGAGTGAGAGTGTGTTTAATGAATAAATGACTTGGCCAAGAGATTGCTGGCACAATGCGCAAAAAAACATGCTTTTGCCTTGTCCAAGCCAAAGGGGAAGGTCACCGTGTGAATGACAGATAACGTTCACAGGAAAACACTGAAAATCATACTTCCTCAAAAGAGAGATCTCACAAATAAGCTTGGGCAAGCACAACAGACACCTATAGATGCTCTGCAGTCTCTTCTTTCAGAGGAACACAAGCATGATTTGAGCAGGCTGAAACAATCAAAAAGCTATCAGGATATATGAGAAGATACACTCCATATGTACCTCATTATCTATAAATGAACCCAAGTGTCCAACACCACCTTTACTTTCATTTGGTTTGAATTTAAAGGCCTTAAAGACAAGGTCAGGCCTACGAGCAGTAGGCTATATCAACATGACATTACATCATCTTCACATGTGGTAAACATCTAATAACAAAAAAAAATAAAAAATGAAACTGCTAATCAGCACCAACACTACTACTACACTATACACACATGGAGCTTCATGCATTTAAAGTTGGACAGACAACTGTTACCTGAAGGCTTGATAGTTAAATTAGATAGGCCTTATCTATAGCCATCAAGCAAAGTAAAAGTGACTGCAATTTTCAGCATAAAATGAGTCATTTTAGACAATTAATTAATTCATCTGAGGCCTCATTCAGTTCATTTCTAATCTCCACATGCAAACAATGGATGATCGTATACACACAAGGACAAAATCCAAAACCCACTTGTGCCCAATAACACTTTTGCTGTCTTCTCACACAGGAGCAATGAAGACAAAAGAGACTTACAGGCCAGCAGGCAGCATGTCCAACTGCAGCTCGAACAGGAAGTGAAGAGTTTCAGCCAACAAGAAATCGACAGCAGCACACAGAGTCCATGTCCCTAGCAAAAAGGACTGCAGCAGAGAGCAAAATACAGTTACGACAACATCAGCTACTCACAATGTAGCAACTATTGAACTGGGTGCATTTCCCAAAACCATAGTTGCTTACCAGTTATAAATACATCGTGTCCAGTTAGCAACTTAGTTGGTTGCCAATGAGCAATTTCAAATTTCAGCAACTATGGTTTTGGGAAACAGACCACTGGGGGCTATAACGGAGCAAGGTCACTGACTAGCCCAGATAACTTCATGTGTAACTGCTGATGTCCACACAAAATGTCACTTTAGAGACAAAAGATGCTTAGTGCAATGTTCTTTTGGGGATCAGTGGTTACTCCCAAAGTTCCCCGGGTTTCCCAGTAATCTTGTTTCATAGTGTAGGCCCCTGACCACACCAATAGTTCTAGAGCAACTGCTGACTAGGCCAATACACCACATATAATGTGCTATTGTCAGTGACTGTATAGTGTAACGTAGTGCAACATGATTTGATCAAATAACTAACATCATCCTATACTAGACCAACTACATTTCAAGCTATTTTAAAGAATCACTCAGGATGTGGAATGACTAAAGCATGATCTTCAATAGGGGCAAGACTTGCTTGGCCAACTGAGTGGAAAATTTGATGGCCAACTATCAGAACAACATACCGCAAATTTGCGTGAGCCAAACCTCCTCTCAAAGATGCGGAAATTGTAGATAAGCAAACCACTGCAGAACGTGTCCTTTAGGTCTAAACAGATTATTCGGCCACACAGCAATCTCCAAATCTAAGACAAGAGGGATGAAAAAACAAAACGGAACAGAACTATTGGGAAATGTACCAGTCACTCAAGATGCTTTCTCTCATGCACTGAACTGTTGTATGTAGATATAAAGAAGCTGGCTGTAGTTATCTCCACATACATCATCGGTCTCTCAGAACTAAGCAAAGAACCTACCCTGATTCATCACTTTGCACCATCCTTGGCCTAACTTCGGAGGCTGAGGCCTGTCATACTCACCTGATGTTCCTCCTTCAGCGCTTGCAGGTTGTACTCAAACAGGCTTTGATACTGGGGCAAGAATAGAGTAAGCAGCACTGTCAGGGCAGTGGGGACCAGCAGCAGACTTTTCGACATGGGGGCTTTATCTGTGACAAACCAGATCCACATCACATGATGTCAACTCCAGCTTGAAGGCAACGTTCATCTTGAGGCCTTAGATTAAGTTAAATTCATACACACCACACACGCACCTCTTTACAGCCTTAGAGCTAATGACTGGGTTTTAATAAATGTAAACAAATTAATACTGGTGCAAGAACGTGATTTTGGTTTAACCTAAAACAGAGACACTTAAACTATCACACGCTTACACACATTTAGGCTACGACTAGTTGGAGCCAACTCAGTATGCCTGCTACGGGCAGCGCGGCTAGCAGCTAACATTAACTTACTTGTAAAACAGCGTGACTCAAAATACCGGACGGTCACAAGTGGCAACTGATGACTAATACCAAATAGCAGTATTTTGCATTACCAAAGACTAACTTATTGACACTAGACTGACAAAAAGGCTACAGCTTGCCCGAAGCTCGTGAACAGCAAGAAATTCACACCAACCAGCGTTTCTGTTTGCAACTGTTAGCTGATTTACGTGGTCAATGCGAACTTGAAAAGCTCACGCAACAACAATGGTTTTTATTTTACTTTCGGAAAAACAACACAGGCGAATAAATGAATGACAACGCAAAGCCAAAGGATGACAGTGGAAATGACAATAAGGTCCATATCAGGAAAGATGGACAGCCTACTTACACATTCCCTTCGACCCGGTAGTCGTGAACATATTGACGGCTACAGAAAAATCAGAAAAGAGAGGACCAGAAGGCACAAATACTAACGTAAAACTTAAAACAAAAGTTAAAGAATGCAGTCAGTATGGGAGAAGAAAGGGGAAAGGGTACCGCGAAAGGAAGCCGTGAAGGATCAAAATTCATCTGTGAGTCTTGATCGCAACGAAATAGGCGTTTGCGGTCGGTCGAGTGGGAGATAGTCCTTGAGCCAGACTCCAAAATTTGGCCCGTCGGTACCACTCAAGGACAGTAAGTCTCATTGTTTTTGGCAAGGTGTGCCACCCTATGCTATCACCTGAAAATGTGATGGCAATGCATTCTGGGTATTTTTTTTTTGCCTGTTTTATCCATTAAGTATGGAGGATTTTAGGCCTAAATAAGCAAAAAATAAAATAAAATAAAATAAATAACCACGCAGTTGAGGGCTCCGTTGAGGACTCAAAATATCATTCACAATGATCACTACAAAACTTCCTCAGCTGATTATTTACATTAACATTAACAGTTTTTTGTTTTGTAGGTTTTCTGAAATGCCATGTGTAAATAGGCCTATGTAAATGAGGCACCATACACTTATGCAATAATTATCCGAATTTTGGCCTGTACCAGTTAGACAGCTTAACGTAGGCCTATATATTTTCTAGAAGCCAAGGCTACACCTGGTAGATGTGATTTAATATGCACTGAGACAAGTCCCACCTTCTCCCACACCATGGACAATGCACTGTTCACTATAGTATTTGCGTTTTATTGAATTGATTTTCAATGTACATCCATGGGGCTTTAATAGATAGTGAATCCCAAAACTGTTCATGTTAACATTCAATTTCATATTCAGCATAGTCAGACTCATGGTCCAAAAGGCATGTAATATTGCGTATTTTAATGGATAATGGCGGGTCTAGATGTATTTACAAAGTCTTTCAGGAAACTTGCAATACAAAAAGTTTTGGCTTAATGTAAATAATCAGCTGGGGAAGTTTTGAGGGGATGTCTATTAGTTAATATTTTTACCGTTTTCAACCATAATATACCTCCAGAGGGTTTTAATGGCTATAAAGGGAGTGATAACAAAATAAGTTGTCACCAATACAATGCCTTATTATACGGCTCTCTAAAATGCTGTGGGAGGTTCCATTTACTTTGAATAGGCCCTCCTAACGTTCGGAGGGCAGTTATTTCTGTATAATCACCGCTGCAAAAGTATCATGACCGCTGGCAATGGCGACGTTTTTTTGCTTCAGATTTACATCTACATATAGCATTCCGCGAGTACAGATCATTCACTCATCACAGTGGAAATTCGTTGAAAGTGAAAGAAGATCCGCTGATTTATCTATTTTCTAATTGTCCTCAGATGGTACCAACCAACCCCCTGACTCAAGGACTAAGAGCTTTATGGTTCGATCATTCATGCCGTCTTTTTATAGTCTGGTCGAAGCACTTCATTTAGCAATACCGGGCTCCAGGCAGATTCTAATGCCCAGCGATTTCCATGTGAACTTTGAGATTGAAAGTGCTTAATATTGGCCGTTTAATCGCCTCAGGAAAATGTAGCCTAGAAGGCTACACAACATTGCCACCACCAGCCTGAACCACTGATGCAGGATGGTCCCATGCTTTAGTATTGTTTACATTAAATGACAAGACTCATCAGGTGTATTCCAAGAAGGAAGTTAAGTAACAAACCTGGACCACCCAGTTCACCCAGAGGTAGTGGTAAACCTGATAAAAACAAAG
The DNA here is from genome assembly GCA_015244755.2 of Tenualosa ilisha. Lineage (NCBI taxonomy): Eukaryota > Metazoa > Chordata > Actinopteri > Clupeiformes > Clupeidae > Tenualosa > Tenualosa ilisha. The sequence goes on along the minus strand of PYXC01000495.1, from coordinate 330,407 downwards.
CCATACTGGTCCATTAGCAGGCTCACCACTGTCTCTAAGTCAGGGCTATCCAACCTTTCCTCCGAGAGCTACTTTTACAAAATCATTGTGGCTGAAAGCTCTTCTGGTTCATTCTTCATTCTGGCTGAAAGCTCTAGGAGTTAGGACAACAGAACAATTCAGTTCAATTTAATTTTACTTATACAGCGTCTTTTACAATAGTATTGTCTTATGGCACTTTACAGTAAGGAGCATCCAAGAGAAACAGGAGCAAGAAAAAAAATCCCTTATGTTTAGTTGTCTAGGGAGAAACCTTGGGCAGGCTACCAAAAACACGTCAAACAAATAGAAGGCCAACCAGAGATCCGAAAACCAAGGAGGAACCGTCCTGTTACAATGCTAAAACTCTGTTTCCCCCATATACACGTAGTGTTTGAGGAGTTTTCAATCTCTACTTTGGCCAGAGTTTTCCAAAGTAGCCGTTTTCAGTGACTGAAACCTCCGTTTATGCGTAAATGATAGGTGCAACTGAATAAATAAATGTGTTTTTATAGACATCCAGCTACATGTAAACAGGGTCTAAGACAACAAAATTATTCACTAACAAACAAATAAACATATGTATTAGACCATACCACCCTTACAGTGCATTGGAAATACTCATCTGATGTGTCATCTAAATTTGTGGTTTCCAGTTTCCAGTTATGGCCAAATCTGGTGTGCACTACCAACATCAGTTCTCATCAGAGAGCAGTAAAATTTGCCATATTGTACCAGACAGGAGAGGGTGTTTGAGTTTGGTTTTATAGAAATTTGAACAGAAGACAACTTTTGTGGCTATGTTATGAGATTTATTTGCATTTCATTTGATGAGCTAACCTTGTATTGTCCAATTCTAGACCAGCCCCTCATACACTTCATTTCGTACAGAGGTTCTGGCCATTTGGTCGTGAGAAACAACTGCTAGCTGCAGGCATTGACTCTGATGATGAGCTCTTGACTGATAGTATTGTCGCTCAGTGTTCTCTCCTCCCTCTCTTCGCTGATTGGATGCGGTAAAAATTACCACCAAAGACAACCAGCTCAATGGAATGAAATCCAAATAATCACTGTAGGGATATGATAATCGAGCAGAAGTGCATAGGAAGGTGTGGCCAGGCTAGTCTGATTCTATTGAGCATGTGCGCAAATTTTAGCCTCTGTTTCCAGTTCCTAACTAACAGGAGTGGAAAACTACTAAGAGGATATTGGTAAATGAGGCCCATTATTTGAACCATAGGCCTACTGTATCTACAAATAAATGCATTCAGTTGCTGTCATGATTGGCGATATTAATGAGCAGTTCAGTAGGCCTACTTTCACCTCAGAAAGTGACGATTGTAGCCTACATGCACAGACTGCTCAGATTGGAAATCTTTTAGGCCTGTCTGAACTCTAATGATGACTTTCATAGGACCTCATGAAAAGAAACTGAGAGAAACTGAAAAACTCAACAACAACAACAAAAAAACCTATTCAGAAAAGATTAGGAAAAGAACTTGGATATATAAGAACATGTCAGCCTTGGCCTAAATCTATCAGAAGGCCTGTCTTTCACAGTGATAATATCTACAAATAGTCTAAACCTCTGGGCTAAACACAGGTAATTTTCTGCTGGTTTAATAAGCAATACAAATTTTAAGATATGCGTAAAGGTGTCTCTTCACTTCTGCTGTAGATTCTGTTGTTTTTTTTCAAAGACATATCTGGGAGGTGGACCACACAACCACAGGAAGGTGGTTGTGTAAACAAAGAGGGAAATAGTAAGAGAACACAGAAGTTCTGTGCAGAGTAGAGTTTTTAGAGAATACCGAAGTTAAAGTTGAAATGTATCCTACTACTCAGTAACTTTTGAACAAGAGTGTTACCGAAGACTACTATATAGGATCAGACACCAGTGGTCTGGTCAGGGCCTTGATACCTTGCAAACTGTTTTTAAAACTGAACACTGAACACTCAAGTTCTCTGTGAATCTTAAATGCCAAAATCATTTCTTCAACAAATTCAAGTCTATAACCCAGTGAGAGGCCTTGTAAAATAGACCATAGGACTTATACTGTTATTAGCACTGTGTCTCTGGATGATATATGGAGTTGACATCTATTTTTAACCTTTAAAAACATGAGTGTTATGTTATTATATGCACTTAAAGAAAAATCAAGTCCACAAACTATTTTCAGCCAAAACCTTGATGGGTTTTACTAACATCTGATTTGTTAGAAAAAAAAATGGGAAATTTCTGTTGGATTCCACGTGGATGGGGGCATATCCAAACAGCAACTGATTTACATAATGCTGAATTTTAAGAGTTACAAGAAAGTGGCAGTTTAAAGCTCAGTGGGAGGTAAACAAACACCAAACATGTCTGATTTAAAGTTTAAACTGATCTATATCCTTTTGTCCTTTTGACCACTGTTCTGGCCTAATGTTTAATGTATTGCGGCCATACAAAAAAATTGGGCTCAGTATCACGTAACTTTGTGAAAAGTTTATTGTTATTGTATTGTTTATTGTTATTGTTATCTTCATGTTATAACATAAAATTATCATGTTATTCCATGATATGATAGAACACATCATTGACAGTCTACGCTTCCCCACTTCAACCTTATGTAGGCTATTCCAGAAGCAAAAAAGCAAGTAGAGCATAGAAGCCCAAGAGGTGAAACTCAATAGAACGCTCCATAGCACTCCATAACAGTTATCCCCATGACGTGGCATTGCGGCGACCATTATGGACTGAAAACTAAGGGAAAACGCAGAAAAATAATCAGTCACGCTGAACCAACTTAAAATAATACATTTGAAGCAATGTTAATTTTTGGGATGTGTCATATCTAAAAAATTGACAATTTAAAGTACATTAACAAGGATGACCAACATTGAACGACAGACAGTGAAAATATATGGGCCAATATAAATATGTGTCATGACCCTGCACCAATTGACTACCTGGCTGCTTCATTACCACTCACCACTTACAGTTACTGCAAACCCTTCATTTACCCATATTTATGTTCTATCATCCATTTTCCTTTGTTTCCTTGTTTTTGAAATTACCAGATATGATTGTTGTAGTGGATTTACTAGCGACAGACAGAGTAATAACAAATTAAAGTAATTAATAAACGCACATTTCTAAAGACAGTTTATTCTTTTTTTAACAAAGAATATCATAAGAAATAGCCTATTAAAATTATTGAATTTATTGAAAAACTCTGAAAAAAAAACCTGTTCAAGTTACCATACCATACTATACCATATTTTTCATTGATTTTTGAAAATCAGGCCTTACATAACTTAAAGGTAAAAAAAAACAGACCTAAAAGTAACTAAAGGGTCAAACACATGTATTAGTTATTTACAAGTTATTACATAATATGATTATAATATCTAGACACCCAATATGTCCTTGCTAATTACTGACCTATATCTAACCTCCCATTTGTATCAAAAATACTTGAAAAAATTGTGTCTAAGCAAATCTGTAGCTTCTTAAACGAAAATAATATCGAGGAAACCTTCCAGTCAGGATTTAGAGCTAATCATAGTACAGAATCAGCCCTAGTTAAAGTCTTCAATGACCTCCTTATCTCATCTGATAATGGATATATATATCAATATTAATCCTCTTGGATTTTAGTGCTGGCTTTGACACAATTGACCATGGTATCCTACTACACAGGCTTAAACACATGATAGGCATCAAAGACTCTGCATTAGCCTGGTTCAAATCGTACCTCTGTGGTCGCTACCAGTTTGTACATGCTCATAATGAGTCATCATCCCACATCAAAGTAAAGTTTGGTGTACCCCAAGGCTCTGTGCTAGGGCCCTTGTTATTCTCCCTATACATGTTACCTTTAGGATCTGTTATAATGAAACATGGCATTACTTTCCACTCCTATGCTAATGATATCCAGCTTTACCTTTCTATGAAGCCTACTGACTATATGCCAATGACTAAACTTGATGCCTGCCTCTAAGACATAAAAAACCTGGATGACCAATAATTTCCTATGTTTAAACTCTGATAAAACCGAAGTTATGATGATTGGCCCTAAACAGCTGAACAACATTCTACCCCTTTACCAAAACTTACTCAGTGGCCTTTCACTGTCATGTAACACAAAAGTTAACCTCAGGATAATTATTGACCAGGACCTCTCTCTAAATAGTCATGTAAAACACATTTCAAAAACATACGAAATATTGCTAAAATTTGAAAGTTCCTATTCCTAGAAAAATTAATACATGCATTTATTACTTCCAGGCTCGATTATTGCAATGCTCTGTTCTCTGGGTGTAGTAATATCTGTATCAAAAACCTACAGCTAATACAAAATGCTGAACATATCTCTCCTATCCTTGCTTCCTTACATTGGCTCCCTATTAAAAGTTGCATCAATTTTAAAATACTCCTCCTAACCTACAAAGCCCTCAAGGGCGATGCTCCAACATATATTAAAGACTTATTTGTCCCTTACCATCCTCCTAGAACCCTAAGATCCGTGTTACCGTGCACCCCTCCTGTGGAATAATCCCCCCCCTCAAATCTGACAAGCGGACACTCTCAATACCTTTAAGTCTAGACTTAAAACCTTCCTCTTTACTGTTTCCCATAGTTAGGGATGGTGCATGCTATACCCTAGTGCCACCACAAAACCTTCATGTGTCATGCCGTACAACTCTCTTTCTCTCTCTCTCTCTCTCTCTCTCTCTCTCTCTCTCTCTCTCTCTATATATATATATATATATATATATATATATATATACCCCCATGACCCATCTCACTCCTTTTTAACACTACAATATGGTTGCCATTAGCATCTCACCCATTAGCATCTTGCTTAAAAGTGTCCACAGAATTACGGTATTTTCCCTATTTAAAACTTGACTCTTCTGTAGATAGATGGTGTACTAAGACCAATGAAAAATGAAATGTGACAATTTTCTAAGCCCATATGACATGGAACTATTGAGGTTTATGCCTACCTATGTCATAATGCTCACTGGAAGGCTTGGTAGGCAGCTGGTTTGCAGAAGCGCTAACAAGCTAACTAAGTTTCACTGTGCCCCATTAATCTATATGGACTCTTTATGGTTGTATTTTGTCTGTAAGTAAACGAAAAAACAAACAAGATGGTTATTAGCAGTCTATGTCAAGCTGCTTGTATGACACTGTAGTGGGGAAAATGATTTCTTTGACAGCTAATGTCAGCGTTAGCCATGGATGTGGTGCCTGGGGAAAACTGTCCAGGAAAATTGTAACGATCTCAAAGTTATGCCGAATTCGTGCGTCCAGTCTTCCGTTCTGGCTGCAAGCAATAATCATTCAGTCTGCCATTAAATAGCTAAGTCATATTGTGACAGGTTATTGAATGCTACAATATGTGAAAGCCTTTTACAATTTTCACATGATCAAGGTTTGGCATGTTGGCAGCAATGAAATTATGACGATATAAACTAAAAGACGAGGCTATTTGTTGTCTGATAATTGACAATAGGCCTACCAGCAACGACGGTGGACTTTGTGTGATTGGAGATTAAGTAGCCTAATTTAACTTTAACATAGTTGATGCCAATGTTCCTTCACTGATTTGATCGCTATGACGTGAGAATATGGCACTTTGCGGTCTATCCTTTCACGTTTCAGCTAGAAAACAAACTACGAGCCATTAAAAACTGTTTAGTGCGTGCGTCTGCGCCAGCTGATGTTCACTATTGTATGTTATTGTATGTTACTGCATTGGTCCGCAAAGCTCCGAAACAAACGCTGCATCCTGCAATTTCTGCTTTTGTCCAGAGGGTGGCAGAGTATGCTAGGATCTGCCAGAGCCGTGCATGTGTATGCAGTGTGTTTCGATCCATGAGCACAGCCCTAAGCACTAAACCCTGGCATAAATCGACTTCATGATTGGCTGATTCATGGCAGTTAAATTTTGAAGGGTTCAGGTTTTAGGATTGGGATTCAGTAATACAACCGGTAGGCCTAAAGCGTACTTGGTCAAGGCCCAAGGTAGAGAGCCTCTGCTACACATCCTCATGCGTTCACAGATTTGTAAATCTATTTCCGTTTAATTCACGAACTTGATTTTGTAAACCTAGTCTCAGAAACCTACGTCTTGAATAGGCCTCGAGCTTTGAGCTTTAAAGGTTATTTTACATGATTTGAGACATTTAATGCCCTCAGTTTAATCCCTTAACGAATTTGGTTCGCGCATCCCTAAGAGTGCGATGCATTTGGCAGTCAAATGGACTGATGAAATTCCATTCGCCATCTCTCAATACAGGCAAAATGCCTAGGCCTTATCCAGTTTCTTTTATCTCAAACAAATTTCGCTGTTCAGGGTTTAATGAAAACACGACTGCCTTTCACTGAGTTAATTTGGAAGCACCGGTGGCCAGCTGTCTGCATTGCGGGAATGAAAAGAGACAGTCTAAGCTGCTACAGTAAGTAAAAATACCTTTGTTTGTTCCTCACCGCTGGCTTCGAGATAAATGAGCTTGTTTGTGTAACGGCCATCTGTTTGGTATTTGATAGGTGCGTCGCAGCATAAGCGCTTTCTCGGCCCAAGCTTGACGCGGGCCATCTCTGTCGCAGAGCGCTTAGGGATTTTCAAACGCTAATCATGTAATTGGACACAATAGTCAATGACTAATGGAGACCAGCCAGCTGTGACTTCTGTGAGCGCATTGTTAGCTGTTTGGAGTATGAAGACAGCCTTATTAGCGTCTGCTTGTCGGCGCAGTCTCATCAAAGGAAACTGACAAAAAATATTCTGGCTTGTTTCTAAAACGGATATGGATCGTAATGGCCGGACATCCTGTACACACCTTCTGTTTAGATTTGACATAGCCTATTTATATGACATCATCACCATCAGAAGTGTAGCCTTTTTGGAAGAGTTGGGACTGAAGGAATCATGGATGGAACAGCAATATTGACTACAATGGCGGGTCATGTTACAAGATCTACAGAAAAGGTTGTTACAACATTCCAACATGTCCAACATTAATATCTGTATAAGTGCTACTGACCTAGTAATGCCCTTGTTTCTCCCCTGGTTGTGCAATTAGGAAATGTGTTAAAGAAACAAAGGAAGGAAATTTTGTGTTTCTGATAGCATGTATATCAAGGGGCATGCATAAAAAACTGTGCTCATCAGTGCTTGTGAAATGTGAACACAAATTGATGGTGTGTTATTATGTGAGGTGGAAGTATGGCAATAGTGCAGAGTTTACTGAATAGATCAAGTTGTGGACATTTTTCCACATATCTATTGGTCACAACATAAAGAAGCATGCTTACAACAATGCCCAGTACAAATATGTAACTGTGGGAGTCCTGTATCAGTTTCAGATTTAGCCACACTAGACAGACACATGTGGAAGACCACACATTGTGTTGGGAGCAGAGGGGCCAGATCACTGACAGGAAGTGCATTAATCCAGTGAACACTAATGACATGGCCTGAAACTCAACACAGACACCCAACAAAAGGTACAGAAGCCCAGTTAGCTTTTATTGTGGGTCCCGGAGGTTTGTACATACACTGGGATTTGTGTTTGTGTGTGTGTGTGTTTGTTTATGGGGGGGGGGGGGGGGTCATCTCATAAGTTGCCCCACACCTTGTTTTATTAGTGACTCTTACCACACACACACACACACCAGTCTCAGACTGTTTCCATTAGCACGTACAAACATCCCTAAACAGTGTATAAAGATTTGGTGTTGTTGTTAATGTTAGATGCAGCTTGTAATGTAATGTATTGTATTGTAACTGTATTGTAATTATTTTTTTCCAGGAAGATCACAAGCAGCTGCAGCATATTCCAAAGTCAAGGTTTTACAGACACATCCTCAGGCTCTAAGTAAGCTGTGGGACAGTGGACTGGTAGAGCTGTAAGTGCTACTGCCATTCAAACCAGGGTCTGTCCACATAACTACAGTGGAATGTAATTTCAAAAGTAGTGACATTGAAAGCCTCTTAATAGCAGACACAAACCAGCTTTCATCTGTTGCATGTCAGGAGCATGCAATACCTCTTAATAGAGGCAAGTAAGATTACTTCTCCTATGCTCTCTTGCTCTCTCTCTCTCTATCTCACTCCAGGCTCAAGCAAGAGTGAACAAGTGAAGCCCATCAGACAGAAGACGAATTAGTGCTCGCTGGCTGGCAGCAGAGGAGAAATCCAGATTTGTAGGCGGCCTTGTCTCCCGCTGTTTGCTTTGTCCATTAAAGAGGAATGAGCAGATGGCCGCTGGCCTACTCCTGTCCCTCTCCTCCATTCGCCGCTACCACGTCCTCATTGTCCATTAATCTTTGCCTTACAATCTGCCCAGCACAAAGCTGTCATCCAGCCCAGGGGGTAGGCCAAGGAAAAACAAGCCCATCCAGCTGTCAGGTGCCCGGGGCTGGGTGTCAGTCCTCCTGCCGGAGTGCTGCGGAAAGGCACTTATCTCGCCTTGAACCCCCCACCCCCACCCCCATCGCTGCTCCAACCGTTCAACGCCGAGAGAAGACACAAGAGAGGAGGAGGAAGAAGAGGAGAAAACTAGTGAGTTTGCAACAGGAAACAATAAATGCTTATTATGTAGAAGTCAAAGAGAGAGAGTGTGCATACATTCAACTGTGAAGGAGCCTGTGTGTACCTAATTGGGAGCCCGTGTGTAATAGGGATGTGTGTGTGTGTGTGTGTGTGTGTGTGTGTGTGTGTGTGTGTGTGTTTTAAGGGGCTGTAAGGGGATGTATTGGTTATAAAAACTCAAACATCTGTTTTACATCCTAACAGCTACAAATGGATGAAAATGTTTCCCTTGTGTCTAGAATGCACATGGAAAATAAGAGTGAACCCTCCTGTGATCAGTGATGTGTGTGTGTGTGTGGACATAAAAGCTATGTATAAGAAATTTAAGAAACTCAGCAATATGTGCCCTCCTCACAGACGGCGCTGTCATTAAAGAGGACAGACTTCCTTTCTGTAAGACTCTTTCTTGTAAATGATGCACAGAATATTCTTAATGAATGGCCTGTATGTACTAGTCATTTCTCATTTGAACAAAATTTAAACATATATAACACTGTAGTTTGTTCCTGTGTATGCAGGTAAGTTTAGGGTAACTGAGGGTAACTGACAAACACACAAACATGAAACATTCTCCAAATAGTGTATGTGGACTGTATGTACCTTTAGCAGATTTGCACAAAAAAAAGATCTTTCTTTGGATTACGTCACGTTTTTCACACTTCTTATGTAGCAGTGATGTCACCAGCCATGATAGCGTTGGGGGGATCTAGAAGTGTACAGACTCACGCCACAGCTCCCTTTCACACAGTCAGCATCACTTCCAGTTGCAGATGAATCATGAGAAAACTGATTGTAAAGATGTAAAGAGTTCTGATTCACAAGCCTTTCCCATGTGGATTACACTTGGGTTTATTTTTGGAGGACTGACAGGCTTGTTGGTACCTCATCATGCAGCCACTACACAGATTCCAGGTTCTTTTTTGAAGTGGTGAACTTTCTCTCCATCCAGGGAACAGATCTGTGCTGCATTAACTCTCAGAAAAGGAGGATTCTTGGTCCTGTCCTCATAAAAATCCAAGTAGATTGATTGCCAAAAGTCAATGGTTAAGCATTTAGAGGCTATTCAGGGTCTATTTATATCATAAAGAATTCATAAACTGCTCAAAGACCAAAGATTATTTACCATAGAGTTCACTTGGGATGGTATGGTTTAGAGCAAGAGCACAGGTCAAATGCAAGTACAAAATGAGAGCAAACGCATGACGATTGCTGCTGACACAGACTGGCGGTTTGATGTCCTCTGATAAAATGAAAGTATTTGTGATACGTGTCTTCATGTCATGAGCGCAGTAATGACATTTCTTTCCCCATGGCTGCACAGTCACCCAACACAGTATGACCTATATAGTACTTAAAAAATACAGTACATAAAGGCTTGAAAGGTCACTGTGGCTGAAAATGTGGGAGTTGAAAATGAAAAGTTGTCCTCATGACCCATCCCTTGTCCCAATCTCACACACACTCATATACACACACACACAATCGTTTCAGGAACCAGACACAATTTCACGGCACATTATCCCCATGTCATCCCCTCGGTAGCTCTCCCCCTCATTAAGGCTGCGGTGCGGAGTAGGGACCGTGTGTATTATCGGTGGCAGCAAGAGGAGACAGGTCCGAATCTAGTCTGTCCCTTTTGCCAAAATACTCATAATCCTTCCACGACATGCCCTGCATCTCACTGGAGGAATAAAAAAGCAGCCCAATGCCGCCACCCTGTATGTGTGTGATCACAGGGCTAGCTGACCATGACATGTCGTTTCTTATATGCTTTGTCTGTTTGTGTTGGGTGTGTTTCAGTTAGCCTAGAAATCCAGACGTACTCTAGTGGTAGCAAATAGTTTTGCTCAGCCGTCATGTCTAGCAATGAGCCATAGGGCCTCAGCTCTTTTCCCAGGTTTGGTCAGACTAATTACAACACCCTATCTTTGTAGAGAGTCGTTGAGAGGGCTTAGCATGATGATGACAGGGCTACAGTGGTGCAAAACAACTAAGGCAGTGGCCAAAGAACAGCAGTTGTCTTTGGCTTTGGCATCGATTTTGGAAGTTGAGCATATAAAGGCACTCAAAAGGCACTCCAATCAAAGGACATATTTGCTGTTTTGCTGACGTTGCTCTGATTGGATGTAGCGCTATCCTATTGCGTGCAGAGACAGTTTGAAAGACAACCGGTCAATCAGTCATGTCCAGGGTATACATTTTGATGTTATATTCTGGCTTGTCAGACTATGTTTCAGTGACTGTGGCATCCAATTGATCACATCCCGCAATTTACATTTATGCATTTAATTTACATTTATGCATTTAGCAGAAGCTTTTATCCAAAGCAACTTACATTTGTCAACTATCAATTAGTTCAGCGCCAGTCTTCCCTAGAGCAACGTAGGGTTGAGTGCCTTGCTCAAGGGCACAAAGGTGGCAGCCGGGATTCAAACCCACAATTTCCAGGGTACTAGCGTGATAGCCAGGTTCCACCACCACAGCCCCCCATTTGTCTTGGTTGGAGCATGCTGATGACAGCCCCTTAGTAAGCTCCTCTCAGGATTTCATATTCTCTGTTTTGGAGCCAAGGACCTCCTCTCTCTTGCATGTCAGACACTATTTAGATGGCATGAGTAACATACGGCAACTTTAATGATGTTTGTGCTCGTTATTAAGCCATAAAACATAAGGTCATAAAGTGTTTTTTACCCCGGCAATTCAACAATGCCAGTGTATTAGTGGGCATGTGTGCCTTAAAAAAAGCAAATAAAGGTCAATAGTACTTAAGCAAGGAATGTAATACCATCTCAGTGTTAAAGGGAACATGGAAAACCATTGCTTGCCAAGGTGAGGCGAGTGTGCTGGTGCCAAGCACTGTCGATCTGTATCGAGTGAAACCTCCACCGCAATGACCCGCCTTCTCTAAGCCTCCATCTCTGTCTGTACTGGAGGGGATTAGAGGTAGGTGGTCACGTTGGTGAACATCTGTTGGTCTGTCCTATTATTTCTGGAACTTTCTTTTCTCCTGAATGTGGAGGTCTGACTATGAAACTGAGGGTGTGTGTGGTTGAATATGTCACAATGGAGGTCATCAACAGAAGGGACAGTAATTTCATGAATGACATTACAAGAAAGAAAGATCATCACCCACCTTAAATCACAATTACAGCTGTGGGCAGGCTGTCTGAAATTATTCTCTATTATCAAATTGATATCCCCATCCTTTATAAAAGAGATGCTCTGTGATTGGATAGATTTTACACCAGCAAAAATAGGTTTGCTACTGGAGCATATTTGTACTGGTGTAAAATCGATCTCTCACTGTTTTCATGTTTAAGGAGTACTGAATGAGCATGCTATATTTTCATGGAAAAATCTGACAAGTACAGAAAAAGATGTGTTATTGCTTGAATACCTCAATCAATCAGCAATGCTAATTTAAGGCAGCAGAATGGTGCTAAGAGGCCTTGAGTATTAACCCAGCATCAGATATCCTCGCGCACACTCTCTCCTTCACACGTTCGTCTGCACGAGTGCCCAAGCATGTCGTTGTGTTTTCAAAGCGCTATAAATGGCAGTTCCAGAGTTCACTGTCTGTAGCAGTTAGCTTACTTGCTCTGCCGTAAGCTGATCCCCACCATTAATAAGGCAATATGAGAATGTATAGCAACTCAGTTTGAACCAATGATTTATTCATAGTGATTTTTCCATGTCGTTCCACACCATGAGTTTGAGTTTGACTTACATTTATCCCTCATAGTGTTCTGGCTAAAATATCTCCTCCCTTTTTCAGATGTCCAAAAACAAAAACATATAACATGTAAATGCTCAAAAACTGACATGTTTAAATGATGACCTGACAAAAATAAATTAGCAATGCTTTTCTTAAAAGTGTTCTCATTTTTTTCCTAGCAGATCTACAGCTTACAGTGCATGTTGGGTCTACTCTTTATGTACAGGAACCATATTTATCAACCATATTTCCCATGGACGCATATTTACAATGACAAATAATAACCATAGCAACCTTCAAAATTTCTCAAAGGAACAGAGGATTAAACAAACACACAAAAAATACAATAAAGAGTCAATAGATAATTGATACTTTGTTGATAAATAGCTAACTAAATGCAAAGGATAGTTACAGTTTTCCTTCATGTAATCAAAGGTATACTGTCCGCTGGGCATAACCCAACAGGTGAGGGCACACCTGAAGGATGGTCATGCGTGGTGGGATCCAGCCTCACATGTGGTCAGGTTAGGTGGAGGACCTGGGCACAGTCCTCAGGCCAACACTGGAAAGGTCTGTTATACTGTTATTCTCTCAGGTCATCAGGAGCCTTTTGCCAGCAGAGGAAAATTGGCAGCATTTAGGAAAGGGATACCCAGGTTGTTATGAACCTCTGAACGCTCTGTCTCCCGCGTGACCATTGTCTGTCCTCATAAATGAAGTGCTTCAGCTTTGACATTTTTATTCTCACCGATCAACTTTTCAGGATTGGCTTGAATACACTCTATGTTGTTTTCTCAAAAAATGCTCACCTTGAGCAAAATAATAATAATAATAATTTCAGTGGTTGTATTTAGAAACAAAACTCAATGTAGCATTGAAACACTCTGTCCAGTACACTGGTTAGATGTGATTGCATCCTCAGGGAAGATAGTAAAGATGTGTTGAGACTGCCTTATGCCACATCCTGAGTTCCCTGTAGTGGTTATAGTGTCCACTCAGCCCAGGCCCCCGCAGGCTCTGGCTGGTTTGTGATTATCTGGGCTGCTGGCCGTGACTCTTCCCACTTCCTGGCTGACCCTCTCCCAATGCTCTGTCAACTCCACCACACTCCTTCTCAGTACATCACAGCGCCCTTTAAAAACAGTCTTCCAGCTGCAGACAAGGAAGAGAAAGAAGGAATGAAAGAAAAAGGGAGGGAGAGAGAGAGGAAAAAAGAGAAAATAATACCCTGATGAAACAAAAGTCTCACAAGGGCTGTAACATGCACAAGAGTGTGATCACCATAGATTCACTGTTGCTTTTTGTGAATGTAAAGGCTAATGAGGTTAGGTTTAAATTCCAATGAATTTAAAACAAGATGAAAGCTGTGCCACGAGAGAGGCGATATTTAAACAGACAGGAAACAAAGAATGGTCTAGAACATGCTTGACTACAGCGCAGGGGGAAAAAATTACAATAAAAGGGTGGGGAGAAAAAAACCCTTTGAAAGATTAATTACTACATGTAAATTATGTAAATTACGTCCATGCAAATATTTCATGGGGACAATTAGGGGAGCAATTAATTACTGCCCCCCACTACTTTCCTCATTTTTTTCATTTTCCTTTTTTTATCTTTTCTACTTCATTGACATTCAATTCAGTTTCCCATCCGCTGCTTTGGATGTTTAATCTCCCAACAAAGAGGGCCTTGTCACTCCCTGAGAGGTCACATACCAGGCCACATGGGAGGTGGCAGGGAGATACGGAGAAGATTGGCACAAAATGGAGGCAACCCAAAGACCAGTGATTAGCAGACACACGCTTGGGATTTGAATGCGCCAAGACAAGACTATGAAGCTTTTGGCCTGCTGTTTGTTAACAAACAAAATGTTTGTAATAATTTAAAAGAATGTGATGGGGTTTAGCATCCCATAGCATCTGTGTAGGAATGCCTCGTGTTATACATTCAGTCATGTCAGTTCAACCTCTGTGCAAAAATCACCTCAGAAATTAATTTCAGATTTTTCTGAAAGAAAAATGGAGGAAAGTAATTTACTGTGCAGCAGACATTTAGCTGATGATAGCATATTTACAGTATATCTGCCTGTTGGTAAGCACATCACATTTCCATACGTAGAGGCTTAAAAAATGCCCTGTAGAGTCTATATCAAATATCTTGACTCTAAAGCAGCTAAATGGGGCAGAGGTTTGCGTGTACAGTATATGTATTTGAGGTCTTATTTTGTTGAGGGGGTAGGAGTTGGACATGCCTTGTATTGCTCTGTCAGTATCGGCTCGACCATCACTGTGGTCACTCTCCATGTCCTGAGAAGATGGATCTGCAAACAGGCAGAGAAAAAAGCCTATCATTCAGTGCTATACACTCATTTACAACAACAAAAAAAATCACCACCTGTCCTGGTAATACACTCAAGTAGGCCTACAAGACCTTCTGCCTCTGCAGGAATGGTGGTCTAGGTGTAAAAAATCTTAAACGTCAAGACAGTTTATCTGAAATAAGATAGTGAAAATCAGTAAATCAGTGTAACAACACTCTTCTATCTGGGTTCTGTTGGTGTTCTGATATTGGTCAGACATTTGCTTTGTATTTGTAAGATGTTCAGCACATAACATACAGGACTAGAGTTTGATTGGACACAAGCCAAGCCCACCTTCTCTACGTGGTATCAGTACATCTGTTTTGTTCAGAAACTGATTACATTGCTATGTTCACATATGTCTAAATAAAACGGATCTCCACATTCCAAACAAGCCAAGTATGAAGCCAGTTAGTCAGCCCAGATGTTGGTTAGAAACAGGCTGTGATCATGTTAGGTGTGGCTCTGAGTTAGCAGAAAGAAGTGTGTTGCAATATGGTATAGTGTGGTGTGTTGGTCTGTGGTATGGCGTAGTAGTAGTGTAGTGGTGTGTGGTGTGGTATGATGTGGTGTTGTGTGGAATGATATGGTATGATATGGTATGATTAGTGGAGGTGTGCGATGTGGTGTTCTGTAGTGCGTTGGTGTCTAACCATGGGGTGTGGCGGGACTGGCCTGGCCAGAGGTCTGCTGCAGCGTCTGCTCCACCTGGTCCCTCCTCTTGGACTCAAACTCCAGAGCCTCCTGCAGCCGCCGCTTACTCTTCTTCTCCTTCTTCAGACGCTTCTGAATCAGGGCTGAGAACACCAAGAGCAACGTCACATAAACACACCACAGACAGGACTTGAAAACTGCTTAAATGGGTCACTTTGGGGTACTGAGAAGACTGAGGTAATCAAGTAATCAATATCAGTCAGCATGATGTTAGGAAGATATTTATATATATATATATATATATATATATATATATATATATATATATATATATCAAGAAAGAGAGAGAGAGAGAGAGAGAGGCAGATGAAAGTTGCAATCAGCAAAATCACACAGAATGACTTACCCAAAGCACTCTGATGAACTGTGTGATTATTTAAGATTCACTAAGATCCTTGAACTCCAAGGAGCATCATCACTACAATCCTATTTACAGACTCTGAGGTGTTTTTTTCTCTCTCTGAGTGGTAATATTGCTGGATGAGAATTCAGCTCCAAAGGGGTAATTCAGTGTAATGGTGTCTCTGCTAACTGAGAACAGTGCTGAGCTAGCAAGTCCCCAGCATAGACCAAAAGTATTAAAACAAGGCAATAAAAGACTGTCTAATTAAACACAGCTCATTTGGGCCATGTTTGTGGTGTGTGTTTGTGTGTGTGTGTGTGTGTGTGTGTCGGAGTTACAGCACAGCTTTTTATTGTGCTGGGTGTAAGTGTCTAATAGATGTGGAAGTGCAGATGGAGTGGAGACGAGCGGCTTTCCCAGAAGCAAAGTGAGCCCTTCTGCACAACCACAACAGTCGGGCGCTCTGTGATCATTTGTGTGTGTGTGTGTGTGTGTATTGTGCTAAATATATAATTAGTGGGGCTCATTACCAATTAAACCCCTCTTTATAAGATGGGCCATCACATAATGAGAGAAGCAAAAACTTAGGAGAAAAATGGCTTATTTCCTCGTACAGTGTGGTGTTCTCTAACACCGGGACTAATTTCAGGAGGATCCCACAACACTTATAGTACTTATAGGGATAGTGCTCTTAAAATGCACTTACATTAACTATTTTTAAATTCAATTATATTAAAGAACTATTACTTCACAAATCAATATCATATCAAAACAATCTTGCTCAGTTCCACTATCCCTGTTTCTTCTTTCCTCTCCCTCTCCCTCCCTCCCTAACTCTCTCCCTCTCTTTCTCTGTCTCTCTCTCTCTCTCTATCTCTGTTTTTCACACACACACACCTCGGTTCTTCTGCTCCACACAGAGCTGCCTCTCGAGGCTCTCCCTCAGTTCCCTCTCCCTGAAGAGCTCCATCTTGAGCTCAGTCTTCTCCAGCTGCACCTGTTTTTCCTGAGTGCGAGCATTATCGATGGCCACCTTCAGCAGACCCTGGATACACATACACACACACACACACACACACACACACACACACACACCACACACACACATCAGGCATTTGTAAAATGACGTAAGAGAGTGTGTGTGTTTATATCATGTCATATGTGATTAAGTCCAGCTGTGTATAGGAACACTTCTATACATTGAGATGCAATAGCATAAAGATCACAGCTGATACAAGGTGCTTGTTTAGGATATACTGTATGTGGCTCTGAGATGCTCTGCCCACAGGTACGATGTTACCATGTTACTCAGTGTCAGATGGCTGATTCTACATGGACTGAAGGGTGGAACAACAAGGGAGGGAACAACAGGGTGGAGATGGAGAACAAGTGAAGTCTATTTGGAATTGATCACATAAAGCGCCACTGAAGTGCTCTAAGAATGCCATGTGAGTATGAGTGCATAGCACTGGGAGTGTGGGTCTTGTGTGTAAGTATGTGTGTGTGTGTGTGTGTGTGTGCGCGCGCGTGTGTGTGTGTGTGTGCACGCATGTGTGTGTGTGTGTGTGTGCTTAAGGCGTGTGTCTGAGTGCTTGAGCATGAAGGGTCCTCTCACTTGTATGTTGGTCAGGAGGGTCTCAATGGAGGAGAGTCCTTCAGGGAAGAGCAGAGAGGAGGGGAAGCCCAGTGGGAGTGGCTGGCCGGATGGCGGGACCCTCTCATAGGCCTCCCTCAGCGTGGGGGCACACAGGACATTCTCGTCTGATCGGAGCACAGGGACACACAAGAAGCCATGATCACAGCTCTCACTCAACTGAGTGAGGGTTAAGGACACTGAAATGAACCCATTGGTAGCATAACACAGACACAGCCTTCAGTTCATCAGTTCATATTTAAGCACAGACAGTTTCTGATCTCGGTACCAATAACTATTTTAAAATGTGTGAAACCATCAGAGCAAGTGCAGCCATCTCCTACCCTCCCAGTGAACGTGCTGCGCTCTATATTCCAGTGGGAGTGCCAGAGTGAATGTCAGCAAGTGCTGCTGGACTCTGCGGATGCTGTAGTCGCTGTGAGCCTGGCAGAGTGGCCCGTGTGATTCTAATGCGATCTGTGTCGCCCGGCACTGAATAAATGTCAGCCTGCTCATTTGCTGAGTCAAATGAACTCAAATATCTCCTCTCACCTTTAAGCAGTAAATCCACAGTGGATTCCATTACACAGACAGAGAAAGGCAGAGGGAGGGACAAAGAGAAAGAGAGAGAAGAGGAGAGGAGAGGAAGAATGGCACCAAATGGATTTTGTATACTATATGTGTACAAGAAAGAAAGAAATGGAAGATAGAGGGTGCAGCAAATAATAAATATTAGTGTATGTGTGTGTGTGTGTGTGAGAGAGAGAGAGAGGGAGAGAGCAAGAGGGACTTGAGAAGTGAAGCTGAGAGATGGAGGGAGTGCAATAAGGAAAAAGAGCAGTAAGACCTATCCACACTTCAAATGAAACAGAAAATTAAATTAAGGACATTTCTTTTGAAAAATTTGTATAAAGCCTGGCTCCGGCACATGTGCAGATTCTGAGGTCAGCCTCATTGTCCATTTGAGTCTCTCACCTATGCTGCACAGATAATGCAGGGCTCTGTAAAGGCCATTATCTTCATGCTGCTGATGCTCAGCACAGCGGCCCAGTGTGTTATTAAGTGAATTAAGTGTGTGGGTCGCTGGCTTCAGGAACAGAGGAGACCAACAGAAAGAACATATCTATGCATGTCCAAATGTGTGTGTGTGTGTGTGTGTATTAGAGAGTGTGCATGTTTATACACAGTGAGGGTGCACATGTGTGTATGTATGTGGGTGAGTGAGAGAGCGAGAGAGAGAGAGCACATCTCTGCAGTGCTAATAACATGTGGTGTTGATGCTAATGAGAAGCCTTGAAGGGGGGGCTGTTAAAGGTGACTTTCTCCTCAAACACTGATGCCAGATTAGCATAGCGCCACGCTAGCATGTGTTTCCAGAGGTCTCTGACACACACACACACACACACACACACACACACACACACACACACACACACACCACTCTCCTTTCCCACTGTGCGGTAGATCTCAGCCCATTACTATCATGGCCTGATTAATTCAGAGTTCCATCCTTTTGACCCCCACTCATGAATACTGGATAACTACCCCTTAGTCTTCTACCCCACATGGGAAGTCACATTTTACATTGCACTGCCATGGAGCTCTATCAAAACACATGACACCTCTGCAGCAAGATAAAGATGAGGATTTTTAGCTCAATTATTATATATATACTTTTTAAAACTTTTTTTTCATTTATCATAGAAAGAGAAGATGTGTATGATTCATTTGTTAATTTGTCTTTAATATGACATGATTTGATGAGTTTTTTTCCAAACTGAGTCTAATTCTGGTTAAATGTTCAGGACATTCCACCTAGGTAGACAGATCCTGTATATAAATATATCTACAGTGGTGAATGATGTACAGATAAGATGCACAGAGTGTAAGACCCACACAGAAGTGGACTGTGGTTTACTGCATCACAACAAGCAGATGTTCAGATCTCACCTTCAGTGGAGGCCGATAAGATCTGATTAGATTACACCCTCTCAGCCCCACCCATCTCCCAGCATGCAATGTGCTGACCAAAGCATCTTTCCTCCTCGTCCGCCCCCATCTGATCCTCACATCTTGGCAGGGCTAAAAAGCGTCCGTCACACTCAAGGTGTCTCAAAAATGAAAAACCTCTCTGTGTATTCATTCCTCCACTCACAACACACTGGTGCGCGTGCACACACACACGCACACACACCCTGTGGCATTCCTGAAAGCATCCTGTTTCATGGAATGTGATTAGCAGAGAGCCGTGGTGTTGGAGACGGAGCACTCAAAGGGAGAGAGCTGTGACCCTTGTCGCTGAACTATGGTGCCCCTAGAGGGACAAATTGTGTAGCCTCAGCAGTTTTCAGCCCAGCAGCTCCTAAAATATGATTGATCTTACAGCAAGTTATTATTTAGCATACGCACTTGCTCTCTTTTTTCTCTCTCTCTCTTTCTCTCTCTCTCTCCCGCTCTCCAGAAGAGACCACTGTCAGGTTTGTTTGATCATAAACAGCTCTCCTCCTGCAAGGTCACGCATTCCCTTTTTTCTTACTTTCTTTTTCTCTACACCCCCACCCTCTTTTAAATCCTTTTGGTGTAAGTCCAGCAGTTTAGGTGGAATGTGTGTGCAGGGTGGTGGTGGTGGTGGTGTGTGTGGGGGGGGGGGAGGGGGGGGGGGTGCCTTTGAGGTCTGGCGCCTTTGACACGCTTTAGCTGAAGCAAGGCTCTGTGCTAGTGACACTTCCAGGGTCCCTGTACGGAGGCTAAGAGCCTCAGTGTCACTCCAGCCAGGGCTGGGGTGTGCAATCGAGCTGTGATTGATCGCAGATAGTCCACCACTACCACCACACTCCCTTTGAACACATTCCCAGAAACACTGAATCTCTCACTTTGCCCAGGCGATTTCAGGGAAACTTGAGATTTAAGTGCATTTACTGTTACTGAATGATTAGTCATGAGGCTGTGCGTGAGCATAGACTTTGATCACACAGCCACTTCATGCTGTATCTGTGGAAAGCCTAAACTGCCCAAATTTATCCTACCTTATGTTTCAGTGGAAATTCAACATTTGTTACCAAAGCTGTTTGTAAATGGTTTGTTTATGAATCAAATGTCATTATTCTCTATATAAATAAATATTAACAAATACATATTTAACCTTTTTTGTTACAATAAACTTCAGATTTCATCTTTGGTGTGAAAAATCTGCTTTAATTGTAGAATTGTGATTACAGCTAACCTGAAAAACCCATTTGAAAAAAATAAAGATAAATGGGAATATAATGTCTTCAAAGCCCATTAACTCACATTTAATGATTAACCAGACAAGGCCATCATTCTAGATGTGCAGCTAAGCCACAACCAATGGACAGATACAATCAAAGTCATTTGACTTGTCTTAGCCTTTTCCTGACGACACTTCAGCCCAGGTTTGACTGGTAAAAACATATAATATAAATACATCCAGTGACCAAAAAAATCATTGTGCTCATTGTAAATGCTTATTACTGAAAACCAGGTCCATGTAAGAGAATGTCTGGGCATTTCTGGAGGTGTTTCCACTTATTTTCTGTACATGCAAAGCTAATAATCAGAACAGTCACAGGCCTTGTATGCAAAAAGACAATCATCATGTTGGAAAAACTCCAGAGTGTGTGCATTAGAATGAGAACATGTTCATCTCACTAATTTAATGCCCCATATAACATCTCATCACCATCATCACTCCCAGTCCCGGGTGGCTTTTATTAGCGCACCACTACTCTGTTCCTCGCCACCACTAAATGTTATTGGTATTGCTCTCTCACCATCTCTCCTTCTCTCTCTCTCTCTCACACACATACGCACCATCTCTCTCTCTCTCTCTCTCTCACACACACATACGCACCATCTCTCTCTCTCGCTCTCTCTCTCACACACATACGCACCATCTCTCTCTCTCTCTCTCTCTCTCTCTGCCCTGTCTAAGCATAAGTAAATAAAGCAGATAGCTGCTGGCCCCCAGTGCTCTCTCTGATGAGGGACCCCCCACACAAAACAGCAAACACACACACATAAACACACAATACACATATGGACCACAGACACAGGTGCATACACACACACACAAACAGACACACACACACACACACACACACATGCAGCACACACATGCTTTACACACTCCCACATGCATGCACACGTACCCACCTAAACACACACACACACACGCCACACACAGTGCACAAATGTTCATGTCTGTGCGATGAGTAAATTGTGCTGACTACTTGCCCTTGCCGAGTCCTCATTAAGCTAATGAACAGCTTCAAATGCAGAAGCCAAACAAGGGTTCGGGGAGGTTATTACGAAAAATTACACCTCCAGGAGAGCACAGGAAAGGCCTTGTTCATTAATTCCCTGTTCGGCAAATCGCTAACTAATTTAGGCCCACTGCCTTCCTGCCTTAATGGATTATTTTCATAAAAACGTGTGAGGTGATTTTTTTCCTTCTCTTTCCCTCTTTCTCACCAATTCTCTTTTCTTCTTTCTCTCTTTCTTGTGCTTTCTTTCTCTCTGGACTCACACAAAGAGGACCCTGGCTGGGGAGCGCTGACAGGATGATGCTGTGAATTTAGATCAGCACAAATGAAGAGTAGCTCACAGCGAGAAGAGCTGCCAAGCTCCCCCCTCTATACACACACACACACACACACTCCTGCAGCTCTTACTGAGGAGCCCTGCACTCTGAGTAGCACTCTGAGCTTTATACAGAAATATAAACATTAGCATTTGCACTCTAATGTTCATAGGCACAGACGAACAGAGGAAAGGAAGTAATAGGTAATGGAACCGAATTAACAGAATTCGGCTTCACTGCAGTTTCATTCATTTATGTAATGTCACAAACGATTCAAATTGTTTCAGGGAGCTTTTCAGGCCCCTTGTTGAGTTGAGTTGAGTTTAAAGTGAAGACTGCACACTAACCTTTCTCTGTGGGTGACCTTTTGACCTCTGAGGGCTGTCTGTTGTCTTGGGTGGCCAGGTCCCCTTCCTTGGGTCCTGGCGGAGCGCTGGGGGACAGTCCCAAGAGAGCGTGACCCAAAGATAGGCCATTCTGGTGGACATCTGAAAAAATCACACACAGACACAAATCATGAAGTTCATCCTACTCTCTAAAAAGCAGATAATATTAGCTTGTTTTCCCTTTGGGGTTGCCAGTGTTTTCTCAAGAGGCAGAGCAGGGCATCTCTTTACACTCAGGCACAATATAGGAGAGACTGTGAGAGCAGAGATAACTCTCTTCTTGTATTCAACCAATGAATCCCTGTTTACACAATGTACCATTATAAGTGTTTAGACTTTTTAAAGCATCTATATTTTTCTCAGTAACTATTCTTTTTTCTTTTTATTCATTAGAGTCTTTTCTATTAAAATGATGATAACAGCTAGATCTACTTAGAAACAAAACACATGGGACCTTATGCAATCATCCCAATTTGTGTGTGTGTGTGAGTGTGTGTGTCATACGTGTTCTATCCAAGGAGCTTTCGGTGAGGGCAGGGGAGCTGGACACACTGCTGCTTTGGCGTGATGACACCTGACTGCCCGAGCGGCGGCTATCTTCCAGGGAGGGGGATGGAGACGGGCTGTCCGGCAGACGCTCCTGGAGAGGCAGGAAGATATAAAAGTCTTAGCTGGCTGGATTAACTTTGCGTCAGTCACATGTGACTGTATTTTTGGGACAAAACAAAACATGTAGTAAAAAGTATGGTAAGCCATTCCAAGCTTTCTGATAAGAGTCTGGCACCTGCATATTAGGGAGATCTAATCAGGCTAACTAATATCAAAGGCACTACAACACTGAAGTACACTCTGTGCTCTTGTGGGCAACTGTGGAAGTTCTCTTTCTCTCTGTAAGTGAGAATAACATCCAGTGCACTTACACAGAGCCTCATCATCGGCTGGTTCTGGGGAGGAACTGCTGGTTCTCATAACTCAAAATGGAAAAGCAAAATGTGCTTGATATAGACTGTGTATGTAGTTGTATTTGACTGAGAGCAGTGGAGCTGTGAGGAAGATTGCTCTGCCACTGCTCTGCTCCAAACCTTGATGACAGACGTGGTCATCCGGGAGGGTGCGCTCTGCACCTGTGCGGCGGCAGCCATGTTGGCGATAGTGCTGAGGTGGTTCATCTGGCTCATCGCCATGGTGACTGATGCAGGGGGCAGGCTGACGGGGATGAGGGGGTGTGACATCATCATGAAAGGCAGCTCCAGACCTTTTGGGGAGGATTAGATCAGGGGACATAAAATAGACACTTTGGTGCCACAGAACTCAAAAGAGTTGATAATTCATAACATCTCTTGGCCTCACAATAATTCTTCAACAATGTTCTTTCAAAAATGTGTGTGTGTGTGTGTGTGTGTGTGTGTGTGTGTGTGTGTGTGTGTGTGTGTGTGTGTGTGTGTGTGTGTGGGCGCACGTACCTTTGTGTGTACATGGTCAGAATCGTGTGCACACAGACAGACCTAACAACATTTTATGGAAATGTAGTGTCAACACGAAGCTGTAAACAACAAAATTAATTCTGCTGCACGGAAACACAGAAGCATTTATAGTGGCCCAGTAATAAATAAGGCTCCATCCAATTAGAACATGGAATGTGCTGCTCCTACACAAATGTACTACAACAAGCATTGCAGGATTTTTAAGACTTGCTAGTAGCCAATGTGCTAATTAACAGCCTTTTGCGAAGCCCGCTTCCCAGCAGCGAACACAGCCGCCACAAATTTAACCCCCTGATTCTGTAGCCACCCACTATCCTCCTGACAGGCGCTATGTGCCTGGGTGCAGCATGATTAATTGATGATAGACTCTGGTGATTCACTGAAGAAAAGCACTTTCACAGCTGTGTCCTTTATAAAACAACAAGCCGGGTCTCTCTCATGGGAGAGATAGCACGGGAACAACTGGGTTCCCTGTTTAATGGGGAAGGCTATAAAAAAAAAGCATTGCTGACTTCCAGCTTGTAGAGGTCGATAGTGTCTTCTCAGCCACCAGGGAGAGAACATGAATTTTAAATGTATACTGTGTATGTATGCATGGATATACAAGAAGTTCTTGTGGGAGACGCTCAACACTCATAGAATATTAAGATGGAGCAGAAGTCACACCTAGGGACTTTGAGTAGAGCAGGTAGCTAATAATAGAACGCCTTAAGATCAGAGTGTGGTGGCAACGTGGGGGGCTGCAACAGTGTGTGTTTTTGATGCAGTCCTGGAAAAGACTAGAACAACATAGTAGGCATTTGGTAAAACAAAGATCTCTTCAAATAGTAACCATAATCTTAGAGAACTCTGAGCACTAAATCACATAGCTGTGTGGTCCACAAAAGAGCATCTCATCTCATGAGCTTGACACTGAGAGTCTGATGGACATGAAGTTCCCATGATCATTTATAGAACAGGCTAAAGGGTGTGCATAAACACAGAAAGACTCTCTCTCTCTCTCACACACACACACACACACATAGACACAGCTACACAGATACACACACACGTGAGCAAACATTCCTGAAGCGTGGCCACTAAAAGCAAAGTCAGGGATATTGTATTACATTGTACTGCCCCAGTCCCTCTTTAGAGAGGAGCATCTGATATGCACCACACACACACATACACACACACAGCAGGCACCACACACACATACACATATACACACACAGAGATTCCACTCTGATCAGGGATGGTCTTCACTTTCAGCTCCTCACCCAGTGGACAGTGACCAGATGGAGACAGACAATAGAGACAAGAGGGGGAGACAGCAAAAGAGAAACAAAAGAGTAAGGTGTGTGTGTGTGTGTGTGTGTGTGTGAGTGAGAGAGAGAGAGAAAAAGTGTGTGTGTATGTTTGTGTTTATGTGTGTGTGTGTGTGTGTGTGTGTGTGTGTGTGTGTGAGTGAGAGAGAGTGTATGTTTGTGTTTGTGTTAATGTGCGTGTGTGTGTGTGTGTGTGAGAGAGAGTGTGTATGTTTGTGTTTGTGTTTATGTGTGTGTGTGTGTCTGTCTATGGGGACATTCTAGGGCATAGTGTGGGGTGAATGGACTGTCAGACACGGAGCTTTTGAGAGTGGTGAGCACAGCTCCTGCTATCTCCCGCTGTTTGAACCAAATACCAGCGGCACAGAAAGGTCACAGCGCATCTCTCAGCCACGAGCCCTTTCGCCTGGCAAAGAACGCATATTGAAGACATTTAAAAACTACTTAGCCGCCCCCCCTTCTCTCTCTCTCTCTCTCTCTCTGTCCCTCTGCTACGCCCTCTCTCTCCTTTCTTACTTGTGACATTTTCCCTCTTGGATCCAAGACAGAAAATGAAAGTGGGATGACTTTTTCATGGGGGTGACGAGGGGCATACATGATGAAGAAAAAATAGATCAAAGAGAAAGTGTGTGTGTGTGTGTCTGTGTCTGTGTGTTTGTGAATATATGTGAATCAGAGTGTGCATGTATGTGTGTGTGCGTGTGTGTGAGCATGTGTTGGTGTGTTTTCCTTTGAGGTATAGTATGAAAGCTGTGTGCCTTGGAGAAGACATGATCTCAGTGGGGCCTGCATTATTAATTGTTAAGCACACTGCCTCTGTCAGAGGTTAAACACAATGGCACCTTCGGTTTCACACTCAAATGCCTCAACAAATCTGAAGGCATGGCTTAGAGAGCTTCCATAACCCCAACAAAAAAGAGTACACACTCACACTCACACACACAAACAGAAATACAAAAACACTCAAACATGTGCAGGCATACTAATACATGAACATGCTTACACTCAACACAAACTTTGTTGAGAAGTCAGTACAGCACACATAGATAGACACACATAAACCATAAATAAATGCTCTCTCTCTCACACACACACACACACGCACACACACACAGTTAACGGCTCCTCATGTTAGGTGGTCTCTAGGAGCAGATGCTGCTGACAGAGGGTTTCAGCAGTCCTCTCAGCTCATTTGAGACGCAGGCACCAATGGCTGGGGAACACTAAAACCCCATCTTTCTCTCTCTCTCTCTCAAAAACCAGGGAGGACAGGAACTGGACTAGAGCCAAGCACTACCCCTCCCCCCAAACACACATACTTTCCTACCCTTCAGCTCCAGCTGGAGACTGACACTGTGTGTGTGTGTGTGTGTGTGTGTGTGTGTGTGTGTGTGTGTGTGTGTGTGTGTGTTTGTGTTTGTATGTGTGTCACTCCCACTACTGCTCTGCAACAAAGCACAGATCTGTTCCCCAAACTGAAACTCATCCCCAGAAACTCTCCAACAGTGTTCAGTGTCAGTCGCTCCTGATATATGGCCTGTATTACTAATGAAACATGTGGTTAGGACAGGCACAGAGAACATGCCAATCAAAAGCACAGCCACCGCAGAGGGCTGCAAAGCATCGTTCCCCATGACTTCCAAAAAAACACTAAGAACAAATCAATGAGAAAGCTGATAGAAAATATAAACGCCATTGAATTTTAGAGCAGGAAAAAGGAAAACAAAACATGAATCCAGAAAAGGAGGTTTTTAAAAAAGATAATAAAAAAGGGAAACAAAAGGGGGCTTTAATGACTGAGTTGGGTGTGGGCCAATGCAGCAAAAAGCTCTCCCTTAATCCAAACACAAAAGACAATCTTGGACAGAGCTAAGCACAATTATAGCCCCTCCTTAACAATCACCAGCCAAAGGAAAAAACACCTGGAGATGATTCTGGGGGGGGGTACAGTCCGCTCTAGTGCCAAACACACATGTGGGCCACCACGCTGGGAGAGACAAGATGAGACGGTTGTTGGGTGTGCTAATGTGTTCTGAATGGGATCTGGCTTCTGCTGGCTGATTTCCCCATCCAAACACCATTCTCGTGGCAGCTACATTAAAGACAGTCAGTGGACAAGGATACAAGGATACAAGGATACAAGGAAAGTTTATTGTCACATGCATATATTAACTGGTGGTAAAGTTAAATTGTGTCTGTTTGTCAGCCTGTTTTGTGCATAAAAGGGGGATAAAGTGCATATAGTACAGTATGGGAGGGGTTGAGGACAATTTACTATACTCCCACACATAAGGAGCACTCAAGAGCAACAGGGACAAGGAAAATCTCCCTTATCCAAGGAAGAAACCTTGGGCAGATACACGGCTCAGGGGGCCTACCCAACTGCCAGGGGTCACTCAGAAAGAGGGAGTGTGTGTGTGTGTGTGTGTGTGCGTGTGCGTGTGCGTGTGTGTTTGGGGGTGGGGGGTGGGTTCCTGAGGATGGGCATAGGTGATACAAACCCAGTCGAGTCAAAAATTTGAGTAACCCAGAGCACCTGCCGGAAGTTGCTCTTTGTTTCAAACCGGCACACACCACAGGCGGAGCAACTGGGCCATCTCTGGCCCGGCAAAAGGAAACAGATGAGACGAGGCATGCATAAAAAATCAGTTGCTAAGCTCCTGGGCTGTAATTAGATGACTTTTCTTTCCTGCTAGGCTACTTGGAGCGCCAAGCGTGTCCAAGACAACCGTGACATGTCCTCCAAACATGACTGCTCACGAGACAGAGAGAGAGAGAGAAAAAGTGTGTGTGGGGGGGGGGTTGCGAATGGGCCCAAGTGTTTAGCGTAAGTGGCCCAAATAAACAGACACAGCACTCACACACACATCAGCAAATAATCCTGGCCTTGAAGGCTGAGAAGGAGAAACAGCAGCCACAGGCCTAATGGTGTATAGGGATCACTGGCACTCAACTGGGGCTGCTTATGTTTATACTTTTGGTCCTCATGGAAAATACAATAACTGCCATGTGTTGCTTAGACAAAAGTTTGTGTGCGCATGTGTATGCCTGTGTGTGTGTGTGTGTGTGGTAACATGTATAGCAACAAAAGGGTTGTTCTCTTGTGGTTAGGAAGCAGGGAGGTTTTACAGTGCTCTCATCAGGAGCGGAGGTCTTCATGGAAAAAGTGAAACAAACAATCAAAACAAAATAACCAAACAAACACATGGATCAAAACAAACAGCAGAAACGAGAGTGATGAAAAATTTTGTGTTCATCATATAGGTCTTGCTGTCTGAACCAGTGCAAACCATCAAACCAAATGGTGCACAGGTGAGTGATAAAATTAAACTCACGTAAATAAAACGCAGACCAAAAAACACATATCCAAACACAGGGACACACACACACACACACACACACACACACACACACACACACACACACACACACACACACACACACAAACACACACACACAAGATTTCACTTCCTATTAAACCACATTAGTGCATGAGTTGTATTGTACTTTGAAGTCACCAAATTAATGCTACCTCAATGTAATTACAAGCACAAGCACAAACACACACACTCAAACATTACTGTTGTGAGTTCAAATGCTTCTCAGTTGTACACAAGCATTCTGTTTATGTATCTAGAGAAAAACATGCACACACACACAGGAGGCTATTTGGTTGTGAGCAATCCACACCCATAAGTCTAATCAGCCTCATCTCCACTTCCACACATAAGGCCAATCAAGATCCACTCATACAGATCACTGCCTTCCTGTTTGGGTTTGCTCTGGTTTCTTCCTGTTTATTTTCTTCATCGGTGCCACTTCAGGTAGAGGCAAACAGCTGGCTCAACATTCACTGTTGATCCAATTGCAGGGAGGCAAATCACAGCACAGTGTGCCAAGAGATATGGGTGAACTCAAAGACTTGCATCCTGGCTATTAAAACGGTATCCCTGCATTTTGTAAAAAGAACAGCTGTCTAAGCATACGCCTGTGCATAATTTATCCACCTGTAAACAAGGTCAATGCTATGTGAAAATTCTTCCTGCATATTCCTGTAGTCAAGAATGAACCATCTATATACTCACTACTGAGGATGCGCTCACTTCCTGTTGGGCAAAGGAGAATCAAGTTGAACAGACATACACACACACACACACACACACACACACACACACACACAAATAATATTTGTAAGATGTTATGTGATAGAATTCCGCTTTCCACAAGCACTGTCCATGTATTAGTTTCAAAGTGTTCACAAGATGATCGGTAAGCTTAATTCTTTAGGTGACAGATATTTTTCATTTTGGTATCAGAACATTTTAATTTATTGGCTCTGATCGGGGAAAGGTGGAAGCTGCAGCAGACTAATTTAGCTGATGTTCCAAGAGAGAAAGCAAATAATATTCTCTTGAGCACCTCAAAGGCTCAAAGGCCTCTAACTTACAGTAATGCCTCAGACTGGGGGGGCAAATGAACAGTGCTTTCTCTTTGCTCATCTCTTTGCACATTCATGGCTCTGAGCAAGGCACCTAGCCTCCAAATGCTCTGTGGGTCCACCAGCCAAAGTGACCGCCCATTACTCAGTGATGACTGGGTCTAGGGGAGACTTCTAATAGCCCACTAGAATTTAGCCATGCTTTAAATTTTAAAGTTTAAGAAACTTGACACACACCAAAAAATCCTTTTACAAATATTTTTCGAACACCAAATATTTAAATGAATCTATTTAACAATCCTGTAAGTCAAAGGCGTGCAGAGACATTAGAGTGAGTGTGCTCAGCTACATGTGAGGTTTCAGGTTTGTTGATGCTCATGTGTATTCCACCGAGCCTGGCAAGGGCCTCAGTGAGTGACAGTGGCGGTTATGTGAACCGACCATCTGCAGCTGCTTAGACGCACACACAGACCTTGTCACGCCAATCAAGTCCCACAGAACACACCGGCAAGACAGTGAAGTCAGACTGGTGCAGACGGATAGAGGTAGATTTAAAGAGAGAGAGAGGGAGAGAGAGTGTGATGGAGAGGAGTGAGGTGAGGAAGACGAGGAAAGGGAGACAGACAGGCTGACGTGGAAATGGAAAGACAGAAAGAGAGGCCAATGTGTCAAAAGAAAAAAAAAAAACAGGAGAAGAAGGAGAGAGTGAACTCTGTGCTCAGCACACCCCCCTCCCCTCTCTCTCTCAAATCAGTATTAGTATTCCTGGCCTGCGCTATGTGCTCAAGGTTACAGGGAGTCTAAATTGCTGAGGTTAAAAAAATCTTTCCTGATTAGCATTTGTGGGTAAAGCCTCAGTAATCTTATTCACACTTCTCCCTCTCCCTCCGACATCTTGGCCTCATTTTCCCATTCTTTAGAGCGGATGGGTCGCGACCTCATTTTCTACGCATTTCTCGGTCAAATCTGCTTACCATGCACTACCTGAGAAAATCAGGCACTGCAATTAAACTCGGAGGCTTAAAAAATATTTTTTTCAAAATATGTGACAATCAGTTAGTTGATAATTAAAATCTATGCTCATTGTAAATGTGTGTTTAGTGATATTATCTTCATCTGAAAGTTTGTGAGGTTATCTCTGTGTCATAATTCAGGTTATACCAACACCCAGACACACACACACACACAAACACACACACACAGGGTACTGTTCAGCAAATAACTTCCTCTTAAGTGGCTGCTTTATTGTGAGATCACCTTATTCCAGTAATGTTGCCATCTCACCTATGCCTGAGCTGATGTCACTGTTCTCGGACTCTGCTCCATGGTTACTGCTGCCGTGGAAACCACCCATCGCCTCCAGTTTAATCTTCTTCATTTTCAAGGCCTCTGCAAGGGAGGCAGCTGTAAGACCTGGAAACACACACACACACACACACACACAGACACACACAGCTCAATTAGCTATAGTAGTGGCCTACTAATTAATGAACATGCACATTACAAACTTAGCAACAAAAAGAAATTTTACATGTCTTATTTTATACAAACATCAAGTTGTTTCCATGTTCCTTATTTCCTTGAGTTTTGAATTGTGTTTTGTACTAAATGACATGATGATTTTTTTTGTGACACATTGACGTGTCCTTTCCGACAAAGACAAGACAAAGCACTGACTGTAAGGGAGTTCCAGAGGTTTCTGGGAACTGAGAGGTAAGAGATTTCCGCACAGCGATGCCATATAAAATAATCATGGCAAGTCTAATAATATCCAATAGCACTGTCAGCTAAGTAGTCTTACATCACTGTAACCTCTGTGCACTGTCACACTGTCACTCACACACACCTCCACCTGTCAGAGATAACAGACCTATTCCAGCACTAGCTAGCAGGCTTCCTCTTCCCATGTATCATAATTTAATTAGGGTTGGATTAGCCCTGCATCAGTGCCCACGGCCCCTCTATAGGACAGGTGGCCTGTTGATGTGTATGTTAGATGAACTGATAAGCTGTATGTTGGGATTTATTGTCATATATGTAATGAAAGAAGTGTTTATTTGTTGTGCCAGACAAGCACTTGAATTTTGGGAGGGGCTGGGGGGATGAAGTATGAAGACACAGAAGGGAGTGCACCTCATGTGGGTCCCAGACTCCCAGGTCCTCACAAAAACATGTCAATGTGGCAAATGTTTCATGGCAACCATTTGGCCATGTGTCACTGTGTGTGTGTGTGTGTGTGCATGCGTGTGTGTGTGTGCGTGCGTGCGTGTGTGCATGTGTGTGCGTGTGTGTGCGTGTGTGTGTGCATGTGTAAAGAAAACCCTCAAGCAGGACCGGGAATGAAAGCTATAGCCCACAAGGACCTTTCAGCTACTGAAGAGGATATCAAAGAGATCCTGGCTCTCTTTCTTTCTTTCATTCTTCCTCTGTTATTCTTTTTTCTCGCTCCTTCCCTTTCTCCCTCTCTCTCAGTCGCTGTCTCTCTCTTTCTCTCCCAAGTGGCCTTTCTCATCTTCACAGCTGAAACTGACAGTGTGACCTCTATGCAAGATGAAAAAGACACTTTGCCTGTTTGCACATTTGAGTGTGTGTGTATGTGTGTGTGTGCTTCTTGCAGTCACACAGTTCTAAAAGGGCTGCTTTTGAAGGACTGCAAATAGGACTAATAGAAGTGGAAGGAAAAGAGCTTAAAGAAAAAGACTGCACTCAATTTGGCACACAGAGTACAAAAGGAGACAACTGAAACTACAGCAGCACAGCAGTGTGTGTGTGTGTGTGTGT
Source organism: Tenualosa ilisha (assembly GCA_015244755.2). Classification (NCBI taxonomy): domain Eukaryota; kingdom Metazoa; phylum Chordata; class Actinopteri; order Clupeiformes; family Clupeidae; genus Tenualosa; species Tenualosa ilisha. Next base: position 298,035 of record PYXC01000495.1, on the reverse strand, counting down.
GTGTGTGTGTGTGTGTGTGTGTGTGTGTAAAGGTGGAAACGTGGGAGTGTGTCTGACTATATGTAAGAAGGAGAGAGGGAGTGTGTGTATGTAAGAGAAAGAGACAGAGAATGGGTGAGTGTGTTTGAGAGAGAGAGAGAGTGTGTGACTGCACGCAATAACTCCTTACCTGTGTGAGGCATAATTCCTGAGGACATGAGTCCTGAGAGGGAGCTGGGCAGGACACGGGGGCTGTCAGGGGCTGCAACGCTCTGGGTGCGCTTGGGGGGGCGGCCTGGTCTGGAACTATACCGAGAAAACAGCAGCACATTGGTCATCCAAGCAGGGAATGTACTGTACACTATGTGGGTGCAGCAGCCCAGACTTACCACTTACTACCTGAACATATCATATGACTCTTCAAGTGCAGTGATAGATAAATACCAGAATGTAACAGATCACCAGAGCACTTAACATAAGTGTGTAAGACAGTGCATAATGTGATTCTCTCTCCCCATAGTGATTCAGTGTCCATCACTAAGTACAGGCAGGTAGGCCATGTAGAAACCACACCAGGGAATTTTCCTCTGGAGCATAAATCACATCATGCAAATCGCCCAAAGTGCTGAGCACAGCATTTCATACAGCAGGCTGTCACTCAGGAAGCAAACATACGACTGCCACCCCCCACACACACTTCCAAGACGAGACAAACTCTAGGCACTCTGAACATTTTTCAGTCATTCAGATGACTTATATACCTTACCACAATTGGATATCAAACATTAACAAGTAGGGATGTCAAACAGAATCAGGATACCAGCTGACTGTTTTCCATGCATGTGCAGACTTCATTTACAAGACAGACCTCTGCAGCTACATCCCAAAGTGGACATGTTGAATAGGTCCCTTCAAAGCTCATCAAAGATCCTTTGATATCATTAAGGGCTCCAGACTTCCAGATGGAAGGGTAACTGCTTTCACTTTTTTGCCAACATCACCAGACTTTGTGACTGCACCCGTGTCCTTGGATTTCTAAGACTAAACTGAGCATCAGTTTTATGCACATAAACACAATACATGCAGCTTTCCTAGGGCACCTGTGCACAGACCGCATCAATAACAGCTCACCACTGAGGAGCAGCAGTATTGACATCCCTGTTGGCTTGGATGTAGTATGCAATCCACCTCTCTCTGTTTCCGTGTCTGTAATTAGATCAGGCGTTGGCTGCTGGATGAGGCATCATCTTGTTTTGGGCTGCTCCATAATGCATAAGGCTCCCCTGTAACCTGTCCCAGCACATTCATGCACCACACCTCGAGAAGATACTCAGTGACACACAAGAACACCAGATGCATGGCAAAAGGCCAGTGTCAAAACAAAAACATTTAACAGTTAAGACACGCACACACAGCTGCAACTATACAATGTTGAATGTCATGAGTGTTCAAAAGTCTCAAGAGTCTTTCAATGCTGTAAGACAATTCAATAATAACTCTCTAGTATCTCTTGCTGTGTATATTTACATTCACACTGACAAGCATTCATTTAGCTTAGGCTTTTATGCAAACTAACTCACAAATGGGGACAAACTTCCAGGCTACACTGTAAAAGGAGACCTATAAACAGTAATAAACAATCCTTCAAAAACACCACAAGACAAAGCAGGGGATGAGAGTAAAGAAGGTAAAGCCCCAGTCAGAGTAATCATAAGAGATAGTAACAAGCAGAACAAAGTCTATGGGAAGTGCATATTAGCCAGAGAGGGGAAAGACGATATCTGAAGTGGGGATTTGTGTATATGTCTCATATCTGACATATCCAGAGTGTCTGTCTGATGCTAAGTCCAACTTTCAGCAGAAGATGCCACACACACACACATAATCTTAGTTTTCAAAGTAGCAACTTTGACTGCTGCCTACACAGGGCACACATTAGAAGATATTTATGGGTTCTGGTATTCAATCCCTACAAGAGGAGTGAATGAAAATGTTACAAATGGGGCACTTGATGGCACACTGGTCCATAGCATCTGTGCTCTGAGTGTCATGTGCCATGCCAGGCGATAAGACAGCCAGTCACATTTAACAGATTTGCTAAATCTCCTCCCACAGCACTTTTTTCCTTCACAGTTTCACTGACAAGAATGTCTTGTCACACACACACACACACACACACACACACACATACACACACAAATATGACACACTCTATTTTAAACACATATGCTCTTAAATATACAAAACAAAACACACACACACACACACAGGGCACACTCTCTTTCACACACAGATGTTCTCAGATACACAAAACAAAACACACACAAACTCACATGCTCATACATACACAGTACACATGTACACACCACACACACACCACACACACACAGTCCCCTCAGAAAAACGTCAATCATTCCTCATAAAATATTAACTTCCGACCACTTGGCTTTTTCAAACACATCCTCCACCTTTCTCTCTCTCTCTCTAATTGTTGTGTGTCTATCTGTGCGCTGCAGAGTGTAAATAAATGGGCAGAGAGGGGTTTATATTGTGATGGGTGACCTTTTTAAACAGCAGGGGGATTAACTCCTGTTCCGCTGCCTTCTCTCTGTTGTCTGCTAGTGGCCAGGGGTGGCGTGGGGTAGGTGGGGATGGGAGGGAGAGGGGTGGTAGTGTGTGTGTGTGTGTGTGTGTGTGTGTGCCAGGGAGTGATGGTAGTGGTGGCTTGTATCTCGCTGACTGAGAGAGTGGCATGTGTTTACACTTGTCTGCTATGTTCCACACTGCATTCTCCCTACCGCAAACACACACACACACACACACACACACACACACACACTCAAACATTGTCTATCAGCGTAAATACACTGGTTCCAACAGCACAGGGTGAAGACTACATTTCTATGTGCTGCCTTGTCTTTAAACACCTGGTGCTCTGCTCCCCATCATCACCTCAGATCATAATGGCCTTTTGTTTTCAACACATCTGCTTGTTCCGTGCGCATGCGAGTGTATATGTGTGTTTTTTCGTGACACAAATCTTCACTTTTGTCTGAATTTGAACGTGAATTTGAGTGTGCGTGCGTGTGTGTGTGTGTGTGTGTGTGAGAGAGAGAGAGAGACAGAGAGAGTCTCTCTTATCAGATCCAGGTGTTTGTGTGTATTCCTTGGACACATTGTTCCTTCTGTCATCTCCTGTATTCAGACAAATGAGAACAGCTGCATCCTGAGAGGACACACACACACACACACACATCCACACATATTTACACATGGTCATACATATTTCAGAATTATACATATGACCCATACTTGCAGTAATAAACAAACTGTTAAAAGTATTAACCACACACACATAGATTTACAAAAACACACAAATACAACACAACATAAATAAACATAAACATAAACATATTTTGATTACTCTACAGTGAAATGTCAAATGGTAAACCCGGTAACTCTGCTCAGAGAATGACAGTGCTCCCTAATTCCACTGTAACTCACACAGCAAGACTTCTGGAAGTACCCTACATAGAGTGTGTGTGCTCTAATTAAACTGAAGCTGGGGATATCTGATAGAGAAGTGTGTGCATGTGTGCATGTGTGTGTGTGTGTGTGTGTGTGTGTGGGGGGGGGGGGGGGGGGGGGCGAGAGAAAGAAAGAGAATGTGTACACCTAGGATAGAGAGATGAGCAGATGAGATTTTATTTTCTATTTTATTTCTCTTCATTATTTATTAATTGCTCTGCCTTTGGTCGGCAAAATGGATCAGACCTTATCTATGATATTGCCCTGGAAACTTCATCTTCCTGACAAGATAAATGCAGATGCTGAAGAAACAAGTATTTAAAAAGGAAAATGAAGGGGAACGAGAGAGAAATGTAAGAGAAAGAGCGAGAAAGAAAGAGAAACAGAGAGAGAGGGGGAGAGGGAGAGAGAGACAGAGAGAGAGAGAGGGAGATGCAACTTACAACTCAGGGTGCCTTTGAGGACATTTAATTAAAATCTAATCCTGCATTCATTAAGGCTCACATAAATTAAGTTGTCATTCATAAGATTTATGGATTCTCATTTGCATACCGCATACAATTCATCAATTACTGGGGTATGAAAAGGGGCACGGCTCCCCAAGGGATGCCCACTGCCCAGCCAACAGGAGACTGAAGGGGGGACAGATAGACAGAGGAAGGCAGAGAAAAAAAAACAGAGAGAGAGAGAGAGAGGAGAGAAGACAGTGAAAAGCACAGAGGGAGAGAGAGCAAGGAGAGGGGTTGTATGCTGTCAAACTCCTCTTGATTAATCTAATTTTCCTCCAATCCTCTGACAAGATTGTCTGACTATCCTGCCACACTTCTCCATTATTCTCTCCATCTGTCCCCGGGTGAGGGTGTGTGTGTGTGTGTGGTGGTGGTGGGGGGTGGGGGGGTGTGGGGGGGGGGTGCAGGTTGGATCATGCTAGCCGTGGAGGCTGGGCTTTCTTTCAGCTCTGACTTTTGCTCCGTTTTCACAATGGCCGGGCCCATGGCCCTATGGGTAATTCTCACCCTCAATCAAGACGAAAGCTCCAAGATGAAACAAAGCCCTCAAGCGGACTGCTCCAAGACTCCAGCTCCACCAGCTGAGAGTTTCTAACCACTCCACACTCCCCTGTGCGTCAAACAACACAGAGCTTGCTCTGGCTACAGCATTTACACTGACATGGCTGCCATTATAATACAGTACATTTCAGTTAAGGTTCTTATGCTTTTGAGGTCAGTGGAGATGGGGATGTGTTGTGACCTTGATGTTATCAGTTACTCTGGTGTCCTGCACCACTGGCTCAGTAAGCGGCGGGCTGGCTGCCCGTACGCACACACACACAAACACACACACACACACCACTGATGACTAACGAGGGAGAGGCGAGGTGAAGAGAGGAAAACAAACAAACAGATGAGGGAATGGGGTTTGTGTGTGTGTGTGTGTGTGTGTATGTGTGCGTGTGTGTTGGGGGTGGGGTAGAAGATGAAGCGGGATAAATGGACTCCCTCAGATCAGAGGCAAATGAAGTGGTATCTAATCAGGGCCAGGCCACCTGACTGGAACTACAATCAGCTCTAACACACACACACACACACACACACACACACACACACACACACACATACATACACACAACCACAGATACACACAATCACATAACAACTTTTTTTCTTGAACCAACTTTCTCTCTCTCTCTCGGGTGCACACACACACACACACACACACACACAGAGACACACACAAGCAGCCTCTTTGTCAGAAAGAACCAGTTCCAATTTTTGTTTGCTTACATAATAACAGAGAGTCGGCTGAAAGTCAAGTTAAGTCATTTCTAAATATGTCTCTGATACTGTCCTTACAAAGGGACAAGGAAGAGAGTTTCTGTGTTCCGTCTCCAGAAACTGTGTGTGTGTGTGTGTGTGTATGTGAGAGAGTGTCCACCTGTTCCCAGGACTGGTTGTGTGGAACACCTCAGTGTATATTTAATAGAAGCCTGTACTGAGGGCTGGAGATAAAACATTAACTGCATGTGTGTCTCTGCTGGAGGATGAAAGACAAGACAAAAGATGCAGGTTCAGACTCTGTCTCTAGTCTACTCTGTAAAGCATGGCATAACATGGCTATAGTACATTGTACCAAAAAGATCTCTCCATATTTGCACATATTAATTCAATTCAAATCAATATAATTATATTTATACAGCGCCTTCTACAATAGTATTGTCTCATGGCACTTTACAGCAAGGAGCACCCTAGACAAACAGGGGAAGGAAAAACTCTTGTGGTAGTATAGGAAATAACCTTGGGCAGATCCACGGCTCAAGGGGCCGATCCAACTGCTAGAGGTTCTACAGGGGTTATCATGATAGACTACAATTTGATTATGATTTTAGATGAGCATCATAATAATTCCAAAATATTGTCCCACAACATTATATGGTAGTCAAGCCATAGGTGGTTATCAAAAGCAGCAGCAAGGCATAGTGTTAAGGAGTGGGATCGATCATGGGGGTAACATTGAGAGGGTCCACTTGTACAGTGCCATTGTGAGGAGGGGTCAGTCGCAGGAAGGAGAGTGGATCCTGGCACAGACATCAAGGAAGGGACACTAGGAAGGAGAGTCTGTCCTTGGATGGGCCTGTCAGAAAGCTGGCTACACATGTACATCCACAGGCACAGGCACATGCTCAGATAAACAAAAACACACACACACACACACACACACACACACACAGACAGGTTGTCCAGTGGAACACACCAGAGAGGACAGCTGCAGTGCTGCGTCCACAGGTGGAGCTGGTGCTGTGTCTTTCCCTGAGGCGGTTGGGGTCAGCAGCTCTCTATGCCCGGTGCAGCTCCCACAGGCACTGAAAATCACTCTGGATAAAAGCATCCGCTAAACAACAGTCCAATCCTAATAAGCTATACCTAAAATCCAGCTATTTAACCACATTTAACACATTAGGACCATGAACCACCACCTGTCCCACAGTACAGTAGGCAAACACACACTACATTTACAGAAGAACAAGCCTGAAAGAAACAAAGTGTGAATGTTTGTCTAGATGAACATCAGCAGCAGTACACATGGTCTGTCTGACAGCATCACTAATGCCACTAACACTAACACATATTAGTGGGGATACTGTTTTGTATAACAGTACATTAAGCAACAGTTGGGGAGGTGTAAAGAGTGTAAAAAGTGTGTGAGGGGGGGTGGCAGGTGTAATATGGGAATATTGAATGTGTTATAGTGACATTGTGCCAAAGCTGGCATCTGACATGAACATGTATGCAGGAGAGAGGGATAAACAAGATCAGAGGTACAAGCAAAGCCTCAAAGGCGTTTCTGAAGAGCAAAGAGTCAGATGTGTGTGTGTGCATGTGAGAGAGAGAGAGACCGAGCTCGTGGGTGTCACTGTCTGAGCGAACAAATACTTTTGTGCGTGCATGTGTGCATACTTATGGATGAGCAGGCATGTGTGCTTGGTAGTGTGTATATGTGTGTGTGTGTGTGTGTGTGTGTGTGTTTAACAGATTGAGTCTGACATCATGCAAGCCAAAAGGAAAATGCCAGCGGTCAGGCTGATCAGCTGGAGACTATAAATACCCCTTTGCTCTCATATCAGTGGGGTGCTACAAGGTTAATTTGATAAACCTATTTCCACCTTTCAGTTCACGCTCCTATTTAACACGCTGTTATTATTGTCCCTCATTATGCGCCAACCAGTGGGGACATGACTGATGACATTCTGACTGCAGTGGGAGGGACAAAGTGGGATTTCAATATGTGTTTTTTTTTTTAACTCTGACTGTAAAACTACGTTTTAACACAAGCAAGTGCTTGTGCTCTTGCCATCTCCAGTAGTAGGTACTCCATATTAGGAGGGCCCTTTATTCTCTCTCTCTGTCTCTCCACCAGAAAACTGCCCATTTCAAGGACTGGAGACACATACAGTGCAGGTGTTTTCCCCTGATGTCAAAAGATTGCTCCATGATTAACTATGAGAACACTCACCCTTTAAGTAAGCTGCTGTGGGCATGGGAGCACTGAGTGCTTCCTGTCATAAGTAAGTTATGAAAAACACCAGCAGCAACACCATTTGTTGCCCTGTATACTCCACTGTTGCATGGCGCAATAGAATAGAACTCTTTAGGGGTCCTCTTGAAGGTACAGCTTTGTGCAGTAAGATAAGACTGTGTGTTATTTGCAGCCAGGGCTCTTTAATAGACTACTTGACCGTATAAGCTTTATCTTGCTCTCAACCAGCTCCCATAGGGGCTCTAGCCTCCTCTGTTTAGACTGATTATAAGCATCTGCTGATGGAGAAGGAACACGCCAGATAATACAGTTCAAATTCTCTCTCTCTCTTTTTTCTTTTCATTATTAAATGAAATGACTGTATCTCCTTTCATGATCTCCCATGCTTGTTTTCTTCTGACTCTTTCCCTCTGTGAGAGTCAACAAAAGAATTTACGAGAAAACTCTGTACAGGGGTCAGTATTTCTCCATCTGTTCTTTTAATCTTCCACTCTCTCCACTCTCTGCCTCTGATCATAATTGGCCGCACTTCAAAGTTTACATGAAAAAGAAAAAGAAAAAAAATCCTTTATGAACTTACTAAAGGTAATAAACACAAATAAATAATTCCATGAGGCTGAAGTCTTCTCTGCTCAGTTTGGCTTCAGATCTCCAAAGCAGCCCCCCCCCCCCCCCAACACATTCACCAACTCTGCTCTCTCTCTTAGTAGGACACATGCTTTCTCATCAGTGGTCCCTTTGTGGGACATGGGCTCATCTGCGCTGTGCGTTTCCCCCATATAGGCCATAATCTATGCCGTGTTGTCAGCTTATATGGGTCATTTAGTGTCCCTGGGACAGCCATTCATTCTTTTGTCCTTGATTCAATGAAGGTTTGCCACCAAAATAGGTATTCTTCAATGCAGGCATATAAATCAGGAGTCTCTGAGCCTCTCTCCAAGCTCCTGGCAGATATGGGCCACGTATGCATCAAGGGGGTAGAGAGTGTGCGTGTGTGGGTGGGTGGATGTTTTTCTATTGGATGTATATGCGTTATACAACAGTTAAGTCCAGTTGAACTATTTAGCAATTTCTGATTGGACAAGACACATTCTGCACCTCACTTGGAGTGAGGATATCCCACGATATACTCAAGGGGGTAGGAATACACACAGAAGTTGAAACATCCATAAAGGTTGTTCCTGGCTAGTTCCACCCGGAAAGGGCCCCGGAGCCATTAGCGTTTCATAAGCTACCTTTCATTTAAGAGTCATGCAAACATAAAAAAAAAAATTTATGTCAAGCACCCTGTACCTTGGTTTTGGCGTTGTTGTACACTGGAGAAAACACAACAATGCATATCGGGCTCATTATCTCCTGTGTCATGTTATTGCCTTGTAAGAAACTTTTACACTGGGAGATGCTAAGAGTGATGACACAAATATAGTGCTGTCTAGTGACTTTCTGTCACACAGGAGGGAACTTACCGTACTTTCCTGATAGTGTTCTGTTAGTCTTTGGGAGCCCAGATATGTTAGCATCATGTATACATAATGAAATAACTAACACTTGTCATATGTCATATCTGATGTCATATCTGACAGAATTTCTTTTTCTCCACCATGTTTGGGTTCATCAGGTCAGCGTGATCACGTCAGCTAGGAGTAAGCGCAGTAGACACAGCAGACCTAACTGAAAACTGAAAATTCGGCCCCAGTGCCTGCCACTGAGATCAACGTGATCCCTCTGTCCACTTCTTTTACTGTCTAGGGATATACCGTGGGTGACTCTTTCCAGAGTTTCAGAAAAGTTCACTTGGTGTTTTTTTTTTTTCAGAATATGCTATTTGCGGGGAATATTCAGAGTAGACATTAGGCAAATGCAGGATCACGCAGCAATGTGCAGGGGCACAGATCTCTAAAGAATACGCTTCAGTGTTAATGTAGATGCTCTATCCTTGTACTCTTTAGATCAGTGTCCCTGCGCAGTGCTGCGTGATCTTGGATTTGTCTACTAGTTAGCAGTCATTGAATGGGAGACAGCAGAGAGAATTACAAGAGAGCAGCTCATTGAGTTACAATGTTAAGACAATTATTTTATTTTTCACGCAAGCTGGTTTAAGCAAGAAAACTACAGTTACAGTTGCTAAAAGGTCGAAAAAATGGACATCCTCTCATTTGCATTAGGCCTGGTGATAATAGGGTACTGAATGAATATACAAATGTACTAGAATGTAATTATTTTCCTGTTGTTATTTCCAGGAAATTGTACATTTATGACAATAAGCACTTCAGTAGATCATGGAATGCACTTGGTCTTAGCTGCAATGCACCTGTCCTGAGGAATAACACAGATTTGTGAATATATCCATTCATGACGCACCACGTAATAGGCTATAGTCTGCTGTTTTTGGTAACAGTTTGATTTATTAGTCTATAAATTGCTGTCGAGTAACATGTTTGATGTCATGGGTTGGTAACATTTTTGTCAGTATTGTGTGGTACATTCTCATCTGGCCAATAAAAAGGAATGGAATGTTGCATTGTACATGTTACCTTTAGGATCTGTTATAAGGAAACATGGCATTACTTTCCACTCCTATGCTGATGATACCCAGCTTTACCTTTCCACGAAGACTAATGACTATATGCCAACTAAACTTGATGCCTGCCTCTAAGACATAAAAACCTGGATGACTAATAATTTCCTAAGTTTAAACTCTGATATAACTGAAGTTATGATGATTGGCCCTGAACAGCTGAACAACATTCTACCCCTTCACCAAAACTTACTCAGTGGCCTGTCACTGTCATGTAACATAAAAGTTAAAGACCTCGGGGTAATTATTGACCAGGACCTCTCTCTAATGTAAAAACACATTTCAAAACCATCTTTTTTCCACCTACGAAAATATTGCTAAAGTTAGAAAGTTCCTATGCTTTGAGGATGCTGAAAAATTAATACATGCATTTATTACTTCCAGGCTCGATTATTGCAATGCTCTGTGTTCTGGGTGTAGTAATATCTGCATCAAAAACCTACAGCTAATACAAAATGCTGTGGCCCGAACACTCACTAGAACTAAAAAATATGAACATATCTCTCCTATCCTTGCTTCCTTACATTGGCTCCCTAGTAAGAGTCAAATCGATTTTAAAATACTCCTCCTAACCTACAAAACCCTTTATGGCCATGCTCCAACATATATTAAAGACTTACTTGTCCCTTACCACCCTCCTAAGATCCCAAAATGCTGGTCTTCTTGTAATCCCAAGAATATCAAAATCTACGATAAGAGGAAGAGCCTTTTGTTACCGTGCACCCCTCCCGTGGAATAATCCCCCCCCACACACATCTGACAAGCGGACACTCTACCTTTAAGTCTAGACTAGTAAAGTCTAGACTAAACCTTCCACTTTACTGTTTCCCATAGTTAGGGATGATGCATGGCGAATCATCACTTCTCATGGGTATTTTGGGAGGGACTGCCTCTTGCACTAAATTGCGACCATCCTTGCAGTGCTGCTGGGCTGCCATGCATCATACCTTAGTTATGCTGCTATAGCCTAGTGCTGCCATAAAACCTTCAAGTGTCATGCCATACAACTCTCTTTCTCTTTCTTACCCTCTCTTTCTCTTTCTCAATATTTATATACATATTTATATACATATATGTATGCCCAAATGACACATTTGCTCTCTAATGTGTGAGCCTGGCCTAATTCATTTGCTTCCTCTGTCCACAATCATCTCTGCTGAGTGTCATCCCTGCCTCCGTCCGGCGGACTCCTCTCACCCTCCCCTCCTGAGTGGACTGCAACCAACACTACGGGAGGCCCATGCCAGGACCGACTCTCCATCATAGAGGCCCTTCCTAGATGCCCATGCCAGGCCCGACTCCCCTTCCTAGAGGCTTTGTGACTGACCCCCCCTCACAATGGCACTGTCAAATGGACTCTTATTGTTACCCCCATGACCCATCTCATTCCTTTGAGTTTGATTCCTGATAACAACCTATGGATTACCATGTAATGTAAAGTGGTATAAAGTGGGAGCTATTATGAACTTTAGCTAAAACCATAGACAACTTGTAGTCTATCATGGTTACTACTGATTGTAATTTTCCTGCATTACCCCTGGCAGTTGGGTTAGCCCCTTGAGTCATGGATCTGCCCAAGGTTTCTTCCTAGACAAACTAAACATAAGGGAGTTTTTTCTTGTCCCTGTTGCACTTGAGTGCTCCTTCTGTGAGGCGCCACGAGACAATACTATTGTAAAAGGCGCTGTATAAATAAAATTGAACTGAATTGAATTGAACTGTTGCACTTGCCTTCGCTGTTTTTGCTGATTGATGCACGTGTGCATATGCCCGATCCCGGGAGTAAATAAATGAAGGCTAGGGAGAAATAAATGTAGGCTGTATGCCTTAAACACATTGTGTCGTCTTTTGGTAGGCTAAATTATACTCGCCAAGCCACCCATAGATCTCTAAGATATTGCTGTTTCAAACAGGCTACAGTATTCTTCAGAGTGCTAGAAGACAGGTTATTTGAACTGGTCTAATTGCCTTCCTTTACTGATCACTGATAGGCAACACAGACATCCCGAGAAGGGATGTCTCTACAAGTCCTGTTTTGCTGGGATTGTTATTCATTGATATTTACTGTCTGTCCCAAAAAATTGTCCACAAAATGATTGTTTGAGTGCATCTCATAGCCTGTATCAGTGACTCATGGACTTTTGAACAGGTGGCCTGCGGTGTGAGCTGCTGTGGGTGAGAGTCCTGGTGTTGAACTGCCTGTAATAATGGGCTAATGAGCCCCCTCCAGTCAGCTAGAGCCAAAGCTCAGGGCTCTTCCCTTGCGGTCGCCAGGGTTACTGGTTAATTATTTCTCCTTACTGCCTTTTCTCTCTCACTCACTCTGAAATCAGGAACACACACATGTCTGTTCCTGGAAAGTTAAGCTGTGTGTGTGTGTGTGTGTGTGAGTTTGTGTTTGTGTGTGTGTGTGTGTGCGTGTGTGTGGATGTTCTCCCTACCAGCTCATAACTCTTGCTCATAACCAAGCCCTGCTGCTTTTAAAAGGCAAAAGGCCATTTAGCCTTTCCAAATGAAAACATGCACGCCTTGAAGTGTGTTTCCATGACATCCCAAAAACAAACAAAGAGACAAGTTAAACATCCGGTCCTCTTTGAACAGATGTCTGTGCAACTTGCATCCACAACACAGTATATTTAATATAAGCATTCCACTGAAATCAAGTACTTGCTTTAATGGGGTAATCTGGTTCTACTCTTGCCAAACAAATTCTGATCCCATAATTGTGCTTTCACCAGGTCTTAATTTAAGCATTACACAGTGGTGAGTGCAGTCATTCAAAAATGTATTTTGCTTCATAAAAATATACTGTCTCATATATAAGAGATTCTCTAAGCTGATATGAAGTAAAAGAGTCCAACAAAGCAAAACAGAGGAACCCCAACTGAATATTCACATAGTATAGTAGTTCACATAGGCATAGTAGTATGTGCACTCTTATAGCACAATCATACCAATGACTCATAGTCGTAGACAGTAGCATAATAATAATTACATATAGTAAACAGATAAATGGAAATAATCTATTTAGCATGAATGTAATGAGATATCTATCAACGTCTAAATAGGATAGATGTCTGAAATTTTATATAAATAATGCTTTTATGTGATTTATATAACTAATTTTACAAATCAAAAGAAAAAGAAAAAAGTATCTTCTCTCTGGTTCATCATTTCTGCCTTGATCATAGAACATGGACATGACAAAACAAAGCACGTACACACACGCACACACACACACACACACAATCACCAGATTTGAGTGTGTGATGCAGCGCCTGGCAGAACACAGAGGCTCCCTAAGGTGGAATTAATGAAAAACCTTGTCATGGAAAACTCATCAGCTTAAGGGGGTGGGTGGGGGGCACTCCTGAGTGTGAGTGTGTTTGTGCATGCGTTCCAGTATGTGTATGCTCCTATATGTTAATATGAGTTAGGGAGTGAGTGAGTGTGTGTTTGTGTGTGTGCGTATGAGTGTGCATACCTGTGTACTCCTGTGTGAGAAAGTGAGAGCATGTTTATGTATGCCACCATGCAAGTGTGTGTGTGTAGGGTCAGAGCACATGACCTCTCATTTCATACTTTAATTAAAAACTCCCCCAGATGTCCTCCCTCCTCCTCTCCATGCCAACTCAGCTTCCTCTTGCCTCAGTAAAGTCTTAGCACCGCTAGCCTGTAGCTCCTGTTTTCATGCAATACAATCTCTCTCTCATAACACACACATACACATACACAAACACCGTAAATACACACTAAATATGGTGTGTTATCTCTAAATAGACAATGACCCTTTTCAGTGAGCACAGAAAAAAAAACTCAAAATGGACTTTTTCTGCTAACTTTCATATACTGCCACATCCCAAAGTCATTTTTACTCTGAGCATCACCACACAATCACCATGGCAGTTCAATCCAGTTCAGTCTTACCTTAAACATAAATATACTCTCAAACACACACATAAAACCATGTGAGTCAAGCCCCTCGCCCACTGTTCAGATCTGCATGTGTGAGCACAAAACATTTGAGAGTCCATTCAGCCACCTCCCATCTCTAAAGCCATTACAACAGTATCAGATGTCAAAGCTCAGCCGACACACACACACACACACACACACACACACACACACACACACACACACACACACACACACACACACACACACCATTTAGTGTGTGTGAGGGAGTTGTGTGTAATGGCTGATACAGCAGGCAGGCAGGAAGAAGCGATCATAGCTTGAGGGGTAAACCACTGAAATACACTTTAATGTTTTTGGAGTGTGTGTGTGCGTGTGTGTGTATAAGGAGGATTTAGTGGGGTTATGGATGTACCACTTCTCACCTGCAACACCACATCCTCCAGATAATTCCTACAGAAGACATACACACACACACACACACACACACACACACATACACTACTAGCACTCACATGTATCCATCCAGACAATGCTGATATTTGTGCATCTGCACAGCTAAATTCTCACAGCTAAATAGAAACAGATAGCACTCAGCGCACTCAGTCACTGCCCATTCATTTATGTACAAACACAGAGTATGTACACTCAAAAGCACATGCTTTTTGAATTGGAGTCATGTTTCCATAACACTGCCCTGAAGCTCATAGAAAAGCGCCATCTTGATCTCTCTGTGTGTGTGATGGTAAGTACTCTTCCTGTCATTGTTTACTTGACTGTTACTCTGATACTTCACATCGATCACAGTTCCAACACACTGTAAACTACATATAATTACTGAAATATTTTTCACACATTTTGTGTTTGTCTGTGTGTGTTTAAACATGTGCCGACATATGGGTATACGTCTGCCAATGTGTGTGTGTGTGTGTGTGTGTGTGTGTGTGTTTATGTGGTGGTGAATGTGTGAATGCATTTCTTTAGACATCTTTATAGTCCTAGTAGATAACACGCCACTCATCAGCCCATCTCTACTGTGCTGCCTGGGAAAATGTACATTTGCAACGGATGCCAGCTAACCTAGCTGTGCTAGAACGTCAGTAAACCTCCTTACCGATATGTCAAGAGCCTCCAGTTAACTGGGCATCCGGGCTTTTTGGTCAACTGGCTAGGGCGCTAGACTGATCAGAGCTTGCTGTGAGGTAATAGGTTTGAGCTGAACTGCATGGGATTACCTTGGTTAAACATGCATACAATGCGCGCGCACACACACAATCCCGCCATTTGTCCAAAATTAGTAATTAGAGAATTACTGAGTCCATGATTCTTTGAAAGGTTGGTGATATTTAAACTCAACAGCCAACCCATTCCTTTAATAGCTCTAGATCTGTCTTGATGGAGCAAACAACGATAAAACAATGTTGATGATGGTAATGATCATGACGGATGATATGGAATAATAAACTTAAGTGAGTTAAACTACTTCAGTTATATGCAGCTAACACTACTGGGAAATCTGAGAACCATGTGTTTTCCAAGATTAGTCTGACTCTGGTCAGCCTGACACACACTGCCAGACAAATATTAGTTAAGTCTTTGTGTGCGGAGAGTCTATGACTCAGAAAACAGGTGAAGTCACGTTTCGCTTACCTCACTTGGGGGAGATCTACAGTATCTCAAAGTTGACTCAGCATGAGTCGCACTTCTTACCGTATTGCTTTTGGGACGAATGTAGTGCAACAGACATTAGATTCGACACACAATAAGCAAGCATAACAAGGCATCAAATTATCAGATGAGGAGCACAAGATCGTTTCCGCGACCTACCGCCTGTCCGCTCAATTAAAGAAAGGAGATGACAACAATACAACAACCAGAACAGCTGCAGTGATTAAATAATCATATTACTTAAAAGAAAAAAATCTTTAAACTTTCCGCCTTGTCGTTTTCAATTTTCTGCTCGTTTGGACAAGGCCGCATTGCGATTGCCAAACATCTAGTTGGCACATCAATCCTAATTAGACAATCTGCAGATCGAGGGAGGGAAAGATGAGTGCTTTGCATAATTTAATAATAAACCCGCGCAGATACAAATTTCAAACGCATTCATACAATTATCTCTCCATCCTCCAGGCGAAAATATTAATGTGATAGGAGCCATAATTCGGAAGGAGATGTGCAGGAGAGCAAACCAGAGAAAAGCTACGAGCGCCCTTTTAAAACTGCCGCTCTGGGCAATATGAGCAAAAAAATAATTAATTTCTGTGGAGAATCAATTTCCCCTCGTGGTTGTATTAGACACAGCCGAGTATGCGAACAGGAATCGGTCTCCCCCAATCAGAGTATCTCATCTGGTGGCCTGCAACTCGTGTCAAAAGCGTTTAATGTCTCATATCTGGATCCTCGCACACATCCCCAAGCACAAAGAAGAGTGCATAGTGCTGCTGTTGCAGGGTTGAGTGTCGAATGTCAACACCATCCAAACCAGGATTTTCATTTGGTCAAAATTTCCATCTGAATCAGAGCGAGAAATTATCATTTTCTGACACCAGGCATATGCATTTTTGGCTGTTTTTTTGCCTATACTGTTTTTGTCACTTGCATTATCTGGAACACTAGGCTATGCAAACTTTCAGGTCTAAGCATAGCCGAAGAAAGGACACATCATAAAGTGCACCGCAAGCACAACAGTATACTACATTATGCAGACTATTTCCCACTGTCAGTTACTATGATGAATATATGCTTCCTTAATATGCACTCAATTCTCACCAAACATCATAATTTGCGCGCAATGTCCCTATTTTCTGAAGACAGCGGCCTTGAGATAGACTGCTGATGAAATCAAGTGGTGAAGACCTCAAGTTCACATTAATTTCATCCCTGATAGGAAGAATGGTCATAAGCACATCAGGCAGCAGTGAGATTACATGGGGGTTTCATTTTACCATGCAACAAAAGAGTCTTGGCTGACCCTTACAAGCATGAGTGCTTGCAGAAACATGATCAACAATATTGTTTTTCTTTGAAAACTGTAACTGGAGGAAGTGTGGGCATTGTCTGCTTTCGCAAGGGGCTCATCATTCACAAAATGCAAATAGAGCCCATACTAAATTGAATGTTTCGTTATTTGTATGTTCAAAAAACTTTATCCTGAGTTTGTAAAACGTTGTATTTTCCCTTTGGATATACGTAGTCACTCCAAATATGATTTCCCTCACTTCTTGCGGCTCACTACAGAAAACCTCAACTAGTCTGTTTAAAATACATCCACGTGTTCTTAAAATGCATGTAGAGTTTTATAAACTCACCTTGCATTAGTGCAGTCATTATACAGAACCTCGAAGTCCTTTCTCGAGATAAGTTTGCAGCGGTTGACTCCAGGCTGGATGGCTCCGAGACCACGAAGGATTCGAACCTGCTCCACGTTGCAAACCACCGGTGTTATGTCTAGCCTCTTGAGTTTAGTGTAGACGGTGTGCAGTCCGCCGACCAAGTGTTTAAGGAAGAGGTCAAACGCTTGCGGCAGACAGATGAGCTCCTTTCCGCTGACCGTGAAAGAGGCGAGCCGTGCGCCCATCACCTCCACCATACGACATTCGTTGTTTTGCGGTGTATTCTCAACTGGAGACGGTGTTGAATACACCGGTTTACTCGGAGGACTGCCGGTGGGTAGTAGCTCCGAGCGAAATAGGCTCTGTCCCGAAGACACAACTGTTGGAGGAGCAGTGAGAGAAGAGGGAGGAGGAGAAGACGGCGCTGTGGTTGAGTTACTGCCGGTTGAATTTGACATTTTCGGTGGATGCGTAAGGGAAGGCGAAGGCATCAGCGCTGTCGGTGTGGCCATGGTCTTGTTAATAGCCTCACGAACAGAAAGTTCAAAGTTTAAAGAAACTTACACCGCACCTATATGTAACAACACGAATCCGTCCGTTAATTATGAGCTAAATTCCCAGGTGTTAAAAACAGCAAATGGCCACGTCAGAGGATAGCAAGACATGCACTGGCGTACTTTGAGGACATCGATCCAAGGCTGATGATGTGTTCCAGACCAGGAAAAGATAGAGCCCCTTGCGCTCTTGGATTGCTGCTGAGACAGCGCGCGGAGGTGGAGCCACGGAGATGGAGACTTCAGATGAGATAGAGCGCGCACGTGTGTTCAGAGAATAAAATAGGGGAAAGGAGGTGCAACAGCAACCAAGTGTATACAAGTGCAAGCGCATAAGCTCATTCACACGGTGACTAATGGACACCAACAAAACAACCTATGACTTTACTTTTGTAATGTAGGCCTACAATTATTATTAATAATGGCTAAGATTTAGGATTGTGGAATGTGGTTTTTGCATGTAAGTGGTGGTTATCATTAAAAAGAGACACTGAGAACCATACATTACGAATCTGATTTGATCTACTTTATAACGTAATGTTGTCCATTGATCCTATATTGTTATGCTATAATACTGTTATTCCTAGTCCGTTGGACTAAACAAACCAACAACAGTAGGCTAATTAGCGATGAATAATCAACGGATTTAATGGATGGACAGGTGCAATTTGAATGCAAGTCAAGATGGTAAATAAGAAGTCTTCGGTAGTTAATGTCACTGTGCACCTTCTATGTAGGCCAGTGATTAATTCACTTCCGCGGAGTTTGATGAAACAATATTGAAGGCAATTTAAATAAAGCTCATTTAAATGTCAGTGTTCATGGTTAGGGCTTTGCTATAATTGGCTATTTAATTAAAACAATTTTCATGGTCATTAATACAGCCCGCCTCTTATAGTGCACTGACATATTTTAATTACATGGTATTAACAAAATTGATATGCTTTAGAAAGCATGGGGAACATTTGAATAAGAAATTATTAAGGCAATTAAGCACGGGCCCCTCGTTGACATTAAGAGTATCACAAAATATAATGAACTTTTTTTTAAAGGACAGAGATAACTTTCATAGTGTGAGGACATCCTTTCCGATTAAATGGCATTGGTAGAACTTCAAACTTCTAATAAGCTACGTAATTCCCCCTGAGGCTGAAGTCTGACCCTCGTGTGAAATTGCTTTGTGTCGTTTTCCATGGTGAACCCTGGATAGGCACATAAAACAGATACACTGCCCTCTCTTGTGTAAAAGAAGTAGTGCGTGAAATGAACAGGTTCTGTTGATCGTTTGCTGAACTGTGCGTGCGCAAGTACCCATTCCATAACGTTCTTGTCCATTTATTCGGGCCAGACCACCTAGGCGGGGCCAGATCGGCCTTGCGCACCTCTCGGTGCAAAGCCCTATTGTTTTTCGAAGGATTAATATTCTTTTTTCTCACAAACTCAGCCTGTTTTGACTTCCCATGCACGAAATCATGCATGAAATTTTGCACACACATGGGGACTAATGGTCAGCTCTCACAAAGGCTTGGCTCCGGGTGAGGCCCAGAGACTCCATAGCGCATCCTAATGTCATGGAGACGTCTGGTCGGCATATAGTTTCAGCTACACACCAAATTCGGTAGATGTGTGGGCTCAAAGACAAACAACTTTTGTATATAGAGGTGGGTCTCAAAAAATATATGGAAATGCTCGTTAATTTCAGTAATTCAATGTCAGACGTGAAACTTATGCATTGTATAGATTCATTAGACAACAACTGGAATATTTCTAGTCATTACTTGTGTTAACTGATGATTATAGCTTACAGTTAAAGAAACCCCATATTTAGTATCTCATAAAATTAGAATATCACATACAACCAATTAAAAAACAAGATTTTTTAATTCAGAAGTGTCGGTCTTCTGAAAAACATGTTCACGTGCGTGCACTATATGTACACATATGTACTAAATACTTGGTTGGGCCTCCTTTTGCTTTAAATACTGCATCAGTGTGCCATGACATGGGGGGAGTCTGCATGTGGCACTGCTGAAGTGTTATGGAAGCCCAGGTTGCTTTAACAGCTTCATCTGCATTGTTGTATTTCGATCTTCCTGTTGACAATACCACATAGAATCTCTATGGGCTTCAGGTCAGGTGAGTTTGCAGGCTAATCAAGCACAGTAATTCTATGGTCATTACACCAGATACTGGTACTTTTGGCAGGCAGCAATTTTTGCTAGATGAATGAAATCAGCATTTGCATAAAGCTTGTCACTAGAAGGAAGCATTAGGGTGCTCTAAACTCTCCAGGTAGTCGACTGCGATGACTTTCGACTTGATAAAACTCTGTAAGACAAATACCAGCTTATGACATGGCTCCCAAATTTTCACTGACCAGAAACTTCACACTAGACTTCAAGCAACATGGATTTTGTGCCTCTCCATTCTTCCTCCAGACTCTGGAAACTTTCATTTCAAGTATTTCTGTTGAAATGCCTTCATCAGACATGAGATACTGAATTTGGGGTTTTCTTTAGCTGTGTGTAATAATCATCAAAATTAACTCAAATAATGGCTAGCAATATTTCACTTAACATCTAATGAATCTATATAATGTATGAATTTCACGTTTAACACTGAATTGCTAAAATGAACAAACCTTTCAACAATATTCAAATTTTTTGAGATGCATTTGAGATGTATTTTGATGTATTTGGCATACATGATGCCAAGCTAAAATTGAGAATGGATGTTGCCACATAAACAACAAAAATGTCATAAAGTCACAGATTATTGAATGAATGGTCTGAAACTTCTCAGGTTCGATATTATGATTATCATGATATCTAGACATCCAGTGTGCCTACCTGGCATAGCGGCACCATCTGGCCAAGCAGGAAATGTGCCTGAAATTGGAAATACTTTCACTGACTGAACTGAAACTTATAACAAAATATTAGATATAATGATTATGAGATTCATATGTCTAATTAACATGCATAGCATAGCGCCACCATCTGGCCAAGCAGGAAGTGTGCCAGAATATTTTTAGTTCAGATCTTATTAACATGTCTGGCATGGCACCATCGACACTCTCATACTCATATGCATACACACACACATACACTCACACACACACACACACACACACACACACACACACAGACTGAAAGGCAAACAAACAAGCTGACTCGGATGACCACTCTGAAACACACACATACACTCACACATTTACATACACAATAACTGCAATCCACGCACTCTCTCTAACGCTCATACACATTACTCTCTATTACTCACATCACTCTCTAACACTCATACTCATACACATATACATTAAACTCATACACACACACTCAGTTTCACACAGACAACACACATTCACACTCAAGTGCACACACGAATACACACGCACGCTCACCTTGTCATACATACACAAACACATACATACACAATAGTGTTAGTCTGCCACACACTACAGACATAGGAAAGCTCTGTGCACACAGGCACCTAAGAGGAAAGAGAGACATGCACACATATATTAGACATGGGGAAGCTCCACATGTACACACATGCACATACACACACCTCATATTCTGCAGTTTTTGGAAACAAATTATGTGTGTTACATTTTAAACCATACAGACATTCCCTATGTGATGAGACGCTTTCTCTCTCTCTCTCTCAAATACACAGTCAGACAAACTGTCTCGGTCTGTCTATCTCTCTCTCACATACTCACAGAGACTCAAATACAAAGACATGGCAATACACTGGGTTTAAATCTCACAGAAGCACAAAATGTGCCAGAAATTCACAAGAGATGGCTGCTGTTTTTTCAGACAGGGGAAGCTCAGACTGGGCGATCAGTCATTTTGCTATTTACACGATTTAATTCTGCTTTTAGAGTCATGGGTCATGATTAGAGTCATGTCACGATCGTTGTTATTATGATGAGTTTTTGTTTTATTTATATTGTCCAGTTGTACATTAATGCAGATTACATTTTAAACTGTAATTGCAGTTTCATTTCATTAACGCACATTCAGTGTTCCCATATTCGATATATTCATAAGAATAATAGCAGAAGAGCATTTTCAGATCTCAAGTTGAATTTTAATTGGGATAAATGTGAGGGTGGGTGGACAATTGACTGTTTGAAATATGATCCATATGAGTGGTAACAGTTGGAGCTATATTAGTAGACCCTGCTGTCTTTTCTCTTCTAAAACCTCCAAATAAGAATTCTCTCTGAATTCTAATATTTCTCCCAACACCCCCACCCCCACTTTAGGAGGGGAAAAAAAGAATAGGAAAAGAGTAGTCTATTGTAAGATCTTAAGTTGAATTTCCATTGGATTAAATTGGGGGTGGTGGAGATTTTATTAAATTAACGAGGCAGTAGAGTGGTAACAACTGGGGCTAAACTATTGGAAGCATTTTTTTTTGTTCCTCTGGGTAGGCATTATATGTTGTGATTGGGTGAGACCCCACGGTTTCCATCTGACGCTTTTGTACGTCACCATACTGCACGCACATGTGCAGCTCATAATTTCATGCATGTTTGTCGAAACCCTGAGCACCGAGCTTAGCAGCTGAACTATCCCCTGAATCGAGCACTCCCTTCGGGATAAAGGGTCGAGATCTGGGCAGCAGTGGTGGTGGGAGGTTGCTTATCTCTTACACAAACCACAGTCGCAAGCAGCACACATACATTCACGCTGGCTCAAATGCGCACCCAAGCAATAAAGAACAAAAACATGGCTTTTCGTGCTCATTTGCAGAGCAATATTAACAACACAGAAAATAAATTTGTTGAATTGTCTACATGCTGTATCACTGCTGTTTGCTATCGCCATCGCTGAGCTAGTAGCCTAACCCCACCAAACCAGAACGGAGTGTGATATAGAACGCTGTCAATCAAAGAGGTCCAACCTTATTGGTTCCTCATCCAATCATCATACAGAGGCACGGCATCGGTGCCAACCCACTGCCGCATTCACACCCAGTGAAGCTGAGCTTCCCTGCAAAATAGTTTTTGCGGGATCAACCTGCATCAGGCCAATCTGCTGTTAGGTCCCATGTTACTAATTAAGGTAAGGGCAGCACAAAGCTATGCCATGGATAACAGCCGCCTCTGTTGATTAGTCTGAAACTTAAAAAGTATTGGGTATTATAATAACAATGATAATGTCCCAAACTGCCTGCCTTGCATATCACCACCATGTGTGGTCTATTCAAATTTCTGCTCAAAGTCCTCGGTCCAGACTCAGCCTGCCTGAGTTATGAAAATAAAAAAGAAGTCTAGGGGATTTCCCTAGCCCGGTAGTAAAACCAGACCCTCGTTCTACACTTTCGTTTCGTACAGGGGGTCTGGACATTCGGTAGTGAGATTCGATTGCTTGTTTGAGGTGCTTAGGTTTAAAAAGATTGGATCAGCCGCTGACTGATAGCTTGCCTTGACTGAAAGCATTCTTACTCTGCATTCACAACGCAATTCACAACACTGTTCGCTGATTGGACAGGTTAAAATGCCTCCTGAGACAACAAGCTCAATGGGATCAAATCCAGACTAGCATTGTAGGGTGATGATAATCAAATGGAAGTGCTAGGAAGGCATGGCCAGGCTAGGATTTCCCCAAAGTTTTCATCTAGCAGTGGAAACTTGCAAATTGAAAGAGATTTAGGCAACTTAAGCAATTTTGTTTATTACTGCATTCATCGGGCAGTCATGGCATTTACAGCATACTCATCACATTTGTATATTTGATGAATATATGACACTAGTGTATTGTTGGGTGGCGGAATGTCATGGGTTGCGGAACCACACGTGCGAGACCGTCATCGCCGCTAGCGGCTTTAATTTTCACTACATTTCATTGCAGACAAGTGCGCCTCTTCCCCTGACCTAATTCATATACGTCAGGGTCAAAAAAATAATATCACTCTTCACATTAGACATTCACGAAAGGAAAAAAACGCAACTGCGTTTTGGATCGCGTTTTTTAACGCACGTAAACATGAGTATAAAAGTGCTCGTGGACTTGAGAGAGTGATGCCACTGAAGGAGATGACACTAACACCAAGGCTCTGCATTCCTAACCCTCATTAACAGGCCTCTCCGGAGAGACAGGGCATTCATCTAAATTAATATTGTCAAAATTCTCTACACGCAGCCGCGACTGCTATCCATAATAATTAGTGAGAAGTCGTTCATCTGTACCGTTCCGGTTTGCTCGTCTGGATTGTCGACTGGATTTAGTTTCTCTGTGACATTTTACACATTTCTGTCCTGTCAGCGGTGTCAGCCGTCCTTGTTGTGTGATGACGTGGGAAGAAAAGCGTGGAAGAAAACAGGAAGAAATCCAGTAAATGCAAGGCCATGCATACAACATCACATTAGAGAATGGTGTAACATTATAAAAGGTTGAAATATTTTTTTCGATGTGCATTTAAAATAAAGATAAATCAATGAATATGCTATTATGAAACTAAATGCAAATAGTGAGATACAACATCAACAGTACCTCCTGAAAATTCCATGTTCAGCAGGTCTCAGTATTAGTTGCCATATCCATATTCCTTGCGGATCAGGCAGTAGCAATGCCTTACTGTTGGAACACATTCCCAGTCAATGGAGTGACACTCTCCATGCTCACTCCCTTGTTTTCCCCCTCACACAAACTAGTGTTTACTTCATCTTAAAATTAAGATTTATGCATCATGAGGTGACAATTTCTGTGGACACACTGATGAACCTGATTATCAGTGGAGCTAGTGTTATCCAATGTTAATAAATTGTTTCCACTATATGATATAAAAACCTACAAAGGTCCAACAAGGTGACAACTCAATCATGTAGCCTAATGCATAGATGCCATTAGAGAAGAAGATTCGACATACATTAATTTGAGAATGTGTGTGTGTGGGAGAGAGAGAAACAGAGAGAGAGAGAGAGAGAGAGATGGCGTTCTCTGCTTGATGGATTTGTCATTGTGTTCCACAAACAACAAAGCTCTACACAGCTTTGCTGTTTGGTGCAATAACTCATGCTAGCTGAAATGTCATGTGATAACATCTGCTTAAGATGGATGTTAGCTGATGCCTCAGGCACTTGTAAAGTGTGGGAAACTAAATTGGGACAGTTAAAAATAACTAGTCATTAAATATAACTGGTGAGACTTTTGTTAATTTGTATGTGTGCATGTAACAGAGAAAAAGCCTCCTCATCCCATCCGCTCTCAGGACAACTTCCGGAAAAATAAATAAATACATAAAAAGCATTACACAAAGTCATTACACATCATTCTTACTCACTCTATTGGGTATCTATTCAAGTCATATAATCTCTAAAGCAATAGATATACAAAGAACAAATGAAATGGAGACAGAAAATTATAGAGAAAATCCAGGCTTTGATGTACTATGGTGTGGTATGATGATGTGTGCCAAGATATGGCAGAATGGCTGGTCAGCGCTCATGCCTACTTTGTAGTGATGGTAGTGAAAGAAATTATTAATAAGATGTAATATGACTTGTTAAAATGCAGGAGAGGTCCTGTATTGACATTGAGATGCACAAAGCTTCCTCCTGTACTTGTCAAACTAATGATCAAAGTCAAGAAGGGAGAAAATAGCTCTGGCAGTTGGAAGGTTAGGATAGGGTTGGGGAAAAAAGTGAGAATTTGCACACTTCTTCGAGCACTTTTTCAAATTATTTCTATACGCTTTCCAAAATGGCTTTGTGTTCCTTAATTGGCTGAAATTAATCTTAGGGATGTCGATGTCTGATTTGCATTCATTAAAAGTCGACTAAAGAAGTTGAGTTTAATTCCAATCAAATTTGTTTAATTATGCATGGCAACAGATTCCCTGAAGAGCTTAGAACTCAACTTCTGAAAAGACTGTCTGTTTTTTCCAGTTGGATGTTCAGGGGGGTGATGACGTGTTAGAGATGGACTGTGTCTGATTGTGAGGGCACTTCTTAGGATCCTAATAACACTCTGCATCTCCACAGACACAAATAACACTTAAAATAAAATGAGTGCCACAGGAGTCAAAACGCTTAATTTGAAGGAAAATGTCAAGTTCTTTTCTTTATCTTCCCTCTAACAGGTCCTTGGTGGAAAGATGTCATGAGAAGCAGATGAGGAACAAAGTCAGAGGTCTGTACACACATACAAGGAAATCTTATTGTCACATGCATAGAGACACTGGATGCAAGACTGGATGCAGAGAAACTAGATGTACCGCATAGCGATACATGGTATGACCGCCGCAATGTATTGAAATGTGAGAACTGTTGGCATGACAAGTGTGTGGTAGAACAGTGTTGTGAGGTGGGAATTAGATTGGAAATTATGTCTTGGAAGTGGGTATGGATGTGTTTTTTGAATGAATGAGATTGTGTGTGATTTTGTAGTGTGTAGGAGTGATTTATGAAAGGGTAGGTGTTGTCATAGTATGTATGTAGCCTACATGTGTTAATTTGAACTCTTGCCACTTGGTGTTTGTGTAGAGATGGTAGTCATAAGATTGTCTTGTATGGAGTATTATATAAAAAAAAAAAATATATATATATATATATATATATAGGTCTTTTGACACCTATATATGGCGATAAACAGCGCCCCCTATGACGAAATGTCACAAAATTTAGTACACATGACAAGAAAGCTGTTTAGAGATGGCATGTCAACTTTGACCAAATTTGAGCAATTAAAAGCCAAGATATGTACTTTTGAAAAATTTTAAGCTACGTGTTCAATGTTCATTGACATGTAACTTCGAAACAATTTATCTCAAGATAAATCCTTTGATAACTTTTTGTCAGCATTGTCTGCAGATGACGTATACCAGATTTGGTGAGATTCTCATTAACGGCCTATGACGGGTTCGTTCAGATTCATTTTCGCAATGTTCAAATTTCATGTAAATTGTTTTCGTTGGAAGTGGGCGTCGACCTGTGTTTTCCATGCGTGAGGTTCAATAGATTTCACGATAAAAAAAAAAATGTTGTAAACATTAGCATTCTCTAGATAATAGGCAAAATGACATTTTCTACAATTACAGCGCCCCCTATGGACCAAATTTTATGGCATGTGCTGTGGTTTCAGAGGTCTTTGTGGTGATCGTATATGACATATTTCGTGCAGTTCCCACCTTCTCGGTCCAAGATATTGGCAACTCAAAATCCCAATTTTTGCATTTACCCTTATCACTAGGTGGCGCTATGCTTCACGTGAGCGTTTATGGGCTGGGTTGATACGTCTCTGTAACACCAACATACTAACACAAAATCGTTATCTTGGGCAAAAATGTTAACGAGTTATTTAACAAAAACTGTTTTTTGACACCTAGCTTCGGCGATAAACAGCGCCCCCTATGACGAAATGTCACAAAATTTAGTACACATGACAAAAAAGCTGTTTAGAGATGGCATGCCAAGTTTGACCAAATTTGAGCAATTAAAAGCCAAGATATGTACTTTTAAAGAATTTTAAGCTATGTGTTAAATGTTCATTGACGTGTAACTTTGAAACAATTTATCTCAAGATAAATCCTTTGATAACTTTTTGTCAGCATTGTCTGTAGATGACGTATACCAAATATGGTGAGATTCACATTAACGGCCTATGACGAGTTCGTTCAGATTCGTTTTCGCAATGTTCAAATTTCATGTAAATTGTTTTCGTTGGAAATGGGCGTCGACCAGTGTTTTCCATGCGTGAGGTTCAATAGATTTCACGATAAAAAAAAAAATGTTGTAAACATTAGCATTCTCTAGATAGTAGGCAAAATGACATTTTCTACAATTACAGCGCCCCCTATGGACCAAATTTTATGGCATGTGCTGTGGTTTCAGAGGTCTTTGTGGTGATCGTGCATGACATATTTCGTGCAGTTCCCACCTTCTCGGTCCAAGATATTGGCAACTCAAAATCCCAATTTTTGCATTTATCCTTATCATTAGGTGGCGCTATGCTTCACGTGAGCGTTTATGGGCTAGGTCGATACGTCTCTGTAACACCAACATACTAACACAAAATCGTTATCATGGGCAAAAATGTTAACGAGTTATTTAACAAAAACTGTTTTTTGACACCTAGCTTCGACGATAAACAGCGCCCCCTATAACGAAATGTCACAAAATTTAGTACATATGACAAAAAAGCTGTTTAGAGATGGCATGCCAAGTTTGACCAAATTTGAGCAATTAAAAGCCAAGATATGTACTTTTAAAGAATTTTAAGCTACGTGTTAAATGTTCATTGACGTGTAACTTCGAAACAATTTATCTCAAGATAAATTCTTTGACAACTTTTTGTCAGCATTGTCTGTAGATGACGTATACCAAATTTGGTGAGATTCACATTAACGGCCTATGACGAGTTCGTTCAGATTCGTTTTCGCAATGTTCAAATTTCATGTAAATTGTTTTTGTTGGAAGTGGGCGTCGACCAGTGTTTTCCATGCGTGAGGTTCAATAGATTTCACGATAAAAAAAAAAATGTTGTAAACATTAGCATTCTCTAGATAATAGGCAAAATGACATTTTCTACAATTACAGCGCCCCCTATGGACCAAATTTTATGGCATGTGCTGTGGTTTCAGAGGTCTTTGTGGTGATCGTGCATGACATATTTCGTGCAGTTCCCACCTTCTCGGCCCAAGATATTGGCAACTCAAAATCCCAATTTTTGCATTTACCCTAATCACTAGGTGGCGCTTTGCTTCACGTGAGCGTTTATGGGCTGGGTCGATACGTCTCTGTAACACCAACATACTAACACAAAATCGTTATCTTGGGCAAAAATGTTAACAAGTTATTTAACAAAAACTGGTTTTTGACACCTAGCTTCGGCGATAAACAGCGCCCCCTATGACGAAATGTCACAAAATTTAGTACACATGACAAAAAAGCAGTTTAGAGATGGCATGCCAAGTTTGACCAAATTTGAGCAATTAAAAGCCAAGATATGTACTTTTAAAAAATTTTAAGCTACGTGTTCAATGTTCATTGACGTGTAACTTCGAAACAATTTATCTCAAGATAAATCCTTTGATAACTTTTTGTCAGCATTGTCTGTAGATGACGTATACCAAATTTGGTGAGATTCACATTAACGGCCTATGACGAGTTCGTTCAGATTCGTTTTGGCAATGTTAAAATTTCACGTAAACCGTTTTCGTTGGAAGTGGGCGTCGACCAGTGTTTTCAATGCGTGAGGGTCAGTAGTTTTCACAATAAAAAGAAAATTGCTGTAAACATTAGCATTCTCTAGATAATAGGCAAAATGACATTTTCTGCAATTACAGCGCCCCCTATGGTCCAAATTTCATGGCTTGTGCTGTGGTTTTAGAAGTCTTTAGGGTGATCGTGCATGACATATTTTGCACAGTTCCCAGCTTCTCGGTCCAAGATATTGCCAACTTAAAATCCCAATTTTTGCATTTACCCATATCAGTAGGTGGCGCTATGCTTCAAGTGAGTGTTTATGGGCTGGGTCGATACGTCTCTGTAACACCGACATATTACAAAAATTTCGTGTTGTTGGGTGAAAGGTTCATCGAGTTATTCAGCGAAAACTTTTGCCGGTCTCCCCCTCTTTGACGGACACTGGCACAGTGGGGGGGGGGCCCTTGGGGGCCAAAAGCTCATATTCGCTCACAAACTTCTAGGGCTACATGCCTACAAACATTCATCTCCCCCTGAGTTTCAGTGTCCCGGGAATCGTTGACGGAAAATCGGTGAAAAAAAAAAAAAAAAAGGGAAAAAACGTGCAGCAACACCAATATGACCGCTTTCGCTAGCGGCGGTCATAATTATATCTGTTCGTCAGCCTATACTGTGCATAAATCTGCCACACTGTTCAAATCTGCTATCAGCTTAAAGTCTAGGAAAGGTGCAAAATCTGTGGGATATCAGATGTGCAAGTGTCACACACACTGAGTGTCAAGGATTAACACATTTTCCAATCCAAAGCATTCATTAAGGCAGAGGTCAGGGGATATAAAAATAAAAACATTGTCTTGTGTGTCCTTGAAAATGGTATCAAAATGCAAGTACTGATCCTGAAATGCTGCAGTTCTCAATACCACATTCCTTTACCCTTTCTTTGTGTAGCCACTTTGAAGGAGAAATCCAGTGTGAATTAATTCATGGCCCTGTTACTCAAGGTCATTTGGAAAAGGAACAAGCCAAAATTTGACACAACCTACACTGAATAGTGAACCAGCAAGTAACACTAAGTGAATGAGGCACAGTAACTTGATTTTCATTTCACTATGCCCTATTCAATTACCATTAGTGATTGCTTCGTTATTCGGTCTATGCTGCACCAAATTTTGTTTTTTCCTTTACAAACAGCATCCACTGACCTTGAACACCAGATTTCTTCTTTAAGGAAAGGAGTACAGTTGGACTTTCTCCTATCACTGAGTTGGGCCATAATGGCTATTATTATAGGTGACCTTTAATTCTGTCTACTCTGAACTCAAAGCAGCTTAAGGTAGCCCACCCTTCCCAAATTTTATAAATATACACTGTATGATAACATATTTACTCATTTCACTGTCTGATTTAAGGTCTGGCTGTAGCACTCCACATATTTCTCCACAGTGCTCCAATGCATCAATTTACAACAGTGAATCGAGCAAGATTCTCACACTACTCCAGTGGGTATGTCATGCTAATCATGGCAAAGCTGTGTAAATGTGGAATATGGATTGCACTGTGATAGTTTAGACGAGCTTCCCGTTATACAACCAGTGAGAGCAAATTGTTCATAAACTAACACTAACACTAAGGGCCCAATGAAGAAATCTTGCTTTCTAGTGGGCATAAAAATCTGACCTTTTCTCATCTGGTGTCGGTCACTCATCTTACCCCCTGTGTACATGTAAAGCATTGCCTCGAGCTTAATCATGGTCTGGGAAGGCAGCCCAACATATTTCAAAACCAATCAAAGCACAATGTGACTTACAGCTCTCTCAGAGGCACCTGGCTTTCACCTGTCTGCCATCTCAGAGTAGAAGAGGGGAAAGGAGACACTTGCAACCTTCCTCCTCCCAAGAAGGAAGCTGTGGATAGGGCCCATGAAAGCGATGCATGGACCTTTCAAACTGACCTATGGCTTTCTGTGTTAAGATGGGGAAAGTATATGTTATTCTGAATGTAAAACAACCTACTCTTACAATAAAACAACGTTCATTGGTGTACATTTTATAGAGCAATGTGATGATGGCATACAGTTGATGTGTAATGGCAGATTGCTGCTGGTCATGTCACCAGAAGCATCCTGCCCCTCATGCCTGCAGAAGAAAATTGGGATCAAGTTCATGAGGCATGAATATCAACCTGTCTATTCAAATTACACAAATGGTTATACTACGACGAGTTTAGAAGCATTGGGTCATTTTTCCCTGGAGGCTGAGGAAAATTAATATGTCCCAACTTGTCTGCAGCAGCAATCCACTGACAGTGATGTTTAGCTCTTAACAGGGCAGATGATTCGAATGAAAACAAGGTGAGGGGAAGCGGATGCCCCATGCGCCCACAATAATGGGAATAGATTATGCGCACACGGGCAGAGAGATTGGTCGGTCGACCTTCAGCGCACTAATTGAAACAACTGCTAGAACTCAGCGGTGGAGTAATCAACTAAAACAGAGGATCATTAATCATCATAAATAGCGCTGTCACAACAAGACCACTGGTATTAGCCAGGCCTTTGTTTTTCCTTTGGAGACTCCAGAGCCGTCCACACAGGTGTAGTCAAGAGTTGAGGTGGTATTTAAACTACCTCGCTGCTAGAAGGCAAGGCGTCAGACAGGTAACCTCACAGAAACACAGGCAATCCCAGAAGATTTTGGACATGAGGCTACAGATAGTTCATTTTCATCAAGAACAGATCAGACATATTCTTTCCCAACACTGGGAAAAAATGTTAAAAAAAAAAAAAATTACCCACTGGACTAGATGTAAGTTTACAGACCTTTTAGAGGAACAAATTGACTTTGGTGATTTAAAACAGTAGTTGTAGTTTGACCTTCTAATGGTGCACTAATTAGACAGGCTGTAATGGCTGTGCTCATTAAGCATGGAATCCATAGTTTTCCATGACATTAAGAGCAAAAGAACTTGAGGCTGCTCCTTATTCAGTGATTTTGATGAAGTCAAGATGTTATTCACAAGAGAGCAACGACACACAAAGCCTATAACCATCTGATGACAGTCTGTGCAAAAAATACCATCATTATGTACTCCTTGACACAAAATTCCAATTTAATAGCAATATTTCATCATCATAAAGCTTAAACACAAGGGAGTAAACACCCTCTAAAGGTTGATACCATCATAGATCTACTTCCCCTCACTATTTATCAGTCAGTTGTCTTATTAATTAAAGCAATTAAAGGCAACATATTTCATAATTATACATCAAGGTAAGCGCTCTTAATTGTTATCTAGGTGTGATGATTTTGGAAGTTAACCAAAGTCACCAAAGAACATTTGAAGTTCACACATTATCCAGGCCTCATCACACACTGTATTAGTTTGTAAACCTGCTGAAAAGTGGAGACACATCTGACTAAATATTTTACACTGATTTGAGCAGTTCATAAAAGTCAATGAGACCTCTGCTAAAAAAGCCAGTTGTCTGGTGGCACCCATGGGAGAACATAACAAAAAAGACACTGATGAGCAGCCTTTGAGTGATGTCACCATCACCAGGGCAACCTTTCCTGCACTAATT
This sequence comes from Tenualosa ilisha, assembly GCA_015244755.2. Taxonomy (NCBI): domain Eukaryota; kingdom Metazoa; phylum Chordata; class Actinopteri; order Clupeiformes; family Clupeidae; genus Tenualosa; species Tenualosa ilisha. Next base: position 265,370 of record PYXC01000495.1, on the reverse strand, counting down.
CAGCATGAGAAATACACTACCCCACTGCTTTGCATCATTAGGCAGGTTCATGAGCAGGCATGCCTGATTCACTTTAGCTGATGACACCTGTCACTGTGCCAGGAGTCCATAATCACTCTCAACACCCTGTACATCTCAGAGAATGAACTGAAGCAGTGTAACAGTACCAACCTTTTAATATGGCACACACAGTCCTATCACTCAACAGAAAATGTACCACTTAAATGCATTAGGTAGATACAAAGAATAGGCATATAGTCAAGGGTTGACCATGATCAAATGAATGCACAACAAAACAACTGATAGTTAAGGATTGTGTGTTCAGTGTGTAGTGTGTTTTGTTTCTCCACATTGGTGTATATATTGCAATGAAGACCAGAAGGCCTCTCATTACAGACTCATTAACACAACCATCCAAGCTCACCACAGGAGCTGCGTATTACATATTACTGCGGAGAAACAAGGACACAACAACCTCTCTCCTCCTTATTTCACAGCTGGAAGTCCAGCAATCTGTCTAAGGAGAAAACCATTACACAGAAAACAAGGCTCCTCCACATCACTGTCATAGAACACAAGTTAATAAGTAATCTGCAAACACAAAGACCATTATCAATGCAACTTTAATACAAATAGAAAGTTTAAAATGTGTACAAAATCAAAAACAATTATACTATATACACAAGCTTAAGTCCCAAGTCATTTTTTAAAAATGAAAGGAAAGCATCTGGGGCCTTCATCATGGCAGGATCAAGTGCTGAAGTCTTTCAGATGATTGACGATGAAATCTGTCCCCCTTAATTAGTGCTGTTTTCAGTAGCCTGGAAGTACAATGTAGCAGAGGGGTCAATATTAACTGACAAACTGACAAATTAGCTTTACTATATAAAAGCATCATTAACATGGTTAAAATAAGACCATATACTCAGTCTAAACACCAGACATTCAAAACATACATACATACACACATACATAATTACTATTCCCTGTTCTCACCTTCAAGTTATCTGATGCTTTCCGAAGCTCCTTGATTACAGAGGACAAAGCCTCTGGATTGATGCCCTGCTCACACAGCCTTACACATATGGACAGTGACTCCATGTCCAGGCCTGTGTTCAACAGGCGTGATATCTCCAGCAGGACTGAGAGCGGAGGAAGCAAGTGTACACAAAACATTCAAGTAGAGCTCTTTGTCATGACATTTAATTTGAAAACATGATACTTAAATAGAGATGTGTCAATTGTAAAACTCTAAGCCTAGATTTTGTTGCTTGCTTCATTCTTGTTAATAATTACACCCTTCAGTGACAAGAAACAAAACAATATTTATTACACAAAATAACAACTATCAAGTCTTCAGTCCTTCATACCACTCCCTGCATCTCTGGACATGACAGTCCATGCAGTATCCTTTAGATAGAGTAGTATCTAAGTAGTATATTGAAGAATGCAAGACCGCTTGGAAAAAGCGCCAAATGAAAAAAATAATAAAATAATAATTAATGTTTACAAAACTTTTACATCATGACTTTTCCATAACCTTAAATGAAATTTTCATGATGATGATATGGTAAACTGCAAGTTGTCTGTTACATGTAACATTAAAACAGACATAAATCAAGATGTCACCCCAACAACTATTCAAGTAATGCTGTAAAGCGACATGGGACAATATTAATGGAAAAGGCGCCGTTTAAATATAACTGAATTGAACTGACGATGCTCCCTAAAAATTACGATGACGATGATCCCTAAAAAAACATGCTACTATGCGACGCTACTATGCGAATGATTGTGGACAGATAAAACATAGCATGAATTGTGTGAACACCCACATAGCAGTAAAAAAAATAACAAATAAAAAGCAGCCACTGCCATTGGTAGAGTGACTTCATTTGCCATCTGCCAACAAAGCCGAAACCACTGCCTCCAAAACCCTTTCCACACGACAACTGCTGAAAAGCTTAGTTTGTGCTTGCCATGACGCTTGATCCAAAATGGAAATTTTGCCTTTGACTTCAAGAGCTGTAACACAGCATGCTAGTTTGTTTATGCTAAAAACACTGCAGCAACCCTGAAAGATCAGCGCCAACGGGGTCAAAGTCCAACAAATTTGAACTTTGAGCGTCGCAGCGTTGAAAACGCCGGCGCCGGCCACAACGCATTACGGTGGAGATCCACTGGCCACGTCAAGTATAACAGTTCATTCCCAAGCATCTCGGGAAGGTAGCGTGTAGCTCCGTCGCGTCAGAAGTTGGGCTCTGCTCAAACATTAATCCATCAAACGCGACACCAATAGCCAATGAAAGCAGAGCGTTCTGCTTTCCAGTTCGTCGCGCTCCACTGAAAATGAACTGAAATCGCGTCGCCTGTTATACTTGACAGGGCCAATGAATTACTACTGTTAACGGCTCTCCATAGAACAATTAGGCAGCGCGCGTCGGAAGCGTTTGACGGTAGTAATGTGTAAGCGCCTTAACACAGACCCCGAGCCGCAACGTTAGAGACACTGCATGGTGCGACACACCGGCGCATTCCTAACGTGACAATTAGAAAATTAACCTGAACAGTGTTATTTACAATGCCGCTCTTTCTTACACTGAATATGTTCTTTGCATTCGTCCGCATACCATGATGTCGAACTCTACATCAATAGACACAACAAATTATGGCGTTAATGTAGCCTTATGCGTGGGCAACTTAGCTTTTATCCTAGCTCGGCAAGCTAAGGTTTAGAGCACACCAAAAGTGTTCCATTTGCAAAAGACAGAAAATGTTTATATTTTATTAGTTATGTTAGTGTAGTGTAGCAATATTAGTAAAAAGAAAAAAGAGGTATGGATAACGTTATCTATCCGTAACTCTTAAGCCTTTTTGATAACGTTAGCTCGTTTGCGATGACAAACTTGAAAACATCCCACTGCGCCCTAGAGCTAGCTACGGCATTTCCGGTGTTTGTACAAAAAATAGTGATATTTCAACTCACCATCCATGGTTTCCCGAACAGCATTCATGTTTGCATTCGTAGCACTCGCCATTGCCTAGTTTATAAGACATAAGACGCAAACTAGATGATGGTAGCTAGGTAACGCTAACCCTGACGTTAGCTACCAGAATGTGAATGACTGTGAACCAATGGGAATCACTTGCACTGCTTGACAATCCACATGCGGTTCGTACTATGTTTCATTAAAACACGTTTCTTACAACAATTAATCGAAAGGTCAACGTCGTGTTTCTGTTTTGAGAATCACAAAGATTATTGAATCACTGCCCAATCATTGAGACTGCGGCCCTCATACCCTCCCTGCCTAAGAGGCTGGCTAAATTTCACGGCTTTCAAACGTCCAACAGGAAACGCGTCACATCCGTCTACATACGATTGGTTTGCCTTAAGGCAGACAAAAATATTTCATCTGATAGGCTCGCTGATTTATTTTCTTGTTTTTGATTGGTTCATATGAAAGAAGGGGAAAAATTAAAACGGACGTTTGAACCAGTCATGAAAGGGGCTGCTTGAGGATTCGTTAGTCGCAGCATTGGTAAGTAAACATGGCATTAATTCAAAATACAAATATTTAAATAGCATGATCAACACACTAAAATGTTTGAATAACATGAGGTAAGGGTAAAATACTTATGCACTGTAAAATACTTATTTCACGTTAACAAAATGTTTGAACGTGTCAAGCAGGTAACGTTACTTGGTTTTGTGAAAGGATACCAGTTTTGCTATGTATCGATAATAAAATCCAGTTTGTGTATTACTTTAATATTCAGTATAAACAAACGTGACTTTCTAATTACCGATTTTCCAACATGTTGCAGTGTTAGTAAAAATGTCACCTTTTGTTGCTCTGACTTCCAACTGCAGTAACTCCTCCATCTTAACGTTAAAGCTATTTCCTATTAGCCCAGGCTAGCTAAGATGGCAGAGGTTGGAGAGCCTCAGATCACGCCAGAGACACCCGGGAGACCCGCGATCCTAAACCCCTTTGAGAGCCCAAATGACTACCACCGCTTGCATGAACCATTTGTACCAAGCCCTTCTATATTTCGAAGCTCTTGTGCCTCATCAGCTGTAAGTGTCTGGACACCAATGTTTCCTACATGGAAACATTTTAATGTTTGAAGTTGTGCCATGGCCACTTTAAATATCAAGAACACAGAAATAACACATTACTACTTGGGCATGAGATGATCTCATGAAAAATGAATCTTGAAATTGTTTCTACACATGATCATATGGTCACAAGAGATCAGTGGACACAAGGGGTCAAACATAATTTTACTGTTCATTCTCAGACGCCTGCAAAGTTCAAGTGGTCCATAGATGAAATGTCAAACTTGCTCCCAGCAGACATCAACCCAGAGGACATCAACAGACAATCCTTCTACTTGAGTCAAACAAGGTAAGTTCCCTCTGTACAGTCAACTTGAAAACCCCAGATATGGACAATCATGTAACACAATTTGGAAATGAAAAGCGCATCTTGCATAAATTATATGATGCCATTGTGCACTAAACATAAAGAGGGTGAATAATAATGCTGCATACTCCTGTTGTATCCAGGATAGACTCTGAAATTGAACAGAAAAGACAAAATGCAATAGAACAGGTAAGGCCATTTCGCGTGTGTGTGTGGGGGGGGGGCTTGAAATAGAAATGACATTAACAGAGTTAAAACTGTTATGCTTTGAAGGTAGGTTTTAATTTTTCCTGCCCCCCCCCCCCCCAACCCCAGTTTTTCACCAAAGGCGTTATTGTTCCCTCCCCATGGGCAGCCCCAGTAAGCACACAGAAGCATCGTGGAAAGAGTAAGTTATCACACACACTCATACAGACTCTCTGTGGATTTGTTAGTTGGCCATTTTTGGACTTACCGGCGAAAACCTGTGTGTGTGTGTGTGTGTGTGTGTGTGTGTGTGTGTGTGTGTGTGTGTGTGTGTGTGTGTGTGTGTTTTTTTTTTTTTTTTTAGGTTCTTCATCCCCACTAATCACTGATGTGCCAGAATCACCCAGAAAAACAAATGGTGTGTTCATGACACTAGAGTGGTTAGAGTGTTATTTGTTTTAAAATGCTTTCCTTTCCAGCCTTGGCAGTGACCAAAGCATCAGTTTTCAACTTTTATTTTGTTTGCAGTAACATGTCAGACAATGCTCTCCTTACCTGTGGACTTTGATCTTGAAAAAGTATTGGGTAAGAACTTTTTCTACTTTTGTAGATCAGGTGAACGTTTTGATATTTAGAGACTATCAAGCTGTGTGTGTGTGCGTGTGTCTTCCTTCCAGGAGAACACTATAGAGTAGAGGAGGTGTCTGAGCAGGTTCAGGAGACGTTGAGCTCCTCCTCACTCCGCCGGAAACTCTTTCTTGATGGACATGGCAGTGAATCAGAATCCTCAAACCCCCCAAGTCCTGAGAGGGCTCCGCATATGGAGAGTCCCAGTGGGAAGGAGGTCAGGTCCCCCAGCTTCATGTCACCCCTGCAGTGTGATGTTCCCGTCATGACCTCTTCATCTGTAAGTGATCCTTTAAACTGGTTCAGGGTTCCCTGAATGTAGAACGATATATTGTACATCTTTAAATGAGGTACTTAAATGGCTAGCAAATTCTGGACTCCTCTGTTTCTGTCTTCAGTATCATCATTGATCCATTCATTGTCCTCTTCTTTTCTTATAGGGACAGTTCTCTTCCAGTCCCATCCAAGGGAGATTTCGTAACTACAGCCTGGGCAGTGCAACAAGTTCCATGTTCCCTGACCGTTCCTCCCCGACTTTCAAATCCCCAACGCTGTCCCCCATTGGCCTCAAATTGGCCGAGACACCAATGTCAGGTACCTACACCAATTACTGAACATTTCTGACAAGTTTTAAAAATACTTAATCTGTTTTACCATCGATGGATGTTTGACAGCCGAGTGAGGGGAAAAGATTTTAAAACTTTAAATTTTGAGTGGTCTTGAACTTTGCATTCATCCACACTCTACTTAATTCGGTGGCTACACGTAGCTTATAGAACGTGATATTATAGGGAAGCCATGTTGATTTGCATGCTTAATGTGGATATCAAGACAAGATGGTGATTAGGTGTTTTTGACAAAACGTCAATGCAATTGTTTCTTTACATTTGTTGCTGTTTGTAGGTTGTTTGGGGGTGTTTTAACCTAAAAGTGTTACACAATGGAAACTTCAAGCTAGTTGTGTGTTTGTGTGGCAGTTGCAGGGCAAAATTTTTGGTGAAACAATCTAGTATGCATGTCTCTGAATCTTGGTACACAGCAAAACCTGTGTAGTTGATTAGACCTTGACTTCCTATTATGTCAAGGTTAGAAACGATGTACATTTCACAAAACAGTTACCCGACAAACTGCAAAACACAGTGCATAGCCTAAAAAAGCATGTCACTTTTTCAAAGTGCTTCGTTTATGTTTCCACAGCAAATGCCAATGAACCTGTTGCCATCAGAATGAAATGTTTGTGGTCCACCACCATGATTGTCAAAATTGTCATGTTGTCAAGAGACATACAGATCATACAAGATTCATACAAGTGCACGCCTAAATAGAAATGGCAAATTGCATACAACTGGTGCACACTTTTGCATCTAGGCCTTTTGTTTCTGCATTGCATTTTGTCCAACCTGACATTAGCAACTGATAATGTGGAAAAAATACCGAGCAGATAATTATGAGCGATGAGAAAGTAATTTGAAGGTATAGGTTATTTGGAAGTTGAACTTTTCAGAATCCACGCGTGACACTCAACAGCAAAGAATCAGCTAAAATATTCCTACATCAAGCCAGGGACACATCAACTCAATTGAAGATGAATGGGCTCCAGTGTAATCTAGATTGGTTGTAGCCTCTTCTCAAGACAATCAACTCTTTTTTTTCTTTTTTCTTTTTTTCGTTAGATACATGAGCAACTAAGACACGCACGTACAGGTACCCCTTTTGCCTCAATCTCTTACCAAAACGGGCCTCTGATGACTAATGAATACAACCACGTCATCCACAAGCCTCCACTGTGTTGTGGTTCGGTCACTGTGTCGTAGTATCTTGCCACATGAACTTAGCTATAGTTAGCCGGTCTACATAGCCAAAAAAAACGAAAAACTATGAACATGACGTCTTTGTGCTTACCATGGTCTTTCCTGCTCGCCTGTAGCATTTTCAGACATGCCAACCTGTACGCACTTTGCATAGCAGCCACGCATTTTGATACAGAAATACGCTGATAAGCATTGCCACTTAAAAGTACACAAATCTCCTGAGTTTGCCTATTTTGAAATCAACCGGGATTTTTAGATGGACTCCAGTGCTGCAGACTACAGACTGCAAGACTGGTCTAATCTTTTTTTTTTTTAGTAGGCAATCATAGTGCAGTATTCGTTCTCCTTGGTCCTCCGGCACAAAAACAAATATCAAGCAAGAACGATAGAAGCGCATAGGCTGCGGCGGCGCAGACCTCTCGAATCCCCGACCCCTTCCCACTGTCCTGGTCTGTCTTGCGTCAGGTTATGAGCTGTTTTGGAAGTTGGAAACTGAGATTATAAATTTGGTTAAATTAGTTTTAATGTTTGCCTGACGTTAACGTCGCAGTGTATTTGCGAGCAAGTTGTTGTCCATGTGTTGCGTAAAACTTCACGTTTCAAAACACGCATAGCCTAATGAATGCATTAAGAGCACATCCGGAGAATACGGTGTATAGCAACTACAACGAAAGTAGGCAAAAACTAAGTGGCCTGTTAATCATGCAGTATTTTCATAAACCTTTAGAGACAGATAAACCGCTCACGTCATTGACGGATAGTTACTGCAGCCAAACTTGCGTCACAAAAACAGCCCAATGGCTATGGCATTTCATGACTACAATTTCAGGAAAAAGTATGTGAACCCTTTGGGATTACTTGGATTTTTGCATAAATTGGGCATAAAATGTGTCCTGAGCTTCATCTAAGTTACAACAATAAACAAACACATTCTGCTTTAACTAACACTGCACAAAAATTATATTTTTCAGTTTTTCATTGAATACGACATGTAAAAACTCATCGTGAAGGGTGGAAAAAGTATGTGAACCTTTGGATTTAATAACTGGTTGCAGCAGTAACCTCAACCAAATGTTTCCTGTAACTGCAGATCAGACCTGCACAAGGGTCAGTAGGAATTTTGGACCATTCCTCTTCACAAAACTGTTTCAGTTCAGCAATATTTTTGGGTTGTTTGGTGTGAATTGCTCTCTTGAGGTGATGCCACAGCATCTCAATCGTGTTGAGGTCAGGACTCTGACTGGTCTGCCCCAGCAGGCGTATTTTGTTCTGTTTGAGCCATTCTGTTGTTGATTATGTTTTGGGTCGTTGGGTGTTGCATCACCTATCCTCGTTTGAGCTTTAGTTGGCGGACAGATGGTCTGAAGTTTTCCCAAAAAATGTCTTGGTACAATTTGGAACTCTTTTTTCCGTTGATGACAACAATCCATCCAGGCCCCGAGGCAGCAAAGCAGCCCCAAACCATGATGCTCCCTCCACCATGTTTCACAGTTGGGATGAGGTTTTGATGTTGGTGTGCTGTGCCTTTTTTCGCCACACATAGCGTTGTGTGTTCCTTCCAAACAACTAAATTTTCGTTTCATCTGTCTACAGAATGTTTTGCCAGTACTGGAACAATGGAACATTCAGGTGATCTTTTGCAAACTTTAGACGTGCAGCAATGTTTTTCTTTGACAGCAGTGGTTTCCTCTGTGGTGTCCTCCCATGAACTCCATTCTTGTGTAAAGTTTTACGTTGTAGATATATCAACAAAAATGTTTGCATGCGCCAAAGATTTTTGCAAGTCTTTAGCTGACACTCTAGGATTCCTTCTCACCTCATTTAGCATTCTACGCTGTGCTCTTGCCGTCATCTTTTCTGGATGACCACTCCTAGAGAGAGTAGCAACAGTGTTGAACTTTCTCAATGTGTCTACAGTAAGACAGACTGTCTACAAATGATCATCTAGGCTTTCAGAGATACTTTTGTATCCCTTTCCAGCTTTATGTAACTAAACAATTCTTGATCGCAGGTCTTCTGAGAGCTCTTTTGTGCGGGGTATTGTTCACATCAGGCAATCCCTCTTGAGAACAGCTATCTCAAAACTAGCATGAGTTTTTACAGGACAGGGCAGGGCAGCTTTAACCAACACCTGCAAACTCATCATATCAATTGCACCCCAGGTTGGCTGACACATGGCTCCAATTAGCTCTTAGGGGTTCACATACTTTTTCCACCCTACACTCTGAGTTTTTACATGTTGTGAAAAACGGAATATTTTTGTGCAGTATTAGTTAAAGCCGAATGTGTTTGTCTGTTGTTGTGACTTAGATGAAGCTCAGGACACATTTTATACCCAATTTATGCAGAAATCCAAGTAATCCCAAAGGGTTCACATACTTTTTACTGTAACTGTACATGTACTTTGGCCTGCGGATTGCGATGCTAACATTGACATTTCATAAAACGCTAACATGTAATATCCCATTTTAACATTTAGAATTAAGAGAGAGCAACACAAATGTCAAAAAGCTAATTTTAGGGGGTTTTTTTTGTTGTTGTTTTTTTTTTATGTACAACTTTGACATCAAAAAATGAAGAGATGTGACTCCTCATAGTTAATGTAGTTTGCCATATTGTACAAAAAAGACTGTAATCAACAAACATGTCTTTTATATTTGTTTGTTGATAACTGATGATTACATTATTAGGCCACACATCAACATTTACCTAGTTGATCTGCCCGAAGCTATAGACCTAGGCCTTCCATGTGAAATTTTTGGTAATAGCCTATGGGGTACGTCTACTGACGCTTTGGTAATAGCCTATGGGGTACGTCTACTGATGCTTTGTATGCCTGAGGATTCTTTGCCAGTAAAATGCTGATGACTTTGAAGTATACTATCCAAAATCAGTTATACGCCAATAGCCTATTTGGTTGCGGTTTTAGGCTGCTGTTTTTTTTTTTTTTTTGCCAAGGGACGAGGTGCTCCTCAAAAAAAAAAAAATCTTCAAAGTTGGCAGGTATGCATTTTCATTGTAGGTCTCAGTCACCTCAGTGTTATCTTCTTTCATTTTTCCCACTTGAAGAAAGTTCTCTGTGGTGGTCATCACTTCACAATTTCCTTTCCACAAACATTCAGATCCATTTCAGAAACAACTAGGCTATTTAGAGTCCATTCAAAATCCACGGGCCGTGGGGGTTTGAGCTAGATTTGCATTGAAAACAATGTGGGAAGATATCTGTGGTAATGAAACATGGTTCATTATGGTAATGAAATGCTCTGTTTCACTGTGATTAGCGCTGGCAAGTGGTGCTGTTTCATGTTTTTGACCACTGTAATAGTATTGACAATTGAGGAGTTGAAATAAGGAGAGTTGCCTATGCTCACATTTTTTTACATAAATAAAAAAAAGTGACTGTTCTGAGGGCTTCAGAATATTTTTTGTAATAATTTTTTTGGTGATGCACTTTCACCTGTAGTCTTATAGAAACCCCCTCTGGTGTGTGGTGACCAACCCCGTTCCTGCGTGTTACTGTTCCTCAGGTGAACGGAAGCATTTGACATTCCTCACCCCTGAAGGTATTCCACTGAGCAGCTCAGACATGGAGGTGTGTTGCCGTGGTGACAGCCCCTACGTGGAGGGTTGCTCGCCAATTCGTAACTGCTCACCCCTCCGGCCCAGGCACGGGGCCGGCATGTGGGGCTCCCCTTTGCACCTCACCCCCATCTCCCCCATACTCACCACCACCCGGTCGGTAAATCCCCTGCATCATGCCATGGAGCTGGACTGTAGCTCCCAGCGCACTGAGGCGGCCCTCCCTGGGCACACGTTCTCCACACAGACAGCCTCTGAGCTGATGGAGCAAGGGGAGGACTCAAGGGGGTCCACAGGGCAGGGGGACCCTGTGGACACTACTGACCGATGCAGAAAGGAGCAGCTTGACTGCGCCTGGAGCAAAGAGATTCAGGAGGAGGAGGAGGAAGAAGATGAGGAAGAAGAGAACGAGGAGGTAGAGGAGAAGGGAGGAAATGGTTTGTCTCTGCCCAAACATCTCACCAGCTCGCGGACGGGCAGCTTGTCCAATGCCGAGAGCCTGCACATGTTCATGTCACTGCTGGCTGAGGGCAGCCTCATCCCAACGGATGGGAGCATGCAGGTCTGTATGTTAGCACTCTACTAACCTGTCCCACTAGTGCCAATACAGCCTCCTAACACTGCAGCTACACATAAAGGGCCACTGTCTGTCATAACTAAGTCTACACAGTGTTGCAGCTAATACCACATTGTACAGCTGCTATCTCCACAACATGTGCTTTATATTCCAGCTCTACCTTTAAGATTAGGATTAAGATTGAGACTAAGCACAAGCATAAACTACAGCAACAAATTTAGATTGTTTCTTGTCAAAGCTTGCTAACCTGTGGGCAGCTGTGAGTGAAGGTTGATGCCGTCTGCTTGTGACAGTGGTTAAAACCTTTCAGTTGTGCCAAAAATCACTCATAAGTGTTTTGAGAGTCTGCTTTTGTGTTTATATGGATCTCTGTTTCTTTTCCTCTTTTCTAACATGTAACAATTTAATATCAGTCAGTTTTATGTTTCTTTCTTTTCTGAGTGCCTGTGGGCTTTTGGTTGCCTGCATCTCTATGTGGTTGACTCCAAATATCTATATCTATTTGGTCAACTCTGTCCCTGTATGTTCAGGTGGACAGTGGGTATAACACCTACTCAGCAGGCACAACCAGCCTAATGGAGGGCGTCAGTTGTGACAGCCAGAGTAAGGAAGCGTTGGATGCACATATTCCTGAGGAGGGCCCCCAGCTTTACACTAAGTTATTAAAATCAAAGGTAATGGTGGTTAAATGTGCAGGAAGCATGTGTATTTTAAATTATGTTTTAGATTTAAAACAAAACAAACGGTCTTCTTTAAGGTTATATTATTATTTTTCTACTATGTATTGACACAAAATGCATCATAAAGGATTACACTGTCATCTGATTAAGCTTGACTTCCCCCTCACCATATTAAATCACTAAGTGCAGTTCTACAAAGGAGGACTGAGGTCACGCCTAACAGCAGTTGTCATTGTGTGTTCCAGATTGTTCTACCACACCACTGATCTACGGGAGGGACCGGGGGGAGTCTTGTGTGTGCGAGCTGCACAACCATATACTTGAGTTGTCTGTGACTGAGGCAAACACCGCATTACTTGCACAGGTGCCTTGACTTGACATGAACAATTTGAAAAGTAGTTCATGACTGAACAGAATTGAATGACTTGAGGGAATTGAGAGGTGTCTTATGTTGAAGAGGTCTTGCTTTTTTCTTGTTTTGTTTTTTTAATGGTGTTATCTTAATCTTAATGTATAACGGATTGTGGGAGGAATTTGAAAATTTGTTTTTACAAAGTTATTTATGGTTTTTTGCTGTTTGATCCCAAATCAGAACCACTAATTGTCCTATGGAATACTATCTTGTACTGTAAGTGGCTTTACTTTGGAAATCATCATTTGACAAATTTTCTTTGATGTGATTGCAATAAAGAAAGTAAAGGTGAAGTTCTGGGAGTTTTACCTCCAAATGTTATTTCCCAACTATGTGACTATTGTGATGTGGCTACTTTCCTACTTTAAATGGCATTTCATGGTATGTATATTACATAATACATTATGTGCATTCATTGATGTCAGTGGTTTTTGTTTTGTTTACTTAGTTGTTTATTTGTTTTATTTACTATACAATGTATGCTAAGGGATGTACTACAAGATGACAGAAATGGTATGTTGAGCCTAAAGCCCATGGGTGTGACAATTGGATTGTTACCTGCTATTTTGTACAGTTTAAACTTAATTGACTGTTTTTTCCACAAAAAAAGTTTAAAAAAAAAAAAAATGAATATATGCAGGACAATGCTGTGATAGTGGCATTAGCAGCATATGACAGGACATGACAAAACATTCAACAACAGCTTCCTCCATGTGCTATCTCAAAGCTGTATAGAGATATTACATAGCTCTGGGATCTAATACTGGACACCCTCTAGTGGTGAAAAGGTGATGCTGACAATATGCCATTGCAGGGCTTGTGTTCTACTGGATTAAAAGGTATACCTCCACTTTTGAGTAATTTCTGTATGAAGTATAAGTTTAAAAAGAAAAAACATTGGAAAATATTGACTGGATGTGCTCTAAATACACTCCATGTTAAATGTGTAAATTCGCAAAAAGAAAAAAAAAAAACAGCCACTCAGAGTGCTGCTTGTCGAATGATATGTGTGCATTCTGTGTAGTTTGGGTTTGGAACAATAGTATCCTTATATGTTACACTACGTTTTCCTCAAGGAAATATAAGTTTAAGCTGATGTGTTTTGGAATACAAATGCAAGGAAATTAAGTTATAACAGCTCCTAAATGTCCTACGGGATAATAAAGTCTCTCTCACGCACTCTCAGAGGGTTGGTCAGTAGTTGATACCATATAAGGGGCAGTTGGGCACGTGGCTAGAGTTAGAAAATAAATTATGGCATTGCATTGGTGGTAGCTTTTTTCTGTTTTATTGTCCTGTAATTGCCTTTATAGGCCTGTGGAATATTTCCATTATGACAAAACATTTTTTGGAGGTTGAAGGTTTACTGGAATACTATGACCATATATGAAAATTGTATACGTAACATTTCACAACACATACCAAAATATGTCATAATGTAAATAATCACCTTAGGATGCTTTGAGGGGATATCAAGATTTCTACCCTATTTAACTGAAATATAGCACTCCATAGACAAACTAGGAGGATTTACAGGAATTACACAGTGCATGGAAAGCAAAAGTTTAAAATGCGCTGACAAATTGACAATAGAAAAGAAAAAAAATGTAGAATAAAGAGAAGTGTTGTTTAGACAGTCAAACAGTTACTAGAAAAGTAGCAAGGAATATGTTAAAAGGACTTCAACTGATGTTACTGGGATAAGCATTTGAACAGACACTGAAATAACACTTGGAAAGCTGAGGTTGTGCAGTTTCATGTGATATGTGTGATGTACTAGCTATGTGACAAAGATTCCGTGGGAAGAATGGGTGTGAATTCACATGCACTTGTGTCTGGCCCATAGGTTTAAGTGTGGGCAGATAGCTCTGAGCCCTGTGTGGAGAGCCTGGGTCTTTGCTAAAGGTTAGGGTAAGGGGTGTCAGGCAGCCCCTAGACCTTGTAGAGCTAGCCTGATTTTTGGGGTTGGGCAGGCAGCCCTGGGCCCTGTGTGGTGGGCCTGTGGCTGGGGCTTAGACTTAGGGTTAGGACCTTTCAGGAAACCTCGGGCCCTGAGGGGTGCTGGGCTTAAGGCTGGCTAACTACTGTCCCATGTCTAACCTCCCATTTATATCAAAAATACCTGAAAATAGTCAGAATAGTCAAAAATAGTGTCTGAACAAATCTGTAGCTTCTTACACGAAAATAATATCCAGGAAACCTTCCAGTCAGGCTTCAGAGCTAATCATACTACAAAATCGGCTCTTGTTAATGTCTTCAGTGACCTCCTTATCTCATCTGATAATGGATATAATATAAGAATATAATAATATAAGAAGCAGCAACAAGTCTCTTTGCTTCAACAACCACACAAACATAAAGTGATCAAATTAATTAATTGGAGGTGGTTTGTCTATTTTTCCTGTCCTGTGTGTTTATTTAAATTATTTGTTCAGTTTCTTTTATCATCTATGTAACTGTTGTGCTGCTGTTATTGCCAAACTAAGGGTTTTGTACTGTATTTAAGGTTTTGGACATTGGATTTCAATTTCTGACATGCTGTGTGTAAGCATTTGCAAATAAGACATAAAAGATACACAAGTTTGGTGTTGGGTTGATCCTGTATGTAAAGAAAATGTAAGCATTGTAGAAATGCATTCATTGACTGCATATAGTGTTAAAACAGCAAGAAATGTGTCAACTGTATGACTACAACAGACCAATAGTGTGCTAATTGTATTTAGAGTTCTGCAAATGAGGCTAAGGGTCAGACAAAAGCTTGTTAGTGATTGTAAAAAACTGTAATGCCATATCACAGGTAACGCTAGCTATTCAAGCTAACTTTCAGCAATGAGCAAGTGGTCAACAGTGTTCATATCACACTTCCCCTCTGTAAATATTTGACCAGAAAATGAAGTAAAGTAGGATAGAAACAGTATAGACTGCTAAGTTAAATTTCATGGACTCCATTACAGCATTGTAACCTAGCTATGGCCAATTGACTGTAATGTTACTGTAAACTAATGTCACCTTCTTTTAAAATGCAACAATGTTGTTGCATTTAGACATGATACAAAGTTATGTAAGTTATTAAATAATTAAAATTGTAAGCTGCAGGGTGTAAATATTTGTGGATTTGTGTCAGGGAAGCGTAGGTGGGTTTGTTTCATGTGTGCTCCTCCCCAGTCTGTGTCCTCTGTGCTATTTTTTTATTCCACTTAATATGTATGCCATCACTTTTGTGCAGTAGATCGTGAATACCACTCTGCCAGATCAGTCGTCATAAGGAGTGAATACTTATAGCCTCATACATGCCTGAACAAGCCCAAAACTGAAAACATGACATAATGGCAGTGGATCTAACAGCATGTAATACCTCAACAAAAGTAAATAAATAAATCAGAGCAGTTCTGACTTATTGCTTTAATGTTGCGCTAGCACAGCTAGTGTTAGCTCATCTAAATTTAGGTAAAGGCTAGTGATAACTACCATCAGACAGCACTGTTTATTATCAATAACTTTTTATTGACAACAAATGTTGTTAATGTGTCAAAAAACAATGTTCCAAATCAAGGCATACATATATGTGGCATTTAATAACCTTAGTGCGAGGGAAGAAACTCTGGTATCTTACCTCTAATATTGTTAGGATTGGTTTGGCAAATTGCTTTTTGACACATTGACAACATTTATTGTCAGGAATTCCCTCAGATATTGATCATAAACAGTGGTAAGTGATGGTAGTTATCATTAGCCGTCTGCTAATTTGGTTTACATTGGTTTGGCTAACGTTAGCAGACTCATTTGCTACCATTAATGAGCTCACAGATATCTTCAGTGGTTGGAGTAACATTAAGCTTCAGCCTCTCCTCTCCAAAGACAGTAGAACCTGTGGCTAAATCAGTTTGAAATCAAATTTATTTAATGCAAGCTCTGCACCAGCTGCTGTGAATTTGTCCATTTCACATCAGCTTGGTGATTTTATTCAATTCAATTTTATTTATACAGCACCTTTTACAATACCATTGTCTCATGGCGCACCCAAGGAGCACCCAAGAGCAACAGGGACAAGGAAAAACTGCCTATGTTTAGTTATTCTAGGAAGAAACCTTGGGCAGATCCATAACTCAAGGGGCTAACCCAACTGCCAGGGGTCATGCAGGAAAAATACAATAAGTAGTAACCATGATAGACTACTAGTTGTCCATAGCTTTAGGTGGTTATCTAGAATTATGGCTGGACAGTGTACTAGTAGCCAGACACAGTGTTAAAGTCAAGGAGTGAGATGGATCATGGGGGTAACAATAAGGGTCCATTTGACAGTGCCATTGTGAGGGGGGGTCAGTCATGAAGCCTCAGGGAGGGGAAAGTCGGTCCTGGCAAGGGCATCTAGGAAGGGCCTTTTGGATGGAGAGTCAGTCCTGGCATGGGCCTCCCGTAGTGTTGGTTGCAGTCCACTCAGGAGGGGAAGGTGACAGGAGGAGGCAGAGATGATTGTGGACAGAGGAAGCAAATGAGTTAGGCTAGGTTAACACATCAGTGATCATCTGTGTCATTTGTGCATACATATATGTGTGTGTGTGCGTGTGTGTGTGTGTGTGTGTGTGTGTATGTATATAAGTAACCCTCTATACCCCAATAGAATTTTACAACAATGCCTCTGATTCCTGGATGTTCCAAGGAAAAGGGCAATTTGAGTGATATTTTAAATAATGAAAAACAACTTAAAAAGTAATGAGTAAAGTGTCAATTGGAAGTCACATTCATATTAAAGCTGAGAAAATACTCTTTAAAAGGGTATATAATTCATTGACAATTAAGTGTTCAGAATCCCCATGGACTGCCATTGATGTGAATAAAATGATAGAAATTCTGATAAGATCAAATATTCTCCACTCCTTTTCACTAAAAGAGAAGCTTTTCAACATTAAAAAGTCATTCAAAAATGTATGATAGACCTACTAACTATTACATAAAAAAAATCAAACTTTTTAAATTTATAATTTTATTTATTTTAATCTAGTCCAAAATAGAGTTTTGTGTGTGATTTCACAACATGCAACTGCAGCTGTTAGAACAGGCCAATATTAGTGTTTAGAAACCATTACAATAAAAACATAATAATAATAATAATAATTATAATAACAATAAGTAATTGTAATAATAAGTAATTGTAATAATAGTAACAGCCACAACAATAATTATTTAAATTATTTAAATATTAAAAATACTGCAAGAAAACACTTTCAACTAAAACGTGATTGTATTGATTACTGACTGAAGCAACACCAACCAGATTAAAAATTAGATTATACAATTTCATTACAATTTCAATCTCAAATTCTTCTCAATTTTGTTAAACAACAACATACTATGGATTTCTTGAAAACAAGGTGGCATTTTACACAATGGCACCAAACGCAGAGCAGCCTAAAGATGTCTCAATACACCTTTCACTATTGGTGCCACCCGGTCTGATGCAACTTACACATCCCTTTTTTCTGACCTGAAAGTGCGTAAGTGAGTGACCTTCCTTTAAATTTCTAATGACAACAAAGTCAAATCAAATCAAAAGTCAAATTCCCTGGGTATTAATGCCCTGGACACCCTGCTGCCTGCCAGATAAGTTGTCACATAAGGCATGAACAATGCTAAGTTTGAAGGTTTTCAGGCCCCAGGTCTTAGGAAGTGGCCTGAGCTGTAGCTGCCACACAATATAGGCATTTATGATGGCATTGTTAACGAATCCCCAGAACAGGTACTTCCACCATTTTTTACCGGTACGAAACTGGTCTAGGTGGTCAACCCCTCCCATTTTCTGGTTATAGTCAATGACCACATCTGGGACAGAGATTCGCTGAATGTTGAATTTTGATCTGCCTCATTTGGTCTCTGCCTGCATTGATGCTGGAAATAAAAAACACATCCCTTTTATCCATCCACCTACATACCAATCCTTTCCCACTTTTCTGCTCCATCATTGATTTCGGTTCCAAGATTTGCTTGGGAAAGCCTTTGAAATTTTACCGGATGGTGCCGCAATAGTATGTGTTAATGTCCAGCAAGTCTCTTACCAGGGGAATAGAAGAAAAGAAATTGTCCGCATAGAAATGATAATGTTTGCCCAAATATCCCCTAAGCAGACACATAACAACACGGTGGGCCAAACCTTTTCCTTCTACGTCATCCTTTCCAGTGTAAACATTGAAAGCGAGACAGTGGCTGGTCAAAGAGTCACAAAGACTCTCATTTCACAGTTTTTTTAGGCATGTATTGCTTCTGCTGCAGTCTGCCATCAAATTTGATCATAGCCCCGTCCACAGACAACGCAGACCAGGCCACAAGCAGTTTTGGGAAGTTTTGTTGGAGCACTTGGATAAATGGCCTAACTTTTGCCAGCTTGTCAGCAACTCTCTCTTTCTGAATTGCACCGAAAAAATTGGCAAATTGCTTCAAAACGATTGCGAGAAATCCGGTCAGCAGTGTATGGCACTCGGAGCTCCAGTAGTCGGTGAGGCAGGGTAAACAATGGATACCCAGGAGGATGTTGAAACCAATGAAGGCCCTCATCTCTTCCTCTGTTGTGTCGTGTCGCAGGAGGGTTGCTGGATGCGGCATACATATTTGTACACTGTACCAGATTTGAGATGAAGAAAACACCAACTAACTGCCACAAGATATCCAGCATGTTGGTTAAGTTGCACCGGGAGCCAGGATCGGTCATACAAGGCTGGATGGAGGGAAGTGGAAAAGATTCAGACCATGGTGGATCATTATGTGTTTGTACGCTTCTGCTCTGTCTCCTTCTCCTCCTATTTCTCCCTCCTACTGCCAAGCATTCTCCTCTTCTTCCTCTCCCTCCTCCTTGTCCTCTCCCTCCTTCTCCTCTCCCTACTCGTCCTCTCCCTCAACCTCTCACATACTCTACCCTGGCTCTCACTGTTGTCTCCACTGCTTCACCTGCCTCCTCTGCCTCGCTCTCTGTCATGCCACCTGCCTCGCTCTTCATCATCACCTCTCCCGCATTGTCCTCCTCACCTCCAGAGCTATAGTCTGAAATCTCAGACAGATTGATATGTTGATCAAAGTTGATAGGAAAGTTGTTAGGATTCAATATTAATTATACCTATGTACAGTCTGTAACAAAAAACAACAATAATAATAATCAAAATAATAATAGATGTAATGTAGGCTATTGTATAGTGTAATACGTAATGTCTATTGCATTAGTGTCCAAAATGTTTTTGTTTTGTCATTTCATTAGCCTCATAGCATAATTGCTTAAGTCATATTTCAATGTTTTTGGAAAACAAGCATTTGATGATAGGTCTTTTTCTTTTTGCACACTTGTTCAAAGTCAAAGTCAAAGTCAAAGTGTACTTTATTGTCAATTCACTATGTAACAGGCATTACACAGAGGACTGAAATTGCGTTTCACCAGACACCAAATGTGCAATTTAAACTAGAAACACACACACACACACACACTCACACAAAAAACACACAGCTACACTCATGGACATGAAGTGCACACAGACACCACAATAAATAGACATAAGACATACGACATACAGGTAAACATATACGCTTCCAGCAAGATGGAAGGAAAGTTTGAGGTAGCTCTTCTTGATAGCTGGTGTAGATTGGAAAAAGTGAATGTGCAATTTGTAAGGTGCAGTAAGTGAAGGTGCAATTAAGTAAAGTGCAGTGTGCAAGCACCATGGACCTCAGTGTGTGTGAGATTTGCTAATGGATGTCAGTAACATATTCATGGAATGTTCATGGAATCTTCTTCATTGTGTTGATTAGCCTGATGGCTTGTGGGAAGAAGCTGTTTCTCAGTCTATTTGTGTGGCACCGCATGCTGCAGTAGCGCTTTCCGGATGGTAAGAGGGAGAACAGTTTGTGTGCTGGGTGGGTGGTGTCCTTGATGATATTGATGGCTCTCTTGGAACAGTGTGATGTGTATAAGTCACACATCTGGTTGGGGTGATCTGATGATCTTTTCAGCAGTCCTCACCACCCTCTGTAGAGCCTTCTTGTCCGCAGCTGAGCAACTGCCGTGCCAGACGGACACATCTGGTTGAGTGTACTGTTACAATATCAATAAAAAATACCAATGTGTTTTCTAATAATTGTTTTTCTTAACAAATAAAAGTGACTTAGGCAGCATATGCCCTGACTGGCATTTTTTCTCTTGGATATAAATGCAAACATAACCAGAGTTGTTTTACGTTCCTAAGTATAACCAAGATGTGTAACTTGTCAACCTTGACCAAGTTGTTTCTTAATGGTTAACCTTAACCACTGTATTCCTTTCCCTCCCTTAATCGAAGTCCCACTCAGGTGCTGTGCAAACTCCTTTTCACACAGTTTATTGATGAGGGAGGTTGTGATATTACTGGTGGGTCACTCTTGGCTGTACTAATTTCATTGCCTGCAAATCACATACATCACCCTGGTCTTTTTTTGGTATGAACACAGTATTTCTGAGTGAGTATTTCTGCTCACTGAACACTTTTCGGAAATATGTCTCACTCACAGCACGCGTTCCATTTTCACCAGCAGCTTCCTGATATTCCTTGTGAAGATCACTTAGAACTGTTCCCGGCTCCAGGAACTTCTTATCCTGATAGTAATGGGTTGGGACAGTAGGCAGTCCAGAGAGCCATTCTTTCAGGAAGGTCTTGTCAACTTCTGATAAGGGCACATGTGGACCAGTCTTGTTGGTCTTGGGTTTACTTGGATCAGTTTTGGTTTTCATGTCCACAGTTAACCATGATCCGATGGTTCTGGGGGTGATGGCAAGTGTTGAACAGAAAAGATTCTCACACACAGGTAGTTTACATCTATCTGCCAGTTGCAGGTGGTATGATAGGGACGTTGTTCTCCTTGATGCACACCACCTTTCTTTTGTTTTATAGGCACGCTTTTGACTAAAGTCTGGATATACAGCTTGCGTGTCTCCCAGGAGGGCATGGACCAGAAATTGTTGCAGATATCTGTTCTGTCCTTTTCAGACAGTAGTTCACAACTTTGTTTCTTCGACCTTAAGCAATACTGTGATGTGCAGGGTGAGCCCATGGTCTTTGGTGGTCTGTCCTGTCCCATTGTATTCTTGTAACTCTCCCCCTTAAGACGCTTCTCTTTTATCACCTCTCGTTTCCACATATGTGGTCTTCGGTGCCTATGACGTTGAACAGCAGAAGTTTCAAGTGCAGCTCCTGTTTCTCCTTCACTGTGTTGAGCTGTGTCTGTATCACTACCGTTATCTGAGCAGTCATCTTTCTCAGGTGTATAGTCCTTATCCAAGACAGTGTCATCGGGTTCACTTTCTGACAATGGTTTAGGGTCTGATTCAGCTCTGGAGGCTTTACTGGCTGTTTCATCTTTAATCCGTTGCCCCATGTCTACATCATTTCCTTCTTCCTCAGGTCTACTCTCATCTAAATCCTCTAACTCCTCTAAATGGACATTTTCTGACAATAAAACAGAAAATCAGGTGCTGTTGAGTATTTTAACACAGTAAACCATGTTCAATTCATAGGTTCACTGCAAAAAATCTAAATCTTACCAAATACTTCTTGTGTCTGGTCAAACTTATGTCTAGTCAGATCTCTAAAACAATTCTATTTACTATTGCCTAAATGTGTTTTCATGGTGATGTTTCTTAAATTCGTTCTAACCAGAAATTAGGTAATATTTTGCTAGTGCTTGTTAGCTACTTCATCATACCTTGTAGCAAAAAATGTGATTTAAAGTTTAAATGTACAGTTCATAATCCTTTTGACTGAGGGTCATAATCTCTTTGACTTGATTTAGTGTCCAGAAAGTTGAGGAAGTATGAACTCTCTTACCAAATGAATCAAAGAGAAGAGCTAATGCTTCACTTGTGGACAACCAACTTTCTTTCTCATGCCTTCCGCCATTTTGTTTGTAGTCTTAAAACTGTCAAAGAGTCAAAGAGATGACTAAAGCAGATAGTGTTTTTGGATTCTAATAAGTGTTGTGATTGGCAAAGGACATAGGCAGAGAGGCAGGATGATGGAGCAGTGGAAGGAGAATAAAGTTAGGCAGGTATCACAGTTTGGCCAAAAAATGACTTAGACAATTATGCTATGAGCAGAGCCATATTAAGCCAATGTGGTGCCACTGGGCACTATAGCTCATGTGCCCCCCTGTGCGCGTTCACTGACCCTCGCGCACTGCCACAGACAAACCTTACCACTTCCCTGATGTAAAAAAAACTGTATAAACAATAGTACACATAAACAAGGGCATATGTAATTTATTAAGTAGGCTACATCAGCCCATCCAATTAGCTGAAAACAACTTGCAGAACCAACAAACCATTTGTAGGCCTCAAAAATCCCCAAAATAACCGATCAAAAACCTCCATACTGTACATGTAGGCATATTCAAATGTCCCAATTTAAAATGTGTATCAATGCAAACAGCATCATCAGCAGTTCATCAGCATGTACAAGCAATCCAGCATATGCATTCATTCAAAATATTCAAAGACCATCTATCTAGGCAACATACAAATTTCAGTTCAAAATATGAATTCAAAGTACATCCAGTATGGCATTCAGATATGCAATGTACAAATGTGTATCAGTTCAAAAAGTATCCATAGGCTACATCTAGGCTTTCAAATGTATCAATTCAAAATCTATAACAATTACAGTAATAACAATTATTTACAGTACATAAAGGAATTTTCAAACATCTTAACTGACATCCTTGTCTTTCTTCTCGTCGCCAAGGTGTGAACTCCACCTGGCTGAAACTTTCCTCATCCACCCAGTCTGCTTTCGGAGGCTATAATGTTTCGAATCATATCTTGGCGGCGGGAATAAAGTAACTTTCTGTAACAACATATATGTAAACAATCATTGGAAACAAATCATAGTGAATACAGTGGCATGAATGACGTTTAGCAGATATCCTAACTTCGGGAATTCGGCTGAACTGCTGCGGCCGTAGCCTGGAGCAGACATATCGTAGCCAAGCATAAACACAAATATGCCTATATCAAAACCTAAACAAGCAGTTTTTTTATTTAAATGGCTGTGATAAAGATTAAAGTGTAACTAATCATACGACTGCTGGGTCAAAGTGGTCACGGCAAGATGATCAATGTGTTAGCGATCTTGGACTGCCCATATTCACATCAGCTGAACCACAGCAGCCGCGGAGCAGAAACTGGTACATCTCGTCGTAAAACGAAAATATCTAAAAAAAAGAAAAGAATAAATACAAACATATGTTTTTGATTATTAAAATATATTGAAGATGGTCTGAAATTTTGATCTTTATTGTATATAAACTGTAGAAATTGAATGATGGCTTGTGTTTATCAATGAAAAAACACCGGCCGTCCACGGCTGTTACAGGGGAGAACAGCGCAGCGAGAGAGAGTGTGTTGTACAGCATGACACATTAAAGGTTTGTGGCGGCATTAGGCTATAGCGGCATAACTAAGGTGTGCATGGCAACCCAGCACTACTGCAGGGATGGTCAGTGGCCGCCATTAAATTTTAAATTACTCCTCCTAACCTGCAAAGCCCTCAATGGCCATGCTCCAACATATATTAAAGATTTACTTGTCCCTTACCACCCACCTAGAACCCTAAGATCCCAAAATGCTGGTCTTCTTGTAATCCCAAGATTATCAAAATCTACGATAGGAGGAAGAGCCTTTTGTTACCGCGTGCCCCTCCTGTGGAATAATCCCCCCCCCGCCCCCCACATCATCACTTCTCATTTGTCTTTTGGGAGGGACTGCCTCTGCTGTTGCCCCCAGTTGTGAGGCATGGCGGCCACTGACCATCCCTGCAGTGCTGCTGGGTTGCCATGCATCATACCTTAGTTATGCTGCTATAGCCTAGTGCCGCCACAAAACCTTCATGTGTACAACTCATGCCGTACAACTCTTTCTCTCTCTTACCCTCTCTCTCTCTTTCAGCTCTCTCTCAATATTTATATATATATATATATATATAATGTATATATATATATATACATATATGTATACCCAAGTGACACATTTACTCTCTGATGTGTGAGCCTGGCCTAACTAATTTGCTTCCTCTGTCCGCAATCATGTCTGCTGAGTGTCATCCCTGCCTCCTTCCAGGTTACTCCTCTCACCCTCCCCTCCTGAGTGGACTGCACCCAACACTACGGGAGGCCCATGCCAGGCCCGACTCACCTTCCTTGAGGCTTTGTGACTGACCCCCCTAACAATGGCACTATCAAATGGACCCTTATTGTTACCCCCATAACCCATCTCTCTCCTTTGAGTCTGACACTATGTCTGGCCGCTGCTACATTATCCAGCCATAATTCCTGATTATCACCTATGGACTGACTACCATGTAATGTAAAGTGGGATAATACTCTGGAACTATTATGAACCTTAGCTAGACAACTTGTAGTCTGTCATGGCTACTACTGATTGTAATTTTCCTGCATGACCCCTGGCAGTTGGGTTAGCCCCTTGAGTCGTGGATCTGCCCAAGGTTTCTTCCTAGACTAACTAAACATAAGGGAGTTTTTCCTTGCCCCTGTTGCTCTTGCATGCTCCTTCTGTGAAGCACGAGACAATACTATTGTAAAAGGCGCTGTATAAATAAAACTGAATTGAATTGAATTTGTTTACTAGTTTGATCAATACAGATTGCAGAAAGGACTCTGGAATGTTTACAGTGGAGAGACTATAGTTAGGGAGACAACAATTGGAAATAGAAGCAGAATAAAATTCCAAAGTTCTATCATTCATTTTAAATTTTTTGTTAGTTTGTCGCCAATATTGCAAAAGTATAAATGTTACAAAACTGCTTTGCATTACACTGTAATAACACAAACAGGATGATTAAAAAAAAAAATTAAAAAGCTACCCAGAATGAAATTCTGTCATTTGTCTGTCTAACTGCAGGGATGTTTGTGAACTCCTTGGAGCACTTTGAAGTGCAGCTGGGGGAGCATCAGGATTTGTGGCTGTTGATGTCTCAGGTTCTAGACAACATGCCACCACTGCAAGAAAAAGTCCCATGCGCCGACCGTCTCCAAGAGTCACTGATAGGCTTACATTCATACCAGCCATCTAAGAATATGGCTGAACTTTAAGATGAATGGGCTGAACATCCTGCCTGTTAAGATGAATGGGCTGAACATCCTGTCTAAGGAGTTTAACCAGTGATGGGCCCATTTCACAAATGTAATTTTTTTCCAAGTGGCAGCATGGTAAGCAGAGTTATTAATGACAGCCAATAAGATTCTGATACAGTGTAGCGAAATGAGATCCATATTGGATGTCATCGAAGTCATGAGTAACACCTGTTGTTACTTTGCTACTTCCTGGAAAATTCTCTTACTTTCTCTTACTTTTGCACACAGCCTTTTTGGTGTTTCATGAATAATTTCAGAAGAGACTTGAAAAGAAAGAATTTCTTTTGTGCCGTTAGCTTCAGCACACTGTGGCTATACTTGTGACAAATGAACGCTGATCACATTACCAAATAATACAGAAAACTAGACAATTAAAGGTTCACAAATCTTCGCACAGCACTGTTTTGATTTGACAGGAGTGCGCTGTACAAAATGTGACTGAATACTTGCAACTTAATATTTATAACTGACCAAAAACTAACAACCTAAGTAAGAAAGATTCTCACAAAACTGCATCTGGTTACAAGCACACACAGCTCAGGATAAAAATGCCCAGTAAAACCAATTTCCGTATATCTCTGTACATAATTTTATTTACATGATACAATTTAGCAGTAAATGTCAAGGTAACAAGACTATATGCGCAATACATAAATATAAAGATGGTTTGTACAAACTTGCGAAACTAAAAACTGACAGACAGTTGCCTTTTCACATGTAATCTCACTTGCCCGAGAGTCAAGAAAAACAAAATGGAGATCCCACTGATGGACTCAAGCACACCTCACACACAAAATTCACTCTTAAGTGAAGACAAACACTTCCAAACAACTTCCAAATCCAATGAGCAACCCATATTACTCACACATACACAAACTAAAAAACAAAACAAAAAAACTAAATCATTACAGAAAGTGAATTGATCAAAACAAACAGTAACAGGACCATTGTCATCAATCTCCACAATATCATTCATCTTTACAAATGTTTTTGCACAAGCCATGCAGATCAAGCCCCCCCCCCAGCAAATAAGAGAAATCAATGAGGGGGAGGACGGGGGGACACTGGACTTAATCTTCTAAATCAGACCCAGTCACACTAACGCTCACACTATCAGAGCCTTGGTGCAGTGACAAATGGACCAATCACTTTTCTCTAGCTCACATTTGAGGGAGGGTTATGCTTAAATGTGTATGCTGTATGGGACCTCAACACACACACACACACACACACACACACACACACACACACACACACCACACACACACACACCACACACACACAACACACACACACACACACACACACACAAGTTCAGAGGCATTGACTCGGCACCCACCATCCCTCATAGTCCAGAGGGCTGCAGATGGATGCACGAGTGTACTCTGATTTCAGCCAAACACCTTGATGGGTTTACAAAATGTTCATTAAATAAACTAAAATGGAGGCATATGCTTACAATAAACAGGCTTGCAGGTGAAAACATGCCCATTTACACTCATGATATCCTCATTCACACATACTTCTACATGCACTCCTTTTTTCTTAATCTTTTACTCTCTTTCTCACCCTCATTCAAACACGCACGTGCACGCAACAGGACATTCCAGTACCTGCAAGTTAGGTTGTCCTGACAAACAGTCAGGATGGGGAGTAAACAGTCTTCAATAGGTCTTATTGGCTACTGCCATCCAAGATTCCCCTTCCCCTTCCACTCCCACCCCAAAAGCAGAGATGAACAAAGACAATAGACAAATTCAAGATCACATAGCACTGTGCAGGGGTGCTGATCTCCTGGATAAAGCATCTGTCATAACGCTGAAGCGTATTCTTTAGAGATCAGTGCCCCTGCGCAGTGCTGCGTGATCTTGAATTCGCCCACATTGTGACACCAACCAGCCTATCTGATACTCCTAAAACTAACAGGTGTGACATAGGGCCCATACCACCCTGCTCTGGTAACATGTTTAAACTTTTTTCTGTTCTTTTGTCTTTTTTGAAAAGAAAACTGAAGCTTAAACATGAGAAAGAGGAAAGGCCTGGAGAGTAGGGGGCAGAAGGGGACGAGATAATGGATGGGGGGGTGGGGTAATCACTCCATGCACCAACTGAAGACACATCCTGTCATCTTTATAAAAAAAAAAAGAGAGAAAAAAAAAAAAAGAACTAAGTCCTTCCATCGCTGGAAAATGCGAGTCCATTAGTCAATCAGTCCCGACAAGGGGGACAACAGAATGGCGAGAGGCAGCACAATACAGTTCAATTATATTCTCTGGATCTTGTCAGCCACCACTACTGGGTTCTCCTTGCGAATCTTGGCCGCTGCCTCGGCCTTGTAGTCGTAGGGGCAGTTGTGCTTGTCGGAGTAACGGTGAAGGCCGCAGAAGATATTGCCACAGCGACAGTCAAACCCTGCAAATGCAACACACATAGTGGTCACAAATTTTCATGGGCACATACTATATTCCCTACTCTTTTAGCTCAGGGTCATGTTATGCAATATTTGAGATGTTGGTGACATGAAGTTTAGTGCAATTAAAATTCTAGTGGTGAAATGGCACTTTTTAAACAATTTCAGACTCCTAGCTTTCCTAACTTGTCCTGGATTTATTGAATTTTGTGGCTTTACTGTTTTCCATGACATTGGGAATCCTGGGATATCTGACTGTACGCATGTGCATATTCATAACAGACAATGATGGCCACCCATACCTGTGAGGCCAACCTTCTTCCTGCAGCTAAAGCAGCGGTTCTTCTTGGGCTTAGGGGGCTCTGGTGCTCTGGCTTCCTCAGCTCCATCTGTGGAAGGAGTGGGCGAGGCAGCAGGCTGGGTCAGCACTAGCGGGGGAAGACGCAAAGAGAAAGACATCAGACGTGATCATATACTTCCCCACTTCACCCGAAACAATTTGCTATATAGTAACACATGGACTTCAATACACAGCTACTGAGCAGACATGGCTCTCTTGCCTAACTTCTGCTCAAGCGCAACAGGCGTGCGCGCACACACACACTCACCTGGCTCTGTTTTCTCTGGAATCTCCTCCTGGCAGGAGATGCTCATCTCAGTCATCTGCTGTGTCACTGGCAGGGCTGCTGCTGCTGCTGCTGCCGCTGCTACTGCGGCCGAAGCACTGGAGAGCACATGAACAATTACTCATACAAACAGGTCACACAGCAATACTATGTATTCAGTAAAGTTATACTATAGAACTAAACGTAACACATCTAACAAATAGCTACCAGTGTGAATATTATGCAGCAACATCCTCACCTGGCTGACTCCATCCCGCTGACTGCTTCATTCAGAGTTGCCTCTATCCGTTGGATGGCCGACACTTCGGAAGAGGGACTACTGGACACACCACTGGCACCTGGGCGCAAAGAAACCCCGCCACCATGAGCTTTGAATACTTTCTTAAAAGGTGAGCACAAAAGTACAGTAGCTATAGGATCAGTTTACATCGTGAGAGAGTACTACTGAACACTACAGGACAATAACCATGAAGCATTAATAAAAATTAATAACAATAAAATTTATGGCAAAAGTTTCTGTTTCTTGCACTGAGTAGTCGCTTTTGTCCAAAGTGACTAAAACACACTACCATGCTTCTCTTTCTCTGTGTTAAACCCTCTTTCTCTGTGTTTAACTGCTCTTCATCATCACAGCAGTTCAGACTCTCTGGATCCTGTCATTCTTGTCACTCCAATTTACACACTAACTTATGTTAATGGTTGACCCATGTGATCCATTGTCACATGATGAGGGGATGTGGTCAACAGATTATAGCTTCACCCATAGGGGTCCAGAGATATACCTCCCGTTTCTCTACCATCAGAGGGGTATTCCATCAAAGTCGCTAATGATAGCAGTGTTTAAGTGATTAAGCCTCGTAAAGTAGCGTCAACTTTAACATGAGTCTGAGACCATTCCACAAGACCTAGCAAACCACACTGTATTTTCACACAAATTGTAAAATAGATTTGCACCCGCAACTGGAGACAATCAGCCATTCAATTAAGACGTACTACTTTATTAAATTTGTAGCCACATTTTATGGTAGTTTAGTAAAAATGTTAATTCATGATTAGTCAGTGTCTGCAAAACCTATCAACCTCTATTTGCTGTCTGAAATTAGATAAAAGAGCTAAAAGAGCAGGTGGACATTTTGGGGACTTGTTTCTGATTGCATTCTCTGAGACACCAATTTATTAGGACTGATAGTTAATCTGCCACGAAGCAGGTTAAGTCAGAAGCATATGTTACCGCGACAGTAATGGAACCAAACTCTCTCTAAAACTAGCAAGACTTCTTGAAATTAGCCAGGATTTGCATTTAGCTGGCTTGATGGAATACCCCCACAGGTCAGAACTGAAGAAGCCTTTTGGATGAAAGGTGAAACGTCTTCAAGCTCCAAATAAGTCTAGTTGCATACAAATTTGACAACCTTACCTTACTGACTTAGCTGATTCCTTGCATTTGCTAGTCTTGGTTTAGTATGTTTTCTTGGCGTGTTCAATACTTTTCCCTCCTCCATTTGGCTTTATTACATTTACTACATTTTTGGGCTTTAAAGTTCTGATTTCTGTACTTGTGAATTTCTTGGTTAATACCAATATCTGGTCAAAATGTAATGTCAATAATCCAATAAGAAATATCTATACTGAAAAAGATGACGTGTTCCATGATAATTTTTATACACATACATACTTTTACACATAAAAGACAAAACACAGAGCCTATGAAAAGCCTATGACTTCTCATATTAGTAGAATAGGGAAGTGATGTCAGTCGTGGGTGTGCTCCTTACCCATAGTGCTGAGTGGGCTGACTCCACTGTTCTGTCGGCTCAGGTGCTCCTTGTAACACACTGAGCACATGCCATTGGTGCGGGGGTTGCCATAGAAACCACAACCAGTGGTGCACAGAATGGGCACAGGGCTCGAGTTTGTTTCTTGGGCCATGACTGTTGAGGAATCAAAAACACATACAAATCAGCCTGAGGGCTCTGACCAGACAAAACAAACCAGGACAGAGGAGTGAAGTATGGAAGTTTGTCTAGTGTGGTCTAAGGGAAAACCTAAACCTCAGAGCAACAAGGTGTACCACCAACTACATTTTTAATTGTATAGGGATCTCTTCTGCAAGGCTCTTACATGGATATTTTGCATTATCTGTAGATGTAACCCAAGGCAGACAGGGCATGCCATGTAAACAAGCTTGACTGGGTAATCAGTAACAGACAAGTGTGTGTACCTGGAAAGTGTGGGAACACAAAGGTGCCTTCTCAAGCACATGCCTCACACACTGCTCCTTTCAGATACACAGCAGGGACAAAGCACATGGAGCAGCTGGCTCAGAGGCTCGGGACATTTTGTTCAGATGGGGCCAGATAACACCACACCCCCAACCACCCTCCTTCCAAACCCAAAGGACAAGGACAAAACAGGCATGGTATGCTTGGTTTCTAAGACAAAAGTCCCTAGTGCAACTACTACAATGTGCCATCAACAACCTATTTCTCACTTGAAATGGGCTGCTTATTGGTCTCCTGCTTTTCAGAACTTTAATAATTCTTCACAGAAGTGCATTTCAGTCACACTCTGCGTCCTCGGGAACAGCTCCATCACGTGTGTGGCTGCTGACTAAACACGGACGCTGGTATTAACTTTCAGTCACAAGGGTGCAATGTGACATGTTGATCTCAGAGACACGCAGCCGAGCAAACACACAACCACGGCTGACGCTATTTATATCGGCGGAAGCCCAGCTATGGGACTATTACATCACAGTGCGTGGCCCGCCTGCTTACATCGCGTATGCTCCTCCGAGCTCACACACGCTGCTCCCAAAGACAGTCCCGCTATTGTTCATTTTGTCGGAACCACAGATGTTGGACCGTCTGTCCCAACATGTTTCGTCACAACACTTGCAAAGATCCCAGCAGACTAGCACTCTAGTAAAACAAACGTCGCTAGTTGCCTCCTTTGCTTCCAATTGAACCCAAACCTAGACTTAGCCTGAGTCTTTACTTAAGTAATTCATTGATATTTTTATTTGGGCTTAAGCAACTCGCGTGGACCGGAGCATTAGGTAGCATTTATTACATGTCTAAGATGTATAAAGATAGGAATTACGAACTGTTCTAAAGAAATGCAATGAACCAAAATAACTTTTGTTAACTTAGGCTAACCAGCAAACAACCACCTACAAGCGGCTTGTTCTTAGCTTGTTTCTTGTCGTCACAACATTTGTTCAGGGGGAAGTTAAAGACAATGAAGCAATATTGCAACAGCTACAGACGATGTGATTAAAAAACGACACGGCCTGAGGTGGGAGGCAGACGCAATGGAGAAAGGCCTCGTCGTGCTCTTTAAATTCACTGAGTCATGCTAGCTAACTCTGCCAGCTAATGTTAGCCTTAAGGCTAACAAAAGGTTAGACAAAACTCGAAGGGATTATATTCAGTTATTTATATTATGTCAACTCCCAGGTAAGGGAAAACATCCAATAACATAGCTATACCTGTCGAAATGTTTCAACTGAAATAATAAAAATCCATCTGGTAAGTCATCGTTAGAATTCTTGATCTTATGCTAATGTTAGCAATCAGGTCCTTTGTCTACTCTTTGTTTCAAAATACCATTTTCCTTTGTTTTTTAACTTAATCAGCACCAACAGTTCTGGGCAGATAGTATGAAATCATTAAATCCCACGACGAGTTTAAAAAGTGGTTGTCAAACATGTATAGGATATTTTCATCAATGGGTGACTAGAATGGACACAAGTTAGCTACTGATAGCCATCATGGCAACAAAACCAACTAACACAGATGGCCTATTTACTCCTTTCACATATGGGTAGCTAGCTCGGCTAGGTAAAATGTACCCAATGGAAAGTAAAAATAGCCAATGGTTTTGCGAGTAATTATATCATAAATAGCTGAAAATCACAGACAAACGTTTTCAACACCACAACAAATGGATGTTGACGTCCAGTGTTCACCATAAGCAGTTACCTTTCCTCATTAACGCTATCCACTTAAGTTGCACGGAAACATGGCAACGTTAACGTTCACACTCGTCAGCAAGATACAGATCGGCTGTTATTCAGAATGTTTTAGCAGTGGTTCTGAGGCAACAAAGAACAATCATAAACCAGCTAAACAAACAATGACCATAAACATCACTACGAAGTCCAGAAAGTGACGAAGTACACTCGAAACAATTTCACAGAAAAATTAGTTAACATTGAAAACCCTATGCTGATTGATGTTAGTTTACGAAAATGAAAGATATATTTAATGGTAGTATGATGACGTTGACGCACATCACGTCGAAAAATAAAACAATCCCAAGCTCTAAGGGCACATACATTTGGTACGGAGCGAAACTCGCTAACTTACCTTTTTCTACGACAAAAGGCCTATAAACGGGATCAGCTAAGATGTAGTGGGGGAAAAGGACCCGTCCGTCTACAACGACTGACTTAACGCGTGAGGTTTGCGCTGCTAGTTTCCGCCGCCTGTTGTTTGTTGCCTTCTTTAGTAAGAGCTTGAAGAGTGGCCTCCACCCAATCAGCTGCGTACTTTTTCCATGACGTCAGTCACAATGTGTAACGTCATGACAAAATAGAAGGTGGTGATTGGAAGAAGTTGCTTTCCCTGACCTGAACATGTTTGCTCGAGACTATTTACCATTTACAACGAGAAAAAGGTGTTTACTACTACTAAAGATAGGTAAGCTAGAAGCGGTTCACTGGGTAAGCAGTAGCATTGATGGAGTAAACAGCCATGTTTTTTTTAGTGAGCATTTCCTCAGCGTGAGCCAACTCACCGTTTCTTTCGTTGAATGTTAAAGCGTCTTTAAGAATTGCATAATAGTCTAGCACCTGAGCAAGACATATTCAAACATGTTATGACAAGCTCACCTTTTGAGCCTGTCTAGATTTATCACACTTGAAACCACTTTCAGGATTTTATAATCGTCATATTGTATATAACAAAGTTCTTGTCTCCGGCTATAATTCCAGACAATCAATACACACTGCTTTAACATAGGGTGACCAGATGACTGATTTCCAGGGAGAGTACCCGAGAAAACCCTCATTGTCCCCGATTTTTGAAGCTAAAACATTACTTATTTTGATGATATTGACTGGAAATAGGAACGTCCTCGGTTCACAAGGAAAAATCAGAAAAATGTCCCAGATTTTCATCGCAGTCTGGTCTCCTTATTTTAGGAGCACAGGTAAGGGGGTGATGTGTAATCTCATTGGCTATGTAGTTAAAATAATTTATTTTATTTATTTTAGAAATATCAACTGAATGTCAACCTGTTAGGTCTGAAGATGAAGGACTATTTTCATACCTGGACTAGTTTGAACTAGGATCAGGGTTGTTGAAAGATTTTACAACTTCTGTGCTTGTTCAGCTCAGGCAATTAAATATAGCCAAGACAGGGAAGTTGATATGAGATCTGTCAGTGGCCAGTTTCTTAGAGGATCACTAGAAAACATTTCCTGAAACAAACTCTGTAACCTTAAACCCTGTACATCACAACTTTGATAAAATAACCTAAGCATACATTCAAGAACTGTTTGCAGTAAAAAATATTTGTACAATATTTGTATATCAGATATCTTAGATTGTTTTTAGTATAGGCCTATGTCAGTCTGCTGTTCTCACAATCATTTTTTGTGTAGGTTTTAACTTTGCCCATGGGGGATTGTTGGGAAATTGTTCAGTGACTAAACAGTAGCCTAATCTTCTTTGACTCACTTAAGGTGATGAGTCATGATCTGGGCATGTATTCAGTGCTTAACAACACCTGGAGGAGCTACATGCCCATACACGACTTGATTCACCACTCCTCCTCACATTTTTCAGGTCACACACAGTTAATAATGACATAATAAATTATG
This sequence comes from Tenualosa ilisha, assembly GCA_015244755.2. Classification (NCBI taxonomy): domain Eukaryota; kingdom Metazoa; phylum Chordata; class Actinopteri; order Clupeiformes; family Clupeidae; genus Tenualosa; species Tenualosa ilisha. The sequence continues at coordinate 230,990 of PYXC01000495.1, read as the reverse complement.
GTACAACTATATGTGCCAATCTGATCCCAAGCTGTTGTCCAGCTCAGATAAGTCCACACTGTCTAAACAAAGAAGCAAATGAACACTTAGATTTTAAGAGCATTAGTTTATTTATCATTATCCACAGGTTACCTCAGAAACGGTGTAATTATGTACAAAATCTGGAATGTTGAGTAAATGCATACTGATCACCCCATCACTAGCTGCTTGCAGGGCCACGCCACTATGAGCTCCATGACGACTCCATGGGCCACTCCACGATCACACAATTATTGCTGGTTTCATCAATTCAGATTAACTAATGCCATGGCGAATTTCACCTTTTTAACTTTGTAAAAGTATTTACATTTAATTATTTTTTTTCTCTCTCTCTCTCTCTCTACTGAAAGAAGCAAAATAAATAAAAAGAAGGGTTTTGTTTAAAGATGGCAGACTATTACCACAGGTTTAGGCCCAGATTGTCTTCATCTGTACACATCTGTTGTTTGTAATGGAAAAAAAAGATTAAAAAATATGACCGTTGATTGGGAATATTTCCCATTAAAATGATCTTTCAAACAAGCATAAAAGACAGAGGATGCAGTGCCCACAACAAAAAAAGTGTCAGAAAGTTTTAAAAGAAAAAAAAAAGAGAAAAATAAATATTGGTCACTAAAAATTATTTAAACTTTTAAACTTTAAATGCACCCCCCATGAAAATAAGCATGACATGAAACCATCCTAGCAGAGGTTTGTTTTCCCAACAGCATAGTTGCTGAATTAGCAATGTTGGTTAAAATGCATTTGGGTATTCCCAACTACCAAAGTTGCTAACTAGTTATGCTGTTGGCAAATTAACGTCTAAGTGATAACCAATGACACACCATCTTTAACATCATCATGGGAGCAGAAGACCCCACCTATCCCCAGGCCCATTGTGATAAAGCAACACACAGTCAAAACATACAGAAAGCAGACGGTTCTGTGATGACATTATGTGAACATGAAATATCTAAACATTCTTTACCATACTCCAAAATGATGACATTGCAAGTGTCATTATAAAATCAACAGTGCTTCTTGCATACAAAATAAAGGTTATAATCATAATCATCTGATGAGGGGAAAGGTTTTACATTTGTGAATTTGATCTTTTCTAAGCATTCGTGTGCCCTGCTTTGGAAACAGGCAGTAAAAAAGAGGAAAAAAATAACAGTAAAAAAATACAATCCCATCGTTTCTTCATGCAGTCAGTTCAGTTCAGCTCAGTCCAGCCTCTCCACAGCTACCTGTGAGCCTCTGACAGCCTGGCTCAGCTTTGCAGGCATATCGCCTGTCAGTGTTTCACCAGTTCAGCTTGGGGGTTGGTGAGTATGTGTGTGTTCAGTGACGGCCATGTGAATGACTCTGCCTGCTCCTCTTCTGGACTGAGAGGCTTTTGTGATAATGGGGCAGGATGTGGGGCAGGACAAAGGAGTTTTATGCAGTCTACCCAAATGTCTTTGCCGTTACAAAAAAAGCAGAAAGTTAATTTCTGCTGTCTTATAAAATGTTGCCATAAAAAAATGCTGTATCACAACTGATGTTTCCTAAAAGTTTCTATTTTTGTCATTGTTGGTTTGTCTTCTGTTTATTTGTATGTATGTAAAAAGGCAAACAGACATCTCTTTTGCTGCAGGGAAAAAAAATAAAAGCTCTTGGCTCTATTGCTGTTCCAGCCTGTTGTGCTGTGCGTTCTGCAGGTGAGTGAGTGAATGAGTATTGCTCAGGTGATGAGGGCTCAATCCTCTTCCTCCTTCTCCTCCTCTGTCTGGGAGTTCAGGGGTCTTGGCACTTGTTTGACCAACAGTAAGTCACAGGAAGCAAGTCAGTGCAGGAGAGGACTGGGTTGGACCGTCAGTCTGGACCAAGGTGAGTGGCAAGGTAGACTTCATGTGTATTCACGAGTATGTATCTATGTTCCTTTGCCCATCACACACTTGCAGACAGACACAGACAGACAGACACAATCAAAAGTTTAGGACACCATTAAATGGAAAGAGACCATTTAAAGGATATCCGGCCTCAACCAGGCACGCATGTGCATGCACCCCCCCCCACCCACCCCTGAAATCTCAAGGATCAGCTCACCAGTGCATCCAAGTAAGAAATGGTGGCTGCCTTCTCTCCATAGGCCCCATACTTCTGACAGGCTTTGGTTTGCTTTCTCGTTCCTCATCTTCCTCCTCCACCACTCCCTTTTTCCACTAATTTTTCCTCCACACCTCCTCGTCCTCCTCCTTTCTCCCCTCCCAGTGCTTTAGCCAAGTAAGGCCCAGCAGACAGAAAACAAATCCAGAAAACCAATGGCAGAAAGGGGAAAGGAAACAATGAATCTTCAGATAGTGGGAAGAGATGTAGGTCAGGGCGGTAAAGGTAAATGGTGGCTGAGACCAGGTGAGAGTGAGGGGAAGCAGTTTACGATGTCACTACAACTCAGGATCAGATGGGAGGGAAAAGGAGACTGTTGTGCCCCCCGCTTCCACTCACACCATTCTCATTCTGGCTGATGCCAGCCAATCTCCCACTTCCTAGCTGTGTGGATCGAGTTATTCTCAAGGGTGCCTTCAGATCGACGTGCCTGTCCGCCATAAACACATGCGAGTATTCCAACACTCTCACATACCGTTCCACTAAGTCTAACTAAAGCCCCCTCTCTTTACATTATAAGTGAAGCACGTGAAAGGCAAGTGGATGGAAGCAGGAGGAAGGCCTGCCCCCTGTTGGAGATCTGCAGTCAGTGCTGAAAGTGAATCGTCATTATCAAAAAAATAAGAATTCTTAAGAGTGTCTTTGTACAGTTGCTCTGCTGTCAGCTATACAAGTCGACAGCAATTCCACAGTGAAGGTATCTATTAGAGATTTGTACAAAAAGAAAAAAGTAAAATCAAAATTAGAAACATGCTCCACTCTCCCATGCGACTGTCCACAACTGCAGCCACGTCCAGTGGTTTAAAAGTCAAACAAGCCAGAGTAAGACTTTCTTTTGTCTCGCGCCCACATACACTTTGCTGGCTCTTAAAAACAATGTGGACATTCAGAGTTGGTTCTCCTGGTTCCCCCCCTCTCAGTTGGTCTCTGTGGAGTGAGAGGGTCTACGAGGACATCTCACGAATGATCAACAGGTCCACAGTGTTGGGGAAGGTCTTCAGCAGGGACACGGCATGGCTATGGTCAATGTTGATGAAGCTGTAACCGTTGGCCTGAAGTAAGAGGGGGAGAAGAGGAATGAGTGTGTGTGTGAGGGGGGGGGGCAGAGGTGAAAGAAAGAGAGATTGTTAGTGTGTTTACAGGCTGTTGTCTATAAAGAAGACCTCAAAACAATGTAAAACTTACATCTCGATGTCAGTACAAATATACAAGGAAGAATACAAGGAAAGTTTATTGTCACATGCATAGATACTGGGTGTAAAAAATGCTGTGAAACTCTGTTGTCAGCCTATTTTGTGCATAAATGGGGGGGGGGGGCATATATTGCAGTAGGGGAGGGGTTGGGGTTTGTGTGTGTGTGTGTGTGTGTGGGAGGGGGGGGTGTGGGGTGTGGCTTAGGGTTGCATAAAGATGGGGTGGGGGGTGAATACTGTAGAGAAAGGGCTACATGGCTTACTCCGACACATTAACAAGGTGCACCCAAGAGCAGCAGGGGTAGCTATTCAAGAAAGAAACCTTGGGCAGATCCATAACAGTGATAGTAATAGAATAGGCCTACATGACAGGACCTGGGATGGAAAAAAATAAGACTATTAATAAAAATGGGGTATCGTAACATTGTGGCACCTTTCTCGAATTGTGCGAAATCGAATTGTACAAAATCAGCAAGATTTCAGGGAAGGAATTTAAGGTGATTGAGGGAGAGATAGGGATAGAGAGCTGAAGGCAGCAGATTACATGCTGAGATTATGATGTATGTGTGTTTGTGTGTGTGTGCATGCGCGCGTGCATGCTCAAGGGAAGGTGTAGCAGATTGGTTGTGACCGGCAAAAGATAAACAGGTGCTACCTGAATTATTTTGTCTCCAGGCTGTAGAAGTTGAGATGCAGGTCCGTCTGGTTGGACTCGTGTCACAAAGATGCCCTGGGGCAAGAGAGCAACATCTCATTATGAAACTGAGGAACATGCTTAAGATGTACTCTCAACATCTCATTATCACTAGGCCCCCATAAGAACATAACAATAATACCACTAAAAATAATACAACCACTCAAAAAAAATATATCTAAAGTGTTATAATTTTATGTTGGACATGATTTGGTCGACAAATTTCAATGCATCGCATGAAACTATGCACTGTCTTATAATGGCAATATCAACCCATGGTCTCTACTGAGGCGTGTTTCAAAAATGCCAAGATTATTTGACTGTCTTGTTTAAGGCATGTTTTGAAGAGAGGGACGTACATTATCATCTGGCCTGAAGGGGTTTCCCCGTCCTCCTACTCCTCCTGATATGCTGAAGCCCAGCTCAGGGTTCTTCTCCATCTTCACATGGATCTGAAACATTCAACGCAGTGCCTTCATTATGTGTATACACAACACTGTTTCCAACATTTTTGCCCAAACCAACTTGCAACAAGACAACATTACTTACATTTATAGTTTAAGCACTACTAGAAGAACATCAGAATAATAACTAGAATCACACACAACTACAATAGTTAAAGACTACAATTAGATCACTGGAGGAGAGAGCTGTTCTCCTTGTAAAATAAATGTATATATTTATACATATATTACAGAGTATATGTTCAAATGTATAAGTTGTAAAGGTCAGACCCATTATTGCATATTACGAACTGACCTGGGCAAATACCTGTGGGGCAGGATAAATTGCATATAGTGCATATTGGCTAAGGGCTACATTAGCAGTGATGAATAGTGTTGAAAGGGCAAGAGCTTGCTTTGGGGGGGGGGGGGGGGGTAAAATACTGTCACACATTACCAAGGAGCAGCCAAGAGCATTACTGACCACCCGGTGAGTTTCACGTCGCTACAAACAAAAGTTTAATGTGTTTTAGGAAAGACTGCAGTAGTCCCATTCTGTGGGTGGGGGTGCTACCGCAACAACCAAAATGTTTTTGAATAGAAGCATTCGTCAAAATTTTAATCTTAACCCTTGTATTCTATGGTAAATGATCAGAAACAAGGCTTTAAGTTAAAAAAACAAAACAAAACTGCCCTTTAAAATCAAGCTCTGAGAACCACATTAAAGGCAGAGATACACCAAGCCAACAATTGGCCATCTGAAGCATTTGAGTGTTGGCTCAGATTCAACATGCAAAGTCTGAGAGAGTTGCTTATAGGTCTGATTGGTTTGTGCTTGCTGTATTATTGTGCGCGGTGTGTGAGAGGGGTGGATGTAACCATAGATATTGTATAGATTACTATACACGAATCTATGGAAGTGACCACCAAAGTGATGATGGTAAACAAACTGCTTATACAGAGAGTTGCATAGCAGCCTACACTTCATCGTTGCATCGTGTTCAGATACTCATTTATAATTTTTTCTGACATTTGTAGAGGAGAGCAATTTGGGGTTCAGTATCTTCAGCATCAAAAGCATGCGGCGCAGGTCAACATTTGAGAGCTTCTTGCAGGTGCGGGTGGGAATGGAGAGATGTGTTAGCGGGAGCGGGACAAAGACATTGTTCTCTGGACTCCCGCAAACTATACATTTGCATTAAATACATTTTACAAAAAGATTAAGTTTCGCATGTGTTTTTATGTAGGAAACAACATATGTGGTAGGCAACTTAACCTGCGGATATTTGCGTTGCGCAGGATGATGGCGCAGTTTGCATTTTTCGTTACCTTATCAAAATGATGGGGATTACTTTGTGTTAAAGTAAGTTAATTTTTGCCTTTTGCCTGTTTTCAGTTTGTATCAGAAGGCAGCATTCTATTTTGCCAAATTATTATTGTAACTGTTAAGGTTATGTGTGAGTCTACATACGTCATTCTCTAAACAAGTTTTTACAGACAATAAAAATTGCATACTAGAAACAAATTGGTGTTGCAGTTTGTTTTGCTAATTTTACTTTCTATTAACCTCTTGTGCAATCAGTTCACACATTGTGAGAGAAGCTCTGGAACACCGGCAGAATGGAAACGCAATGAGCGCACCGACTGCGGTTGGAATAAATGCGGGATTCAGCATGCGGGAGCAGGACAAACCATAACAGATGTGGGCGGAAGCAGGTCGAAATATTATACATTTCTGCAGGTGTGGGCAGGCATGCAGACCTATAAGGTGCCGTTAAGATATGTTGTCTGTCTAATTGAAACTTAAAATGACTACCATGGCTTGCTTTGTGTACAGAATTCGAGCGTTTGTGTCAAGTGTGTTTATACCACTTTAGATAAATATATATTTTTATCAGCTGTTGTCTTCCTGTCTCCTTTGTTCTCTATCTGATATATGCAGGCGGGTTGTAGTCAGGATTTTTCAAATACTGAGGTCAAAAATTGCAGACAATGCTCACCCATTGGGAAAATTGGGACATGCAAAAATCATAATGACGTGCAACCTACGCCACGAGAGAGTTTGTGGGGTATGAAACCTGTAACCTAACCTGTGGGGTTTAAAACCCCATGACTGTGTGTGCGTAGCCATCAAGGTGCTTAAATTGAGATATCTAAAGCAAAACAAAGATCCAAACTTGAAGAGAGGATGGTTGAAAACAACCCTGGCTCTGCCTGGTCATGTATGAAAACCACAGCCGGCATCCAGAGTAACAGTAGCCATGTCTACCATGAAGGTTTCAAATCGGTGCATTTAACCGCTTGACATCTCGACAAGTTTGACTTTATACAGGAGGTTCAACATAAACTTAAGGATAATAAGCACCTCAACATCACATGTAGAGATGTTGAAAATGTCTTTCGTAAGACAAAAAGGAATTTTAATGAAAAATTTTGAAACGTTGGTAAAGTTACAAATTTTAAGGAACAGCTTGACTATAAGCCATGCGGGGGAGTATAAGATGCCAATCTTACTCTACTTCACGTGCTACTCATCTTGAGGGAAGTGGGTCCTATGCACAAATTCGTTTCATTGATTTTTTCATCCACACCACACATTTTAGGCAATCGCCTTCTTGAACAATTGAATCTAAGTTTTAATCTTGTTGGTTGGATTTTGGATTTTTTAACAAACAGGATGAATGAAGTTATGTCTGGTAGCTCTGTTCTTCTACAGGCTCACCACAAGAGTGTGTCCTTCTCTTTAGTGCCATGATCTGGGCATGTTTCAGTTACGTATAAGAATTGCTGGCTGGCTACCAGGCACTCAATTGTTGATCATGATTTTGAGTCTGAAATCTACTTGCGTGTTAGCATGCAAAGCCAGGGTTTCAGTGTAACCTTGTAGTGCCATTGCCATTTGTTCTTTGATCACATCTAGTTCCAAATCAATGTGATCTCACCCTCACACAGGCGGCAGCAATAATTCCAAGGTTTATCTAGAACAATCCCGTTATGTGAATTTAATCACTCACACACACACACACTCTCCCTAACAACATCTTAATCAGACCACCTGCCTCAAACACATCTCTTTATTCTCTCCACACCTCCCACTCCCGCCATCAGTAATTGCAATGACCATCTGCTTTCATCTCGGCTTCTTCATACTCAGCACATAGACTTTTAGATACACACACTCAAACACACAGACACACAAAACCCACCTCTTGCTGTAGAATCTCATGTGCGACGTGTGGTGGTGCCTGAGGATGCTGGGAGACCTTCATCATCAGGTAGTCAATCAACTGCTCCCGTGAGGGGTGGCGTGCCATGGGGGGCTGACCACACGACATCTGGGGCCGGCCGTTCATCAAAGGCACCTGGACAGCATAATATCAACAAATTTTCAGATAAACCGAATGGATTAACTGGTTAAATTCTAGAATAAATGATTTGTGTCTCCACATACAGAGCATAAACAGAAATAGGTCATAAAAGAGCAGAACTAATTAGTGGGACAGTAGGTGCAATCATAAACTGCTTGAAAACATCACCACCACCAGGGGGCATAGGAACCTAGTTGCACAAATGTATAAGGCTCTAGCACTAGTGTGTGGGAAAACTGACATGGGATCTCTTCATTAAAGCATGATATGGTGATTACAAGGCAACTAGGGCTAAGGGTCACAATGCTTCAAAATAGCCTAAACAAACTATTTTAAATGATCCAAACAAACACACAAACAAAAATCTATTAACATTTATTGTAACAGACCTCTGCAGAACTTGCACACATGGTGAAAATGCTTTAAGCCTGCTTTGGGAAAATAAAAAGGAAAAAGTATAGAAACACATTCTTCAGAGGGGTTGGTATAATCTCATCATTCCCTGCCCCAGCTATTTTTAATTGCACTGAGAGCAGATCTGCAGCCTACTTTAGTTAAAGCACCTTTTGTGTGGAGAGAGTGCGAGCAGGAGAAGCCTTTGGGTACTCCGTCCCATGAGAGCGCCGAGTCCAACTCTAATCTCTGCACGCCTTAATTACAGCTAATTAATCACTGCAGCAGATGAGCTTTCGCTCTGGGTTAGTCTCGCAAGGCTCCAGCTGTCAGGCAGGCTTGGACTGAGTTCAGCGCTTGGCTTTCTGAAGGTAGTTTGAACAATGCAGTGGAGTATTCTGCTCTAAGTAGGACGTAACAGTGCATGTTTTCCTTGTCTGTGTGCACTAAACTTGCTGTGCCCATGCAATCTCTCAGCCACCTCGCAGCCTATCTAAAGATTCTTTTGTTCAGACCGGTTTTGGTCATAAGATGTAAATCTCACGTTGAGTCACCCTTATATATAATATTATTTCATATTTTTAACAAACTTGTCACTTAAACCAACCACTTTGAGATGCAAGTTTGTGACAGCTGCAAGCATGTGAGAATGCGCTTCATGAACACACATGGAGTGAATGATGCAGGACAGCTCCCGGGCGAAATGCCGTGTTTTGGGGAGTCCTGCATCAGATTACATGACTGCCCGTACACGGCTCAACTGAATGGCTAATATATATGCACCAGGAGTGGGCACGCATGTGTGCGTGTGTGTGTGTGTGTGTGTGTATTTGAGTGAGTGACTTTACTTTTCTCTGTGAGTCTGGAGGGTATACTGGGGCTCCAGTTGGCCAGAGCAGCTCATCCTGTGGGAGGATTGAGGAGTGAGGTTAGGAGCTTTGTGCTTTCTAAGGTCCATGTCCCCTGACAGACACACATGACTAGGCAATGCTGTACTGAAATACGGAAACAAATGGACTTTGAAGAAAAGCGAAGTTCCAAGTATATGTTAAAAAGCTGTCAAAATTAACTTCTGGAAACTTTTGCACTTTCGCTTTTCAAGGATACACCTCAATGGACTGATTTTAGGCTACATTACTTCCTTACTACATTTCAAAAGCCGTCAGTAAAACTTCATTATAAAGAGGAAACTAATCGCAATTGATCATGATTAATCACAGTAAAACTCAGATTTTTAATGGTTTGACAGCCCTCTATGGCTGAATCCCATTTCTACTCCTTTCTTAGCCCCTTGTCCCCTTTTCCCCTTGTTTTTGCATGTACATTTGAGATGAAGGGGTGTCCCAATTCTCTTTCCAGTAAGAGCTAGGGCTTAGGGCGAGGGCTTCTTGAAAGAAAAGAAATAGATTTCAGCCCAAGACTCTAAACCAGTGTAAAACAGTCAAAGACTCTAAACCACAATTCTAGACGTATCAGACTAAGAGCCTTACTAACCTTTTCCATTTTCTTTGCCTCGATGTGCCGCATCACCTGGTCTCTCCAATCAGCGGGCACCCTGCCCAATCCCATCCCTGCTGGCCCGTCCAGCAACGAATGCTCCGACTTGACCCGTGGCCCAGGCCTCTTGCCTGGGCTGCCCTGGGCATAGCCAAAATCACTGACTGACATGGTCCTCTCGGGCAGCTCATGGGGTCCAGGCCGAGCGCTGTGGGGTCGCGGCATCCCGGGCGGTCCGTCCATGCTGTATGTTCGGGCAGAGAGCGGACGCTGGGGGCCGGCAAGGTTAGCGGCAGCAAGGGGCCCTCGGGGGCCCGCCTGCAGGTCACGGTAACTCAGGTAGTCGCCCTCAGGCACAGCCACCCGCCGCGACTCGCCCATGCCAACCGACACAGCCGAGGAGCTACTGGTCTGGCGTTGGAGGGCGCTCCGCTGGGGTAGGAGCCGTGGGTCCTGCTTGGCCCAAATCTGCTGCTGTGGCGGGGTCATGGGGTACGGCGGCGCCTGGTTACGGTTGGAGTAGTTGGTGTTGGCCAGCGAGTGCTGTGGCGGCAGGTAGAGCTGGTCAGGGGGCACAGGCGTTCGTGCCGACCAGTTCTCCTTGGGCATGGCGCTGCTGGCGTACTGCACCTTGTACTGCGGTGGGGGAGGGCGGGCGGATACGGAGACAGTGACAGGTGGCCTCTGAGAGGCCGACAGCAGGTCAGAGGACGAGGCGGAGGAGCCAGGGTGAACCTGGAGGGACTGGGCGTTCAGCAGCGACGCAGACTTGGAGCGCACAATGCTCTGGCCCTGTGCTGTGCCTGCCGCGACCTGGCGACTGGCAGTGGTCACCATCTCATACGCCATCCCGCCATCAGCCTCCATGGGATAGAGCCGCATGCCGCCAGAGTCCATGTTGGTGATGCTGTGGGACTTGGTGACGGGCGGCTGAGGGGGCAGGGCTGTGCAGCGGCGCTCGGGCGACAGTTCCTCGGTGCTGTGGGAGAGGCTGTGCTCGCTGGCAGTCACGCCTGCATTTGCTGTGCCGCCCGCCACACACTCGTACCGCGGCGGAGGCGGCAGGTGCTCATCGGATGACCGCTCCAGCAGCCGCTCACTTGATACTGCCTTGGCCGGCGCGTTCCCATTTTCCAGGTTCTCCAGGGATGCGTTGTCATTCCGCGGTGAGGTCAGAGCCGCCGACATCTGCTCTTGCACCATCGTCGTCATGGAAGCCTGTGGCATCTTCCCGCGGCCGTCGTACTGTACCATGTTGTCGGGGGCCATCTTGGCCACGTTCATGTTGATCTGGTCCCACTTGTTGTAGGCCTGAGGTACGCCGTTGTTCATGCTCTTGTTGATAAGAGCTAGTTTCTCCTCCATGGTGAGATCGTAGCCTGCCATGTCGTGGGCCTGCTGATTCTTGAGCAGAGCATGCAGCGCCATGTCAGAAGCATTGTAGTTCTGCAGAACTGAGCCGCCTTTCTGCAATGTGTTCAGATTCTCATCCTCAGGCCTGTTGGCAGATGATGACATCAGTGTTTGAACATGTGATTTGTGTGTGTGGGTGGCTATGTAGTGGTACTTCATAAGTAGTGTTTGAAGACACAATAATGTATGGGTATTCATGTACCCATCCTATGGATGTGGACGAATGCGTGTGTGTGTGTATTTTTGCAACCTGAGTATATCTGTGTATCGTTACCTGCTCTTAGGCAACAGGTGCATCCTGGCCTCCTTCTCCGGGGTGCAGAGGGAATTGTCCTGGCTGCTGTCCGTTGTCAGGGAGACCGAGTCGGACATGCGTGAGGGAGATGAGCAGTTGCTGTTGTTCTGGTTGCTGTTGGCAACTGTGTCGTCGAGGAGTGAGTCGGCATCCTTACTGTCATCTGATTAAGCCGACAGAGAGAAAGGGTTGGTCAAATATCAAAGGATTGGTCATTTACTCACACTTTTACGCAATGATGACTCCATACTAAAGCCTGATTGACAAAGTTTCATTGAGGTGTTCTAGCAAACTGTTCACGTTTTCACTCACTGTTGATCCATCTCGTCCTTGCTGATGGCTGGGATATTTTTGGTTGTGTCTGTGTGTGCTTGTTTGTTGACTATTGATGAATGATGAAAGTGGTTGTGCATGTGTGAGCTGTATATTGATAGATACAGCCTATATCCTTGCTAAATGCCAGAGGTTCAGGTTAGTTGTGTGTGTGTGTGCCTGTCGGGTACCTTTCTTGTCCTTGCTGAGAGCCAGGACTTTGGGCTGGTTGATGGAGATCTCAATGAGAGGAGGCCGCATCTCAGCTATCTTCATCTCCTCCTCCTCTGACGACAAGTCCTCCGAGTCCTGAGGGGATGCACCGAAAACAGGATCATCCTCTCACTCTCCACAACCACCTCTAATGGAGTTGGCATGGCATTGGAGTGGCATTCCACAGACAAACCCAGTGATTGACATCAAGACTTCCCAGTTTCAGTTCACCAGACGCCAACACACACACCGAACCACAACACACCATCCTTGTGCATCATCAGTCACATGACCATACCCACTCACACACCCCCATACTTACAGTCACTGAAATGAGAAGCGCTACTACTTTGAGTTCTGGTTAACTTTCATGAGTCATGTGTCTGACATCATATAGGCACTGACAGGTTACATTATTTCATATAGTAGTGTGTGTGTGTGCGTGTGTGTGTGTGTGTGTGTGTGTGTGTGTGTGTGTGTGTGTGTGTGAGAGAGAGAAAGAGAGAGAGAAAGAGGGGGTGCTACTGCTGCAGCTGCTACCTCCAGTGTGTCTTCATGGTTGACAGTGGTTCGGGGGGCCTCTGCGGAATTGAGGTGTGTTCTGGGGGTGTCCTGAGTGTCCATTTTCTCGTTGGGGGATTCGGCTGCTGTCAATGCCTCCATCTCAACTGCCTTGCCATTGGCACATGGCCCCTCGATCACCTGGACAGAGGGGAGATGGGATTGGGACCCCCAAACTCATTCACAGGGTCTGAGAGGGCTTTAACTAGAACACTCCCAATAGTCTGATGCAACATAGACATAGACACAAGATTCTTCCAGTATTGACCTCGCAGCTAGCAATAACACACCCAGCAATAGTTCATTTTTACGTGCAAGTGCACAAGAGGAACACACCACTATAAAACTGCCTGCTCCTCAGGAATAAAAACAGCCAAGAAATATTGTGCTACAAATTACACTGCTCTTTAAAAAAGAAAAAAAAAAAAAAAACACTTCCAATATTTTGAAAGTGGAACCTTTGTCTGTAGTATCAGGTATTTTACGTGAAGTCTGAATTGTTTTGTTATCACAGTAGATGTTCGCTTTGACAGCTGAGCTGAATAAAACTGAGAAGAAACAAAAAGGGAAGTGTATTTTTGGCCCTGCTGAAGCAAATCTACTTCAAACAACCTACTACTGCCATACATTTGTTTGACACTCATGTAATCGTCTTAGTTGTCTATCCTGTTCTTGTACACTACCATTCTAAAGAAACATCCTTTTCCTCTTCCTCTTAGTTAAGGCCATATTCATATTATGTGGAACTACTGAGGAAGCTTTGAACTGCAGGCAGCGGGCCACTGCCAACATATCATCCTTTCCTCTTTCTGGGTAAGACTGAAGTTGTATTGACATGTATTTCCTGATTGTTCTCAGCTTGCTGCCATCTTCCATCTATTATCTGTTTATCTACTTACATCATCTATTGATTTAATCACTTGTTCAAACATCTCAGTTATAAAGCCTTTGACAAGGAGTCTCACTTGGCAGATGGTCAGAATTGCAGAGTGCTTTCAGCTGCCTTTTTTACCAGTTTATCAACTAAACAATTTCAGCATTACCTATGTGAACGCATCACCTACTAACATCCTGGCAATATTTCTGGTAACAAGAACAAAATTTAGCAGGTAAAACTTTGTCTACATTTCTCAATAACTGGTGGTAAGGTGTAAGTGTAAATGCTCACAATTGCATCAGCCACGTGCCTAGCCCTAGAATGTAGACTTCATGACTCAGCCGTACGCGTGTCTGTGGGGAAACTGACCTTAACCCCCACATCCTGCAGGCCCACATGGTTTACCCCGGCTGGACGGCTCTCGTCCCCCGGCTCCTCCTCCTTCAGACGGTGGGCCACAGACTGGGCAGTCTTCACCATGTTCTTCAGCTCATCTGGGTAAGGCGTTGGGTAGCGCTTCAGATTACCCTCCTGAGGACAGGACAGGACAGGACAGACGGACAAACACACACACACCTATTACTGCTGGCCCTAATAGATGCTATACTCTGCTGAAAATGCCACTAAGGTTGACGTTGTAACAGAAATGCCTTTTATTTTCTGCCACGAGGGGCTACTAAGGGCATGTGTGTTCTACATTTACTACTGTGTGTGTGTGTGTGTGTGTGTGTGTGTGCATGCGCATGTTTCTGGCATGTGCAGCATGTCTGGCCAAACAGACTGAGTCATGAAGAGCTATGAGACAAGCGTAGTGTGTGTGTGTGTGTGTGTGCGCGTGTGTGTGTGCGTGTGTGTGTGAGAGAGAGAGAGAGAGAGAGTAAAACCAGGAGCAGAGCAACACTGTGCCAGGACAAGCACGAGACATGCCTATGTAGCCCTTTGCGATATGGCATGTCTAACGCCAGTGAGGGCTTGAGGCGTCCCATTTCTCATCTGCTGCTTCAAACGGGAGTTTCAGACTGGCCCCACTGAGGCTTTGATGAGGCCTGCACTGGCCTTTAAGTACTGACTGATAGACACAAACGTCAGAGCTCAGGCCAGCTTAAGCCGGAGGGCTTGCCATTCAGAAATGGGGGTCAAAGGTCATGGCTCAAAGTGAGGGTCAGTTTTGTAGTCAACACTCAAAGATTGTCCAGCTGACTCAGAGTTCAGCGGGCCACACAGAGGGTGATGACCTATAGATCCATGAGCGCCATGAGACAATACTATTGTAAAAGGCACTGTATAAATAAAATTGAACTGAATTGAATAGATCAGCAGGAGGGTTATTCGCACAATGCCAACATACTGTTCAGGAACAGACCTCAGGCGCACTGCTCCAAGAGGCCACTTGTCTTATGCAAGTGTCTGATGTTATGCATCTTATGTTTGTGTGTGTGTGGATGCGGGTTGCTGCAAAAATGACGGCATGACATGTGATGTGCAACTACAACCACAAGGTCCAGAATAAAGCTGATAACCATTCAACCACTTCATCACCAGAGCAGATCCTCCTGTCTATGCTGCAAGTAATAATCATAATGGTGGAAACCGCTTTGCTTTCCTTGACTCCAATTACTCTCAGAAAAGTAGTCTTTCACTATCCAGTCAGCAATAGCACAGTGATGATTAC
Organism: Tenualosa ilisha; assembly: GCA_015244755.2. Lineage (NCBI taxonomy): Eukaryota > Metazoa > Chordata > Actinopteri > Clupeiformes > Clupeidae > Tenualosa > Tenualosa ilisha. Next base: position 215,890 of record PYXC01000495.1, on the reverse strand, counting down.
AATAATAGATCAGATTTAGACAGAGCGGAAGGGTTTTTATCTTAATTTGATCTCATCTACAACAGCTGCCAAAAACCGTAATGACCAGAGCTTTTAATACGTTTAGCAATAGCAATTCCTAAAATAAGTGCTGCAAACCCCAACAGGAGAGCACAAAGGCAAACCCCATAGCAGCGAGGGTGAAGAGAGTTTAATAACTGGCCTCCCTGTTCCCTATTCCTGAGGGAAAGACTAGACATTCTACAGGAATGAGGGAACACAATATTAACTGGCCAGGCACTGCTAGCATGTCCCACCTGCTACCGTCTCATTAACCTATGAAGCTAACAAGCCTCATGAGCTCATCTCAGGTTTTATCAGCCTGTCAAAGGATACGTTTAATCCACTTCAGTTTCATTAGTCAATGAGGAGGTGCTGTTCATGGGCTTGGGCTTCACTATCCAATGAGGAGCCAAGCTCCAGCAAAGATGAGGCTTGGTGATGAGCAAGGTCATGGCAAGCCAACAAAGAAACAGACAAACAAATAAACAAACTGCAACAAAAAGTGTTACTCAGTGTGAGTCAACAAGTTACAGTCAGACCAGACAGACCAAGCTGACGAGGAAAAGGAAGTGTGTGTGTGTGGGGGGGGGGGTTGACTGGGTAAAGGTGAAAGACAAACAAATATCTTTTGCAAAAAAAAAAAACAGTGAGGAGGGCAAAGGAAAACAAAAACAATAAAAACAACAAAGATGAGACAAAAAGACAAAAACTGCAGTGAAAGAAGGGGACTCAGAGTGAAACAAAGATTGTGTGTGAGAACATGGGTATGAGAAAGATGGGAACCAATAGAGGAAGACCGAAACAGTCTGTGTGTGTGTGTGTGTGTGTGTGTGTGTGTGTGTGTGTGTGTGTGTGTGTGTGTGAGAGAGAGAGAGAGTGTTGAAACAGACCCGTGGAGGTGTCTCCCTCTCATCCTTGTCCTCGTCACACTCAAAGGCCACTTGAGCGCGTTGCTTCCTCTGCTCCTCCCACAAGGTTGGGTTGAAGCTCTCGCTGTCTGAGTTAGGCACATCTGACACACACACACACACACACACACACACACACACACACACACACACACACAGAGACAGATAGACAGACAGACACACAGACAGACACGGATACACACACATACACATATACAATATTAGTCATGGTCTCTTACAGTTACCTTTGAAAAAGTTCTTTAATTGTGTGGTTAACAGGAAACGTGAGGGGCTGCTGCTGTGAATAAAACCTGAACTGATCTTCTGACAAAATGGCCACAGCACATCAAAAGTGAGCCTGAGTGTGGCCTTATGGCTCCTCCCAGCAAAAGGGGGTGATCAATAACTATAACAACACAGAGTTTGACTTCACCAAAAACTTTATAAAAAGTACTTAATTAGCCATTACAATTCACAAAACACACTTGAAAACTAAGAGTTTGGAACCAACATTTGGAACCAACCAACACAAAATGATGTCAGGGTTGTCCTGATAGTTTTAAGTTTGATAGAGACCCTGCAGAAATAGGTGGAGTCGCCCACTCTCCACTCCAGCTGTTCTGGAGCCGCTGAGGGCTGTGATGAGTGGAGTGGAGCCGGTGCCAAGCAGCCACCATGCCCCCTCCACGGGAGTTTAAGAGCCTGTTCTGTTGCCAGGCAACAGGGTAAGACTTCTGAAATCACCATGCCCCTTTTGGAATCCGGTGGCTCTGGCGTCACAGACGGGGCCCCCTCAGTGTTGCCCCCAGCAACAATGAGTGCTTGTTTTTTAAGAAACACAACGCACTCACGCACAGACATACACACACATACACACAATGAGACGACAAAATGAGGCAGGCACTCCTTCACAGGCCCACTCAGACAGGAGGAAGTGCAGACAGCCACAGTGACCCTGCTTCCTCTTTTTATAGCTACTCTCTGTTTCAGACATGAGTGTAGCCACCACTGTAGCAACAGAAGCAGCAGCAAGAGGAGGAAGAAGGCTGATTGACTCAGCTCCACACCTCAGTCTCAGCCACCTGAATAAAACTTGAGCTTCGGAACACTGCCAAAGCGCTCACTGGAGGCAAAAGCCCAGCAGAGAGTCGCTACTCACTACCATGACAGGCACCTAATTACTGTGAAGACATTTTCATGAAACAAATAAAAGCGTGCTAATGTATTCAAAGCCTAGGCGCCACCTGATTACTGCCACCACTTCAGAGAAAAAGATGTGCCCTGATTAAGACCTCTGTAGGCAAAAAAGAAAGAGAGAGTTGCATTTTTGATTGCATTGAGGCTGGATTCTTTCATTTCCAGGTGGAAGTTTCTCAGAGTTGATTCCTTCCCTGATCACTGTGGAAAAGTATTGCAGGTTCAATGAGAGCAGGGTTACCTGCTACTGCTGAGAGCATATGAGTAAGCCAACAGAAGAAATCGCTCCTCGCCTCACAGATGGGGACACAATTATTCTTTTTGTACAATTTTCTTTTTGCAATTCTTTACAGTGAAGATCAAGATGAAGGGGGGGGGGGTAAGTTTAATTATCAATAGTCATATCTATTTCTTCATTAATTTTTCCTAATCTCATCTTAACTTAATAGTTATAAATCATATTTGTGTTAGTTTGAGGCTAGTGGGCTTACAGAGAGGAATAAGACACTCACAGTGTTATTAACAACTGAAAGAGTGATCAGATTTTGTCAGTGCTAGAAGTCTACAAGCTCCATGTTATGTTAGCCTACAATTAGCACATACAAGAGGAAGCACTGACTGAGAGGGAGGCTACACCAGCTAATCAAAGTTCACATCATGCAGGTCGGCTACCTGCTGCAACAATTAACAATAGCAGTCATGATAATCAGTGAAACTGGCAACACTTGAAGTGGTAATGCTGCAGACCCATAGACGGTAAAAGCCAGTCTTCTCTATTTATTTTGACATGACCTGACTTGACGCTTCAGCAACCCACTAGTCCAGTCTACCATTATCTCCCAGAGAAGTTAGCATACGTCAGACATCCAAACATTTGCCCAATACAACTCTCACTGTTAAGCTAAGTTCCATCAATGAGAGCTATGTTTATATTAATATTCACTAACAACTCAAAATGGCATGAAGTAACTTGTCACTAACATATCTGTTATTGTACATCACCTTTATTTGAGCATATAAAGCCAGATAGTTGTGCCTCAGGTGATTTATCAATTTATTGTCTTGACTCATTTATCAGATTAGCAGTCCTGCAGCTAAACAACTGTAGTTGCATGCAATGGCCTCCTGTGGCTGTAGGTGTAACTTTATTTTTATTCTGTGTGAGTTGCACCACTTATGCTGAAGTTGTGGCTACTGGCCATATTATGTTTTTTATGAATGCCATCATAATTAAAAGGGAGCTTTTGCAATGAATTAATTGCAAAATGATGAATAGTTAGAACCTAGTTAGTTAGAACTCCAGTGTCGATCATATAATATAATGCCAATTAATGTGATCACTGTCTCACTAACATAATTGTTTTCCCGGGTGATTTGAATACAATCCACTACTAGATAGCCATTCTATTTTGTATTTGCTACTGTGGTCTCACATACATAAAAGAGTTCACCCGTGAAGTGAGAGAGGATGGATGGATGGATGGATGGGACTACTCACATTCCTCTGTTCTGGGCTGCTGAGGGAACATGTAATTTGTGAGAACTGTCTTCTGCGTTTCTGGGTCCTCCTCTTTCTGGAGCGGGATCAGGGCCTTAGACTGAAGAGGAAAGAGTACACATTAGACACCTGTGCTGATCAAAGTTATTATTGCTGAATGTTGAATCTTAATTCTTCCCCTAATGTGTAAGCCCCGAGCCCTCCAAGACTAAACTGACATGCATCAGCCCGTCATGTCAATGTCAATTTGTGTCAATAAAGTCTTTCAAGGCTCAGGGTTAAGATAGATAGACAGATATAGATAAATACTTTGATAACCCCGTAGGAAATTCTAGTATCCTTAAGCTTCCACAACATGGCATACACATGACATACATACATTACAAAAATACAGAGAAAAATTCCAATTATGTGTGCCATTTAGCGTTGTTTGGCATGGAAGTAGTGTGGAATGTGCCTCAGCCTGTCAGTTGCCACTGACCATACTCCTCTGTCTGGAGAGTGTGTTTTGCAGGGGGTGATGGTTATTGTCCAGTATAGATAGCAATCTGCTATGATTAAACCATTAATCAGAGTATTCAGAATTCTGAAATATCTCAGTTTACATGTTAAAAGAAATCTGATTTCATACACATGGCTCTCTTTGATTCGATTGATGCGTTCTATAGAATCTTGATGACATGTCTCCATTCATAAATTCCTATACTATAATTGGGGTATGAGTTACATGACAGAAATAATCAGATTCCAATTGGATACTCCAGTATATTTAATCAGATGTCTTAAAATTTGATTTCAATTGGATTTCTCGAGTTACATGACAATTTCTAATCGGAGTAAGGTGAATAATCAGACTGAAATCTGATTATTTGTTTGCATGTAACCGCACTGAGTGACTCCAGTTTCATGCCAGCAATAGTCAGCTTTCCTCACCAGCCTGTCTAGTCGTCCAGCATCCCTCGTCCTTGTGCTGCCTCCCCAGCACACCACAGCATAGAAGAGGACACTGGCCATGACAGACTGGTAGAACATAAGGAGTTTGCTGCAGATGTTGAAGGACCCCAGCCTCCTGAGGAAATAGAGCCTGCTCTGCCCCTCTGCCCCTTCTTGTAGAGTGTGTCAGTGTTAGCAGAAGTTAGCTCAAGGTGTTTGTACTTAATGACCGTCTCTATCTGTATCTGTCCTATCAACAGAGGCAGGAAGGATAGGGGGTTGCTGACCTCCTGAAGTCCACCACCTTTTCTTTGGCTTTGGTGGTGTTCAACTGTAGATAGTTTGTATTACACCATCCCACAAAGTCCTCCACAAGGCTCCTGTTCTCCCCCTAAGGCATTCATGTTTGGCTTAAAACACCAAAGACAGAAAGAGAACTACGTATTCCACACTTTACATGGTGACCTGTGAACCATGATCATAATCCAGTTATGCTTTAATAACTAGAAGCCTGATCGGAGGTATGGATGTCCAAGCCAGCCCCAAGTCCAAACCTGATAGCTTGACACAGTATGCTGCCAGAGAAATTGCCCGTCTTGCATTTTGCCTCTCTTTTAAAAGGAACTACAGGCAGAGCAACCAAGGACACATCAGGCGTTTTCAAACTGACTGAGAACCGTGCCGGTGCCTGTACCTAATGTCGAACTGGCCGATGTGTTCACGCTGAAAATGAGAGTTCAGGACCTGAAAATTTGTTTTTTCACAGGCACCAAGTGACACTTAGTTTTTCTAAGTGAACAGTGACAAAATGAGTGGACATCACCAGGTTGATACAGAAAAATTTATAAATCAAGAAAACGAAAGTGTGGAAATGGCGAATCCAAGTCAGAAGAAAATTATGCAGTGGTCAGCGGAGACAAAATTTGCTTGCGATTTGAGCGACCACATATTTCCAGCAGAAGCTAGACAGCAGCACTACAAAAAGTAAACTATATGCTGAACTGGCAGAGGAAATGGCAAGGGCTAGGTACTCCCGCATGACAGAACAAATCACCAACAAACTACAAGCGCTCAAGAAAGCCTTTCGAGACACTATAAAGGATTTAAATAAAAGTGGCAATGGACGTTAGATTTTTTTTTCAGCGCCAAAGCAACGCCCACTGTCAATGATGTGTCATGGGCTCGCATAATGGTATGAGCGTGGGCCATTCACAGGTAAGCACTTCAGTTTCAAGTGTAACTGGTGTGGGATCTGGCTCCGACACCAGGCTGGCCAGTCTGAAAACAGCTATAGAGGAAAGGGTTCTGGGAAGGACTTGACTCCTCTCCATCTCCCTTAAGTGGTCACCCAAGCATGGAGTGTGTGGCATATGGTGAGTCTGGCTCACAAACAGTCAATACTCTCTCTCTCTCTCTCTCTCCCTGTTCCCAGTGGTAAGCCTTTGCCACTTGGACAACACTCGGCAACCTTGTCAAACCACAAAATTGCCCTACCATGTTTCCTGGCAGGATACCCACCCAAAAACATGAGAAATCACCATTCTGACACAAGCAGCAGCCCTGTGCTCTCGGCTTTCAAAGGTTAGTTAGGGGAGATTGTGCAATATTGCCTTGATCTCAAATCCCAACTCCCAAATCCCAATGGACATTCCTCATGCTGGCTATGGACTAGTCACTGGGACTAGAGCCAGCAGTGAGGAGTGAATTAAGCCAATTCTAAGTACACATTGATGAACAATCCAATGAGAGCCAACCAAGTACACACGCACACACATACACACTAATTCAAAAAAAGCTATCAGCCAATGAGAGACCGCTACATGAACAAAATTATTAAGCAAAGCTACAGCAGAAATGGAAATGACCTAATAATATTCAATGAGAAACAGCTATGAATGAATCCAAAGATCCATAAGAAAAGCAGACACAAGTAACACTTTTGTGCCACCTATCAGTGAAACTAGTAACCAACAATGAGAGCAAATCAATTACACTTTTGAAAGGAGAAGGGAGAGCAACAAAGCCCCTTTCTCTCCCCCAGTCCATATCCCCAGGCCTGATACTCCTCATGAAATGACAGTGAGCTCAACAAAAGCAGATTGTGTCCCACTGATAATGTCAGCTGGCACAATAGTCATCTGCTTACATAATAGTACTGGTGTGAGCCTTGCTTGATGAAAAGATTAGTTGAAGTGTTTGTGTGTGTATGGGTAAGCACTGGCATTGGAATGAGTGGGTGCCAGATAGATGGCACAGTTCACATGCTTCTGTCCTCCAATCACCCTGCTCAGGGAACTCTGGGATAGTGGTAGAGGAAAAACAAACAGAAGATCTATCCAGGGGCCAGGGAAGGCAGTCTATTGTGGGAAGAGGCTCTCGAACAAACCTTAAGCAAATCCCTTCCCCCATCCCCCAGTGGCCTGTTAGCCAGTGCTAACTCCTGTAGCACAGAGTCATTCATGAGCCCCCATAAAACACGGCCCCTGAGTTTGTCATCCAGCCGTCATCATAGCTCTAGGGCTATAACAAGAAAGCTAATAATCAGTGCAGGCTATCAGTGGTAAAAGGACAAGCTGAAGCTGAAGGACTGGTACAACTCAAACTAAGCTAGAATCAGGTCTCACCTGATTTTCAGACAGCCACATAGCAGTCATCTGGTTGAGCTTGGTGAATGTGAAGGGCAGGTTCTTAAGCCTGGAGGGGAGAGGGGGAGGGGGGGAGAAAGAGAATAATACACATTAATGGAGGACATGGCAAAACCTGTTTTGATCTCAACATATTGTATACTGTAGCCATACTGATGTCTTCCAATTCAGTCACAAAGTAAGTATTTGTACGTGTGTAAGAGGTGTGTGTGTGTGTGCTCACTTGTTGTCGCTGAGGTTGATAACCTTGAGTTTGAGCATGTCGCCCATCTCCTCAGGCAGGCACTCCAGCTTGTTGGAGTGCAGGAACAGCACTGTGACCTTCTTCCAGTTCCCCATCTGTGAGGACACACACACAAAACAAACACACATGACCTCACAGGGCATAGAGGCCTTATTCTGCATGTCCCCATCTGCAGCAAATGGGGTCAGTTAGCTATACACACACTCACACACAGACCTCTGGAGGCAGATGAGTCAGGAAGTTGTGATCAGCAGCGAAGGTGCGCAGGTTCACACACTGTCCAATAGAGGCAGGCAAACCTTCAATCTCATTAAAACTGCAATCCAGCTCATCTAAAGCAGTCAGGCTGGAACACAAATACAAACATACACAGATATGTCAAAATTCCTCTCCTCTAGACACTCAGTTTCTCTTTTACTGTTTATAGACTTCTAAATGTGTACTTTGTAACACACAGCATGCTTCAGACACTCTGAGACAGATATTTGTTTTCTGCAGTGAATGAACACAAGAGTCCAACCCACAGACGCACCATCTGAACAGGCTGGATTAAGAGTTTAAAGCTTCATTCAGGACCCTTCCTCTCCATATGTTACCCCATTTCAACCTTGCCTTTCTCCACCAAGGTCGTCAAACACTCACTGAGCACCAGGCCATATGACAGTGCTTAGCCAAGCAGTCAGCGGAGATAATAATGGTTCCTTCTTATATCACAATTGTGTTCACGTAAATCCCACCATTTGAGACCCCCCACTCCCAACCACACACACACACAGACACACACAACCACTTTCACTGTAAATCCCACTGAAGTCGCCTCACACCACCCACCCCTCAATCCGACCCTCACAGCCTGAGCAGAGCTGAGCTTAGAAACACTCTGGTTCTGACCCAGGTCATGACCTTACCCGCGCCAGGGCTAAGCAAGTAAGAGGGGGAGTGAGATGACCGAGGATGAGGAGGGGTGGTCTTTCTCACTCCGCTGTGCTGATGTGTACTGCAGATGAGTACTGTAAGCCCACAACGGCTTAAAACTGTCGGGCCTCACCACTGTGTTTTCATTAAAACTCCTGCGCCTTTGTATTGTGTCTGTAGAATGCATAATGTATAGATCTATTATTCATGCAGGGGGTGGAGACCACTGGGTTCCTGTGGAATGCAGCTTTAAATGTATGGAAATGTATGCAGGCGCGAACATAAAGGACAATCTCACAAGGAACGGAGAAAAATGTGAGACTTGGGTTATGGGTACACTCACTGTCATGCCAAGAGCAGGATGGGAAGCAGAGCCTGAGATTCACTAGGGTCAAAGCACCAGTCAATGCACATGACAAGATGACGGGGCGAAAAATGAAATAAAAGATTAAATATGTTAATCAGCCTGCTTTACAATTCAGACGGGGGATTAAAGGCACATCCTTGGCAAATCATACAGTAATAATCCGCTCCTGTGGCCTGTCGTAATCTGGGTTGACTGGGACAGCAAGGAGAGTGAACAGGTGGATAATTGGCATGTTTGCAAATTGCCATATTTAGAGGGGGAAAAACAGCACAGAGAGACTCAACAGCAATAAATAAATAAAAACAAATGTGAAATCCCACACCCAATGGGAACACACACACACACACACACACACACACAGGCATAATCCTAGCATGTGGCTCCACGGTGGTAAGGGCTTTCCCCTGTTCCGTGAGAGAAAGCACACAGTCTGTCTGCTCTGAGACCCAAATCTGTCTGTTTTCCCTCAGAAGCACTGGCTCTGCCAGATGGCATGTGCTTTCTTTTCCTCTCCCCTCCTCTCTCTCCATCCCTCTCTCCTCTCTGGAGCAGGCAAACCCAGAGTTCAGCACTGACTCAGCAGAGAAGGCTATATGGGTGGGTGGTGGTGGTGGTGGTGGGGTTTCTCTGCTGGGGGACGGAACACACCTCAGGGACTCCTCCACCTGTCTGCAGTCTCTCAGCATGGTTGTCTACCTCTGTGTGTGTGCTCTCTATAACTGAGAGAGGCAGAGGCAGTTGTTTGTGGTCACGCTCTGAGGCACGTTGAAGATAAAGGTAGAGTGTTGAGGAATGTGTGAGGCATGTCTGGTGTTAAGATGCTTTTTAAAAAGCTTTTTACATTAAAATAATTATTTCAGGACTCTAATGGGGAAGACAATGAATAGGGCGCAGGTGGACAGGTGAGTGTCTGTTAAGAGGTAGAGGGTGTGATTCAGGACACCCTGAACACTCCCTAACTGCGGCTCCCCCATGTGTAGAGCGTGGCCGTGTGATGGTCACTGACTGGAGTCTCACATCACCAATTGCAGGGGTGACGAGCAAGATGACCTTGAGCCGTTCAACGAGTCAGTCAGTACGTGTACATGCACATCTAAACTGAGCTATTGGCAATAACTGAGCTAATGATTTAACCGGAGGATCCGAGTAATCTGAGTATACATGCATGCCAAGAAAATCAAATTATTGACCAAAGTGTATTTGACTCCATAACAGTAGGTGGCGATATACTCCAGTTCGCGTTTCTACCAGCCTAGTTGTAGCTAATTCTTTTACTGTCTATGGCTAATCCAAAAATGTTTGCACGTGAGACGCACTGTACATTTACACAAGCAAGCAGTTGTTGCCTGCAGCTGTTGTTGTTGCCAGAGCCGCTGTTTACCAACCTCACCATGTTTTCGGCATTCGAGGGGGATGGGTCAATCTGATTTTAGCTGCCGAATGCGGTTCCAATCGGATAATCTGGGTATTTTAGAGTAGGCTGGTTCAGTTCGATTTTAGCCAGACTAGGGTGTTTACATGCATATTGAAAGTTCAATTTTAGCTGGACTAAGGCAAAAATTCTATTTTCTCTTAGTGTATGTAAACGTACACATCCTGCAGTGGATTTAGGCCGGGATCCTGAGATGTGTTAGTCTGTGTGTGTGTGTTTGTGGAGTGAGACGGCTACTGTGTGGAGTGTCACTCACCCCCCTATGGAGTCGGGGAGGTACATGAGCTGGTTCTCATCCACCTTCAGGGTCGAAAGCTTCTTTAGGGAGCCTGCACAACACATCATTCAAGCATCAAAAAACAGGAAGGAATCTGTGTGTGTGTGTTTGTGTAATCATGAAAGGTTCTTGTAAGAACACAGCACAGAGCTGATTGTGCCACAGATAGCATACTGATGGGAGGTTTAAAGACAGTCGCAACCACAGCACTGTGCGTGTGTGTGTGTGTGTGTGTGTGTACCTATGGAGCCAGGCAGCTGTGTGAGGGCATTGTTGGATAGCAGCAGGTCTTGCAGGTTTTCGCAGCCTGAGATCTGCTCGTCCACCATCTCAATGTTGTTCTTGGACATATCCAGGTAGGCTAGTTGCTTCAGGGTGCCAATCATCTACAGGCATAGACACACACACATAGTGAACACACACACATAGTGAACACACACACACACACACACACACACACACACACACACACACACACACACACACACACACACACACACACACACACACACACACACACCAGCACACCAAATGCACTGCACGTACATATGCTTAAACTCTCTTCACACAATGTTCTCTCCCTCTCTGCCATCCTGTTTGACAATGGAAGCAAAAAAAATCAATGCAAATAGTTAGTGGAGCTCTAGCACTGGGAACACTGGGACAGCCAGAGCAGTTCAGCTTTCTCCTCGCTCTTAATGAGGGCTCACCATAGCTTGACACAATTCAACGCAATCAGAACTAAGTGTGTTTTCGATGGAGCCTAGGATGATGTAAGAGTTTGTGTGAAATGCGTCTGTAAGACTGTTGCATATGTTGTACACTCCCTGTACTCACCCCATCTTTATGGTTATATGGTTTAGGGAAAGTGGGAGTGGGTGTAGCAGGACAGTCTGTTCCAAAGGCTCCAAGTGTTTGTGTGCATGTACTATGTGTGACTGAATGTACTATGCATGAGTGAGTGAGTGAGTGAGTGAGTGAGTGAGTGAGTGAGTGAGTGAGTGAGTGAGTGAGTGAGTGAGTGAGTGAGTGAGTGAGTGAGTGGCCATGTGGTCTGATTTTCCCCTCACAGACCCCTTCGTCTCTGACAGGGAAGCATGGGGCCACATCCCATTCGTTTCCCCATTTTCCACTCACACTCACACTAATCCTAATCCATGGAGCCAGACTAGAATTACATTCATCTGAGCGATCCATTCACAAATGAGCTAATGTACCAGTCACCACACCACCACCTCACCTCCTTCCTACCACCACCTCACATGCAACCCAGCCAGACAGTTGCTTGTCCGCATCTGATCAACCCCACAGCAGTTTAAATCTCTCAGTAAGCAGCAGTCTATTAACCTCGCTAAACGGCACTCCACAGATCAATCCCCCAGTGGCTAAATTGATCAATCCCATCATCACCAGCACTAATGAGTGGCGGTGTTAGACTATGGCCTAACCTATTACCCACACACACAGCCACTGGTGCAAGAGCATTAAATGTAACAACCAGTATATAACCACATAATGCTAATCGTGAGCTAGCTGACATGATTCATGACTGGGCTTAAGAATGGCAGGGCGTAAAGGCCCTTCCACCTTTGGATTTATTGGTAACAAATCATGGGCAGGGCATGGGGAGAGTAGCCTGCTGCCAGACCTGTGGACCAGAGGAGAGGAAATGGAAGTGGGCTTAATGATTAGCTGACCCCAAGGATGCCTTTCACCCTGTAAAACTCACTTTTACAATCAGGAGTGAAAACCCGCCCCTTATTTTGTGAGGATATTACAACTGCCAACCATAACTGCCTCCCTGAGGGAATAAGTCCGGCAGAAACAGTCCACTTAATTGAGCCTCTAAAATCCAACAAGCACGTCTGTCTGCAGAGAGCGCTTGGGTAACATCAGAAAGCAACCAGTGTCCCTAACACAGTGATGTGGTGGGGAAATGTAAGGTGGTGTTAAGTGGGGCTAAAACAATTAACTGATTTGTTGATTAGTTGCCAAATATTAAATTAATTGATGCATATTTTGGTTATTGGTCAGAGTAATTTTTAAGCTAAATACTTGTTGCTTCTGAACCTTTAATATTCTATGACTGACTTTGTCCTCTATGACCTTAAACTTAACATGTCTGGTAAGTGGAAAGAACATTTAAAAGCAACTTCTAGAGCTTTGGGGAACACAAAGTGTAATTTTTTCACAATTTTTCCAACAACTAATCATTGAAGAGTTAATCCATTAATTATCAGAATAAAGGCCAATTAACTAAACAATTGGTCAAAGCACCTATGCAGTGAGGAAGTAAGAGAGGTGAGGCAGAAGTCAAGCTCAGCCTTCAGGTCCCCCTGCGCCCTCCAAGTCATCCCCACCACAGAGCTGATGCCTCCAGCCCAGCAGGTGACTCATCAGCTGCCCGGAAAAGAGAGCAAGAATACTTGTACGAGAGAGCGAGCTAGCGAGCGAGGACACTGCCTCAGTGGCCTTCAGCATAGAGTTGCTGCCAGGGAGCAAGAGCACCTGACCTATGACTTATCACATACCACTTAATGACACCACATTGACATGCCAGAGGGAAGTGATTACTGTGTCCTCACTTTACCCCATATTACACATAGTACGCATCAACTCTCAGGATTAAAGATAAAACTTTACAGATAAAACCTGGCCTACTAATAACAAGTATGAATTGGCCTAGCCTACCACTAGCAAATAAGAATGGGTCTAGCATAGCCTAGAAATCTAGACGTACCCTAGCAGTAGCCATTAGTTTTGCTCAATGGGTACGTCTAGCCACATAGCATAGGGCCTCAGTAGGGCTTATACCAAGTCTTGGTAGGACCAATCACAATGCTCTATCTTTGTAGAGAGTCGCTGGCAGGGCTTAGCACGATGTCGGCAGGGCAGTGACAACTACGATGGCAGTGGCCAAGGAACAGTGGTTGTTTGAATTGTCTATGGCATCGACTTTGGAAGAGTCAGACTTGGGCTTTTCTTTGAAAGTTGAGCAGAAAAGGGTAAGTTATGTGTTTGAAAGAATGATGTACTTGCTGTTTTGCCGACATTGCTCTGATTGGTTGTAGCACTATCCTATTGCGTGCAGAGGCAGTTTGAAAAACAACTGATTCCACCCGGTCTATCGGTAATGGCCAGACCCTACAGTGGTTTGGCTTGCCAGTCATGGTCTAGCCTACTGCTAGCAGATAAGAGTTGATCTAACTTACTACTACTAGCAAATAAGAACTGAGCAATTGCTACCATCACTGGCAGTACTAGGACTATTCAATGCAGATTCAAGGAAATCAACTTCCCTAACAGCCAGCTCATGCCTTAGGGGAAATACAGGTCTCATAACCTGTTGCTACAACCACAAGGCTGATCCATGATCCAGATTGTGACTGCAAATACTGAGCCAACACTACAACTTGTGACATAAACAAGGAAGTAATAAGTGTCAGCAGCACTGCCTTTCATAACATACACGTTACAAGAAGTAATAGGCTGCAGGAGGAGTGTTTGGTTATGACGCCTTGCAAGTAATGACGATTGCATGTGAAAAAGCATTCCTGAGCCAATCTTCTTATTACTCAAGAAGTTCCCATAGCCTACTCATTACTCAAGAAGCCTCGATTAGTCTCATTACGCCAGCAGTGTTTCACTTCCCTACATGCATCTCAAATGAAATCCAATGTCAGGAGTGACAACCTGGCGGTTTAATCAAGTACCACAATGCGCGAGGAAGAGAGATAGAAAGAGAGAAAGTGGCGATACACACACACACACACACACACACACAAGTTCATCCTGGGTTTAAATGTATGTCTAAACACTGACATTGCTGTTCTTGGTATTTCTTTATGACTGCTTGAGTAACACTAGTGTCCTATTTGTCACACCAGAAAAAAACACTTTGCGCTGAATTGAGCTAAAAGAGAAAGATGGACAGAGGAAGAGTAGGAGAGAGATTGGCAGACCAACTGACAGTAAGTTATTTGTGTGTGTGACTGATGCATGGACTCCAGAGATGATGGACAAATAAAGGCAACTCCTCTCACCCCTGGTAAAAATGTCAGTCTGTTCCCATCGATCCAGAGCTCCTGGATCCCAGTGAGCAGCTCCAGTACCTCAGGCTGAGAAGGGGAAAGAGGGAGAGAGAGAGAGACAGAGGAAAAAAAAAAAGAGTAAGATGGAGATTAAGCCAATGTCGACATAGAGAATTGTCAAATTGAGCATGAGAGAGCAGTGTGATGTGTCTGAATCATTGAAGTAAATCTCCACAGCTCGCCTGTGAACACAGATGCTAGTCAGTTGTTCTGATGATGTTCACAGATGGCGATTTTAAGGGAGGGGGAGGCTAATGGCATGCTTGATTTCAAGAGGGAAAAAAAAAAAAAAAAACACTTTTGAGAATTTGCTCTCACTGGGTCAAGGCCTCTAGTTGTGTGTGTGTGTTTGGAAGAGTGTGTGTAAGAGCTTGAGTGCCTCAGGCTGGCCAGATGAGAATCAGAGGGCCCTCACCACTTCAATGAACACATCACTGCCCCGGCCCTGGTACTCCAACTGTGTGTATGGAAATATCTGTGTACTCCTTGCATGTGTTTGACAGAGAGAGAGAGAGAATGTTTGCGTTTGTGTGTGTCTGAGTGAAAGAGAGAAAGGGAGCGTGTATATTTGTATGTATCTGTGTGAGTGAGTAAGAGAGAGAGAAATAGAGAGAGAGAGTGAGTGTGTGTGAGTGAGTGAAAAGAAACAAAGAAAGAGAGTGAGTCAGTGGACACTTACCACTTCAGTGAACTCATTGCTGCCCAAGTCCAGTCTCTCCAGCTGTGTGAGCTTATGCATGCTTCTGCAACGACACATCAGCACACTTCAGCACACACATGACCATCACTCCACAAGTACATTCTTCACAACATCCTAACAAACAACTCTGGATCAAAACCAAAATAAGAAGGACTGCAAAACAGGGAAAACAAGGAAGACAAATCCACAATAATGGCCTAGGGTCCGAGAAGAGTGTGAAGCTTAATCCTAGTTGTCGTCTCCAATTTCTAAGACCACACTGTCTACAAATCTATGACAACAGCTCTGGACCACAGGCTGTTTGACCAACTCAGAGGCATTCAAAGGCAGTTGCTGCCTTGTTTCAAACTAGAATTAGAAATAGACTTAGAATCATTCATCATGCATGATATCTAGAGAAATTCTAAATGATTGTTGCATCTAACAAAACTGGGACTTGTTATGAAAAGCTGCAGTTAGACTACTAACTTCTTATCAGTTTAAGTAGTAGACAGGAAGATGAAACAGACTTGAGCATTTTGACTCGGTTTTTTTATTCAACTGAAGACATGATCTAAAGGGATGGTAAAAGAGAAGTTGGAACTAATATCTATAGTGGTGCAGCTGGCTAATGTGTCTGTATCATAAACCTGGGGACCCAGGTTCGATTCTGACCCGCAGTTTTTTCTTGATCCTTCCTCATCTCTCTCCCGCTCATTTGCGGTCAAGCTCTACTGTCCTGTCTTGTTGAAGCCAAAAAAAAAAAAACTTAAAAAAAAAGTTGCATTGCATGCTCTCCTTCCAAGAGAGTAGTAAAATTTAAGAGCAAACACTAACCACTATTTAGACCAACTTTAAGGGCTCATAGCTTTTGAGTGAGACAACCATCTTATTATTATTTATTTATTTATTTAAATATCTGGGGGGGAAAAATGTTGTACCGCTTCAGTGAATAAGAGCTCAATGACGGCCAAGACCCCAGATCCAAATTTGAGTAGTAGAGTGCTACTAGACTAAAATTTGCCATCATCTAACTGACTTCTTAAAGAAGAGTATTATGACATGTCTAAACCCATGTGACCCCCCCCTCTCTCCAAAAAGTGATCTCTGCCAGTGTCTGAGATTAATGAAGTTGTGTCATCTGAATAAGGTCTTACTTTGGCAAAAGCTTTAGCTGGTTTTCTCGTAGTTCCAGGATCTGTAATTTGGTTAACCTGTGGAAAGATTTTTATGATGTATGAAAAAGACAATACAGGTCACTGCATGCTGTGTATTTGTTTATGCAGGAATGAAAGTGTGTGTGTGTGTGTGTGTATGGGCAATTCGATGAGAAACTGCCATGTCCTGCCAGTCCAGAACAATACACGGCCTTAACTGAAACATACACACACACACACACACACACACACACACACACACATATATATATATATACATGTACATATATATATGTATGTATGTGTATGTATGCGTGTTTCAGTGAGGGCCGTGTATTGTTCTGGACTGAACAAAGGTTCCACAAATGACATGGTTGCATTTTGTTTGTCATTTTGGATGGGTACATAAGCATTTCACTGTAGCTGTAGCTGTTGTGGATACAGGTCAGCGGCATACTGCATATAAAGTTAGCATATTCCTACTGTCCATTATGTGCTTATCTGTTGTCTATGTGCATATCCACTTAATGAGTGTGTATCACAGTGGTGCCTCACCTGCCAAAGCTGGCTGGAAGGAACTCTAGGAAAGCATCATTCAGGTAGAGCTGTGTGAGACTGAGGAGTTGGGTGAAGCCTTCAGGAAGCCTATGCGCACATACACACACACAGAAAGGGAGAGAGAGAGAGAGTAGTGAGTCACCCAATGCAAGACAGACCCTTCTGCTGCACTTCCTCCATTGGCTGCCTTGCGGCCACATAAATAAGCATCCATTCCCACCCGCTGTGGAGCAGTGAGCGGTTGGCCCATGCAGCCTGACTGACATATGGCCCTCACTGCCGACTGGCAGCTCCTGTAAGAGCCTTTGACAGGCCCCTGTCTAAGCCATTTCAGTCTAGCCTGCTGCTTTCTGTAACACTGCACAGAGCCCCCTACTGCTGGTGTGAACGGAGGGATAGAGAGAAAGAGAGGGGGATGCGGTTTGGACGAATGAAGCTTGTGGTCTGCTTTGAATGTATAATTCATCCGAGTCATTATGCAGGGCTCTAAATATAGCCCCTCTCCCCAGCAAGCCATTTCCCCATCAAGAGGGGAAGTCCAACAAAGAATTAGCCTTAAAGCACTGTACAAAGATACTGGGTAAACTCCTCTATTTGTTTATGTGTGGTGGTATTACATCGAAAGAAAGAGCTAGAAAGACTGCAAAATAAAGATGAATGGAGTTTGGGGAGAGGGATAGAGAGAAAGAGAGTCATGAGAAATCAGCCACGTCATGACACGGTTGGGTTTCTACCTCCATAGTCAGGCATATGCGTGAACTATGATTACTGACAGCAGCGCTTTCTTTCAGTAATTTGAATATGACTAGAAATCTGACTGTGCAGCACATACAGCATGTCATGGCTCTGAGGCAGATTATAAAACTATATGATTGGGTTTACTGACTAACTCCACTGCTGGATCTGGTTTCACAGAGGGAGGTCCATGTGAAAAGGGGACTCACTTTGAGATGGGATTGACACTGGCCTCCACTATGGCCAGGACCTTGCAGTTCTTGATGTTTTCTGGGAATTCCTGGATGCCTGAAAGAGAACAGACACAATTACGAGGATCATACAAACACAAACAGCACAAAATACAGGAGATGGGTGCTGTGACAGGGCAGGATTAGGAAGAGGGATGGGGCGAGGACAAGAAGGGCAGAAACTGATTAACTGATTATTTAATTGGGTTTCTCTGCATCAGGCAGCACACCAAAAATCCATGTCACAAATAAGAAAATGCTCATCTGATAAAAAAAAAAAAAAATCACGAGGACTTGAGATGCAAAACTGTTCTCCCCACTTCCTTCCTTAACAACTTAAAGACCGTGATGCAATGTGACACACACACACACACACGAATCTGCTGCCTAAGCACTCTCCTACACACTCACACACACCTTTTTTACACAATGTCTGTCAGTTGTTCACTTAGCGGCGAATGGGGACAAAGCTTGTGACGAGGTGCAGCGAGCGCTTCAGAGAGTTTGAACCTCACAGGGCTCTCAAACGTTCGGTGTGGAAAACCACTTAGGCAGGAAGGGGGTGGGAGGGAGCTCAGCGGCCCATCGACACACAAAACCAGCCCTGTTCACTTTCAAGCTCAATCTTGACCCCAGAAGACAAACTGGAACAAACACAGGATGGACTTTTCACACTCACCTGCCTTAATATCACTTCACCAGCACCTGGACACCAGACCACCTCACCTGCAACTTACCCTCATCCTGAGAGCATCCCACTATCAGGCCCACTGGCCTGCTGTGCCAATTCTTTCCAGTGCTCTGTGACTGTGGGAGCTGAGCTCACTCCGCTAAGGGAAACGGAACAGAACATAGTAGGGCACATCCTGCTCTATTAAGCAGGGGGACTCATGCCAAGTCTGTTAAGTAATGGAGCCTCTAATTCTCCCTTTTCCAACTTAATAGCATTCTGAGCTGCAAGCACAAGGCTGTCTTGGTCTTGGAGCATGGTGTCAGGGAGAGACAGCTCTGTGTATGTAATGGTGGAAACATACCCAGGATGCCACGACAGACGCCCCTGAAAGAGGGTGAGATGACAGGAGGAGGAGAGACACAATATGCGTCCAAAAACAATAGATGCTGCAACACTCAGAAGAAAAGGCCAGCCAAGACTGCTGAGGGTGTGGCTTCATTCTTCTCTCACACCTACTACATTACCAAGGTTTCTCCCTAACCCCCATAAACTCTGTTCTGTCCATCCCAAACTTATCAGGCAAGGCAAGATGGGCCAAGGTTTTGTTTGGGTGTGAACAGAGAGAGTGTGTGTGTTTGCATACAATGCTGCAGGATGTTGCCACTCCAAGCTAATGCTTCTGTGCAGAGATCAATATCAGATTTGAGGGTGGATGTCAATACAAAGCCACCTCCCAGTCAGGGTACAGCTTCTCTGAGAAAAGCTTTGGATGATCCACTGCATAATTTTCAAGCAACAGCCAGCTTTACTGAAAACATTACACAGCAATGCTTTATACGCATAATGAACATGAGTGGAACTGGAGAGTGACGGTTGGGAAAGTCATACAATGCCCTATCAAATATCAAATACCTGTGTGGACATGATAATAGGGAAGCAGGTAGAACCCCGCCCAACCCACCCACACACATACATACACAGACACACACACACACAGAAAATTATGCATATATGATTAGTTTGAGTGGAGATGGCTGGCAGTTGGTGAGATCTAAGGTGAAGCCAACAGAGGCAAAACACAGAAGAAAGACAGACACAGCAGCGCCATTATGAAACATGGCTAATTGTGATGGTGATGGCAGTGGTGGTGACTCATCAGTCTGAGAGGGAGAGAGAGCCTCTGCTTACTGTTCTTGCTGACATCCAGCTCCCTGAGGTTGGTGAGGTTGGCGATTGCCGCAGGCAACACAGTCAGGTCATTATCGGGCATGCTTAGCCGACACAGCAACTGGCAGTTGAACAGTTGCTGTAGGAAAAGAGAGAAAACAGTAGATTGAAAGGGTTGAATATCATCATTTTATTTTGAAACAAAACACACACACACACACACACACACAAAGGGATTCGGCAGGAGCCCAACTGATGTGTGGTGTTGGGCAGTGGCTGTGTGGAGGGCTGCTAATGGGAGCAGCAGGGATGAGTCCAGAAGAAAATGAGGTTAACAGCTTGATCAGGTCTCATTTGAAGTTGATGAGCAGAACTAATGGAGTTTCTCCCGTCTGACAGTAACCCAACCCCTCCACGGAACTGCTGCAATGTTTAATATGCAAAGATCAAGAAGATGAAGATGAAGAAGAAGAAGAAGAAGAAGAAGAAGAGGAGGAGGAAGAGGAGGAGGAGGAGGAGGAGGAGGAGGAGGAGGGGAGATGTACAAGTGTCCCCAAGAAAACAGCCCAGGCTGCTGCTGCATCGGTGCCACAACAAAGCTCTGTGACTGACACGCACGCACGCACGCACTCTGTTGGCTGACTGAACCAAGGTATGCTTTAAAGCTAAGTTTAAATTAAAAGATGTGTTGCAATGTACTGCTTGCACAAGCACACCATGGTTAGTCAATGGAGTGTATGTTTTGGTTAAGAACATTAAATCATAAGTGGGGCTCAGAGTAGTGTCTTGGCACATAGAAGTTTAGAGTTCAGTGCATGAGTGAGAATGTGTGTGTGCTCATCTTAATCAAATCGCCATAAAAACATTTATATTTGTGTACGTGTGTCTCTGTGTGCACAATCTGTATCACTGACCATCATTTGTGCTAATAACCTGAGATCTGCATTTGCTATCATTTGTGCTTCTCATCCAAGGTGAGGGTGGCTTACTTTAGGCAGCTCCTCGATCTGGTTGGCGTCAAGGTAGAGCTCCTCCAGGGTCTTCTCGAAGCTGAAGATCTCCTTGGGCACGTGCTCCAGGCTGCAGTGTGAGTAGTCCAGCGAGGTGACCGCCTCCTCCTCGCCACGCAGGCACCGGCATGGAACCAGCCTCACCAGCAGGCTCCGCTTGCTCGACATCATCAGGGAAGGATCACACCCTACCACCAGCACCTCTGCCAGAGAGAGAGAGAGAGAGAGAGAGAGCACTGTGTGTAAGCGTAAAAGATGATTACAGAACAGCCTACAATTTGAATGGCAAGTTTACTGTGCTTATGCTAACACCATATCTTTAAACAAATATGTCTGCAGGTTAATGCAAGTCAGCCACCAGCATAAGGTCAGTTAATATTTAATAATGCATCAGCGTAACAATCCAATAATGTAGTTTCATTGTGCACTGATAAAGCACACATTTGAACCATCCTTTTCTGTAATCGAGGGAAGAACACCACTCCAGCCAAGACAGCTGAGGACCTGACAATGAAGACCAATTCTAAACAAAGTCACCAAAACACAGACTCAGGTACTCATCACTTGAGACTCGAGCCTCCAGTAGTGAAGGGTCACTTGGACTTTGACCTGTCGTTAGGCCACTTCGCAATGGCACTGCTAACACTGGCGGGGTCAACTGGCCAGCCATGGTTCTAGCGACAGAGATTAGTGGAGTAATTTTACCAGCTACAGTAGGGGCTTTAAAGCATGACAATTAGCACTGTGTGTCAGATGACAACAAAACCCTTTGCATGAGGCCATCTCAAAAGCGAACTGTGACATCAGTGCAGACCTTTCTCCTGTTGCCTTACCAGTAGGCTGAGAGCCTGTATTAATAACAGACCACACTTTCACCAATAATTGAATTGGAATTTGAACATGTTCATGAACTGTTCATGGTCAAAACCCCCCAAAAAACCAACAATGAGGTAAAGGCCATCAAGACGGGTATCACTGGCCGTCATTGTTTGCCATGGATACCCCCTCCCAACACGTAGCGAAAAATATGCTCAACACTCATCATTATGGCCATCCAGACAAACCCAGAGAAATCAAGACTGTGGTAAGTGCAGCCACAGCCACCTACATGCCTAAACCTGTGCTGAAGGTGTGAACGCAAAGAACAAGGGTGCTTCACTCTGTAGCCTGTAAACTGCCATGAAGCCGTAAACTTAGCGGTACTTTCAGAGAGGCATTAGACAACAAGACTGCCCACCCCAGCATGAGATGAGATGGCAGATGACAGCCTTTTTACAAGAGAACTGGAGACTCTGTGCTGGAAAAGTGCTTTCTGAAACAGCTAAAGGTCTGTTGTTGCCATATGTGTCAAGCATCTCTACTGAACATTACGGTGCTTTGGGATGCCTGTCACTTCATCCAAGGAACATGTAGCTGCAGCCTTCCAGTCATTCCATAACATGATGTGGCTGTAACCCAACAATAGTCAGTCAAATCCTAAACATATCTGAAACGGTGCTTAAATGAAAATCAGCAAATAACAGTGCAGATGTGTCCACATGTGGCCACAACAGTGATGGCAGGTCAGTCGCTGAAAGCCGGGTAGGGTTGGGTTGGGTTGGAGCTGTAGAATGCAGTTTGCCGTTAGATCACTGGGGTAGAATGAGGCCTCCTCAATGACAGCCTTGTAATACAGGAGGAGAATGTCATCCCCCCTCTCCATTAAACACACACACCCCATCGCATGCTAAAGAGTGTCTGAGCGTCTGTGTGTCTATACGAGGATCAGTAGGATTTTGTACACGCATGCTGTGTGTGTACACCACACAGCTGATACTTGCCTCTTAGTCATATGACAGTATATTCCTGTAGAATATACAGATACAGAGAGCTGTTGGTAGGTATGAGAATGAGAGAATTTGGTGCAACATAGACAGAATTTGCAATGCTTTGTTTGCCTCCACACAGACGCACCCCAAAACAGCACAAACTGTAGCTTCTAATCAGGAGTGTAAGTTCACTTCCCAGAGAGTGAAATGTGATTGGTAAAACTGGTGTACCAATAGTATGTATTTGTTTTGAACACAACTGTAACAAGTTTACGTGACGTTTAAACGTGATAAATTTATATTTACAAAACCGTTTTACAAAACCATGCAATTTACATGGTCGCCAACACCAGTGCGAGAAGACAAACATCCCTATTTAGTATGTGGATGGGCTCTAAGCATGTACCAAAGGGTGTCAGAAGGCAGAGTGAAAGATCTGTGTGAGTGAAACAGACTGCAGGAAATGCAGCTCTGTGTGCAATATATCACACATACACAAACATACACACACACCAAAGCAATAGTCTATATCCTCCTACAGACATGGCTAACGCACACAAATACGCACTCCTTCTTGTGAATTCACACAAACCAGTATTTCAGTTAATGCAAACTGAGGGTTAACAAGCAAGTGCACATGCATGCATGCGTGCGCACACTTTGAAACAAAAACACAGACACACACACACTCACACACACAACTTGAGTAACAGGAAGTTTGCGTGTGTTTGTCTGACAGGAACACAGAAGAAACATGATTCAAATGAAATCACCAAAACCCTGCCAGAGGAAAGGAGGGAGGGAGAGTCCCCAGCTAATATGTCATTGGACCTGACCAGTCACAAGAGACAGACAGCAGAAGCCACTCCAGTGACTCACTCACTTGCAATCTCTCCTTCTCTCTGGCTCAGAATAGGACTGATCCCAGTACAGCATTAGATATGACTGACAGTGGTAAAAAAAAACAAAAAAAAACACTCAGCTTGTGTTTAGAAGGACAACTTCTTTTTCAGTGATTATCTTTTTGTAATACCAATGCATGGCATTAGGAGATAGAGCAGTTAGAGGAGCAGAAAGAACAGGGTCACACAAGTCACACACACAACACTCTGGGTCTGGGTTCTACTGCTTCTGTGATTCTGTATGAGAAGAAAACCTGTGACATCAGAGGATTTCACTTGTTCTGCAGAGGAGGAAGGAGAGGAATGCAAGGCAGAGCTGGAGCAAAGCACAGAATCCCACCAATAACTAGGTCAAGCCAGGGAAAGAGAGGAGGGGGGGAGTGGGGGCACAAAGAGAGAGAGAGAGCAAAAGAGAAAGGAGGGAGAGAGGGAGGGAGAGAGAGAGAGAGAGAGAGAGAGAGAGAGAGAGAGAGAGAGAAGTGGGTTCTGATGTCTGATAAAGGCACAAACAACAAAGAGCGATAAAGAAAGAGAAGGGGAGGGATAGAGAAGGTAAGTGGGAGGGGAACTGTTTATATCATGGAAAAAGGACAGAATGTTGAGGCAGACATTGGGGGGGGGGGATGGGGGGGTTGAGACACACACACACACACACACACACACACACACCTTACCCAGACGGTCTCAGATTCAGAGCTGAATCAAATCACTTTAACCCCAGCCAGCCCGCACTTCCCTCTTACCCAGGGGTCAAAATTAACTTTTGGTCTACAAGCCAATGCAATACATCACCTCACTGCACTCTATACCAGGCCTACAGCAGTTTGCTTCAGAATAGATATGGCACTTTAATGCTTGTCCCATAACCACAGTTAATGTTTGTGAGGAAGTTGGTCAACATCCAAACATGTTTGGTCATGTTCATGAAAAAGGTAGTCAATCTATCGAGGTAAGATAACGCAGTGGTGCATTCGCTAATTATTTTGTCTTTCAAAATTTGCAGATTGCAGATATACAGTAGCTGATGGCATGATTTTAATATAATGCTACCATACGTTTGTGTTTTTTGTTATTGTTGTAAATTTAAAAATCAAACACAGCCTACTGGAAGAGGCAAAACAAAAAGGATTGTGTAGTGCATGCGAGTGAGATATTTGTCTGCGTGAGATAATTGTCTTATATGCTAATGGGTGAGAATTTGAAGCCCTGTTACCACAGACAATTTATGTTAGAAGGACACTCTCGGTATTCACTTGTGTAGCTTACTTTGTGCTCCCCCTGTTGTGCAGAATAATGTGACCATGTATTTTCACTTGCTGTTTTCCACATACCAAAGTGGCGGAGTAGCGGCCATAAAAAATCTTGGCGGGTGCTAATTTTGCTCCCTGCTTGGAGGCTTGGAGAATAACTATGACATGTACATGAGTCTGTGTTTGTGTGTGTTGTGTACAGAAAAGAAAGTTCAGGCATCACAATAAGGATAGGGAGGAGATTGTTACAGATTTTGATGGTGTGATTATTGTCTGAGAAATAATTGTGATTATGCAATTATTGCAAGTATTGTGCATTCATTAATTTGATCAAATATTTAAAAAATATCACAGGAATAATGCATAGTTTATTATGCTCATTATTTAATGCTGAATGTAAAACAGAAATAACATTTTGTCGTTGGAAAAAAATTGCAGGGCTTCAGCTTAACACAAAATCAAATTAAATATTTTCAATTTCTTTTTGCATTTCTTCAGTGAAATCAAGAAGAACAAAATCGGTGTCCTTTAAATGAGCTACTGTGAGAAGTCAGAATGGTCAACTCACGAGCTGGACTGAGGACTGAGAAGTGGAAGTGATAAAGGAGAGGTTGTTGCCAATTCAAAAGTGAAGCAGATTTATTCTTCAGACAGAGGTGCATAACAACAACAGCACTAACAAACAAAAGTACTTTCACTTAATAAAATAAACAGAAAATCTGTTTGTCCAAAATACTTCAGTCAACATAGACATGCAGCACAATTAATTACAGCCCATACTGCACCTCTCAAAAGGAGAGTGACTGTCACCCTGCAGAACACAACAGAGGCACTGATCTCCCCCTCATTATATACACCACAGCATTAGAGCAAATTCGCCCAAATTGGGACACTTAGATCACACCAACAGATAGGATACACAGCATACAAAGCTGACCAAAGCACAAGATAGATCATTATAATATCTATTGTGAACAGTGTTAAATATATTAATAACAAAGCATAAGTTATATAAACACGTATACAAATATCGTGTCTTTGCATAGTAAATTATAAAATGCAACACAAATATAGCAAACACTTCTGTACGAGAACGATGGGAATGAGCGTGTCCCCGCCCCTGCAGAATGACAAAGACTGCCCCGTTGTGGCAGCGCTTCCGCAATGGGACGGCTTCAAAGGGGACGGAGGACCAGAAAGTGTTGTAAGTAAAGCCTAATTTACGATCATGCGTTACATCATCGGTATCGGAGAGTCTGTGTCGCCGTGAACTGGCTCCGCAGAGCACCTTCGAAATTTTGTAACTACAGATCAAATCGACACAGACCGCAAGTGCAAGTGAAGCGGCCCGCAAGGGGTGTGATTGGTCGGGTTCGTCCACTTGCTTTGTTGTGTTTGCCCGTATATTTCAGCAGCCCACTGTAGGTACTTTTAGCAACATGCTAGTCCACTGTATAGGCTTTGTAAATAATTCAAAACATTGTTTTGACTTTAGTGGCAGGATTCCCCAGTTGTACTGTGACTATCTTTAATTTTAATTTCGGTGCTTCGTCAGCAGGCTGTAGAGAGGGGGTTAGAGCAAAAACTGTACTGTACGGTTGCAACTGTCTCGTGCCACTGAACAAGCCAGTTCTTGTTTACAGCCCTTAGCAGACGGCCCATTCTAAAATCGGTACTGATGTCCTTAAACGTCATATCTCGGCAGTCCAACCACCAATTTGATATGTAAAAACTTCCCCATAAAGGTCACATGTTAAGCTATACAATGATACCATTGTTTTCAGAGTTTATGGCCCGATTTTCTTATGATACGTCAAGATAAAACACTGACATGAAATGCCACTCTGCTTTCTGCATCAGGAATGGCAGTGTCATGTCATCAGTCTTCAACTTCACATCGTTCAAAGGAAAAGACATTGGATAAACTGAGGTAAAATGGTCTATTGATTTGTTAATATTAGGATACGTCTTGTTTATAAGTTGAGAAATGTCAGTATTTACTCATCTTCCATTGTTTGTTTACATGACCGCGAGTTGTCATATCAGCCAGGTATGTCAATTAGCAAGTAGCAAATTGCAGTTCTGTGGCAGGACTCATTTTTGAGTTATTGTTGTGTTTGACTGGAAAGTGTAGGGCAGAGTAAAAAGGTTAGGTAGGTTAAGGGGATAAAGGCAAGAGGAAATGGGTAGGTTTGGAGATAAGAGTGATATTGCACATTAATATACCAGTTATTGCACATTGATTAAAATTGCACAGCAATGACTGTCATGTGCTGTGTGTAGTGGATGTTGCACATCGAGGGTGATGTCACAGAGTGCAGATATTGCACAGTATTCAACACCATTAAATTAAATATTGCATAATAGTTTAAGGGTGTAGGCTGTTGTCAGTGCATTTTTAAGTTCAGAGTGGTTTTGACTTTTGGGAAGAAACTGTTCCTAAGTCTGTTAGTCCTTGTTTTAATGGACCTGTAGTTATTTCCTGAGGGCAACAGGTCAAACAGTTCAAAGCCAGGGTTGGACCCGTGGTGCAGCTACTGTGATACAGTACGTCATGCGATGTGATGTGATGAGCAGAGAAATAAGACAAGTTATTCAAAGTTATACGTTTTGTTTCTATTTCTTAGATGCATGGAAAGAAGAGCCAGTTCTCTCATTTGCTGGGGTCTCACAGAAAGGAGGCAGAGGATGAGCTCCAGGTCATCGAGGAAGACAACTTGGAGGCATGGATGCAGAGGAGGAGGACTTCCTGGACAGGTAGCTGTTGGATGATGACGAGCTGGAGAGTGATCCACCATCATCTTTTTCATGCCATAATTTAATATATGTACAGTTTTATTATTTAGCAGTAAGTTTTATTACTTAGCAGTGCCGTTATGTCTTTTGGCAACCTTTTGATTTCCTGTTGTGGCATTCAACTTGGCAATGGTACGCTGAAGTAGATGGGACATCCTGCTTTCTGCTGGCTATATTAGCCCCACTGTACAACTTTGCCAAACCCTCATCCACAAAACAAGTTTGTTTTTTGAGTATAGAGTATGTCTTACAGTTGTCTCATTCTTCTGTGAGTGATCTATGGCTGTGTGTATGTATGATCTTGTGTATAAGCTGTACAACTTCATTTCCTTCAGGATAAATAAAGTATCTATCAAACAATTCTATTATGATACCACATTTGTCAACATAATGTGGGGATAGGCATGACGTGTCTTAACAGTTTTTATCTATCTATCTATGAGCCTGAATAAATATCCATATAAAAATTCACAATGAATTTGAACTGATGATGTCTGTCACACTTATCCTTAGGCCTAGATGTCAAGGGACATTAATTTGATGGCTAAGGGCGCAAAAGGGTTCCAGTGGTGTATTTTCCCCGCCTTCAAAACTTACAAACATCCATTACACTTTCTTCATAACAATTAGTTTTTACAACGAATTAAAAATGAAAACAAAAATAATTTGCAAACACTGACTTATTTCACAAATGCTGTTTTTTTTTTTTGAAGAAGTAGCCTGAGGAGTCAAATTATACTTTTTAGCCTTTGCAACTAGGAAAAAACTCCACACTCGCCAGTTTTGCTTCATTTGGTAGCCTATAATTGAGGTTTTTTTTCACATTAATAGCCAACGCTGCTTGTGCCAGTGGAAGCCGATATCTAATTGTTTATCTTAGTTCATATTGTATCCTGGATTTATGTGTAACAAACGTGTATGTTTGCGAGAAATGAACTCAGCTATTTTTGTTGGCCTAATTAAAGTCCAAAAAGTTTTTATTAAAACTAAAAATCACAATGGTTGCCATTTAGATATAAAATAGGCTATTTAGAAACCTACCAAGACCACAAAAGACACTGAAAAACTATTCTTACTAAAATTAAAGAAATACTTTATGTAAATTAGCCAAAATAACATCTTAATGGTGAAAAGTGAAGGCATCCTGTTTTCATTTTGCGTACATGTGGTTGTACACCTAGGCTTGTGTGACTTTTGTAAAAACGCATATAGTTCACGAATAGAGCTGAATCCGCTGCTACACCAGGACAGCGATTGAACCACGGTACAGTGGTTTGGTGTCGTGAGACAGTTGTTGGGTGCCGCGAAACTGGCAGCAGGACAGTACAGTTTTTGCTCCCACCCCTACTAAGGCTGTAGGCTACTTTGCAGGCAGACATGAGAAGTTTGCTAGCTAACAGAATATAAACTGATTACCCAGAAGCCTTGTAAAATCTACGAGGTTGTGGAAACATACAGTGTCTCTTAACAATAATGTTAAGAAAAGGAAAGCATGACAAAGGAATTTGCTAAACTCGACTGTATGGTCGAATTGTAGACAGTGTCACTCAAGCAATCTGGTGAAGTGTGCTACCTGAACATTAACACTGGAATCTGAAGGTAAACACTCCAACCAGTTCATGCGATTTCACGACTCAACCTGTGCCCTGTATGTCAAGTCAACGCAGAACCATAATTCAGCCTTAAGAGAAAAACGATGGCAACAAGGAACGGCGTACCCTGTGCATCAAGTCAACACAGAACCATGACTCAGTGCCCTTTGCGTTGAGTCACCGCAAAACCATAATTGAGCCTTAAGTGCGTGCTATGGCTAGAATACTGGAGCAGTGCACGCAGTTTAAGTGAGTGATGGTGAGAAGGGGAATGCTCAGCTTCTCACAGCTACATATTGTCATTACTAGGCCTAATATGATGCATCATTATTAATACTGCCAAATTTTATCTTTATTGATCCCAAGCGGGGAAACTGAAGTGTAATTATCAATAGTCATACCTATTTCTTTATTATTTTTTATAATTCATATATAATTCATCATCTTAATTTTGTACTTAGAAATCATATTTGTCTGTTAGTTTGAGGCTCTAGTGGGGTTATGGAGAGAAATGAGTGTTAGTCAGTGTTATTAACAACTGAAACAATGAAGGTTATACGCTCCATGTTACGTGATACAGGAGGAAGCAGTTGATGTCCACTGACTGAAAGGGAGCCTAATCAAAGTTCACATCGCGTAGGTAGGCTACATGCTGCAACAATTAACGTCAGCACCCATGACAATCAGTGGAACTGGCAGCGCTGCAGAACCATAGACTACGTTTCAAATGCTCTTAAGTATCCCGAGTATGATTGGGATATTAAGCATCCCGGCTTTACGTTTGCACATGTAAACACCTTTTCCCAAATTCAATATCCAGAATAAACCCTTATTCCGGTTTCTAAAAAAATCTGGATATTCAGGTGGAGTACTCGGGGAAAAAAAACAGAATACTGACAGTTGCGGAGAAAGATTCTAGAGTGCAATGTGCAAGATGGAATGCTGATAAGCACCAAGCAGCGTTATTTAGAACAATCTGTGAGAACACCACAAAGAATGTTATCAGTAACCAGAATATTAGTATTTATCATGTAAACAGGGATATTAATAACCGATTTCTCTGCATTCATGTGAACACTTTATCCCGAACATGATCAAAACTGGGATAAGCGTACTCAACAACAGTAAAAGTGCGGACCATACAAAGGCCGGTCTTCTAAATTTATTTTGACATGACATGACCTGACTTGATGCTTCAGTAACCCACTTGTAGTCCGGTCTACTGTTATCTCCCAGAGAAGTTCGCATATGTCAGACAACCAAACATACAACTCTCACCCTTAAGCCAAGTTACACCACTGAGGGCGTTTATTTTAATATTTCACTAACAACTCAAAATGGCATTAAGTAAATTGTCACTAACATATCTGTTATTGTATATTACCTTCACCAGAGCGTATAACAAGGTGACCAGACATCTAAGATGAAAATCTGACCACCAAAATCGGGTACTGGATTTAGGGGTCAATAGGAATCACCTGGTCAGCCTAGCATATAAAGCCAATGGTCGTCTGAACAATATCTCTATATGGTCTTAACTCATTCATCATGTTAGCAGTCCTGCAGTTAAACAACTGTACTTGCGTGTAGTGGCCTCTGGTGGCCGCACTTCTGTGCTGCTGGTGTAACTTTATTGTTTTCCGTGTGAGTTGCGCCACTTAGGCTGAAGTTGTGGCTTGTATATTATGTTTTATAAATGCCATCAGAATGATTAAAGGGAGCTTTCGTGATTAATTAATTGCAACGTTCTGTTTGTGTCATCCCTAATCACAAGAGGCATTCCCTCAAGTTAAGAAAATGAGGACACCAACTGGACTATTGGACAACAGACCTTGTTTCTACACAAACACACCCAGGCAGCTCTAGCTGGCAACAGGTGTGCATAATTAAGAGAGGTATCAGGTTAGGGATTAGCATTGTAGTAGCCCTCTTCTCTTCAACCACATGATGGCAAATGGTCATCTGTGTGTAAGTGTATGTGTGTGTGTGAGAATGTATAAAGATGACAGCTGTCCTACAAATGATTGATTACAGAAGTAAAGTCTACTTCATTTTGCACAGACTATGAAAGACTGAAAGAAGTGGGCATGACTCCATAGAGCACAGCTATATAACTGCAGAAATATTTACTAGTCTTTCTGTATTTCTGAACTGCGTCTCTCTCTTTATTATCCTCTTGTCTTTCGCACTTGCTCCCACGCTCCTTGATTTCTCTCTGAAGGGACAGGAGGACTAAAGTGCTTTCAGACTACAATGGCTAGCAAAAAAAAAAAACAAACAAAAAAAACACTGAGGCTGCTGGTATCAGTGTCAAGGGCATTCTACTGGAGACGAGGGAACCTGCTGGTCCAGTTCTCCGGGGCAGGTTTAGTTCTCAGGAACGAGAAAGGGAAAGAAAAAGAAAGAAAAAAGGGAGGGAGGGAGAGAGTGAAGGAAAGAGGAGACTGAGAGAGAGAGACCAGAGGGGTGAGAGGAGAACAAGAGGGGGCATTGTCTGGGTAAAATTCATTATGAGATGAGGGTAATCTGATATGTAGAAGGCAAGGAGGGAGAGAGAGAAGGAGAGCTAAAAAGGGCGAGACAGAGAAGCAGAACGAGAGAGTCCTCGTTGTCTTCATCTCAGACCAGGAGGCTGATGTTTTAATTTCAGAGAGTGTGTGTGTGTGTGTGTGTGTGTGTGTGTGTGTGTGTGTGTGTGTGTGCACGTGCATGTGTGCGCGTGTATCTAACTCAGGTCTCCACTCTGCTGAGGCTGCCTCCCCCATTTCAAATGGCTATAAACGATTCCTGGCCTTGTCAGAGCATTTTATGGCCACAGACTGATTTATCTTGCTGCCGGGCAATGGATGAGGTAGCCACTTTACACTACAAATATAGTGGGGGGGGCACTTTGCTCCACACCCTACTGTTGTGGGTAAAGGGAAAAGGAAGGGGACAGGCAGTTTCAGGCAGAAAGTGCTCCCTGTAGGTTAGATAAGCTGTGCTAGCCACAGTTTTCACATGAATGGTCATGACTGGCAATCGGTCAGTCAAAATACAAATATGTACAGATTTTATGCTGATCAAATGCACGTGTGCAGAGCATGATCAATGCCGTGCAATGTCAGCACAAAACATGCACGCAAATGTTTACCATGTGCACGCTAACCTACAACAGTGATCATCCCATTTCATCAGGCCCACAGAAGCTGGTTAGAGCGTGTGAGAAGGAGCAATATTTTGTCACTAGCACTCCTGAATGAAAAATTTTCACTAGTGCTATACATTAGGGGCACACACTATTTACTTTCACTTTGTAAGTGAAATTATAGTTATTAACACTGGTGAATTTGTTGCGTTAAAATATTGCAGTTATACTGCCATTGGGACTGCCAAGTGCGGCCTTAATGTTAAACTAAATTAAAATCACAGAACACCAATGTTACTGCCACCTGTCAAACAGAGCCCATGCATCTAGACAGTTTAATTAGGCTATGAGGAGTATAATCGCTACTGTAGCTTCACAACAAG
The DNA here is from genome assembly GCA_015244755.2 of Tenualosa ilisha. Classification (NCBI taxonomy): domain Eukaryota; kingdom Metazoa; phylum Chordata; class Actinopteri; order Clupeiformes; family Clupeidae; genus Tenualosa; species Tenualosa ilisha. The sequence goes on along the minus strand of PYXC01000495.1, from coordinate 183,274 downwards.
GACGAAATTGCAGTTGCAACATTGCCGTAGGAAAAGAGATTTTATTTGACTTCTGACTTTTTGTTTGACTTTTCAAAAATAAAATAAAGCATACATAGTATTTCATCATAAAACATAAACAGCATACATCAAAATACTTTCTTTAAAAACAGGAATTTTATGTTTTGGACACAATTTATTCTGACATTGTTTAGTCATAGATTTAAGGCCAGTGTCCACCAGACATCTCTGCGGCACGGCACGACAAGGAAAAAAAAATAGAACTCCATTGTTTTCTTAAGCAGTAAGCCACAAGAGGCCGTGGGTTTGTGCTGGATTTGAAACAGTTAAGGGGTGTTTGGCACGACACGAAGTGGAGTTAGCTCTTCTAAATCCAGCACAAATCCATGGACTCAAGTGGCTTATTGCTTTTCTAAAACTGTTCTTTTATCTTTGACAAGATTTTATTAGATGCAGCCACACAAATTAAAAAAATAAAAGTATACTGAAATAACCATTCTTCTGCCAAATATACCGTTCCTTTGAGGAAGTGGTTGCCGAGCAACACTAAATGCTACTACAGTGAGATGGGCTATTACTTTGTAACACTTTTGTAACTGAAGTTCACTGCGGAGTAATACAGAAGAGAAGAGACAAACCTGAACTGAAATGAATTGAACTGAATTAATAATAGCGTTGATTAAAACAAGACTTTTGTCTTAGCAACCGTTGGCATCGGTAAACGAAGGTAAACAATGCAATATTGATGATCTAGGCTGAAAAAAGGGCAATTTAATTGCATAGTAACGTTCACAAAGCCATTGTTGATCTAAATGACATTAAAACGATGTGTTTGTCATTGTTATGCCTTAGAGTAGCGCTAAATTCTGTCATTTGCTACATTTTGATGGCAGCACAGTGAATGGTAATATCAGCATTCCATAGCTGGCATCTATTGCTCTTTGTCCGGTGGGCCTTTATGCATATTGATTTACTTCTGGTTATATTTATATTTTAAAATGTCTGAATAAAGACAAGACAATAAGAAAATAAACCTTCTTGTGTGCTGTAAACTATAGAAAAATATAGAGAAAATGATATCGGTGTTAGCTAAAATTGGTATCGGCAGGTTAAGACTCCATGAAAAATAGAAAATTGGTATCAGCTCAGAAAATTGCAATCGGTGCATCTCTACTAGCCATGGGCCAGTATGGGCCACTGTAGGCTAGACTGAGAAACTAGGGCTGCTTTAAAAGGTGCCGGTAAAGTTAAAACAAAGCTCTTTCACAGGCATCTCTGCCTCAAGGCTTAGACTGGTTTGTAAAAGTGCAGTGTGCTAGTGCTACTGGGGGGGGCTAATCTAAAAGAAGCCCCAAGTATGTCAGAAGGTCCAGACAGCTGAGAAAAGGGAGCAGCAATAGCACACTGGACCTCGTCCACCTCACTCCGAAATGTCAGGCGGCGTGTCCGGTGCCATGAGCACACAGTGACATCAGCACAAGGACCTTCCACTGGACTTCACCCAAGATCTCTACGGGCAAACAAAGAAATATGATGTCAAATCCTAATCAGCCCAGTGCTGCCACCCCAACTTCCAGCTGCTACTGACACTTGAACTAAACATTCAACCCCTCCACACAGCCTGTCAGCCAATCAGCACACACATATGGAGGGGGCTGTCCAATCAGTGTGACCGTGAGTGTGCAAAGGGGTGTTTCCTGTGGTACACAGCAGCAAAGCAACAGACACAGCTGTCTCCTTGACACTTTATTAAAAAACATCCAAAGGGGAAGAGGGTGAGCCCTTAGAGTAGCGTCCCCCAGCTACTCTGCCCCCCCAACACACACACACACACACACACAGAATCTATGACTACTACCCTTATCAATTATATGCCAGCTGGCTTGTAGCAAGGGCAACCTAAGAGCCTTGTCCACTGCATCAGAAAGTCAGACCACAACCAGAAAGAGATAGAATCAATGGGAAGGCAGGGTAGTGGAGGCGGGGGGGGGGATATGCAGAAAGGGGAAGACGGAAAGAGAGGCTGGCCTAGGAAGAGAGATAGGGAGCGGACTGGTGTGAGAGAGAGTGTGGGGGTGTGGGAGGAGAGAAATGGAGCGGAGAAAGAAGTACAGTGACAGAGGTGGCACAACACAACAACAACAACAGATCAAGAGACAGAATAAAGAAAGGACCTGGCAAGAAAGGGCTGTAACCAAGACTTAAGTTTATGTGTGTGTTTGTGTCTGTCTCTCAGACCAAACGTGTAAGTGAGTGAAAAACAAGGTCAAGGGAGTCTATGAGCATAAGAGGGGGAGAGTTTGAACAGGGAAAGAGAAAAAGAGAGAGAACAAGCAAGGGAGGGGATAGCGGAGTGAGAGAGCCTTCGAGAGAGAGAGAGAGAGAGAGAAAGGCGGAAGAAAGCCATGAATAGCATCACTGTTAAAAGCCCTGCCGATGCTAGTGAGTGTTTCATTAAACATGAGGCTGACACAAACAGGCAGCACAGAAGAGAGAAGAGGAGGAGAGAAAAGAGAGATGTATTGAAGATAGGGATGAAATGTCACTAGTTGTATTTATGGGCCATAGCAGCTGAAATTTCTACTTTCCAATCTGATCCCTGGAATGCCTGAGCATCAAAACCCAGAAATCCAGAAAACACACACACGCAAAGCTTTCATCAAACTATGTTCAAAGTTAAGTTCAAGGTGCCTCGGATACTTCATGCAAGTAAGTTGTCCAAAATGTAACAACTATAGTCAGGGATACACTTTGTCCTGAACATGGTTTTCTCCAACTGGTTGATGTTGGAATAGTTGCTCTGCTCTGGCGCTCTCTCTCTCCCTCTCTGTCTCTCTCTCAGAGGTATGCAAGTCATGTGACTGGTCCAATCTTGTGCCAGGGAACAGTGTTTGCAAACTCAACACCAGCACCTCAAACACATGACAGCCCACACCCCAGGGAATTCATTCCCAGATGGCGAAGTGGATCTTTCCGATTGAGCTGGCCCTGGTGAAAGATGCACTAGAAACCCTCAAAGCCTTGTCCCTGTTCCTGCAGAGTAGAGATGCCATGGCTATTAAAGCCAATTCAGAGGTGAACATCACCATGAGGGCCCCGAGGTCTCTGAGGCTTGCTGACGGCATGAACACAAAAAAGAAAGAGGAACTTGACATGCACACATTCAAGGGGGTAAATATTTGCCAACCCAGCGCTAGAGATCAACAGAGGGCAAATGCGTTTCGTGACCGCTTCTTTACCTCCCTGGACATCTCTTTGCTCCTAAAAGAGTTTAGAGAATATAAGCTCAACGGAGTCCAAGGAGACAATCTCCGCTACTTGTTTTCTGCCGTGTCAACAGCAGAATGTGAATGAGGATTTAGTGCTATGAATCATATCCTTACTGATGAGTGCAACAGAATGAATGTGTCCACACTGAAAGGTCTTCTTTTCATCGTTGTTAATGGGCCAGATGTGTGTTCGTTCCCTGTGCAGAGGTTCGCAGAGATGTGGATAAAAGGACGACACGCTGCAGATGACGCGCCAACAGGAAAATCGAAAAGGCTACATGAAATCCGACATCAGAGCAAACTGTTTATTTAGTTTTATAATTAGTTACATAACATGTGAAATCATATTTTATGACATGTGAAATCATTATTGTTACGTTTTACAGACCGATCCCATTAGGCTAATGTTCCTCTGCCAATCCTCTGACATGTTCGCGTGATCGGACCTTATCCATGGTTCTAAAGCCCAAATAAGCCATCACATCGTGGCCGGCACAGAAAATGAAATGTTTCATGTCTTTTTATGTTTGCATTGAAGATGAATGCTCATCTGTTCATAATTTAGGCACATAGGGTCTACCATTAACCTAAAAAAGAATTAAACCCGTTGATTGCTTATTTTTTCATGATTAAAAAACAACAACAACCCCCCCCCCCGTTTTTTTTGACAAATCGCGCCCTGAATGCGTCACACACACCCACCCACCCACACTGAAAACCTCAATAAATGTTCTGAAATTACTATTAACAGTAACTTTAGACTTTGAACTTTAACTATATAAAAGGGAAAAAATTGAAATGGCTTGAAATGGAGCACAAAAAAAGTTGTGATTTTGTGAAAACGTAGCAGATATCACTTTCAAGTTGGAAATAAACAAGGCAAACGGCAAAACAATTTACATCTCTTCAAGAGAGCTCACTCAACAGTACGCAAGCAGTACGTTCCTTCATGATTGCAGGCTGTATTTTTGAGCGTTTCAAACCACCAAGTGGTTACACTGAATCAGTCTGGCCTGCAAGACTGTTTGATTGCAACATACAAGTATGGAGAGCTCAGGGTCACATACACATGCGTGCACATACATGCACTAACACTTTCTGAATGTCACATAACTCAACGCACAGTACCTCAGTGCTATATCTTGCCATCACAGCTATATAACTAACACTTGGTTCGTTTTAAAGTTCCTCTGGTTCATCTAGTTCACGGATAATTGGGTAATTGACTGTGTCAATGATTGTGACAGCAAGTGCCGGCTGCAATTGTGTGCTGGCAGCCAATTAGTATCCATCAAATTTGGAAGGAATCACATCAAAACATCAATCATAACTCTGATATATCTGAGCTTTGCTCACTACTGGTCATGGACTGATGCTTCTTTGATTAGGGGCCATTGCAAGTGCTAAGTGGAATCTTTTATAGGAATCAGTCTGCTTGTCATTCTAGTTGTGGTCTTTGATCTGCTTGCACCCCGAGTCAGATGGTGCAGCACTGAAGTGGTTGTCCACTGGGGTTGCCGGCCGCTGATGTAGAGACTTGGCAGAGGTTTGCGTGCGGCACTGCTGATGCACTGAGGCTTTCCAGCTCATTTGGTCCATAAAACATCTCCTCTCCTCCACACAGACGCAGACTACAGCTACACAGCTTCATTATGAGTGATGACCTGTAATGGCTCATGCTGTGTGTGTGCGTGTGTGTGTGTGTGTGCGCATGTGTGTGCACACGTGCGCGCGCTGACATTTGGTGCTATTCGTCAGTCTCAGCAAACATTACAGACACATTCAGGTCAGCTTCTCTCTGTCTCTCTCAACAGACACACCCATTACCTGCAGCACACAATACATGAAAACACCTCTTTCAGCTTGCAGAGAAGTGTTCAACCCCTCAGCATAACCCTTCAAGATAAAAAACATGAGCTATTAATAGCAACCGTGCACTCATGTAAGCAGGCCACAGACGCACACACACGTACACACCATCAAAGGAGTCTTTCCTTGAGGAGAACAAGTCCTTGTGTAAACAAAGAATAGCTAAAGCATCTCTCTCTCTCAAACACACCTCTGCACTTTGTCTCTGCTGGGGTGTGTGTGGGTTGGGGGGGCGGGGGGCGGGGGGTTTAGCGGGGTAGGGGTGGGGGTCTATTTCCACCCCATTTCTCCATTTTTCTGGTCAAAAGGAAAAACACAAAAATGGATAGGATTTTGATTGGATTTTCATTTTTTTTTTTAACAGCAGGTCTGAGATGATGTTGATGATGATGGAGACGCGGCACTGAGGAATTGGAAACGGGGCACAAAAGGCTGTGCTGAGCTGGCTGCTGCTGAAGAGGCGGTTGCGATGCAGACAAGATCTTCCACATGAATGATGAAAGAGGCCACCCCCCAGCAGGCCTCTACAGTGTGCCCATTTCATTTGCGAGTAAATATTTCGGCGTGTGAACACGGAAACAAAACAGAAGTACGTATGCAAGTGACTTCTCGCAGACCAAAAATAAAGGCCGAATAATGGCTCTGTGTTGACTTGACGCACAGGGCACTGTGTTCCGTGTCGGTGTCATTTTTATTATATTTTATTATCGTGTTATTATATAGACCTCCAGGTCCCTACACTGGGATTTTGCAAATGATAGCCTGGCAATTGCGTTCTTTACTCAACAAATCGGCTTCTGCCTAAATGTAAATACACCTACACATCAAGGTAACCACACCACTGATCTTTTACCAACATATGGAATACAAATAGAACAACTTACATTACACAATCACATTACACTACGTAGCACCTAACTCAAGTTACTACTACAATCGAAACATAACTCCCAAAACTACAGATGACTTCATAGCAAAAATTCCCTCTCTTCTCGATCCTTCACTGACCCAATGCAGGCCTACATTAGAAGGCTCTACTCCAAGCCCAACCTAAATTGATCAATTAACTGATAATGTTGTAAATGTACTACACTCCGCATTCAACACCACTGCACCACTTAAAAAGAAGACCAGAAAACAAGAAAAAATTGCCCCATAGTATACCACACAGACTCGCTCACTGAAACATGCTGCGCGTAGACGTGAAAGGAAATGGTATGCCACTAAACTTGGTGTTCCGCCTTGCTTGGAAAGATAGCTTAAAAGAGTACAAAACAGTTACAATTATTCCTCACTTACACAATAATAAAAATAATCTGAAATTCCTTTTCAACACTATATCCCATCTAACAAAAAGTAGGCATGAGGTGACCCACTCCATTCCAATAACTCTAAGCAGCAATGAGTTCATGGACTTTTTTAATGACAAAATTGAATTGATAAGACTTAAAATAAACAACTCCCTTGTAACCTCAAATCCAGTTGGACCACACGCAATTGTTACAGCTAGCTCTATTCAACCTGTAGCATATCTTGATTCCTTCACACCCACCAATATATCAGAAATTACGTCTTTGATTTCCTCAGCTAAAGCCTCAACATGCTTATTGGATTCTATCCCAACAGATCGTGTTATGGCTGCTCTCCCTCTACTGGCTGAAATGATTCTTAAAATTATAAATGACTCACTAAAAGCTGGGCATGTCCCAAAGTCTTTCAAGACATCTGTTATTAAACCATCTATTAAAAAACCTAACCTTGATCCTGATGTTCTGGCTAACTACCAACCCATGTCTAACCTCCCATTTGTAACAAAAATACTTGAAAAATAGTGTCTAAGCAAACCTGCTTCTCAATCGAAAATAATATGGAAGGAATAATATAGGAAATCTTACAGCCAGGCTTCAGCGCTAATCATAGAATAAAATCAGCCCTGGTTAAAGTTTTCAATGACCTCCTTATCTTATATCCTTTTCTTATATCCTTATATCCTGTGTGTGTGTGTGTCCGTGTGTGTGTGTATATCTATAATATATATACACACACTCACTATTGACCATTGTATCCTACTACACAGGCTTGAACATAATAGGCATCAAAGATTCTGCATTTATAATTAGGTAGCCTGGTTAAAATCGTACCTCTCTGGTTGCTACCAGTTTGTATACGCTCATAATGAGTCATCATCCTGCACCAAAGTAAAGTTTGGTGTACCCCAAGGCTCAGTGCTAGGGCCCCGGTTATTGCCCCTGTACATGTTACCTTAATGATCTGTTATAAGGAAATACTTTCGACTCCTATGCTGACGATACCCAGCTTTACCTTTCCATGAAGCCTAATGACTATATGCCAATAACTTGATGCCTGCCTCCAAGACATTAAAATGTGGATGACTAATAATTTCCTATGTTTAAACTCTGATGAAACTGAAGTTATGATGATTGCTACTGTGCGCCCCTCTTGTGGAATAATCCCACCCCCACATCTGACAAGCGGACACTCTCAATACCTTTAAGACTAGACTCCCTCTTTACTGTTTCCCATACGGATGGTATATGGTAAATCATCACACTTCATGAGTCTTTTAGGAGGGACTGCCTCTGCTGTTGCCCCCAGTTGTGAGGCATGGCAGCCACTGACTATCCCTGCAGAAGTGCTGGGTTGCCATGCACCATACCTTAGTTATGCTGCTATAGCCCAGTGACACCACAAACCTTTTATGTGTCATGCTGTATATCTCTCTCTCTCTTTCCCCTCTCTCCCTCTTTACTTTCCTGAGGCTTTGTGACTGACCCCCCCACAATGGCACTGTCAAATAGACCTGTATTGTTACCCCCATGATCCATCTCTCTCCTTGACTTTAACACTATGTCCGGCTACTACTACACTGTCCAGCCATAATTCTTGATAACCACTTATGGACTGACTACCATGTAATGTTATGGGATAATATTCTGGAACTATTACGATGCTTAGCTAAAATCATTGACAACTTGTAGTCCAGTATGGTTATTACTTATTGTAACTTTCCTGCATGACCCCTGGCAGTTGGGTTAGCCCCTTGAGTCGTGGATCTGCCCAAGGTTTCTTCCTAGACTAACTAAACATAAGGGAGTTCTTCCTTGCCCCTGTTGCTCTTGGGTGCTCCTTCTATAAAGCACCATGAAACAATGCTATTGTAAAAGGTACTGTATAAATAAAACTGAATTGAATTGAGGTATCTTTAAATTCCTATCAACAAAGTTCGTCTTTTTAAAAAGTCCCTGCTATGATATCACTTTTGTAGCCTACTCAGCTCTGGTATAATTGTTTACACGGGTAGTTAGCCTATTACTAAAGAGCATTCAGAGATATAAAGCTGTGTGATTTCTCTGATATTTTTAATTAAAAAAAAAAAAAAAAAAGTTAACATAGAGACCTGCTCCCCTTAAGTCTACCCATTGGCACTGAGGATCAGGGTGTGTTGTGGTGTGTGTATTTGTGTTTATGTGCCTAACCGTTGTGCATATCTGTCTGAGTGTGTCTGTGCAAGAGAAAGAGAGTGAGGGTGAGAAAAAGAGGGAGGGGAGGTGTACTTGTGGGGTTCTTGGGCTCAGCATGGTTCTGAGACCTCTGTAATCATTATCAACCTGGTTATTCTAGCAGGCAGCACACAATTAGCATAGGATTGGCCCCATGCACTAAACAGCAAATTTTCCTCTTAAAGCAAAGCCCTTTAAAATAGAGACCACACACACCCTGCTATTTCCCACTGGGAAAGGAATAGGCTACTTTATTCAGAACTCATTTTTCAATTTGTATTGAAACTAGAAAAGAATTTAATCTGCAACAACTTGACACTAGCATACAAGTATGTCTGTGACTGCACACTGCACTTCACCACTTCACATGACAGAAAACACAGACAGTAGAGAGAGACAGACAGGTGCACGCACAGAGGCAAGCATGCATGCACGCACAAACTTTAATTGCAAGCCAGAATAGTTAAACTCAGAATGGCATACTCAATCACACACACACACACACACACACACACACACACACACCAGCTTTTATTGCAAAGACAGAATAGTTAAACTCAAAACGGCATGCACAAACAATCCACAACACACACACACGCACGCAAGTAAACACATTTCTCACGAGGTGAGAGTAAACAAACACTCATGATCCAAGTGCAGATCTAAGCGCAGTGGAGTGGGGCACAACAAGAGCAAGAGCAAGAGCAAGAAAGAGAAGGTGGGTGATAGAGAGAAAGAGGGTGGGTGAGAGTGAGAGAGAGAGAGAGAGAGAAATGAGGGGAGCACTCCCATTAATAAGTAGTAGCACATACTCTAAATCACTAGTGCTTCTGTCTGTCTCTAAACAAATCATCAAAAGCATCTGCACCTGCCCTCAGACGCCACCACTGGAACATCAGCATTAATTTTTCAGCTCAGGCTCTTGTCCAGAAGGACTGCCAACAAAGAAACAACATATGCTGAAAGTCATGGCCTCAGCATTGCTGTGTTCTCCCTAGCCATCATAATATACTCTTGGAAAAGCCACCATGGAGTACTAGCAACAATCACAGAGTGAGGCCAACAGGTGAATCAATGCTACTGAGTGCACACCACCACACACACACACACACACACACACACACACACACACACACACACACACACACACACACACACACAAGCTCCTGGCTGTAGTTCCTGAGGTGCATTAGTGAACAGTCGTTGGAACACTACAGCTCATAAATCTGATAGAAATCTGTTTAATGGAGAGCAGTAATATTAGCAGCCTCCTGAGGATATGCTACAGACTCCTCTGTTCCTGAATCACAAACACACACACACACACACACACACACACACACACACACGAGAGCAAATCAAAGTGAGAGAATATAGGCTGTATTTAAAGATCCATCACATTAACACAGAGTTACATACACATCACATTAACACAGAGCTACAGAGAATGCATATGCCAGCCTACACACACACACTCACACACACACACACACTCCAAACTCACACACATATTCATGTAGTTTCACACACACACACAAAAACATGTCACATTCACATCAAAACACAAAAAACAGTAAATCTGCCTCCACTCTGAGTGAGAAGGTGTAATCATCAGGTTCTCAAAACAACCACACTCTCCTACAGAGTGCTTCAGCCACATTCAGAGCATTCAGAAAACAGAGCAGGAGAGCACCTTAGCAACAAGGGACAACCTCTTCAGTTTGTGTGTGTGTGTGTGTGTGTGTGTCTGCATGTGTGTGAGCCTGCTTGTTGGTGTCTGTTTGTTCAATGCTGATGTGAGCAGCTTAATTGCAGCTGTAGCCAGCTGTCTGGTTACTATTCAACAGCACAGGCTAACTTGATATGGAAAAACCTGCCAGGAGAGGAGGAAGGAGGAGGAAGAAGGAGAGGGAGAGAGAGAGAGAGAGAGATAGAGACAGAGACAGAGACAGAGAGAGAGTGTGAGTGAATGAGTGATGAGTGCTCAGTCACTATGAGGTAATAATAATCTATAATAATCTATACTCTTTTCATCCCCAGAGGGGAATATGGTCTCTGCATTTAACCCAATCATGAATTAGAGAAACACACGCAGCACACAGTGAAGTACACATCAACCCGGAGCAGCTGGCTGCCTGCTATAGTGCGCCGGGGGAGCAGAAAGGAGTTAGGTGCTTTGCTCAAGGGCACTTCAACCATGATCCACTGGTCAGGGATCAAGCCCGAAGCCCTAACCAGTAGGCCTTTGCTGCCCATGGGTGACTCGTCTCAGCTGGGGCCTTTTGGAACAGGGAGAGGCAGGGAGATGAAGAGAGATAGCGAGCACTGGCTCTGGTCATTAATAAACATGCCAGCCTTGTGTGCCCTGACCCCCTTAGGAGAGACGCATCTTGGCCCAGCCCGTACAACACCCAATAGTGGAGAAGGGTGTGTTTTCATACCGCTTCTCTTTTGTAACGTGCTATGAGCTCCTCTGAAGTGCACTTCCTACACGAAAGGCTCTACACAATTTTTTTTTTCAGTGATCATTTTAAAATATTTTAAAAGATGTTTTCCTTTCAACATAAACGCAAAATAAGAGCTGTGTCAAACTAGGAGCCTGGGGCCCGGCCACCTCTATCATTCAGACTTACAGCACAGACAGCCTCCATTCCACTGTAAGCAAAGCAAACCACAAGGCACACACACTCAGCTTCAGCACTGACCAATGGCAGGCAAGGCATCCTCACACACACAGCTATTGAGAGCGCCACACACACAAATACACAAATCACTCTGCACAGACTTATTACTAGAATGAACACACACATCTGTGTGGGGTATGGACAGGGTTGTAGTCACAGATCTATAATATCGATCAGTGGTTGTAGCTAGGGCTACATATTTCTGGAATTGAGTATTTTGTTTATTTTTTTATCGATTAACTGAGTAATCGAATGAAACATACCTTTGTGTTTTTCAACAGTAATATCAATAGTGTGTTATGGAACATGAAAGCCTTTTGTTGGATCACAGATCAAAACATGTATGTAATGCATGTGCAAGACGAGGAGAGAAGAGACCAGGAGAGACAGTGTGTGTGTGCGTGCGGGTGTCTGTGCATCAAAGACCTTGGTACGTTTGCTCACTTAACAACATGCTTAGTTATTACTATAGACTCATAAGCAAAAAATAAAAAAAAAAAATCACAAATACCACACTTTCTGCTAAGCATATAAGTTAGCAATTATAAAATCAGCTTGCGCCAAATTTTACGCAACTTTGAGAATCCACTTAGTGAACTGCAGTTAACGTGCGGATGCTTCCTGTTCAGGTGTTGGAGCACTGGCATTATGGTATGGTAGGCCAGGGCAATTTCTGCCTCTCACCGAAAGCTTGGTTTTCAGACAATTGACAGTAAAAGAACACGCAGCTTTATATCTTTGAATGCGCCAGAAACACTCTGTGTGAAAAAATGATAAAGCTTAGCAGTAAACGGCAAAACGTGACTAATATCACACTCTTTGTTGGGGGCGGGGCTAACACTCACTGTGCACTGCGGTCAGAATGCCTCCAGATCAACAAGTCAGCTTTACATCTTCACAAACACAGGGGACAGGGGACAACTGGGTACCACAAATTGGATTGTTTTGCTCAATGCTGAATAGAGGGGGGTGGTTCGCAAGATCCAATCACAATGGAGATGCAGAGCAGAAGTACATACTAATGAACTTTGTGTGGGGACACATGAGTAAACTCTGACCACCTGCAGGAAGTCCATGTGGCACAAAATGCAGGGGCTAGCCTAGCTTTGCCTATATGTGTGTGGAGAGAGCAGAGTTGTGTGCTCTCTGCAGCTACTTCAGAGAACTGGGGACCTTACAAACACATGACCCAATAAAACACCAGATTAAAACACTTGCCATAGCAGTTCAGCCACACATCAGCAAGGGAAAGAAAAACAGGCTTAAGCCAGCAACCAAATGATCTTCATTTATATTTTTCTCTAACCACACCAGAAATGGCAGGCAAACAGACTGCCACACACACACACACTTTCATAACCATCAACTGGACTGAGTGGCCTAAGGGTAGAAATAAAGGCACCATAAAAACACCTGTTGGAGCAGGAAAGTACAGAAGCTTTGGCTGACAGACAGCACTTATCCATTCATAGGGTTTCACAGACCAAGCTTTATTTGGAGCACTGTATTTGGTATGATATACTGTAGGTGGACTATGCATTGATGTGCGTGTGTGTGGTGCTCTGTCTCAGTGCACCTTGTTTTCCTCCCAGTCATGACTAGTGTTTGGATAATCTGCTCCGGTAGCATGTCTGTCCCTGTGAAGGTGCACTGGAGGAAAAACAGGCCATTGGTGTGTGTGTGTGTCACAGTTTTGCATAACAACAGGGACAACAGCAATTAATTGTACCTCAAGCATTCATGCAAATGTTCACACGCGCACACACGTGTTTGCTAACAGGTGGTGTGAAAGTTGGGCACGAGGCTTGGCTGCCGGGCCACTTAAGCACACTCTCAGTGTCAGGTTCAAAGTCCAAGGAAACTACAGGCAGCTGAATGTTTATAACCCTTCCACAGTCCCTGGCACCACCTTGCCCATCAAAATGCCACTGAAGCAGACCCATTAGCTAATGCCAGCACTGAGAGATGGGGGCACAAGTAAGCTACAGTCCCCACTGTTCCTTATTGACATTAATCAGGCCATGTAAGAAGACATTCCCATCCCAGAACAGGTTTCAGGTCAGCCTTAACAGCAGCAGTCCTTTGAAGGTCTGGATTCACAGTCAACAGCCAAGCCCCAATCAATCAGAGCCTGGAGGAGATTAATCTGGGAAGCAGCTCAAGTAGAGACATTTCTCCCAAAATGCTGCAGCCTAATGATCACTGAGCTAATATTTCTGATGGTATGAAGGTCAAGCTGGAACAGTTCTCGGTACATTTTTCCTCTTTTACAGTTCACAGAAACCCACTGGTCCTTGGTGGAATGAGCAGATAAATTTGGTCAACAATGTCAGGCATAACAATGCCAGGCAATGTCAGGCATAACGACTCGCTCATTGCCTAAGCCAGAATGGAGAGCAGATACTAAATACTACGAGGTCCATCTCCTCTTCAGAACAAGGGACCTATTGGACTAGAGCCCCCTAGGGTGCCTGATCCCTGCAAGAAAACAAGGAGGCTCAAACTCAAATCGAGTTCATGAACTGTGTGCCCCTCTCTGATGGCTCGTTTCCACCAACACGGTGCCGGGGCCCAATCTAGAACTGGTTCTGCATGTTTCGACACACAGTGCTGTGTTGTTAGCAAAATGATGCTAACATTATGTGCAAGCTGTTTGCATTTGATTTGTGGTCGTCCCATCCATCAACTGCAAGTTAACAACGTTTGACAACTAGTTAGTTTTGTTTACCAAAATGCAAATATCATGCAACACATAGCCCATTTGTGTTTTCTAGGTACAACATCTACCTGTGCTGGTCAATAACACCATAAATCCTTCAGCTAGCTTTACACTGACATGAATACATCATCTCAACAAAAGTATTTTATTAAATGGTATAATTTCAACAGGGTTCATTCAAGTGTGAAATGATGCAAAAACAAGAATTTTTCCTATTTCAGTGCACATACTTTATGTTTTTACCTTGGAGTGTCAGAGTTAATCATTTGAAATGATAGTAAATAATAGGGTACATGTCAAAAAAGTTACAGTCCCCCGGACCAAGGATCAGTGAATGAAACCATGGTAACAATTTGCTAATTTTGGTGCTGAAACCTGTCAAAATGTGTGTCAGTGCTAGTGCTGGTGCTGGACCAGAACCAGTTCAAGTCTAGCTCCAGCACCAGCACCAGCACGGCCCTGGTGGAAAAGATGCGAGAATCACTCCTCTCCTCCAGCTCTGACTACCAGTACGCTGATTATTCTGAAATGTGATCCAAACTGCTGCTTCCAGTGTCATGTTCTCTACGGCACATTTTTGCAAGAAATGTTGACTACTTGTCCTGACAAGCCAGCCTGAAAATTGTGGAACGTATGCTTCTCCTTCTTTATTATCCCAAAAAACTAATTCCAAAATTAGAGCAGAGCATCTGATTCTGCATTACAGTTTTGATAACCACAATGTGGCATGCATGGATTGGGAGAGCCACCTGTCTGTTACTGTGCTGACAACAGGCTGACAACTGTCGGTGTGCTAACAGTGTTGACTTCATCTCTACTACGTGGTTGGCCATCTCAGCGTAAATATCCACCTTCTCTGTGACAACATGGGAAGTCCCAGCAGGCAGTGATCAACAGGTAGCTCTTCTACTTACAGCTTAGCATTCGCACAAGTCACATATCGCAATGCATGGTGCTGAAATTCTTATAAATTAATTATCTCAAGGTCCTTTTGGCTTATCTTGTTCATTCTTGGTAAAGGGTCTTTATTTGATCAAGGTGGAGTGGATGGTAGACGGCACAAGTTCTAGACATTTTTCAAATTTCTGTCATTGTAGCCAATGGTGACTGTAATGCCTCAAAACTGCAATGTTTACAGGAGCACTGGACGGCTCTCGTGATGCGGGTGATTCTTTTTTTGGAGCAGGTTCAACTCCACTCATTATAGCCTTCATTTTGCTATTACAAACTAAAGATTATACAGACTGACTGAATGAAGATTCAAAAGTAAAGAAAGTAAAGACATAAATTTCTCGCTAGAAATGTGAGTGAGTGACGCAGATTATCCTGTCTGTCCACTCATCCATACAGATTTTAGCCTATCTATCAAACACCAGCTTAGCAGCAGCCATGTCATCTTGGGCTAGCTAACACACACACACACACACACACACACACCAATAATGCTAACTAGACGTGGCACAGGCAATGATTGTCTCCTAATAAACACCATATTTCCCTCTTGATTAGTATATGTAGTGAAGATATATGTGACAATGCATGCCATGTAGAATATGGTGGCATATGCATAGGCATGCAAACGGCGTGTGTCTGTGTAAGTGTGGAGATGAAAAAGCTTGACAGTCAGTGATGACAAAGCAGTGGCATTACCTTCTCATTTACGAGCAACTCTGCAGTGTCCGGTGCTGGGGTGGAGGGATCACACATGCGCAGGTGCTCGTCTAAGGAAGAGACGAATGGGGGGAGAGAGAGAGGGTAAGAAGAGAGGAGAGAGATGGCAGGGAGATTAGTGCAGGCCTTCTGAAGCCCTGAGAAAGCAGGCCAGCGATTAAACATCTCCTCAGCAGCAGTAGGCTGCCTATGACTCATAGGGATTACCCTAACATTCACAGGTCTGGACTCTTATTGGATCACCGCACACAAACGCCAACACCACAAACACTCGCTCTTCCTCCTCTGGAGGAATCTCTGCAGGAAAAGCAAAAAGAAATAAATAATATAAAAAGCCTTTGTGGCGGGCTGAAATCCTATTACCTTAATTCAGCGACAGCACAACATCCAATTCATCTGTCTAGTAATAAGCGTGCATCAAATGTGCATCACAGCTACATGGTAGCTCCTTACTTGTTAAGCTAACTCATGGGCCACAGGAAGTTGTGAATGTTGTCTGTGTGCTTCTAAAGAATTTTAAAGAATTCAGAGAAATTTAGCCTAGCCGAGGCTTCCTATAGCTTCTTTCTGTAGACACTGTAAATCAATTTAATTGTGTGTAGGCAGTCATCAGCTTGCTGACTTTAATACCAACGTGTGTATTTCTGCTCATGACTTACATGTTCCTGACCTATGAATCCACTCTATGCAATCCAACACCTAATCTGACAGTTCAATTTACACACTTCTCCAAAGAGTTAAGTGTGGGATTGTTTAGGTTCTCATATCGACTTCAGTCAGGAGTCCTATACTCTCCCTCTTGCTTCCTGTGGCAGGGGCCATGGCTCTTGGTCTAAAAGTTAAAAGCAGGAAGAGCTGCCACCCTGCCACCCACACTTCCATGTGCCTTATCAGTACTCTTTTGGCCTTCCCTCAAACCCAAACAGCACCACCCACACCTACCACTATTAAGCATGATTATAAATAGTAGGTCTACAACTGGGGTTAATGCATTGCTTTTTTCATTCTTATAAGCCTAGCTTAAATCAAAATCTGTTTCTGATTTATTATGGTAATTTATTAAGGTAATGTTTTAAGTTGCAGTTAATATGTTGTTAATACACAGGTGCAATCAACGTACAGCATTCTTTTTTTTACTTGCATTAACACTTACAATCCTGCGGTTTGCACATGAATGATACAGTTAATGGAAATGTATTTCTCATTGTACGAATAACGCTCTGTCTGTGGTGGTCATAAGGTTTGAGTTTTTGTGTGTGTGTATGTACATCCAGGCCTAGTATGTGTATGCGTGTGGGTGTAATGATGATGACCAAGAGGGTGATCGCCTGACAATCCTAGTAGTACTAATCAACTAGAGTTTCTCTATAAATAGGAAAGGGGCTGATAAACTTGTGGGAAAAATGAGCTCAATGCGTGCACACTCACACACATGCACACTCACTCACTCAGACCTGGGTCAGAGAGCACACAGCACAGATGTGATGCACGGGCCGGCGGACAAACTCAAACGTCAAATGTTATGCAAGCTGACATGACGTGAATAAATATCATGTATATAATCACCATGCCTGTTCTGACAAGCCGGAATCTGTGAGGTCCAATGCTGAGTTAGAGAGAATTCAAGGGTAAATAATTATGCAGCTTATGCAGAATACTGATTGTAACAACTTCCATCCAGTGGCAGCTGCCAATTCTAATTATTCGAGCTTTAGGGTTTTGTGAAGTACAGTAACTTGATCTGATGAGCATGAAATCTGATGGCTGCCTGATGCCATCAGGATCAGATTTTGTTCTCATCAGCCCACCACCCTGAACCCGCTATCATGTTAGCACTATTCAGGACTGGCCCACTGCATTCAGTGTGTGCAGAAATGAGCTTGCACTTACTCCATTGCTGTGGAAACTAATATGATAAAGTTGGGTGTAAATGTCCAGGGGGTATTCCAAAAAACGGGTTTACTGGCTGAAGTGGGTATATTACCCCAGAGTAAGCGGTAAGCCAGGATTTTCAGTTCCAAAATGGTCAGGCTAAGTAAGTCACTATGGTAACATATGCTCTGAATATAACCTGGAAGGGGGTAGATTATGTTCAGGTTATTGGATATGTTCAAGCACAGCCACTGGGCTTGTTGTACAATGGTCTTTCCTTTTGCTTCCTGCTCACAAAATTTTATTGAAACCAAAATTGTTCATGCTATTGACCGTGAGAGGGTAATTTGACCACAAATGACATCTTGACTATCTGAGAGAGTGCAACCATTCACTTGTTTTCCTGGTCTCAAACCTACAAGGATATTAAGATTCGAATAATATATGACAATAAATGGCATTTTGTTTTCCCAAAGAGAGGTTTCAGTGTTTGAGTGAGCTGAAAGTCATATATTGACCTAATTGTTGCATGTGCCAATGGGATATCGCAAGCATTGCAACATTTTGCAATGAGTCACCCTTAGCTGAAGAGCCGGTACCCGTAACCCGGAACCCATTCATCAGGATGATGTGAGAGATGGCCAAAGAGTACATGATTAAATCCATCACAATCACTTCAATTTTGAAAAAATACACTTTGCTGTTTTTTACCGTTTCCCCATTGCATACTTCATTGTCTGAAATGACAAACACTGCATTATAGATCCAACACTGCATTATAGATCCAAACACTGCATTATAGATCCAATAATGCCATTATGCAATGACTTCTGTGCATGGCACCTCTATCTCAAGTTTTAAAAATTGCATCTTCAAATGATGTCTCTGGCTAGTAGTTCATCACCATCCTATATTTAAGAATGGCAATATTGTTCACTGATACACTGACACAAAAATCTTCCATCAGCTTGTATTGCTTCATACTCTTAGGCGGAAGTTTACATATGGGTGTGATGGGCTTGATGGGTCCACAATTGAGAAGGAATGGTCAAAAACCTCTTGGAAGCCATACTTTCAAGACAACATCTTTGTGGGAGTCAATAGATATTGCTTTTAAGGATAATCTCTTGAGTGTTTAGCATGATGGTGGTACAGAGAGGGCACGAACATCATTGAACAACTTCAGGGTGAGTGTTTACGGACCCACAGTGCGTGCGTTGAAGAGACGGTTGATGAACCTAAAGTATGACACTTATAAAGTATCATACTTATAATCATCAAGTAAAGGTGCATCATTTATGTCATACAGCCTAATGTAGCAAATACCCGTGCTTAAATATCTTGAATATCTCTGATTAACATAATGCAGTGATGACAGGTGTTCACACAAACTGGAGTTGTTTAGCCCATGCCCAGGTTTGCTGTGCTATGACAATTGCTCTCTCTCTCCCCCAGTTAATTATGATACACTTTTAAAGAATACTGAAGAAGAAAAAAAGTATTGCAATTCACTTTTCATCTTAACCAATAGTGTATGGTTATATCTGAGCTAATGCCCAACCAAAATTTTGTAACCGACTGCTCAGGTTTAGTAATCACAGTCAACCCTGAGTTCATACTTAAACTCAGTGTTTGTTAAACCTCCTTTTTGGACTACCCTCCAGGTATGTATTGCAGCACATCATTGGGAGAGCACTGGATTCTCTATCTCTATCACATGCATCTCCATGCACATTACATAGCCTACCCAAGACATTGAATAAGGAGAGAGAGCCAAGGTTTTCAACCTGGCTGGAATTCACTGATAAAATCTGAGAGCTGAGGGGAGTCAGTCTCCCATCCGCTCCCTCCTGGCACCACAGCTCAGCCCAGCAAGCCTCTACTCTAAGGAAGGGAAGCTGCCTCATTAGGGGTTCTACAGAAATACTTCTCTTACTGAAGGCACCACTCAAAAAGTAGTCTGGTCTCCATTGCTTGCAGTGGGGGGGAAATGTTGGAAATGTTGAAACCTCCATTCCCATTAGCCAATGCTCCTAAGGAACCAACATGGCAGCATGACTTCTCTCAAGGGAGGCACTCCTTCAAACTCACACTCCAAATGTAAGGGGAGAAATGAAACGCTGACACAAGCACAAACACATCAATTCATGATGCATGACATGTTGTGTCTTGTTTCATGTTCCCAGTAGAGCAAGTTGAATTGTTGAATTCTTCATAGGATGACGCACCTTGCTCTACCAGACCACCTCCGTACAAAGGAGAACTTTGAGTGGACACGGCATCACTGAAGATCTACACAAAAGAAAACTTGGCACGCATTCAAGCTAAATGAAATGCCATTACAAAAAACAGCTGGCTGTAGTAAGTAGTGTGAGCACTACTTGAATGACGCAATGTTTGATTCATAAGAGGGCGTGGGACATCTGATTAGTGTACTGCCGTTACTGACAGAAACAATTTTATCTTTGCATGTTTACGTTTCGTTTGATTGAGTCCCTGAAACATTTTTTTCTTTTTTTTAAAGAGAATCAGTTCTCATTCTCTGCATGACTTTGATGATCTGACTTTTAAAACAGGATGAATTTGCTTCAGATTTTGGGCTTAACAGCAGTCTAGACATCACAATCAATGCTCCAGCTTATCTGATTCTGCTTATGTTTGCTGTGTACATTCTTGCTGTGTGATCAGTTGAATGTATAGTGTGAACACAGCAATTACATTTCATTGAACTGTACACATGTGCAAAGTACAAAGTGTCTGCCTGGCTTCGTGCATGTGTGTGTGCATGGACAAGCGCACGCACACACACTCTCTAATCTCTCGCCATAATGGACAGACTACCATGTAATGTTACGGGATAATATTCTGCAACTGTTATGATTCTTAGCTAAAATCATGGACAACTTGTAGTCCATCATGGTTACTACTGATTGTACTTTTCCTGCATGCCCAAGGTTTCTTTATAGACTAACTAAACATAAGGGAGTTTTCCCTTGCCCCCGTTGCTCTTGGGTGCTCTTTCTGTAAAATGCCATGAGACAACACTATTGTAAAAGGTGCTGTATAAATAAAATTGAACTGAATTAATGAGTTCTTAACTGATTATCAGTCAAGGCCCATGTTACCCTTTCAATAGCATTAATTAGATCTTAGGTCTAAAGATATTAGGTCTAAAACCGCTTCAGGACCAACTCCACTTGGTTTAAAACTTATCTTGTGTAAACATACGGTATGAAAGCTTCTCCAAACCACACACTTTAGTTTGCATTCTTCTAGCTCTGTTAATTCACAAACAAAGAGGTTTTCAGTCAAATAGTCTGTTCTGGAATAATTTCTGACTCTGCCACCAACAACAACTTTTGGTCACCATCATCTTGGAGTCACATTTGGACTCATGGCACTGCAACACAGTGTAGTGTGTGGAAACAGAAGGCCGATCAGCTGCAATCTACCAGGACCACAGAAAAAGATGCCCGAGCCATTTCCTATGATTCACCAGGGCTGTTCTTTTATCTGTGCTGATGTTGGGCTGTGTAGTTGCCAAAAGGGAAAAATCTACATTCTTTTACCATAATATATTCAGAGCATCATATTGAAATCAGAATACCCATGGCTGTGGGGCCTGTGGCCTAAGTAAGCTATATTTCTCCACAAGTAGGCCATGTCCCTATGCTCCCTGGACCTTTGACATATGCATGCTCATCTTTCTTTAAAACTTCTGATGGCAGACCTGAACTCTGTTGCTGCACTTACTAGACCGTTTTTTGCTCCATTTTAATGGAACCATTCCATAGTCTCTTGCTCTCTCTTTCTCTCTCACACACACAGGGCCTGTGAGAAACATATCTGCAACAGGATAAGTCTAAATATTTCTCTCTGGCAGGACTGAGGAATTGTGAAGGCACAGAAGACTTGCATGGAAAAAGTCATAAATCTTTATTGCATCACTGAACCTGCAAGAGGGGTGTTGACTCCGGGGTGCCAGTTTCCATTGTTGTGCGTCTGCTTTCTGTATGGGGACGGGGGCTGCACTGGCCAGGGCCAAGGCCAAGTCTTAGCATGAGCTCGAAGGTCACCAGGAAAGCCATAACACACTATTTCTCCAATGGATCAGAGTCAAAACAAAATACTAGTCACTTAGTTAACCCTTTACTGAGCAGTCTTTCACCTGACATGTTTGGTGGAAAAACAATGCACTTATTCTTTTACAGACATCAGTTTCATGCTCTAAAGGGACAATGCATTATATCTAAAATGGACAATTACACTGCCTTGTTTTCTAAACGTTTATAACGAAATACGCGAAATTTTAATGAGTGCCTCGGTTCCAAAATCCACCATACTATGAACGAAAGTTTAAAAATTGCAGCCCTGCACCGGTGCATCTATTCTGTAGGTGGTGGTGGGTGCTATCGTAACAACTGAAATTTTTTGGAAAAGAGGCATTCGTGTCCCCAGCAGGGGTCCCTAAAGTGCTTAGAATGAAGATAAACAGCAAGACAATAGTATATGGAAGTATGGCAATTTACACTATAAATATTCATTAAGCATTTACAAGCTAAATCTGTCAAGAGAAATCATGCTTTACTCAGGGTATACCCACGATCAGCTAATTGCTGTTAGCTATTTGGATCTATGGCATTACTAGCTAAGGCTAAAACAAGAGAACCTAGCCTCACCCAGTTACTTAAATTTTCTATAGTACATACATAAATGATTGAAGATGACCGGCTACAAAGGATATTTATGCAAATCTTCCTATCTAGAAGGCTGCATTATGTAATAATTCTGCGCATCAATGAACTACTAAGGTTGCATATCTAATAACAGTATAAAGCTCCATAGCCCCTAAATAGCCTTTCCTTGAATAAGTAAGTGATAACGTTATGCTAAGAGGTCCTTACTGTGGAATAACTACCAACAGAGGATGCACTGACTGCAAGTACCGCCTTCTCAAGTGCAGAAGATGAGTAACTAAAGGCTTATCAATACAAGCAGATAAACCATATTATCTGATATATTTTCTTGTTGAATTGTACTTAGGCTTAAATCTAATATGGCATTTAAATATGACCAGCTTTTTACATTCTTAGGTCTGCTGTACAGAATTTGCATCAGCCAGTCCTATTCTGTTGGCTTATTCTCAGACTTGATTGTTTTGCAATTTTGCATAAGGGAAATATTTTAAGCTAAATGCAATTAAATGGGTAACTTGTTTGCAATATATGGACTAGTTTGTTACTTTCAGTATGCAATGTTTAGTATGTGAAGACATGTTTTTTAACTTGCTACCTTCTACAAGTAAACTATGATGCCACACAGCTACAACTTATACAACTTCAGTGGTAAAAGATGTGATAGATGAACAGTGGTGGGGATAATGTGGTACAAAGGAACGTATTACTGTAATGACGTCGCATTTTGCAGGAATGAAATAGCGTCACGAGTTACCTTTAAAATTTCAGTAATTTCATTACTAGCTATAGTAAAATATTTTCAATTCAATTCAGTTTTATACAGCTCCTTTTACAATAGTATCGTCTCATGGCACTTCACAGAAGGAGCACCCAAGAGCAACAGGGGCAAGGAAAAACTCCCTTATTTTTTCTGTGTTACCAACATTTTGGAGGACTCATAACTGACCTATTAAATGAGCTGGTCTGTATGCGTGATGCGTGCCAGAGGAGAGAGAAGACATGTGCGAGAAGACATGGGCCAATATTTCAGGTAACTGAAATATTCACATTATATTCAGTTTATTGTGCAACAAAAAATAAATGTAAAAAAATGTACCCCCCCAAAAATAAATAAATAAATGCAAGATGTACCCAATGTCGTTTTGGGCGCAGATTCAGTTTGCCTACTCATATAACGTTGGTTAAGCCTACTGTAACATCTGACATTTACAAATAATTTTGATAGGCTACATTTAGTTTGTAGCCTACTTTCTTAAACACATTAGACTACTGCAGGCAGTCTTGTACGTAGAATTAATGTTTCTTGTTGTTAATGCAGTCTATCATTTTGTGTGCTAATCTACATCTACATTGCTGTAAAACAATCCACAAAAACTTCCACCGTACTGACGTCCATTATGAGGATAATTCTGAGATAGATGCGGGCAAGTGTTTATTGGACTTATTGGAGAGGTTTGGTTGACACGTGCGCTTACTGGTATCAACACCTTGCTGATGCAATGTTAGAAACGCCTAATAGTGAAAAACGGCACTTCATCTGCTCCAAAAGGTGGGCAGATAACGTGTCCAATGCCTATTAGGCCTACAACCTAATTTTTTGGAGTAACTTCCCCAACACTGTAGATGAATAGTGTGTGATTGATCATGCAACATTTTATTAATAGGTCAATATGGAGGTGGCACTGAACAACCCAGAGAACATTGCCAGAGAAAGTTTAGGCAACAAAAATAATTGTCAATATGATTATTACATGATCTTTGAGAGAATGGTAGATTATTGGATATATGCCAAACCCTTTGAAGTCTTTACCAGTGAACTACAAGGAAAACACAACTAGGCTAACGTTAATATCCTCAGAGAGAAGAGCAGGTATGGGTGAAAGACTCCCAGCAGTAAAGAGGAGTCAGTGTGGTAATGAAACAGGGTCAATCTCTTTAAGTGATCATGCTTTTTTAACAAGGTTTCGCCCAGAGCCGAAACGAAACGAATGGGAAATCATGTCTGTTACAGGCCAAACAGACGGATAATCTGTGGGTTACTCACCTTCACTGCTAGATAACACATCTGCGCCGGAAAGAACGCGTCAAGGCTAATCTTGCTACCTCCATAAACTGTGATGGCCGCTAATTTACTGAATGGCCACAGGAAAGAGTGTGATTAGAACCATGGGTCAAACATGTTGAGTCAGGGGGTTGGGTACGTTTGGGAATAAAGTGCATAAAGAGGATTATGCCGAATGAGGATGAGTGGTGTCTAATCCCCCTCAGCCCACCTCATCTGCTTAAAAGGATTTTATCACCTAAGTTAGCCACTAAAATGTTCTTAAGGAAAACATCTAGCACTAGTGAAAGTTAATCAATGAATTTGTAAATGTGTATGTGTAGTAATTTAACGTTACTTTGGCAACTGATAAGAGAAATCAGGTGCATGAGTGCAGGTGTCATTTGGTTCACGACGAACGTAATGTGGAACACGTTTGTGAATATCGGTGTGTGGGTTATATCGGAGACCTTTTCGAAAATAAACGACTTTGTTGGCGTTATTTTCAAAGGCCCTTTTCATAAACTGGTAAGTACTACAAGCGGCATGACGATTATGCATTGGCGCAAGGACCTCCTCGGCACAGGAAGTGATGAATAATGAATAGAAAATTGTTAGCCAATGTTAGCTAGCATTCTACATAGAAAGACTGCTGGAATGTCACTTTAGGGTAGCTGGATTAACGCTACATCAACAATAGCAAATCTACAACAAGCAACAGTGTTTCTTCCACTGCTACATAACGTTGCAAGATGTATCCAACAAAAGCAGGCCAAGAGATACAGGCATAGGCTCACGTTCGATTAGCCACTGTCCTGTGTAAATATTTTATCGTCGCTTGTTTAATTTAACGTTACAACAAATGGTATAACAATTTACATTTTAGTGAGCCCTTCCATAGTTGTTTCACGCTAAGGAAAATGTTCCAAAAATATCAAAGACTCCAATTTAGCCTACCTTGCCCTACCGTCACTGACATTCATTTTAATCATCAAAACACAACACGACGTAATAGATACCTTAGCGTTGCCGTACTACTTACATTATCCAATGTAACGCGAAACAGAAGTTATATTTGTGCAGAGGGTGATTCGATCTTTCCTTCATGTTACCATGAATGAAGAATAAAAAATAATGTCGTTTCTCGATTCATTCTCAGAGTAATACAGATTTGACTCGATTTCTCTCTCTGGCCAATGGCTGCAGCAATTAAAAAAAATCGCATAACGTTAACCTCCGGGCACAATACACCTACACAATCTTTGCATTAAATTGTAATTGCGACAGCTGAAATTCTCATCGGTCAGTGCGATGCTGCAACAACTCTCGATTCACGCTAGCACTACGGCAACGTTAACGTTAACTTAAAGCAAAGCAAAACACCACACGTACCTTTGCTGGAACGTTAGATTTTGATTCCAGTAGTTTCCACTCATTCAATGATCGATGTCTAGGTGTTAGTTAAAATCCTCAACACAGTGGGCTGACTTCTTCAGTCAAGGAGTCATTTGAGCAGACGAATTTCCTCGCCTCAGTTCTTTGATTATGTGGCTAGCTACACTAGCAAGCCTCAGGTTCGGTGGAGAAATAAGCTAACTGATTAGCTTGCTAACGCATTCTTTCGTCTGGATCAGTCCTCTTCCAACTTATTTGTCGTTTAAAGTTTTCCTATATGTAGGAAATAAGATCTAAGTAGGAGACACTAACAAAATCGTACTATCTTTTCACAAAAGTGAATGTAAATTCCTTTGAAGCTATTAAAATTCATGTCAAAACCCCAAAAATAAAATAGCAATCCAAAATGTCCACAACAGCCGAGGAAATACAAAAGGCAAAAAAGTCCACCGTCACAGCGCAAACCCTATTTTCTCTAAACACAGTGCCGCACCCAAATTACCACTGAAACCTCCTTGAAACATTACATGTCAGACAGTTATTCTTACGTACAGTCGGTGTATTGCAAGCAACTAGGCTACGTTTGAAATAGAAATCGACACGGAAACATGACAGAAAGCAACATTTAGGTCAGGCAGTCACAACTGGTATAGATACCTAGGCTACGCAGTGACGATAGTGGCCTGTACCATGGCAGCCTATGGGTAAAGCGGTTTTGTTGAGAACGTTTGGGATAGGACCCATCAGATCTTCGTTTCAAACACAAGGAAACGGGCGATGCTTGATGCATATAGGCGGAACTAATTAAAGTGTTGTATACCTTGCCCACTGTAAACATTACAGGTGACCCGCGCAACGTTTACGAGTTCGGTTGATTACCAAAATGTCACACGTTGAAGTAACTTTACTCTAACGGGCGACTCTTATTTCCGTACCCCACTCATGTAGACTACAATTGAATGCAAGTACTTTTTTATTATTATTTCTGACTTCTAGCGATATACTATATCACGAGGATAACATATATGTGGTACCTAGTGGTGGTTCGACAATAAATCCACATTTAATTGGGCCATTAATTTTTGCAGAGTTAAGCATGTCAAGATGCTCTCGTCGGAAAGTAATGTGAATATACTAGGTAGAACCCAAGATTATATAGCTGTCATCTAAGCAATATGACAATAACGAACGATAGTAATTTTATGAAAACAGCCAAAATAGTAATAACTGTAGATTCTTACCGATAATAAACGCTGAATGAGAAGAATCCTCCACTTCCAAAGGTGGCAAGTGGAAACCTTTCCATGATGAAGTTAGTCTCCCCCTAGTGTATGCTTAAGTTTCATACGACCAAATTGCTCCAACTCAAGTTGTTGAGTCTTACATTGCTCAAGAGAAAACTGTGACCTCTAACTCCACAACCGTCTACCTAATTGCATTTAATCCTTGTAGTGATAAACGACACATGGGATTGAGACATGTGAAGCTAAATCTTGGATTGTTCTGCTTTGACTCAATGGAAAGGGCACTCCATTCCCTTGACGCCGTCGTTTTTCTATTTTAGTTCTGCGTTGAATGTGTCCGCGTCTGTGTAGCATACTTCAAACACTGCATAACCAAAAATTATCCTTAATTCAGATGTGCACCGTGCTTATTTTAGTGCCCGGTACTAAGCTATCTAGCCTACTACAACGAAACACCTCAGCGACACGCCTACTTATGCAGATCGGAACTGATTACCACTTTGCTACCACTGGCATGAACAACCTTGAACTGTCTTGCTCCGCCTATCTAACATCTTGGAGTTAAAGTTGATTTCATACCATCACGACATTTTCCTTAGATGGGCAGGAGGGTTTGGAGATCTTGATGCCGTGTCCAAAATGTACATCTGCTCAGTAAAATAAGGGTTTTAAATGTTCTGTGAAATTCTGGCGTTCTGCCGTAGACCTCAATGTTACCGAGCGTCCCAGTGGCCCGCCTGGTGCGATCGTGGTTCCAGGAAGCGGGTCGTCATGATCTTGCTCCGCATATCTACCATCTTTATATTATGACCATGTGACTTTGACCTTTGGCACCATGACCTTGAGTACCTCAATCTCAGGTTTAGAAACTACCCTATCAGTTTATTCAGCTTTTATAGTGATGAGCTACACAAGGTTTTACTGAAAGGTAAAGGTGTTCAGGGAAACACTGTGCACTGAATTTTTCTGAGGATCCCATGTGACCTTGACTTTTGACCCCATGACCTAGTAAGTGATCTGAGTTCTGTCTCCCTGTGACTGACTACTGACTGACTGATCTGATCTGAGCACTCTCTCCTCATGACCTAGCAGAGTACTCTCTGTATGCACAGTGGAGAAATCAAAAACAAAATAGCTCTGATGTAACCATGCAGGTTGCTGGCTGAAAAAAAGAAAATCAGTGTCCAATATGACAGAAAATCTATTAAAACACCAACATAGTGTGGCAGTTTATGTGTTTGTAAGCCTTCATTATTCTCAAGTGATTTCCTTGATTGTTACTCAAGTGTTTATGCTGTATGTGTATGTACAGTGTGCCTATAATATGTGTGCACATGTGTTTGTGCGTCAAACAAAAGTTTTTGTTTAAAGGAGAAATCCAGTGTTAATGAATCAATAGCCTTGTTGTTTGACGGTGCAAAGTGTTGTCAGTAAATATGAGAATGAGAGAATTTGGTAAAATGTAGACCAAATAGCAAAATGGCAGCCCCAATCAGCATTAAATGCTGTTACACAAATTCAGTCTACGTTGCACCCTGTAACCCTGTAACTTGACCTGCCTTGTTTACAACTGTGTTGTACTGTATGTACATATGTGTACAAGAGCATGCGTGCGTAGTTGAGTGCGTGTGTGAGTGGGTGAGTGAATCTGTGTAGTCCTGCAATAGTGTATGTAGGCACTATTACGTATCTGTCTTGTCCATACTGTGTTTTAACAGTTACGTGCATCACCAATTGTTCCCAGTGAAACGTTGTCTGGTCTCACTATGTACTGTGTATATGGCTGAAACGACAATAAAAACCGACTTGACTTGACTTGACTTGACTTGACCAAATTCTCTCTCTCATACCTACTGACAGCTCTCAGCAACGTCAAACCACAGGACTAATAGGATTTCTCCTTTAACATCACACAAGTAAAAGATTTTTAAAAAGAGCGTACATCACCACGAGTATGGAGTGCAATAAAAACAATCATTCCAATTAAAGGTTTTGTTACATATGAAAGTGCAACCATGAATCACTTTTACTAAACAATGTTGAGTGACAAAGTCAAAGAGAGCTCTTCCCAAGTCCTTTGCAGTAAAAGAAAGCATCTTGGTGTGGTTCACGGCCGAGGAAGGTTTTCAACATGTCTGCCCCGTCTCTTGAGCCCCCTGCCTCCAGAATCACCCTTCTGTACTCCTTTCCCACCTGTAACAGAGCAAAGGCTCTCTAGGATCACTGTACATGACAGTGTAATCTACATTTACTGCTGGGGACAAAATACGAGACAAAGACGCGACAATGTATACCTAAATAAAAGCAGTAAAAAAGGAAAACTCAATAAGATACATGGCATATTAAAGGCACACCAGGCAAAGTTTTGTAGTCACTTTGATGATTTTATGGCTCATTATGGGGTGAATGAAGGCTCTCTCAGCCTCCTATAGCATAGATTACACAGTTATTACACTTGCAGGATCTTAATCGGTGAGGCAGTGAAAATGATACTGAAACTGAATGAAACCCAAATCACGTTTATTATTGGCTTGTCAGTCAATGTAACGCTACGGAAATGAATCTCTGGTTCCTATTCTTTGGTTTGAAAAGTCTTGCCTGGTATACCTTCAATACAGTAAAGCATGGGCATGGGAATCATTCAACATACATTCACAAGCGGCTCAGAAAAAGTGGTGTGAAAACTTATTAACACTTATTGATATTGCGATACCTTTGGATTCATGATGCCCTCCTTTCTAAATCGACTGAAGTAGATATCCATTGAGTAGACCTCACTCCATAAGTAGCTATAGTACTGACCATCATAACCTCCTGCCAGGTGGCTGAAGCTGGCCATCATGTTTGTGCCTGTTGAGAAGAAATACACACAGGAAACTTGTATATAGGTAGTTTTTTACGGTCCTCTATGGGTATAGCTAATATTCTTAAACTTACTACAAAGCAAATCAGGTTAGGCTTGGTGTTAATGTCAAGCAGAAATGGACACATGAAGTGTCTGGACATGAAAGAATTAATGTAGCATAAGTCTTTAGCACACGCAACTGCAAATTCTCCATGAGTACACTAAAGTCACAAATGTGTAACAGTAAATTTGAAGTTGTAGATACATTTTCTACCATTGTTAACACCAAATAGGGGCTACAAGTTACATCTTTTGTTACAGGTGCACAAATCCTATTCTGTGCATCACAACTTCAAAGAGTCATGCACTTGACACTTTTGCTACAATTGTTGCAGTGCAGCTAGTGCAAAACTTTCGTAATCTGAAAACATGCACAAAATGTGTGCATTTGTAAACCCAAACATTAACTAATACATCAGAAGTTGCACATCTATGAAATATTTCTTAACAAATAAAATGATATAGATTGTAATGTTCATTCAGCATTTAAAAGTCCGTCAAAACAACTGCTCGAATCTGCTGCTAGGAGTCTAAGCTGTTGTTTCCTGACAGATAGTTTTGCTACACCTGTAGGTGGTAGGCTTTGCTCCTGCTTGACCTTCTTTCTTTGGCTATTTTCCACTATTTCTCCATTCTTATTTTACCTCACATTCTCAAGTTTAGTTTATTCACAGCTGAAGCTGAGCAAGAATGGCCATTTTCAGTGGTTAGTTTTTAAAAGTAAGATAACTTTAGTGAAGCCAGATGATACAACAGGCAATAACTGAGCAGCAATTCACCTTTACTCTAGATTGAAACAAAACATGAAAATCCAAGAGGTTTTGTGCAACATGCACTGATCTGGGATAACGGATTTCCATCCTGGAATCAATGATTGATTCCCTTCCATCAAAGACTGATGAACTATGTGACAGGTCTCTGGACTACAACAGCAGAAGCCATTACTGGGAATGTGGAGAAAGCAAAATGTAGGTGGAGGGGTGATTACCTCAACACCAGAGCATTCTGATGCATTAGACCATTGGAGCATCAATCTAGAAACAGAGTCAGTGTTAGAAACTACAATAGGAATTGCAGGCCTATGGAAAGCCCACAGCCCATAAGGCTTCAGAACAGATTTAAATGCCTCAGAAATCTGGAGGTGGAACCTTCCAGAGAGCAGATTCACCGTAGACAAAGACCAAACCATAATAAAAAAGCAGCGGGCCAAAGTGAGAGGCAACACTCAACACCTATTCATCCTACAACCCTTTTCTTGGTGAATCCACTGTGAGGAATTTAAAAGGAGAAAGGATTACTGTATGCTGCCTTCCAAATGCATCCATCTCTGAAACAAAAAAGAGGATTTCAGGGACAGTGTCAGAACATAGAACTATTGAACAAATCCTAATGCATGTTGGAGCGAATTACATTTTTAAAGAACAACTTGATGTGCAATGTGATTTAAGGGAAATATTCTTTGCTCTAAATTTCAATGGGAAACAAACCTTTATCAGTGCCCCACTTCCAGCACAGGGAGGTTTTGCCTTCTCTCATGGCTGGCAAAGGCACGTTTTTCCCTTGGAATAAACTTCATAGACAATTCAAAGACACATTTTTCAAATCGCAGAGGATTCCTCAGACCAAACGGTACAAAACTCACCTGGCTGGGGGCGAAAATTTTAGCTGACCACTACTGCCTCTCTCTTCACCATGCAACCTTCTATCTGCCGACAATTGGTCAATTCCCTGACCAATCTGTAATGGCATAGACAGAACCTGTTGTGATCAACAAGGACCATGATAAGCAAGCCGAAGTTGCACAGACTGATCCAGTCATGGTCATGAGCATGAGCATGTAGCGCCAAATAAAAATGGAACACTGCAGACATTTGCACCACCCCTTCTGACTGAAGACAGATGATCAAATGAACAGGAACAGGTGGACATGTAGGATTCAATCACACAGAATCAGAGAGATTCACAAATTTTTACCATCCCCCATCACCACCCCGCTTGAAATTCCCTGCAAGTTTGCAGAGGATCTTGCAAATCGCTAGGCTGTCCTTTTCCAGCCCAAGAAACTCAAAAGAAGTTGTGTACACAGCTCTTCCCCAAAAAATGGATGGATTGGTCTTTACTAGACCACAAACTTCAGATTTTCTCAAATTTACTACAGCATGCAAAAAGTGCAGAGCACCACAGTCACCTACACCTACAGGATCTACTAACCAAACAAATGCTGCAGAATGTACACAAATACAAAACACTGACAGCATTGTCAGAGTAGACCTTGATGACGATACTGTCTGATATAGTGGTTTTGAAAACAAGTAGGGACCCAGGATGCCCATGTCATTCTCTATTCCTGTGCTCTCAAGAAAAAGAAGAATCTGTCTGCATGTAGCCAATGGGGTAAACCAATCTCCTGCCTGTTCCTAAACAATCTTAGAGTGCTCCAGTGGATAAGACCCCCACACTTACTATAAAATTAGCTCTTCTTAATTTCAGATCACTTTCAAACAAGTTCTTTTTAATCAATGATCTTATCTGCACACATAATCTTGACTTCTTGCTTCTAACTGAAACCTGGCTGGAACAAGCAAACAGTTGTACTACCCTCATTTAAACAGCTCCCCCGAATTTCAATTTCATGAGTGTGACAAGAACATCTAGAGGAGGAGGAGTCGCAGAAACATTCAAAGCATCTTTTCAGTACAAACAGTTATCATTTGGTAACTTTGTATCTTTTGAGTACTTATGTGCACTCCTTAAGGTTCTCCCAGTATCTTATTATTGACTGTTTACAGACCTCCAAGACATTCAAGTTTTTCTTGAAGAGTTTGGTGAACTGTTAACAACTATTTGTTTGGAATTTGACGGTCGTATTATGTCTGGGTATTTCAACTTCCATGTGGATAATGCAGAAAACACCTATGCCAAGGAACTACTAACACTAATTGACACTTTGTCACTACAACTGTTAAGGACTTTATCTACTTTATCTGATCATTTCCGTATCTTCTTTGATGTTTGTGTGTGCCCTCGCATTCAGAACAAGACTATAACTGTAGGAAGGAGAATCATAAATGATAACACAGGTCTTCTCTTTGAGCAAGCACTCTCACAGACCTTAAGTCAACCATCAGAATCTGTAGATGACTTACTGACCAATTTCAATTCTAAGATGACACAAATTATGGATGATATTGCTCCATTAAAAATCACAGTCACAGAGAAGAAGAAAGCACCACAGTTAAAGAGAGAGAGAAGGAAAGACTGAAAGAAAATGGCACACATCTAATCTCCACATCCATTACCAAATCCATAAAGAGATGCTTAGCAAATATAACTATGAAATTTGTAAAGCAAGATAATCTTTCTTCTCCAACACTATCGACAGGAACATGAACAATGCTTGTGTGCTATTTTCCACTATTGAGAAGTTGACAAATCCCACAATTAGCACTTAAGCAACTCTCAGTTGATAAATGCAATGAGTTTTCAGAGGTAACATGGATAAAATAAGACTGAATATAACTTCACAGTTGCAAATAGCTCAACACCTGAAACCAATGTCCTCAAAGAGAGAGGAACTACACTTTGTCTACATTCAGCTTTATAGACCATTAAACACTTGAGAAAACAGTTTATAAAATTTCAGTTCTTCCACATCTGATGAGGTTCCACATTATGATGAGGTGTGCTGCATTATAGATGCATCCATATGAACTTTACTTTACTTAAAGCACACACTGACAACTTATGATCCCACATGGAACATTATAGCAATTTATGAGCCCTTACAACAGTTGATCATTCAGGTGTGTGCATAGAGGGGTATTAGTAGTCATAATGTATTATAAGCCCCATCAGCCAGCCTGTAGTTTATAACCAGTCATGAACACTCATAACACCCTTGGATTTATAAAGCATTATAAGCTAGATTTATAGTTATTTATAACTGATATAATGCATCATGAAGCATTATGAGTGTAGTCATAATGCATTTTGAGTAATTATGATGCGCATTATAGTTTGTTATGAATGCACTCATAATGCACTATAGATATGGTCTTCATAGAAAGTGTTACCGAAATTTTCTCAGATTACGAAACACAGGTGTTCTGCATCAACTGCACTGCAACGTTTGTACCAAAAGTGTCAAGTGCATGACTCATTGAAGTTTGTGCACTTGTAACAAAGGACTTGTGAACCCCCTAGTTGCCCCTATTTTGTGTTTACAATGGTAACAAAATGACAAATATACTGTTACACATCTGCAACTTTAGCATAGTGATGGTGAGGTGAAGCTACTTAATGCCTTGATTACCATTGTTACTTTAGTGTACACATGCAAAATAAGTCTTTTTACAACAAATTTACTGTTACACATTTGTGACTTTAGTGTGCGCGTGCAGAATTTGCAGTTGTATGTTGCAAAGACTTATGCTACATTAATACTTTCATATCCGGACACCCTCAAAATGATTAAATCTACCTACATACACAAGACTTGTGAGGACCCATCAACCCTGCAGGGGCAATGTTCTCCCTGAAATAGTTATCACTAAACCCTCTCCGAGCAGCTCTCACAGATGACAGAGACCTCAGTAGCAGTAGCTGGTCTATCTATACAGTACTACTAGCCTGGTTCACACACATTGCTATGCAGCTCAGTCAGACTTCTTTCTGTCCATCTCGTCTTGGAGTAAAAGCCAGTGTTTTATTGGTCCTTTTCAGGCAAACAAAAAGAAGTGGTAATAAGTCTATACTAAGCTTCATCAGTATGTGTGAGAACCAGGCTACACCACTACTGCAAGACAAAGAACATTAATGCCCTGAAATAGAAGGAAATAAAAAAACATTTCCATTTAAATGGCAAAAGCTTTAATCTGGTCTACTGTACTGTATATAGATTAAACTATTTACTACAGTGAAGCTTCTTAAACCATAAATCATACACTACACAGAGTCTGTGTCCTTTCAGCCTTGGCCAGGATATAATGTAGACTTTAGAGTGTAAGCTCTATACCATAACATTGTAGAGGCATGTGGTGATCAGCGCAGACTGTAACTGAATACCTGGTGTTGCAGGGATGCCCAGGATATCTTTGCAGTGCTTGGAAAACTCGTGAGCTGTGTCTGCCTGTGATTTAGTGTGAAGGGACTGGTCCACCTTACTGAGCACCACCTGCCTCAGGTTCATCAGGCCTAGACAGAACACATGCATCACAGAGACAGAGCACACAGAGAACATTTTGCATTGTTGTTATCTGGTGCCTTTCAACAGAAACTGATGCATATTTGTGCATTTAACACTGAACAGTGTTTTTTATGAAGGCAGATTTCTTGTTATATTGAGGTTAAGCATCCAGTGGACAAATGCTGCATTGTGTGTTTATGTCAATAAATAAACTATTTTGTTGTTACTAGATTAGCGTAAAATAGATGTTCGCACCATTACAAACATTCATCATTCATATTTAGTGTCTACCATTGCAACGAGACATTAAACATGATGGCAGCTCAAAATCTTTGCAAAACCATATCTATCCACCAAGTGCATGGTGCATAATGCATATTGTAGGTTTTGCGTTGTTAGACTTGCTAGACTAATACTACAGCATACCTGTGTTTGCAACCCTAGAGGCGATGAGCTTGTCCAGCAAGCAGTCTGGGATGGCACTGCCATCGCTGTAGTGACGGGACATGCGCCGCAGAGGCTCACGTTCCCATACCCAGTTCTCCAGCATCTGAGAGGGAACCTCCACAAAGTCTGTTTCCACCAGCGTGCCGCTGAACTCTGCATACTGAGTCTGAAAGCCAGAAGCAATCAGATAAGAAAAAGTGTATCATTTATCTTGGTAAGAACATGTCCACAGAAACACCTCTATAACTTCAATATATGGGGTGGATATTTAGGCAAGGCAGTTTATTTATATATTTTATATAGTACATTTCATATATGGCAGCAACTCAATGTGCTTCAAAGTCAAAGAATATAAAAAGCAGTAGATAAAAACAAGCAGTAATACCAGACAAACATTACCGTAAAAAATCACATAAAACATGACACTGTAGAAAAAATAAAATGCACAAATAGATAGATAGATAGATAGAACACAATAAAAAACCTAGTAAAACAGATTAAATGGAAAAATTAGAAACCGCAAAAGGCATCTGAAAATAATTTGGTTTTTATCTTGGATTAAAAATGGAAATGGAAGAGGCAATTTTAATATTTTCAGGTAAAAGGTTCCAAAGTTGTCTAAAAGCTGCCTCACCACACTTGGTATTTACAATGAGTTTTATTTAAAGATTTTTTCCTCATGACCTGAGGGATCTGAGTTTTGAAACATATTAACTGTGTACTGTGGACCAGACCCATTTAATGATTTAAAAACAAGTAAAAGTGCTTTAAAATCAACTGGGAGCCAATGCAAGGATCAGAGTTATGTATTCGGTCCTTTTAGCTCTTCTAAGCACCCTTGCTGCCGCATTTTGTATTAACTGCAGTTGCTTGATGATCTTCTTAGGGAGGTCTGTAAAAAGGCCACTGCAGTAGTCTACTCTACTAGTTATAAAAGCATGAATGAGGTTTTCCAGATCCTGCTTGGACATAAGACCCCTCAGTTTGTTTATGTTCTTTAAATGATAATATGCTGATTTTGAGACTGCTTTAATGTGACTATTAAAACTAAAGTCACTGTCAATGACAACACCAAGATTTCTGACAGTGTATTTTGCTTTAAGACCCTTGGCATTGAGATGTGTGGCAATTCTATGTCTTTCTTCTTTGTTCCCAAACACAATTACTTAAGTCGTTTTGTGCCATCCAATCATTAATTTTGTTCTAGGCACTTAAAAAGAGATTCCAGGTGACCATAATCTGACAGGGTTAAATAGATCTGGGTGTCATCAAAGTAGATATGGTAGCAGATTGAATTATTTCTAAGGATTTGTCCTGGGGGCAACATATATAGGTTGAACAATAGTAGTCCAAGGATCGATCCCTGAGGGATGCCACAGGTCAAGGGCATTGTCTCAGAGGTATAATTAAAAATTGAGACAAGAAACACCTGTTTAGAGAGTCCTCCATTTGAGGAAATATGGCAATCTTTAGAATACACAATAATTAAACATCAATTAAGGAAATAAATACACAATAATCAAACATCACAATAATCAAACAACAGTTTTTAGTATATAATTAGTATATAATTTATATACAGTATATAATTAATTTAGCCATGTTGCTCTTGGGTGCTTCTTGTTAATGTCTGTGAAGCGCCACGAGATTCTTGTATTGTAAATGCCGCTGTATATAACTGAATTGATTTGAAAATTTTGTGATGATGTAAGAGTACACAATGTCATAGGCCAAATGGTTATGTTAAAGATACAGTTTCCGGCTATTACTTCATGGTAACTGGATGCGAGCATGACCTCTCAGAATGCTTTGTTCATGCCTCAGAGGACTTAACACGTTACACAAGGCAGATTCATTGACTTTAACTCAACATAGGACTGAATTGGAGAGTTGGAGCCTGTGAGGCTAAGCCAGGCTGGCTGAGGGCTGGGCTCGTGGCTGTAGCGTACCATTGAGGACATCGAGGTCACATCCTCTGTATTTTTTCTAGAGATGATGAGACTGATAATACCTGTATCAAATTTACTCCCTTTCAGATATATCTAACTTCTCAAAACAAGAATGTTAGACCAAAATTGCGGAGTGGGTGTTTCCCTAGCATACTTTCCAAAACAAAAGCATCTATATTGCAAAAAAATCATGGTGTGTGTGCTATTAATAGAATGAGCACTTTGAATGCGCAATACATCACTGCTTGCATGAACATCAATACACTGAAACTCAAAAGTCACAAACAAATGCGCTGCTGGCCTTTGTCGTGGTGAAGCAAAGATACCATGGGTCTTCTGCTAGAATGAAATGGTAAATTCTCCATACATAGCCTCAACACTTCTAAACTTCAACTATCAAAACTGCAGATCCTGTCTCTGCAAATCACAGCCTCTCCTAAAAATGTATATTGCGAGTGGGAGAGTCACAGGTGCAAGGAGAATGACAGGGAGAGCAATTTTAATTAGGCTGTTTGGTATTTTGTGCAGACGTACTTTTACAGCCAACCTCTATTTCTCTCTCACTAGGCTATTAATTAGTCGTAATGACAGTTTCTTGCAGCTCAAACAGTTTTTTAAAAAGTAATAGGTCTACGCATTTCACCCTGTATGGTTGCAGCATAGTGTAGCCTATGTAAATAGGCTAAAACAGCTACCCTATATTTCTGCTGCCTGTGGTTGGTTTAATGACAAATGAGTTCTTCAAAACAGTTCTATGTTAGTCAAAGCTTGTAAAATATTTGCACGTTAGGGTGTCTGAAACTGCATTTTGGAGGAATTATTTGCAGCTCATAATGCTGGAAATACAATATTGTGGTTATGAATAAAACTGTATTGCACTGTATTGTATTAAGCCCACTCAAAAATGCAGCATAGTAGGCAGTAACATTTTGTTGTAGGCCTGTACTTTGTCCCATAGCTGTGGGTAGGCTACAGTGTTTGTTTAATTGTTTAAATCTACTGAAATTCAGTGAAGGGTGTGCCAGCCTCAACTCTACTGATTGGTATTGGGCCTATGATGATTCGTTATGATGGATTGAACTGGATAATTGAAAAAAATTTATTATGATGATTACGCAGTGGCCCTTCACTGTCATTTAACACAAACGTTAAAGACCTTGGCATAATCATTGACCAAGATCTCTCTAAATAGTCATGTACAATAGATGTATTCACATACACATCACATTGAAAAACATCATTCCACCTACGAAATACTGCTAAGGTTAGAAAGTTCCTATCCTTTTAGGACGCTGTATATACATATATACACAATAATACATGCATTTGTTATTATTGTAATGCTCTGTTCTTTGGGTGTAGTAATACCTGTATTAAAAGCCTACAGCTAATACAAAATGCTGTGGCCCGAACATTCTCTAAAACTAAAAAATATGAACACATCTCCCCTATCCTCGCTTACTTACACTGACTCCCTATGAAAAACCTAATAAATTTTAAAATACTCCTCCTAATCTATAAAGCCCTCAACGGCCGTGCTCCAACATATATTTAAAGACTCGCTTGTCCTTTGCCACCCTCCTAGAACCCTAAGATCCCAGAATGCTGATCTCCTTGTAATCCCTACAAAAAATCTACAATAGGAGGAAGAGCTGATTTTCAGACACCAGAAGACTGCAACTGCTCTGCAAGCAAATTGTCGTATCGTGCTATCAGTTCAGCCAACTCCCTTGTGGAAAAGTTGCCCTCCGGAAAACCCGCACTGTCGGGGTTGCAAACTTTTTGTATTGGGTTTGTGATCACGTGTATGTTGATTTTGGTTTAGGGTCATGAACTGGTTTTAGGGAAAGAAATTATATATTTTTGATAGCAGAAAATGTTGGTGGTAATATTAGGATTTTGTTACATTTTGTTTCATTGTGATTTCTGTCTTTATTTTGTTAATTAGTTTATGCGCTGTTCTCCCACCATTTTTGCAATGACGTAAGTAATGGGTAGGGCTATAAAAAGGCAGAGTTTAGTCATTCATGGGAGAGCGCGTTAGGGAGAGCAGCTTGCTGTGAGGCTGAATGCTGGTAAATGTTTGCATTTTTCCTGAATCCTTAGTTAATGTCCTTTATTAATTATCTTGCTTTAGTCTTGAAGTTTGGACAACCATTGTGTTGATTTTTGTTTGTAGTTTTTTTTTTTTTAAAAGTTCTTTTTTTGTTTATCACTACTTTGAGCACTGTAAATAAACCAGCACCCATAGCACAAAATCTGCACTTGTCTGTGGTTCGTCTCAGTCTCCTTCACCTCAGTTGTCGGGAAGGCACGTCTATCCCCAAAAGTGAAAGTGGACCGCGGGGTCTCATTTTCACATCCCTATAGTTGCCCTTGTTATCTGAATTTGGCCCTTCATCCCGTCCCCTAAATGCCTGCTCCTGCATGCTCCAATACACCGTAGCATCAATCAAACGCAACCTAGCAATTTTACGCGAATAGCTGCACCAATATGGTAGTTGCACTTGTCGTGATGCTTGGTGGCTCTGTCCAAATTTTTAAGGTCACTAAATCCCTGCACAGACCATGTTTGAGATTTCCCTGCCAACAGGCAAGGCCAGCAATATAGACGATTGGAGGTAACACTAGCAGTTAGCCATGGGCATCTTTGATACCATGTGGTGGTAAACACACTGACCTTACCATTCGGTTTTTCAATGTCAATTTTTGGAACTGGTCTCCCCTCTGTTTTGATTTTCACCTTCTCATCATACTCCAGTGTGTCAAATGGGGTATTGAACATCAAGAATACAACGTCTCGTTTTTCCATCCTTTTTTTATTGACACGACAAAGCCAAACTCTACAAAGCTCAAACTCTCCGCCATCTGCACTATCACGAATGACAGGTCTGTCGACAATGACAGTAGTACAAGACCTTGCTTGTCAACCCGTCAACCCACCCTTTCATTCTAATTGGGCCCATTGACGAATGCAGCTCCGGTAATTGGCTGATTGATGACAGGCGAGTATTTTGAACTGACCAGCCCAAAGGGAGGACGCCCCTAACACAGATGATGCAACTTTCTTTCAGAACTTCTTCACTCTCAAATCTCTCTGCCTGTCCTATCATATTAGCAGGTGACTTCAACACAGTTTTAGATGCCACTTTAGACTAATCTAACCACTCAAAAAACAAATGTATTTGGCAATCCACAAAAACAATAAAACAGTTCATGAGCGATTTCGGCCTTGTCGATAGTTGGCGGCAGCACCCAAACTCCACAGACTACTCTTTTTTCTCACCAGTCCATCACTCTTATTCTCGTATTGACTATTTTCTAACCAGCAATTCTATCATGCCAAATATCCCTGAATCAACAATAGATCCATGGTCATTAGTGATCATGCCCCTGTAACAATCAAATGGAATAGAACCTTCCCACAGAAATCCAGTAATAGATGGCGATTAAAAACATCCCTCTTGCAAGACCCCAAATTTAACAGTTTTATTAGGAGAGAGTGGGCATGCTTTCTAGAAATTAACAATTCCCATGGATCATCGCCTTCCCTTCTGTGGGAGAGTGTTTAGAGTTAGCATAATGTAATTTTCAGTATACAGAAAAAGAACTGGAACTTGAACTAAATCATAAAATTAAACAACTGGAAGAGATGAACACAAGCAACCCATCAGAAGAAATGCAAAATGAACTTAGGAAATATAAATTCAAACTCAATGAAATACTCAATAAACACAGTCAATTTATGATCCATCAATTAAGGCAGGAAACTTTCCATCACAGCGATAAATCAGGTAAAAATTTAGCAAATCAAATCCACAATTTCTACAATAAACTATATTCCTCAGAAATAAAGCCCTATCAGGAAGTCACTGATTCATTCTTCAACAGCATCAATTTACCACAACTCAATGAAACCCAAATAGATAAACTAGAACCACCCATTACTCAAGACGAACTGTTTGCTAGTCTTAAACACATGCCCAACAATAAAGCACCAAGTCCAGATGGCTTCACTGCTGAGTTCTATGAACAATTCCGGTCCACTTTGGCCCCACTTTTCATCAGGATGATTAATGAATCAAAACAAAAATCAAGTCTTCCAGTCAGCACCACCACAGCCACAATTTCACTCCTCCTCAAACCCAATATTTGGTCCAGAAGCATGGCATTCAGAATAAACACTTCTTAGAATACCTACAGATTAAATCATCCATGCACTACTTCAGGCGGAATCTTGGAATTGATTAACATACCCTCACCCAAAAAAATTCTTTCCAAAATAGACAAAATTTTATCATCCACCTTAAGCCTTCCATATCACAAATGGGAATCGGACTTGTCTATTACTCCTGGTGTCGGCTTCTGGACCCAAATGTGTAAAAACATCTACCTCATGACTAAAAATACAAATCTTAAACAAATACAGTACAAGGTATGTCATAGATTTCACTTCACCACACAGACAACACAGACACTAAACCTCTAAAATTGGCTCTGACATGTGTTCTCACTGCATGCAGAACAACCCAGACACATACATTCACGCTTTCTGGCAGTGCACTCCGATTAATGATGTTTTGGGTAAACGTCACAGACACCCTTCCCAATGTATACTAGGAGATCTAAATCCAATCTAAAACCAATCTAAATACCACAAGCAATAAAATCCTGCTAGTAGCGCTAACTATCGCCAAGAAAACAATCCTCATGAACTGGAAATCAAGGAACACAGTACACATTACCCATTGGAAAAACCTGCTAACAGATTATATATCATTGGGCAACCCATCTGCTCCCAACTTAAACAACACTCAGGATAAACCTTCCTCTTGGTCATCTTTCCTCACCTACTTACAGACATGACCTCTGTGCCTGAGATCCAATCTTAACTCCACACCTATATATCCCTCCTGTTAATACATAGCCATATATATAAGGTAGGGGGGTGGAAGCTGAAACATTTTTTCTTTTTTTTCCCTTCCCATTCCTTCATTCCTCCCTTTTTTCCCTCCTCTCCTCACTTTACCTTCCCTACATCACCTGTTTCTGCTCTACCTGAGCCTCTGGGATGGCTTGGATGCCCCAATCCGGGTTGGATGTCAGGTGTTAGGTGGGACTGGCTGTGAAGATGGTATTCCCCCCCCAGCACACACACACACACACACACACCTATTCCTGGTAGTATGTGACACGCCTTACTTTTTATGAAATGCTCAACACATTAGAAGGCACACATCATACATCCACCAGTAACAAGAACAGCATGATAGACTAGGGCAAAGGAGGCGTGTATGTGGATGCCTCTGCAGGTATATCGCTGCATGCCTCGCTCTTTTTAATGCAAATACATATCAGAGGAGGCATATATCCATGATTACATAGGGTAAATGTGGCATGCAGGTGGAAATCTGGGCAGTATCCACCCTGCTCGCCCGTTTCTTTTCATGCAGTACACATTAGAGAAGGCACATTTTTCCTGTAATAGCCATTCAAACATGGGACAAGTTTGGCGTGTTGTGTAGAGGGTGTGAGGGGGTGATGGCAAAAAGGTGGCGAATCTTGGGGGGGCCCTGGGCCCTGCTCTACACAGTGCCTCCCCTCTGTCCCCTCATCATGGCATACCTGAATCCACAGGGATAAGTTAACCTCTTTAGAACAGTTGAGAATAGGAGAACAGAGGAAGATTACAATGATAACCTATACAAGTTAGTGATGGTCAAGACGTGACCTCCTGCCAACTCATACACATGCACACTCATCAAAACACACAAATGGAAACTGGCACCAGCCAAGTAGCAAAAGGAAACTGGCACCAGCCAAATCATGATCTACAATTGAATGACTTGAATGAAAATGAATTTTTGTATTTGGTAGCCAGTAACCTGACACTCACTCAAATACAGTCATTATAGTATTATAAGTATTATAGGTTTCAAACCCCGCAGGTTGGATTACAGGTTTCATAGCCCACAAATTCTCTCATGGCACAATTTGCATGTGATTATGATTTCTGCAAGTCAGAAATTTTCCCAATGGATGAGCATTGTTGACCATTTTTGACCTCAGTGTTTGAAAAATCCTGGCTACGGCCCTAGCTGGGTTGCCTCACCCTTGAGCACATCTCGTGCATGACGTGGCCAAACTCATGGAAGAAGGTCTCCACTTCGTGGTGCTGTAATAGTGAGGGGAAAGAGCCACTGGGCTTGGTGAAGTTGGCCACCATGACCGCCACTGGCACCATACGTTTCCCATCAGGCCCCTGGCAGCCCGGCTGCAGACTAAAACAGGCGGCATGTCCATACTTCCCCTCTCTGCAGACAAAGTGCACTCA
Source organism: Tenualosa ilisha (assembly GCA_015244755.2). Lineage (NCBI taxonomy): Eukaryota > Metazoa > Chordata > Actinopteri > Clupeiformes > Clupeidae > Tenualosa > Tenualosa ilisha. The sequence continues at coordinate 139,472 of PYXC01000495.1, read as the reverse complement.
GGTCATAATCACATTAAATGAGGGCACATTTCACAACAAACTATACCAGCACAATGATATGTGATGCTGAAGGTATAAAAAAATCTGTATGCCATTTATTTTTTTCAATATGGGACAAAACATTATGATATACATAAGAACATTATGACATACATACTACATACTCCCTAGACAGAATTACAGCACTGTATGCAATAAGGGATAATGTATTGTCCACCGGTCATTATAGGAAAATAAGTCCCGACAGAACGAACTAAACCCTGACACGAAGTGGAGTTGCCTGTGCACTACCTTGGGTGTAGGTCCAGATAGAACTGGCCAATCTCCTCCTCAGTTGTGCTATCCAGAACAGAGTAGAGGCTAACACTGTCGTGCCACACATGGGCATGTTTGACCTGGCAGAAGGTGAGGCCCAGCAGGTCTTGGTAAATTACCAGAAGCCCTTCCTTGACCACCTCGAGCGGGAAGTATTCGATTAGCTTGTCCTTGTCCACCGCGAACTTCACCTGTTCCACTTGGTTCATATAGTAGGGCATGTCCCAGGCATGAATCTGTCCATCAAAGTCCAGGCCCCGCCGCATGCACTCTTTCTGTTTGAGGGACAGGATGAACTTCCTTTCCTGCTCCCCCAGTGGCTTCAACTTGTCATGGAACTCATCTGAGGAAAACACAGCACTTACTAATACACTTACTCCATTTATAGGGGTAAAAACTGATTTTAGGATTTCAGAATTTTGTCAGTTCTGTTTATGAGTATGACTCTTCTATCAGTTCTTTACTGTAGAGAAGGTAATCACAGGCTTTCACTGTTAACAGTACAAAGACTTTCAGACAGACACATAATGTAGCCTTTACTACTACAGTGACCGTAACACATTTATTATAATGACGTTAACCAAAAAGAACTGTGTTGTTGATTTCGATTTTGCTTTCAGAAAGACCCATTGACCATGAAGTATTTGAAGTCAGTAATTCTCAGTACTACCCAATTCACAATTCACTCAGAAGTGGAAGATGCCCGATTTCCACCCCATCCATAAACACCAACAATCCCTCAATAAACACAATGACACATGTGTGACATACTCTACATGACGGATAACACAAACAAGACTTCTTCATAGACACAAACAGTGGTATACCACACAGTGCATACAGTTCATGACTTGACCACATAACAAATAGAGGGCATGGAATACTGATCACATTTTACCTACTCTACCTCTTCACAGGTGCTTTTGCATAAAGACACAATAGCATTAGAACAAAACAACGACACATGCATCAGAAGCCAAAGGTGCATTCACCTAGGAAACGCGCAACTGTGCTTGAGCTCTGAGCCATGTTCATCTCCAGCACATAGTCTGCATAGGTCTGAAAGCCAAGTATCTTGGCCATTTGGGCTCGGAGCTCAATCAGCTTCTCCAAAATAGGAGTGTTTTCCTGTAGGTCAGGCACACACACACATTCACATTCCATCTCCATACATAATTCATTCAAAATAGATTATTCATCTACAACAGATACAAAATAGATTTGCTAACTGACTAAGTCAATGTCTGTACCTCCTTACAACGGCTGTGGAAAGCTTCCTCCATCTTCCGTCTTGTTTCTGGCACGTGACACCTCTTCATTAGCGGATAGTAGTGGGGATATGAAAGAGTCACTTTAAAATGGCCCTTTTCAGCTCTGTCAAGACTACTCATGTAGCTTTCGGCCATACCATCTCACAGAATGAAGAATGAGAAAATAAGAGTGAGATAAGAGTAAAATTAGAATGTGAATAATAAGAGACAGACAAAAGCACAGGCAAAGAGAAACATTCTAAGAAAAGATAAATATACATATTTCAAATACTTGCCTAATTCTTCCTCAGAGAACAACAGGAAGGTATTTTCTTCATTAATATTACTACTGAAGTCAATGGATAGTTCACTTATCATTTTTGATATTGATTTAATCTCCTGAACAAAAAAGAAATTTCATTTCCAAACTGCAGTTTTCCCAATTCTTAACATACTGTAACAACAATACCACTTAACACTGTCCAAGCACTCACCTCCTGAATATCCTTTGATAAATGCAATCCATTCCGCTTCCCTAGTTTGATCAGTCTCTCTAGAAATCGCTCCGTCTCAGGTGAGAGACCATTTATCCTTTTCTCCTGCAAAATATTGAATATGTTTGGCATATCCGATGACCAGAGATCAAAAGTGGAGTGGAGAACCTCAGAGTAAGATTATCTGGGGGCCAATCTGCCATCATACAAATATAAAACTAGGCCTACATATCTACATTATTGAAATCTAAGATTTATTCTGACAAAGACAGACAAACATTAAGGTCATGCTATTTGCTATTTTACTTCAGAAAAGATCCTGTACTGAAATGAATGTGCATCGAAGTAATGTTTGACCAATAATCCAAATAATGACCAAATAATCAGACATCTTAGTCATAGACATCTTAATGCTTTAGTCCAAGTTGCAAGTTGTTCATAATGCAATCTCTAAAAAGTTTTTTTTTTTAATATTCTAAAAATATACATATACATATAACTATAGCCATTTTAAAATCATTTTGTACAGTGATACACTATACTTTTACAATATCTGTTAATGAAATACTTTCATTTCAGGGGAAAGAAATCAGGTCTGTTTGGAAACTTCACCACTGAACACCAGGCACACAGCATGTCCACAGAGGTCCTTACACTCAGAAATAGCCCACTTCTCCAGCCACTGGTAGAAGAAAATAGTTGGATACAGTTCCTCAGTCATCTGCCAAGCCTGACCTCTGTGCCAGACCCAGGGACTCCTGTTCACATGAGCACAGAGACAGGGGGAGCTCCCACCCTCCAACCTCCTGACAGTGAAGACTTCATCTGCACCCTTATCCACATCTCAATCAAACTGGCTATGAAGACAATAAATACTCTGGAGCAAAAAAGATCTTTAACTGTGCTTTAAAAGTCACCACACAACAGGCACAACAGTGACTGTAAATACCCTGGACTAAGCCTGGCCTTTTGGTGTCTGTATAGACAACTGGCAAGTCAGAGGACCTCATTGGACAGTTAATAGGTGAAAGTATTTGCTGCAGTCATTTTTGTGGCATGTGCAGAACCAGATGACATCATAATTTCCCAATAATATAATAACTCCTGATAATATAATCTCCTCATAAGCCTGTAAAACATGCAACAAATCCAGATAATGGAACAACTTTCCAGTAATCCCTGTTATTCTCCCTGTACATGTTACCATGTTACCTGGGATTTGTTATAAGAAAACATGGCATTACTTTCCACTCCTATGCTGCGACACCCAGCTTTACCTTTCCAAGCCTAATGACTATATACCAATAACTAAACTTGATGCCTGCCTCCAAGACATTAAAACCTGGATGACTAATAATTTCCTATGTTTAAACTCTGATAAAACTGATGTTATGATGAACGGCCATCTGAACATCTGAACATCTGAACAACATTCTATCTCTTCACCAAAACTTCAAAAACTTTTTTCCACCTACGAAATATGGCTAAGGTTAGAAAGTTCCCATCCTTATAGGATGCTGAAAAATTAATACATACATTTATTACTTCCAGGCTCGATTATTGCAATGCTCTGTTCTCTGGGTGTAGTAATACCTGTATCAAAAACCTACAACTAATACAAACACTCACTAGGACTAAAAAATATAAACACATCTCTCCTATCCTTGCTTCCTTACATTGGCTCCCTATTAAGAGTCGAATCGGTTTTAAAATACTCCTCCTAACCTACAACGCCCTCAATGGCCATGTTCCAACATATATTAAAGACTTACTTGCCCCTTACCACCGTCCTAGAACCCTAAGATCCCAAAATGCTGGTCTTCTTGTAATCCCAAGAATATTAAAATCTATGATAGGAGGAAGAGCCTTTTGTTACCGTGCGCCGCTCCTCTGGAATAATCTCCTCCCCCCACATCCGACAAGCAGACACTCTCAATACCTTTAAGTCTAGATTTAAAACCTTCCTCTTCTCTTTACTGTTTCCCATAGTTAGGGATAGTGCATGGCAAATCATCACTTCTCATGGGTCTTTTGGGAGCGACTGCCTCTGCTGTTGCTCCCAGTTGTGAGGCATGACGGCCACTGACCATCCCTGCAGTGCTGCTGGTTTGCCATGCACGATACCTTAGTTATACTGCAATAGCATAGTGCCGCCACAAAACCTTCATGTGTCATGCCATACAATTCTCTCTCTCTCCTACCCCTCTCTCTCTATACTTTATATATATATATATATATATATATATATATATATATATATATATATATATATATTTATATACATATATGTATGCACAAATGACACATTTGCTCACTGATGTCTGAGCCTGGCCAATTCATTTGCTCCCTCTGTCCACAATCATCTCTGCTGAGTGTCATCCCTGCTTCCTTCCGGTGGACTCCTCTCACCCTCCCCTTCTGAGTGGACTGCAACCAACACTAGGGGAGGTTCGTGCCAGGACCGACTCTCCATCAAAGAGGCCCTTCCTAGACGCCCATGCCAAGACCGACTCCCCTTCCCTGAGGCTTTGTCACTGACCCCCCCTCACAATGGCACTGTCAAATGGACCGGTATTGTTACTCCCATGACCCATCTCACTCCTTGAGTTTAACACTATGTCTGGCCACTGCTACACTGTCCAGCCATAATTCATGATAACCACCTATGGACTGACTACCATGTAATGTAAAGTGGGATGATACTCTGGAACTATTATGAACCTTAGCTAAAACCATAGACAACATGTAGTATATCATGGTAACTACTGATTGTAATTTTCCTACATGACCCCTGGCAGTTGGGTTAGCCCCTTGAGTCACTGATCTGCCCAAGGTTTCTTCCTAGACTTACTAAACATAAGGGAGTTTTTCCTTGCCCCTGTTGCTCTTGGGTGCTCTTTCTGTAAATCACCATGAGACAATACTATTGTAAAAGGCGCTGTATAAATAAAACTGAATTGAATTGTATTAATGTAATAAAGTGGATTTCCTAATAACGTAATAATCGTATACCAATAATGTAATAAATTGTTACATTAACAGGAGGTTATTACATTGCCAGGTTAGCATAATAATTTACTGATATTGCAACAGCTTTGAACAGTGCTAGTCAGCTGGTCAGTTTGGCAGGACACCAGTTATTAGGACCAAGTGCTAAAAATGTCACCCAGCTACACCAATTTTTCATTGGGGTCCCAGCAGATTAGTTGCAGAAGCACCGAATGTGTTCCTACCTTTTGTTACTATTATTCTGCTGGCATGGGAATCTATGGCAGGCCATAGAACCATATGGTAAATTTGTTGTAAAATCTGGCACACTGATTTAGCACAGTCCACATTGCATCAGTGAAAAGCAGTCACAATCGGCACAATACATTTGATTACTTTATCCTCTTGGGGGGGTATAATCACAGGAAGTAGGCTTATATCTAACCAAGTATTTCATGCATTGTAATTAAACTTACATTTGGCGACCTTTATTTTCTACAGGCACTATAATCAGTTTTATGTATCGAAACCAGCACTGATGTAATATACATTCAACTTTGGCTTGTTCGCTGCTTGGCCGCCTCATTGCTGTTTGCAGCTATATTATTGGCTTTGGTCACCTCGATTTCTTCTGTCACTGTGGGCTATGGTCGCAATTAGATCTGAATTGTCAAGTTTTATTCCAGTAGCTGAAAGATATAGCTCCCAAAAGGTATAGTTGGTTTCTTCCATAAGCACGGGGCAAAAAAACCTACATACTATTGATACGCTTCACACTGATAAGGGTTTAGGGCTGAACAAATCTAAAAATTACATCAACAAGCAAAGTTCATGACCAAACCCATCCCTAAACCAATAACCACAAAATAGGGCACTAAATTAATCTGTTGGACATGGGTCTATGTCAAACATACAGGCTGAACATGAGCTGTTCGAACTACTTTTCCTAGTTACTTCCCATTAAGTAGGCCTACATGGAAAAACAGTTCTAATGTATTATTCACAAGATTAAATTTTTGTTTGTGAAAACTTAAGGTTAACAATGTATAACAAAATGAAGTAAGGGAAAAGAGGTCATGGTTAAATTAAATACATGTTCTGTGTGTAAGTGGCTTGATGGGTGGTGGAGAGGAATGTTATGTGTGGAGAGATGCAAGACAGGTCCATAGAGTAGTGGGGGATGCATAAAGTGCTGCAAGGCAGGTGCATGTGAGAGAGTGAGTGTGTGTGTGGTGGGGGTTGGGGGTGGTGAGTATGTGCAATGTAAGGATGTGTTTGTGAGTGTTGAGGAATGAATATATGCAATGTCAGTAGAATGTGAGTTTAAGGTTGGCCTTCGAATGACACTTCCATCTCTCAGATCTGCTAAGGCATCTTCTTGATCTCACTTATTTGAGTCTATTATTAGGATGAGAAGAGTCCCTCACAATCTTTTGGGCCCTTAGCAGTTCTCTTCTGGAATAGATGTCTTGCAGGGCAGGGAGTTGAGTCCTGATACTGTGTTCAGCTGAATGTGCTACTCTCTGCAGAGTACTACAGTCTCTGATGGTGGAGATCCCATACCAGGTGATGATGCTATCTGTTCAAGTTGGATGTAGAAACCTTGAATTTCCTTAACTGACAAAGAAAGAAGAGACACTGTCTGGACTTCTTCAGCACAGGTTCGGTGTTAACAGTCCATATTCATAAGAATTCCTAACAGTATTAAATAATGTGGATACCAAGGTATTTAGAACTAGGCATATATGACACATTGTTATACTCCTATACTTTTAATGTTCAACTTAAACAAACTTTATCATGGTCTTTCACGTGTTCTGGCTGCTTACATTTCCTTCTACTTAAATAAAGTAACTATGCTCACTACGTAACTGTCCTCACTACCTAACCTAACAATCCACTTCAATAATTATATTGTTCCAATTACTTTTACATTCAATATTAAACCAACTTCAACTTCTTGGACCACACTGAGAAACTTTTACACTCATTTATCTTTTCTAAAACTCACAAACACTATCAGTCACATTTAGGCTTAACTTTAGACTAGGTTACAGCAAGTCTACTTAATTAGTTGTTAACTAATTAACTAAATAAATTTTATCTGGAGCCTTAAGGCCAGTTCAAACCCAAGCTTCATGATGAGATGAGCTGCAAAATTCTAAAAAACAGTAAATTGCTTAAACGTTCTTTCTAAAAACTGAAGCAACTGGACTTGCCAATTCTGCTTATTATAAGCGACTTTGGACTTGTTTTTTTGTGAAGTTGCTTTGAATCTGCCTAGAACTGTTTCAGAATAAAAGTCCTCACTACAATAATTCACTAATAAATCATTAAACTATTGAGTGATTGAACTGTTCAGCCATTCAATCAGTTGTCATCAACTATGCCTTCAGCCAACTATATAAAACCACAACCTACCTAGCAACCAACTTAGCGCTGAAATAAAGCATGTATATCCGTTTCCATATCAATCAACATCATTATACTACCAACCACTATAGTAACTCTATTTAGTAAATTTAGTAGCCATCATGGATACTCTAGCAACAACCTAGCAACAACCTCAAGTACCCTACTAACAGCCTACCAACCACTTCCACAGTTACAACCTAGCAACCAACATGATTAACCAAGCAACCAGCATAGCAACCACAATGACTACCCTGGCAAAAGCCTAGCAACCACCTCAAGTACCCTAGCAACAACCTAGCAACCACTTCCACAGTTGCAACCAAGCAACCAACATGATTAACCTGGCAAATAGCATAGCAACCACCATAACTACCCTAGCAACAGCATAGCACCCACCTCAAGTACCATAGCGACAGCACAGCAACCATTTCCACAGTTGTAACCTAGCAAAAAACATGATTAACCTAGCAACCACTTCAAGTACACTAGCAACAGCCTCGCAACAATTTCCAATTGCTAGGTACAACCAATTGCTAGGTACAACCTAGCAACCAACTTAGTAACCAACATTCTTAACCTAGCAACCAGCATAGCAACCACCATGACTACCACAGCAACATTCTAGCAACCACCTCAAGCACCCTAGCAACCACTTTCACAGTCTAACTCTTGCAACCAACATGATTACCCTAGCAACCAGTACAGCAACTATTTAGGTGACTACAGCAACCACCGCAACTACCCAAGCAAAAACATAGCAACCATCTCAAAACACTCTAGAAACAGCCTAGCAGCCACTTTCATAGTTACAACCTAGTACCTAGTAACCTAGTGTCTAAGCTAGCATCCAGCATAGCAACCATTCCAGTTACCATAGCCACTACCATAACTATTCTACTAACAACCTAGCTACCAATATCATAATAAAACTATTTGCCACAAAGTCCACATCAGGCAACTACAGTTTGCGTTCGCACTGGCAATTCCCTGGAATTACATTCCCTAGTTCTTGAATTAATGTGTCTTAAACCACTTAACGTAGAAACTTTGTTCAAATGGTGCTGCGTATCTGTCTTACAAAGGTCACTTATGCTATGTATTTTTTATTTTTGTCACATTTATACTTTTTGAACTACTCATTAAAAACTATGAAAAGTTTCCCCCCACATCACAATAGGACCATTAGAGGCCAGTAAGCAATTACAATCCTGTGCTAGGTGTCCAGGCCTGCTTCAGCAACTGTCACTGTCTCAGGCTTTCAGCATACAATCTGGGTTTTTTAAGACTACAGATCCTGTTCAGCTATATTTTTCTTCCCACTACTGCTTCAAAATAAAAGTCCTCACTACAAGAATTCACTTATAAATAATCTATGCTATTTAAACCAAAAATTCTAGAGTGGAGCAAGATAGATCAGTGAGACAATGGGCATTAAATACGGCCGGAATTTCCTTCAGAATTTCATTTATCTTCTGAAAAATGAGAGGTAAATGATTTGACATTTGTATATTAAGACATAATACTTTGTCATGTTAAGCTACTTCTCCACATTTGGAAAGATGATGTTTATGCACTAGTGCACAGAGCTAATTTGTCAGTCAAACCACAAGCCTTGTTGAGTAATACACTGACAGAAAATGAAACATGTCAGGTGTGTATTTTTAATGTTTTGGAATTGATATGACATTAATCTAACATGAACACATCTTTGATCCCTTTGGAGAATTTAATATTTTCAAGAAACTGCTGTTTTTTTAAAAGTGAGCCTAAATGGTACTGTGCCACAAACTACAGCCAACACAAGCCAACTTTGACCATTAATAATTTCATATTCATAAGTGTATGCAAAGTAATATTAATTTCCATGTTTAGTTCAGATTATATTTGAGCTTTATGCATGATTCCGTAAACATATCTGTGAGAGGAATATCTAGTCATTTTTAACCACTACTCAGTAAGGTACCAATGAAGCCCACTATGTTCAATGTATTTCAGAGGGGATTTCTTCCTTGTAACCAGTTTTTACTAAACTCTTCTGCGAAAGCACTGCACTGTTGTGACTTTGTAATCAAATATTCATACAGTTCCAAGGTTTGTGTGTCCACTAATAAACACCATGGATATCATCTTATTGAACATTAAGCTGTATATTTCATTTGCAGTGAGAAATATCCTACTGACAATCTAAACATAAACATGACCTTAACAGAGACAGAATCTGAACAGATCATCCTCAGTTAAAGTACTGTTTATAGATGATTATCTTAACAGAAGTTAGGCCTGCAAGGTTTGTCTGATAAAATGAATGAAGAACTAAACAAATTAAGAAAGAAAGATAGAAAGAAGAGATAAAACAATACCAGAAAAAGAAAGGCCAACTGTGAAGAGGTCATGATTCAGTCTAGAGGCAACTGCGCTTTTTCACAGTTCCTGTAGGTTCCATTTAAAAGAGAGGTGGGACTTCACCTGAGACGTAGAGCTAGTTGAAAAGTTATTTTTCTATTTTTTATCTATTCAACATGTTACTGAATTGACGTATTGCTGCTTTTTATTCTTGTAAAGCAATAATTTCTTATATTTTATAAACAAAAAATGTTGTGGACCTATTTGGAACACCCAGGGGCTTAAATGACGCCGTGGGACCAATTAAGCCTATGCCTGACTTTTGACATATTTTGTAAAATATCTTTATTATGTATTTATTAAAATCTATAAAAATTAATGCATACATGCACTCAACAAAATCAACATTGTGAATAAATGATTACTGTCTGTCTTTATTAAATCCACTATACCAATCATTTCTGGTCATTTTGGGACTGCCTCTGCTGTTGCCCCCAGCTGCGAGGCATGGCGGCCACTGACATCCCTGCAGTAGTGTTGGGTTGCCATGCACCATAGATGTGGAGTTGCTAGTGGTTAGTCTCCGACCGTACTATATGCCTAGGGAGTTTTCGCACGCCATTGTTGTGTGTTTATGTTCCGCTGAAAGCCCTTCCGGATACAGCGTGTGACGCTTTTCATTAGACAACTGCAAGGCTAATGACTCAACACACTGACGCTTTTTTTGTAATCTCTGATGACTTTAATCATGTTCCTCTGGATTCTACCCTCATTAATTTCCACCAGTTTGTTGATTGCTCAACCAGGAAAAACACTAGACCTCCTGTATGCAAACGACAGGGATGCATACAGCGCCACCCCAATTGCTATACAATTCTCTCTCTCAAGTAAAACAAATAGACCATGCACCATTTCTTCTCCACATCATAACAAATGAAAAATCACATGCTGCACATGAGAGTCTCACTCTACCTGCAGGGCAATGAGCCTGTGGAAGATGTCCTCCCTCATGCTCAACTCCACATCAAACTCAGCCAGCTGTTTATCTGCCTCCATGCTCGCCTGCCGGACATCTTTAGACGAAGATATGAACTGAGGAAAGTCCAAGATGTGTCGGGACGCTGGGGCAAACATGTTTATCTATGAGACTGGCTGGAACAATCATTGTAGTCATCAAGATTGAAGCAAGAATATACTACGCTGAAAAGATCAACATATTTTTAGTTTCCACTTAATTTATTTTCTTTGTAGCCAAGTTTTTGAGTTAAGTAGCTGTTGGGTTGCAGACCAACGATCCATTATTCAAACAGTTCAGTATGTTTTGTATATATAAGCGTGGAAATAAGAACAGAAATAATTGGGAGTTTTTTTCTGTACGCTTTCAAAACACTAATGTCGGTTAGAAATAGTGGCACAGAAAGCCTCCAAACTACAGGCACACATATGGTCTGTATGAATACCAACACCATACTCACAGGCATAATAAAACTTGGCATCAGCAAGTGGCTTCACAGTGTTTTCAATGGTAACTTTACCAACATCCAGAGCTCCAATGGTGTCATAAACCTGTCGGACTCTTTGAATCAATCTCTCAGTCCGTTCCCGGATCTGTGCAGGGGTGAGATCCCATCTCAGATTATTTTTGCTGCGAGCGGAGTCGGAGTTCTCTTTTGCTGAAATCACCAATCCATTCTGGAGGGTCATGGTCACACGCGATGTTGCGTGTAAAATCCTAAAGGAATAAAGAAATGACTACCCACACCAACTGCCAAGTCTGTCCCACTAGTAGATTGACAGGCACAAATATACAGACTCCGGTCCAATCAGGATCTCGTCATTTCCAATCCAACCCCCAGTCCAATCAATGTCATTGTTTAACGCAGTGAGGTAATGCCCTGTGAGTGCCACTGTGAAATCTGTTCAATTTACAAGCTCTCGCAAGCACGATCAGCCGCGAATGTCTGAAGGTTTCTTAGATAAACAAGTAATTCATATGAGAAAATTCCATAACGGATATAGAAAGACGATCTTACAGGCTTGCCACATGCTGCAAATTCTTTCAGTGCTAATGATGGAAACCATAACGTTGAAGCTTTTTTTTCAACCACGACTTCTAGAGAGTGGCACAGACTTCTCAATATCACTTGAGGTCAAAAAAGCACGCTACGAACAAGCTTGAAAGTAAATACATTTGATATGTTAAGAGTAATCATTTCATAAATTCAAAGCATAAAAGTCAAATAGGATTTGGAAAACTCGACAGGCTCTTCTTTAACTGCGCGGAGGGATGGTATGACTATAAATGCCAAGAGTCATAACTCACACAGCTAGTTAATTTTAGTGTCTCCTTTGGCTTAGCGTTATAGCAAAGATCATTGAACACTGACCGCTCCGCTTTAACCCTCTCTGCTTATTGGCCGCAGTCACATGTGATCAAGAACAGGGACGGAATAAATAGCAGGACTCAGTTACCTGTTTCCCCTGCGACATACTAAAATGCTGAGAGAAAACATCACACGCCAATACTCAAGCAAATTTTCGTGCCAACAGGTAACCTTAGCCAGAGATAGTATAGCTTCCCGGGACTCTCTAAAAACACGGCATTTCCCCCGAGGGGATGGACTTTACGTTCTGCGTCACTCGGTGTGTGTTCATGGAGCGCGGTCTCATAGGCTTGTGTGGGCATCATATCTGCAAGGGGCGTGGCTAACATAGCGGTTAAAACACTCCGATTGGACTAGCGGGCGGTTCAATCTGCTAATTTGATTGGCTAGAATTTTTTTTGCAAGTTTTTATTGAAGGACCCTGAGCGTAAGACCCGAAGATGAACACGTTAGCTGTAGGTTAGCCTCCATCCTTGAAATTCTCACAAGTTACGTTAGCTTGCTAGGTGAAATAGATGAAACTTTTAATATAATCCCCGAATTTGGCTACTTAAACATTCATGTGATTTATATATCCTACCTGTTTTGTAGGGGAAATGAAGAAAAACAACGTTGCAGAGCAAAACATTTTACCCCTGACGTTTTTGAAGATTGGATGACTTACCTTTTTAACATGGGCTTCACACGATTAAACTAGACCTTCGTCTTGAATTACATGATGTAATTGTCCAGAACACTGTTAATCCAACCAAAAAAATTAAATACAAAACAGAAACTAACGTTTATTTCTCTTAGATATAGACTGTGTGATCACACAACATCTCACACCAACAAGTTAGTCTAACAGGTCAGCTAAGTCAAATCTAGGCTATAAAATGTGTTGGATAGCTTCTTCCCCAAAGTAGCAACAATAGGCATTCATTTATGAGTAAATGGTCATCTCAAATTAAACTAACATTAAATGCAGGCCTAATTTGTGCATTTAGAAAACAATTATAACCAAGACAAAAATAGCAAACACATTAGAAAGTAAACAGGTGTGTTTAAGTTTATCGAATGAAGCTTAGCAAATATTCATTAGGTAAAATCAAGTTTTGGTGTCTACGTCTTGTGTTTGGATGATAGGTGCCTTTCACAGGACTGCTGAATGATGTGGTTGTTTAGTTATCACTGAGGCCTGGAATAGTGAAACTGAACAAAAACAAACAGGATTTCCAAAATCAAATACCACTCCGCAACCAGACACAGTATTCTGTTGTGCCACCAAAATTTACCTTTATTGCACAAGTATATTACCATTCCATTACATACAACTGTGGGCGTGTGATACTGTTGGGTAACAGTGTGTTTGTGTGTGTGTAAAGGGCTTTCCCCTGTTGTCTCCCATTTGCTCAGATGCTATGTTCATGGAGATTTATATACTGCTTGTGTGTGTGTGTGTGTGTGTGACAGTTTTTCACTGGACATGAAATATTGTGATTTTTAATATAGCAAGATTTTGCTCCTCCCCAAGTATGAGAGAGAATGTGTATACAAACACATATGCAACAACAAAAACTATACTTTAATGAAAATATTGATGTGTATTTACTGGACTGAACTGTCCATGTACTTAACCTCAACCGTTTTATAGCTACAAATTTCAATGTGTCAGTGTTAATGTCTGTACCAATGCATATGTTGATGCAACATGGTTCACCTTCCAACTTTTTGCAACTTGCTTCTGTTTCGGCTTGTGCCTTGCAAGGCATGTACCAAAAGTTATGTTGCATCATTTGAATTCAGTTGTATTTATTCAACAACTTTCACAATAATATTGTCTCATGGCGCTTTACAGAAGGAGCACCCAAGAGCAACAGCGGCAAGGAAAAACTCCCTTATGTCTAGTTAGTCTAGGAAGACACCTGGGGCAGATCCATGACTCAAAGGGCTAACCCAACTGCCAGGGGTCATGTAGGAAAATTACAATCAGTAGTAACCATGATAGCTAAAACCAGACAACTTGTAGTCTAAGGTTCATAATAGTTCCATAGTATTATCCCACTTTACATTACATGGTAGTCAGTTCATAGGTGGTTATCAGGAATTATGGCTGGACAGTGTAGCAGTGGCCAGACATAGTGTTAAACTCAAGGAGTGAGATGGGTCATTGGGGTAACAATAAGGGTAACAATAAGTGAGTCAGTATTTTGTAATGAGTGAAATAGTGCACCCCCGCAATCTTTTCACATATTGATTGTAATTCTTAATATAAAATCTCGTAAAATTTTTTCTTTAATCACATATTATTACTTTATTCTTGAAATCAGTTATTTTTGTCTCAGGCAATTGTAGAGGAGCTAAGTCCCTGAGCCCCGCGAATTTCAGTTAACCAATCGGAACGTTTTAACCGTTGCTTAGCCACGCCCCTTGCAGATATGATACCCGCACTTGCAACTATCACAACCTAGTATCTGGCAGAGGCTGGTTTAGTGACTGAAGAAGTGACAGCGAATTATCCCTTCCGACAAAAACATCTTTATGATGTTTGCTGGTTTAAGCTATGTTTTCGCTTATTGATTGACCCTCAAATACACAGACACAGTGGTTGTTTTGACAATATATGCATGAGAAAGAGCTAAATATGGTATCTTTCATTATACTCTGGGACAGGTCATAAAAATTGTTATGGAAGAGAAAAGGTTAAGATATGTCTTAACTGATGGTGACCGCTTCTCTGTGTACTTATTATACCCTGAAAACAACACTAAAGATACAAACACATGTGCCATTTCAAAATATCTTTCAATTTATTTATAAATATATAATATAATTGAATTAAATAATCAAGAGCAGCAATTTTTGACTTGTATAACAAACTACTTACTAGACAATCTGAACCCAGACCTATATGAAATACACGAAAGGGCAACAATTTTACAAAGCAAAATACTTTCACATGGATAACAAAAGTATAGAGAGTATTGATTTTAAGGCAAAATAAATTAATATTCAAACACAGCTATATTAGTATTTAACACTTCACAAGCAATTCAATATATGATACCACACTATAATACATACAATTAGGTAATTAGTTCAGAGCTGTCTTCCTGACATGTGTCAGTGTCACTGTGACACTGTCAGGGAATGCATACCAAAAAACCTCAAATGCAAAAAAGCCGTCATATTGAATGGTCAAAACAGAAATATAATAAACAAACCACTGTCTTTTCTAGCATTGTAATACGCAGTACTCTTGTAACGACCAGAATTGTGTGCAGGTGTGCAGTTTTGCACCCATCTGAGCATGAGGGGATCTCTCTGTCCTCTGCTCCTTATCTTCATACCCTTCACCTAGAAGCTCCAGGTTGCTGTCTTCCTCTGTGTCTATCCCTTCATGGTCCTTTAGGACATAATTGCAGATGACATCAGTTGATAAACAGTCCACTCCCCTCTCAGCAGCCATACATTTGTTCTCGTCCTGTATAAAAAAAAGAAAAAAAAAGTAGAGCCTGTCATTAAATGGGTAGAAGTCAATGTAAACACCACTGTAATATCTCCACTATTGTAGCAATGAGCACCGCTCGTCTAACAACCAGAAATGTGCACATGTAAACAGGTTTGCAGTAGCACACACACACACACTTACCCAGCGCAGGATGAAGGGGGACCCCCCCCTCTTCCTTTGCTTATACACCATACTCAGTCTCTTCCACTTCACCCACCAGCTACCAATTAAGGTTGTCACTTTCTTCTAAGTCTATCCCGTCATAGTTCATGGTTTGTAGATGTTTAGATGACAGAGTTGATGCATCTGCATCCCTCTGCTCTACCAGCCGCAAGCCCTGACTCTTCTCTCCCTCCATCTAATATGTGTCAATCTGTTGTATTGTACATCACATCGACATAAGATTCAGCTGTACCGCAAACCATGACATTTTTCAATAAAAGCATGCAATTCTGGAGAGCTAGCAGATGGAAACGTTTAGCCTACATGATGGTCTCTTGAAAAACTAGTTTTAACTCTTTATATTGAAACCACTTAATATAGTGTTCTGACAATTAATCATACATCTTCAGTCATACAGCCACAAAAACAGCTGACTTTTCATCTTACCATCACGTTTGCGATTACGATTAATAAACCTTATTTACCTGAGCTGATTCAACAGTTTCTCCTCTACATAAGGTTAAGATGAGATACATATGATCCAGACGTTGCTCCTCTAGAGGTGGCAGGCAGAAGTGACACTTCTGTCTTCTCTCCGGGTAACGTTAGTAAACAAATTTCGAACCACAAATGACAGTTGTAAGAACTAAGAAACATTATTTTACTCATTGGACCCTTTAGTTTCCTACCCTGTTTTTATACAGTTTTAAAATGTTTTTTATCTCCCCAAATTTGTCACTACCGAAACACAATATCCTTTGATATGAAAATGAAGTTTTCAGCACTTTATTCTGATTATCTTTACATTAACCTTCTAAACGTATTTTAAGTATTTTAAAGACAGTTTTATGGTTACAAAGATTAAAAAAAATATTTTTTTAACACAATATTAAGGGTGTTTCTTCAAAAATGTATTACATTTTGAAAACACTATTTCTCTGTAAATGCCATTCAAGGATTCGTCAGTTTAATAATTTACCTAACTAAATGAAATGAAGACATCTTTTCAAATAACAAATAAACATTTTATTTTTCCAAAATATCCCAATTTTTTGATAGTGACATCAAATATTCGGTAGTGACGGCAGTGTTTCGGTAGTGACAATTATAGAGGACTGTCTATATTTTGTTCAAAAAAGTTAAAAATGGTGTCAACACATAAAAGCACTTTACACTGACAAGCTGGCGGATAGCTCAGCTGATGGATACCAGGTGCTTTCTTGATTTTCAGCACTCTTCAGAAAAACTATTTTAAGGGGTCATATTGGTTTTTCCACTTTTTTTTTTCTCCACCGATTTTCCGTTAACGATTGCCGGGACACTGAAACGCTGGGGGACATGACTATTTGTAGGCTTGTAGCCCTAGTAGGGTGGCAACGACTAGAAGCTTTTGACCAGCTTTGACCCAAGGACCACCCGCCTGTTGTGCCAGTGTCCATCAAAGAGGGGGAGGCGGCCAAAAGTTTTTGCTGAATAACTCAATAAACGTTTCACCCAACAGCATGAAATTTTTGTGATATGTCAGTGTTATAGAGGAGTATCGACCCAGCCCATAAACACTCACTTGTAGCAAAAATGCAAAAACTGGGATTTTGAATTGCCAGAATCTTGGGCCAAGAAGGTGAGAACTGCACAAAATGTGTCATGTATGATCAGCACAATGACCTCTGAAAGCATAGGAAGTACCATAAAATATGGCCCATAGAGAGCGCTGTAATTGTACAAAATATTATTTTGCTTATTATCTATGGAACGCTAAAGTTTGCTACCAAATTTTTTTTGTCTTGAAATCCATTGACCCTCACGCATTGAAAACACTGGTTGACGACCAATTCCAATAAAAAAAAAATTGAGAAATTTTAAAATTGCGAAAGTAAAATAAGACATGTACATACATACTATGCCAACATTCATCTCTTTCACAAATCACTCCTACACACTACGCAAACACACAAAATTTCATCATTACTTCAGAACCCACATCCATGCCCACTTCCAGCAAATCATTTCCACACAAATTCTCACCTCACAACACTGACCTACCACAAACTCATCATACCAACGGTTCCCACATTTCAATACACTGCGGCGGTCATACCTAGTTTGTGTTATAATAAACAAAATATCAAAAGTAAGCAGAAAATTGTCACATTTAACATAGCTGAAGCCCAAATGTATTACTGAAATGTCCAAATGGCAGTATCGAACATTTTATTTATGTATTTTTTTATTTTACTGTCCATTTTTAACCATTCTGACATCCAAACTACTTCCTTGTGTAGGCATTTTGGTAATTCCCCTCTCTGTCTGTAGCTATCTGTATGAATTAACCAAAGATATTTACATTATTAGCATTCAGTGAACTCCTTTTGACTGAAGTATAAGTATTTAGTCCATTTATTGTATTGCATTTATATTTATGTGTTGTATTTGTTTCTCAGAATGAAGAAAGCAGTACCATTTTGTCACTCTCGAAACAACTATGTTACACCCGAAACCTCAACACGTTTCGGTTGTGACAATTTAAGCAAATGTTACCTACTGCGAAGATGCTACTGCCTACTGCTAAGATGCTAGTCAGTATGAAGTTACCTAGCATAGTTCTCAACACTGAAACATAAGTGAAAACTAAATTACCAGCAAAAACTATCAGAAAAACTTGAAAATCTGTGATCGGTAGTGACGTTCATATAAGTCACAAGCTGATTTTCGAACTTACAACCACATTAACTTCAAAAATCATAAGACTGATCAACCCCCCCTGCCACCATGAGGGAGAGAGGAGCAGACAAGCTTCCTGTTCCAAAATGGAGGGGAGTGGCTTAAAGCAGTCATATTATGGACTACACTGTAGAATGTTTCGGTAGCGACATGAAAATGTGGGACAGGAATGTTTACATGGTTTTTCATGATTTTTACTAAAAATATCCAATACATATATAGTTATGGAAATTAATAACCAAAAGTATTTATAAAAATACTTCTAAAAATGTGTTTTAAAAAATCAAAAATATGTATTTCATTTTTTTTTCTATGGTGAAATTCAGACCTTGGGGTTTGGGACAACTACCTCTCAATTGAAAGTACCATAGAAATTATGAAATTTTCTATATTAAACTAGCAGCTACATCAAATATTACTTTGGATTTTGATTGTTATTTGCTTACACTTTTATGTCATCAAACATTTTCCTACATCAATGATTTTTAAATGATCTGTTTTGGTTCCGGGACAGCAATTTGCACCAATTCCATAGAATCGCCCATATAAGCCACTGCCTTAACTTCGGAGTGTGAACCGAAATACTATTTTTTGAAAATAAATTCCTATTCATTTAGCCTTGGAGGTTAGAACGCTGCCAGCAGGGGCGATGAGATTAATCTATGGCAGTGGCTTCTATATGACATGTATGTCTGGCAACTCTACTGATTCTGGTTATCATTTTTCTCCCTATTTTAAGTTTCTTTTTTTTTCATGTGGGATTTTTTTTTCAGATCGGGTCTATGAGATTTTCAATAGGATGGCTCTCGGGATATTGACGCTGTGGACCTAATTTCATATGGCACGTCGACTCCTATGATAAACCGCAGGAAAGCAGAGAGCAGGAAAATGATTTGGCTGCATTTACAAATTGTAACCCGAATGAAGAAAAATAATTATTGCTGTACTTTGCTCTGCCTGGCAGTAAGAGTTGGGAGACTGAATTCGTTTTAGCATGTCTCAAGTTGCTAGCCTGCACTTCTGGAAGTTGCACTAAATTAGGTAGACTCGCGCGATAGGCAGAGAGACGTTTTGGCCCAAGGTTGTATTCCCCGTGATACATTTGCTGTCGGACCGTTCTAATTTCTGTAAAGGACAACATTAAGTCTAATATCTTCGCCATACAGTGATAAACGTCACATCATAAACTTTACAGAGATATAAAAGTCCTCACTACAGTAATTCACTATTAAATAATTTAACTATTTAAACTGCTATAGGTACGGAAGGTGAAATACAGCGATCCTAGCAGCAAGTAGTCTCCTTCCCAGGCGCCGCCGGCGGCAATACCGGGAGCCTTCAGGATCGAGCTCACTTAGAGTGATACGCACCTCATCTTTTCTGACCCGCAAAACGTTCTCTACACATTCCCTGTGCATCCAGCCATACCCATGGAACCTCCCTGGGCCTTGGAATTGGTCCAAAATATAATCAGTAATGGTACCAAAATCATCATAGGTACGGCGGCAAAGACCGCTTGTCCTCAGCATTCGTTTACTACTACTAGCCTATAAGTAGACTTATACCATGCTAGGTGGCTACAGTTGCCAGTAGCCTATGTTTTTGTGCGCCATACATAAACCATGGTAATCCCTTACTAGATCTGTGTCAAAATCCCTCAAATTATCTGGCCCATTATGTGCACCTGGCACAGTATAAGTGTTCCTATTAAAAGTAAATAGTACTCACCATGTTCTCTAACGTGAACGTTATCATGAACGAAATCATGGCCACATTTTACTAATTCGTGCTCACATTTTGAATAACATCGTACTCACGATTTTCAATAACGTGAGTACGTTTTATAAATCGTGGCCATGGTTTAGGAAGATGCTTAAATTTCACTTTCCACGGCTCCGTATAATAAACGACCACTATAACAAAAGAAACACTCCCGTCTTCTTCTTCCATACGGTTACCACTTCGACATTTCACACAAAATGCAAGACAGCGCTGCATAACAACAAGCTGAAAAAGTCCACGGTTACTGCAAGTGCGTCCAATTCGGGCAAAATGCCGTTTTAGGAAGCCCCGTGATTTCCCTCACTCTTGAACAAATTCGAATGTATCCCCCAGGTTCACTTCCGTTGTGTATGCGCAGGCGCTTGAGAGAGCATCGATTTGGACCGAAGTTTCATGACGCTGTAACAGCCGACAGCTATAAAACACCTCAGGTACGGTGCCCCCCAAAGCATCCTTATTTACAATCAACTTTTTCCTGATTTTGGGTGTGCAGCTTTAATATGCAGGGAACGAGTAGAGACGCGTCTCTGTTTCACATAGGGTATAAAACAAAGATGTTGCTGTCATCACCGAGGCAAAATAATGAAATGCTAGACGTTTCCTCTGAAATGGCATATGTTAGCTCTTAGCGCTTGATAAATCATACGTTCCATACTAAACATAAAAGTAAGTGCAGACGTAATGTTAATGCCGTAGTATACGGACTTCCATATTGGTATTACATCACAGTTTGTGCTGCGCCATACGAGAGCAGAACAGCGTGAGTTATTGTGGGCTGCACGCATGATATGAACCGATCCACGCGTAGTCTCCAGCTGCGAGTGCTATCCGTGTGATTTCTATTGTAATTAATGCATCGTTTACCTGTTTGTGTCATCGAAAGAATTTGCATCAGATTTATCAAAACGAGGGTGAGCCCTGAAAGTTTGACGGCCTTGTCCTGCATGGTTAATCATAGGCTTTGCATTTTAAGTTTAAACATCAGTATCATCATCAACATTAAGCTGCTTCAAGAGCATGTTATTGTAGATTAGTGGTGGTGGCTCTCAGCTGTATCATGTTACCGTGAGATTGTACAATGTACAATGATAAGTATTTTCAATATCTTATAGTCTAGGAAGCTGACAGTATGTGTAATGCTTTCTCTCTGCAGTGAACATGTCTGTGGAAAAACGCTTAGCATTCTCCATTGTGCAGTTCCTTCGAGACCAGACAAACCAGGGGTCTCTCAGCGCTGACGAGCAGGAAAGCCTCGAAGGTAACTTTAGGCTACATCATCCCTGGACTAATTCAATCAGGACAAGAAAATAAAGATAAATAACAGATGTAAACACAGACCTTGCTTGAAATATAGTAGTGAATGTTTGCTTTGAAAAAAAAGTGATGCAGGTGCCAGATGCCTGTAGTTCAGCAGCTTTTAAAACATTATTGCTTAGAACATAGAACCACCAGGCCTGGTCACTAAACAGTCCTTCACATTAATGCACAGAGATGTGGATAAATGATTGAATATTGCAGCTGTTTCTTGTTCATAGTTGCAATACAGTGCCTAGAGACAACATTTAAGATCAGCTCCAGCGACTGTCACCTGGCTGCTCCTCAACCTCTGACTGAAATCTTCCTCGATTCCCTGCTTAAGGTGAGCTGCATTAGACATTCAAAGGCCTGCAGGTTTGTAGCTGATTCACCCCTGACTGGTTCACGATTGGTTGTAGAATGTAGATACTGGCAGGTTGTGTAAGGTAAACATTCCTTGTCTTGTCCACTTTAAGTAAGCCACATAATTGACTACTAAGTCTTGGTCTAAAACTTGCTTAGGAGGAGTTTATTCCTCCTAAGCAAGTTCCAATGATGCCAGTTACTAGAAGAGACGGGACAGTAATAAACTGGTGGAAGGACTGTATATATGTCATCTCCATAATACTAATAGGGTACAGGAGAGAGGGACTGAAGCAGACACATTGGCTGAATCACAGCTCATGCCCCCAACACTAGGGGATGACTCTGAAAGAGGGACTGAGTGATAGTGTCTGCATTTTCCCTGCACTCACAGAATGACAATCTGACCACCACTGAGACCTCCCCTCCTCCAGAGGTCATAGAGAGGGCAGAGCAGCTGAAGAACGAAGGTAGAGACTATTTGTGTATTTATATATAATAAATAATTTACCCTTTCTTTCAAGTTATTTTTGAATCACGCAACATAACTCCAATATGTCAGTTTTCAGTAAGATGTTAATGTATTCATAAACAGATTTCCTCATACACATGCAATGTCAGTTTTAGAGACGGCAGCAATTCATGCAGAAGACAGACAAAAAAAGGGCATAATGTTATTTGGCATGAATGTATCCTGCAGGTAACAATCATATGAAGGAGGAGAACTACACCTCTGCTGTGGACTGCTACACAAAAGCCATTGACCTGGACCAAAGAAATGCTGTTTACTACTGCAACAGGTGCAGTGAATGCTTTTCTGTGCCTTGTGTGGACTCATTTTCCCCATGCTATTTAAGTAATAGTGGAACAAGGTCATCTATAGATAATGAGTGCTGTCTGTGCACAGTGGGACACAGTGCAAGGAGAGGAGTGAAAGTTATTGCCATAATTAGAAAATACTGTAGTGTACAGTATGTGCACAGGTGCCTCAAACCCATGACAGTTTTTTACCATTATGTGGTAGACAATAAAGCTTTTTCATCTTGGATAGAACAGATAATTCTTGACTCAATTTCTGTGGCATATTGAGGTGATGGAGGATGTGAATGACAGCTGTTTTAATGAAATTAAAACTGTGTAGTTAGTATAGATCAAACTGAGTGGACATATAGCACAATTTATGGACATATAGCACATAAGTGTGCATATTATGTGCATGGAAGGTGCTGTGCACAAGCTGTGCTGGCCGTGTGTCGCACCTTGTAGGGTCATGCTGTGTGCCCCGCCCCTCAAAATGAATCTCCTAAAGCGACAAAGTCATCTGAGCCACAAAATGATTTGTGCTGGGTTTCACATGCATGCTGTAAGTTATCTGTATGCAGCACTGTGTGACAGCTCGGACAGTCCTTGCCTTTCCTAAGGCCTGGCACTTAGTTGTGTGTGTGTGTGTGCGTGCATGTGCACGCGCACATGTTTATGTGCTCTTCTTAGGGCAGCGGCACACAGTAAACTTGGTCACTATGCTGAAGCCACAGTAGACTGCGAGAGAGCCATAGCTATTGATCCCACCTACAGCAAGGCATATGGGCGAATGGGGTAAGTAGTAGTAGTAATACTTTTTTTGTCCCAATAGGGCAATTATTTTGCAGTGAACACAAAACATTTAAAAACAGACACACAGACAAAGGCCATCAGGCTGAAATGTTTATGGTCACCCTGCTGCTAATAAGTAAAAAATAAAACAGTGAAAATGGGCGTACGAGTACAATCCATCCTTGCACCACAACGGGAGAGTGCAGTGATTGAGAAAAGAACACAAAAAAACATTTCAAAACAAATAGCATTTAAAATAATAAATATAACTAGATTTGCAGTTCCATTTACATTTACATTTACATTTAGGCATTTATCAGACGCTTTTATCCAAAGCGACTTACAAAAGAGGATAACATTCAAGCTACAACACAATGAACTAACAAGGAGTGCATATTGCTAACATAGAATCTGCACTGTTTTAAGTTGAAAGTGCAATAGTGTAACACAGTGTAGAGAAATAAAATTATTAAGTGCATTCTCAAAGTTTACGCCAGGAGATAACAGTTCAGTTCCCAGGAATTACACAGTGAATGCATAGCAAATGTTTAAAAAAGTGTGCTTTTAACATTTAAACATGTAAAAAAACACACAAACATTAAAAAAAGCTGTAGATATAGAGGAGACTTGTTTAGACAGCCAGTCAGTCAAACAGTTTATCATTTAAGCCTTTTACAGTTACTAGACAAGTAGCTAGGAATATGTTAAAAGGACTTCAACTAATGATACTGAGGTACGAAAGTCAATTACACACTGAAATGAAGATACTGCCTAATATTGTGCAGTGTTGCACTGTTCCTCTTAAATGTTGAACATTTTACATTGCGACTGCAGCTGCGTCATTACTCCTGCGTTTACAATGTTGACAGTTGCTTAACAAGTTGGTAATTGTTTTAATCAAGTTGTTTATTGTTGTTTATTGTATTTAAAGGCGATTAAACTACTAATAATTGATAAAAAATGTTTCAATAGTTGAATAGGTAGAGATGGTTGGACGCAGCCTGTGGCTGCTTCATATTGCTGCAGTAGTGACATAATGTTGATGGTTAATGATGTTGGTTCCTGTGTTGCTCGGTTGTCATTGTGAAAGTGGTTGCCAGGAAGTAGCAAGGGTACTGAAAGTGGTTGCTAGGCCATTGCTAGGGCGGTTATGGTGTTTGCAATAGTGGTTGCAAGGCTATGGAAGTGCTAGGTATGGTTGCTATGCTGGTTTACTACACTAATAACTATAAACAAAAAATGTTTCAGAGGGAGATCAAGTTGATAGTTTGATCAGGGAGGGTAAAAGCGGAGCGAGAGGCACAAACGTTCATTAAGCTCCATGTTTTATTTTTGCAACCCCCTTTATGCAGACTAGTATTAAGCCCTCATACACTGATACAGAAGATTACTAAAAAGTTTATATTGTGATGTCATGTGACACTCCCACTTTTGCAGACTGGAACTATTCACGTTGACCCCCATTGTAGCGTATTATGATGCTCTGTCTTGTTCAGTATTCGGTATTCAGATCTTTGCGAATCTTTGCGATTACAGAAATGCCTGTGGAATGTTAACAGAGTAAGCAGCTGACAGACAACAATGGAGAAATAGATTTTTTTGTAGAATTCTGTGAACAATGGGAAATATAATTCTAATAATAATAATAATAAATAATTCTATAATTAAGTTCCACTATTCATTTCCAATTGTATTTTTTTTACCCTCATTTATCGCAGATATTTGAAAATATACAAAGAGTAGACAAGATAGAGTAATAAGAAGAGGTAATAAGAGGGGGAGGTATGTAGGTTGCTTCTGTTTCCTAGTAGAGTTAAGTAACTGTACAGCAGAAGGTATAAAGGAGTTTTTATTTTATATCTAATTATTCAGGCTAATGGACATGACGTAACGCATGTAAATCCTGATTACAGGAATCTACATTCTTCTGTATCTTCATTCCCTCCTTACCATTACGTTACACTGTGGACTGAGTCTTTTCCATTGCCCATTGCCTGAGATCTAATCAAAAACTGGCTCACATGATGGAGGCGGGCTAAAAGATGTTTTTGTTTTAAATTATGATGCACTTCGCCAGTGATGGAGGAAGTAGTGGAACTCATTACTTAAGTAAAAGTACAAATAACCAGCAAAATATAAACTCAAAATGTTGAAGTACAATCCTACTTACTAAGTAAAAGTAATAAGTACTTATTTTTAAATGTACTTAAAGTACTAAAACACTCATTAAGAACTGGTGGATCAATAAAAAGACGCTAATTGATCTAGCAGGTAGCAAGCTGTAATAAGCAAGCATGACAGCTAACAATGGTCATGCGGTAAGCGCAGAAAAAAGGCACTCTGGTCCAGACAAGAGTACTTCAAATTCAAGATGACAAAATGTAGCAAAACATTTTATACGTCACCCATTGGGATCAATGGAAAGGTCAGTGTTGCAATCTGCGAATCAGCTTCACACAAATAATGTATCTGATTGGTTTAAACTTCCAAGACAGCCACACAGCCTAGGCGACTTCAGCAAAAAGTGAATAAAATGTAATAAAATGTAACAGGATGCATTTTAGAAATGTAGAGGAGTAAAAAGTACAAATAGCTGCAAAATGTAGTGAAGTAAAAGGAAAAGTATTTCTAATTATTTGTACTCAAGTACAGATGCGTGAAAAATGTTCCACCACAGCAAATGTCAAAATAATTAGTCTGATTGGTTGTAGGTTTGGTTCTAAGTATGTGAGGTTTGTCCGAGGCATTTTAATCTGTGTCTATTGATTCTGCCTCAGGTAAGTTAGAAATGACAGGAAAGTAGCCAGATCAAAGTCAGTTGAGGTGGTTTCAGTGACAGGGCTAATGTAGATATGAATCTTGATAATGCTGTTTATCCCAATATTACATGACCTGAATTTAAACCAGTCTTACAACCAAAACACGATAAGATCCTTTGAAGGTAATTCTGTTTTTTTTACTGTGTCAAGGTTGGCTTTGACATCCATGAGTAAATACCCTGAGGCCATCTCATACTTCAAGAAGGCCCTGGTGCTTGACCCAGAGAATGACACCTACAAATCCAACCTGAAGATTGCAGAGCAGAAACAAAGGGAGTTGGCCGGTCAGGTAGGTTAATTCAATATTCTGAAATCCTCCTGTGTATTAGGTGTAATATGTGCTTCCTGGACATGGCAATATGTCAAATTTTCTATACACTATATGGCCAGTTATGCAGTGTTGTTTAGATTTGAAGATCATTATGAGCCATGAAATCAAACACAATTAAACATAATGAATGTGGTAAGAAACAAAGCTGTTATACAAATGTTATAAACTGCACGACTTCATCCCTATCCAGTGAAATTCTTAGGGGGAGAGAAGCTTTATAAAGTCACTTCCAACAAATTTATCACATCTAGTATACATAGCCACCTGCTGCATACCCTCATTATGTCATATAATAGGGCATATAGCATAAGACTTTGACTGCTATACAACCCTGACAGTGTCTTTACACTGTGTGGACTCTCTAATGTAGCCATCATGTTTTTTTCTGTTTCAGACTGCCACAGGGTTGGGTTTTGACATGGCCAGCCTGATCAACAACCCTGCTTTCATAAGTATGGTAAGGATGTATAATATTCTGATTCTGATTCTGCTGATCAGTTGATCTGTTAGGACACAATTATTCACATTGACATTTATACTGACTTCTTCACATAGCTCCAGTCCCAGCCCTATGAATCTGGAAGATTTCTTGGCAGTTCATTTAGCATAAATATTCTGAGCAGACATCCACAATTCACTCAGTGCAACAGGGACTGGATTATGTATAAATTATGTATCCATAAATAATCCATCCATAAATATACCCAAGGCACTGATCTCTCATACCTACTTTATGGTCATTCATTATGAGGAATTTTTGCAATGTGCGCCACATGACTGCCAGGGTGTAAATGAATTGGGTCTGGGCTATTGTTAGGAGGCCTAGGGACGGGGAAGGGTCAGTGGAATGTTGGCAGACAGAATGCCAGACAGGCAGAGCATAGCTGATCCAGAACTACACTTCCTCCCACTCTCTCCTGTTTGACACATCACTTGATCATAGATTACACTGTTTGATGTAGAGTTTTATGTATTCTGTTATGTTTAATGTTTCTGAAGCAAAACATTCTTACATAAAGACTGTTATGAATCACTGATAGATGATCTAATAGGGAAAAAGGTTTCATTGAACCTTTTGAACCCCCAAAGCTAACAAAATTATTGAATATTGAATTGAATATTCTAGGTTATTTAATCTGATTTCATAAAATCAGATTCACTATGATTATTTGAGTTATATGGCATTTATAATAAGAGCAAAGAGAATAATGAGAATGAAATGTGATATAATCATTTGCATGTAACTGCTTTCTCTGGTTTGTCATGTTAAGTGTTGGCTGACTATACAGCATATGTTCGTTACAGGCTGCAAGTGTTATGCAGAATCAGCAGGTGCAGCAGCTGTAAGTGTGCTTATCTGTGTATGTGTGTGAACAACTGTTGAGCAGTTTACACTGAATATGGTGTTTTGAGATTAGAGCTGTAATACCATCAAATGGATTAGCAGTGTTTGAGTAGAAAATGTGTGTGTGTGTACGGTAGAGAGTGAAATTGTGGGTTACTTGTCTTTTCTGGTGTTCAGCATGTCAGGAATGATGTCCAACGCAGTGGGAGACCATGCTGCTGGAGTGGGGGGGCTGTCAGACATCTCCAGTCTGATTGAAGCGTAAGTAGTCATACCACATACCACACTGTGCACATGTGACAGGGCAAAGTGTTCAAATTGAGATCCCCAGGCTTACAAACATTTACACACCTGTAAAGTGGTAGATGTCCTCTTGTGTTTGTCTGTGTACTGTCAGAGGGCAGCAGTTTGCTCAGCAGATCCAGCAGCAGAACCCCGAGTTGATTGAGCAGCTGAGGAACCACATCCGCAGTCGTTCCTTCAGTGGAAGCGCAGAGGAGCACTCCTGAGCCAGCGGGTAGGGGGAGCCATTATCACACCCACATCCACCACCAGCCAACATGACATTTGCACACCTTGAACATGGGTGCGAATATTGGAGAAATGCCACCACAGAAAAACATTAGTGCCTAATTTGAATCCCAACATCTGTCATTATGTTCTTGTCTTTGTGTGTGAAAAATATGGCATGATGGAACTTTGAGTTAACCATTAAAAGTTTGTTTTCCAGTGTCTTGCCCATGGTATTAAATTAGTAAATAGATTTTTTCGAGCTGTCTATCAAATTAGCTATACTTATACTGTGGAATTTTCTTGTCATTTAATTTGGGCACTATTGTTTATGGTTATATAGTGGATGCTTTTATCCTAAGCAATCACATTATCATTGTTGAGTCTGAGACTTCATGGCTGACCATTGACCACTGATCAGTTCAATGGCTGCATGTTGTGATCCATCTCTTCTGACAATCAGTCAGTCTGACAGTACCATTACTTCCTGATTAGTGGGAAGCAAAGGGTAATGTAATTACATGATAGTCATTATGTCCTACCCACCAAATATGAAACACAAAGAGAGCATTGAAAGGATCCTCGGCTAGTAAAAAATATCAGCCTTATATTATTTACGTTGGCATCAGCTATGTAAACATGGTTTTAAAAAACACTTTAAATGTTTTTGGTTTTATAAAATGCTTTAATGCATAGACTGACGTTTTTTTTTTTTATTCTCATGCCCTCTTGTTGGTCTGCGTTGACGGTCCGTGTCCAAGCTGTTGCAACACACAGACACCATTGTTTCACTCTGTAGTCTTATCTGACCGTCCTCCTTTTCATATACATTTTGAGTACAGGCTCATGCCTTGTTGTCCTGATTTACTTTGTGCTTGGGTTAAAATAGCAAAGGTTTAACAAAAGAAGTGTTCATTACACCATAATGTCCTCTCAACCAGGTGATTTCACTTTTTACCCCGAACGTTTATGTAAACGACGTAAAACACAATGGCAAAAGTTCTACAAATAAAGGGATTTTCTAAATGTTAATAAAAACAAAAGCATTTTGAGTGTTTTCAAGCCACGTTACATAGCCAACATCAATATCAATCTAATGAGGCCAACATACCTTACCATTCCTTTTAAAAACACATGAAGAAATGAACAGCTACTGGTCAAACCACCATGTCTGTTCCTAATGTGGCCTTCATATACAGGGCTTTTACCCTGGCATACAGGGAACATTGAACTTACCATGAAGCTGTTTTAAGGCTGCTCCTCTGTTGTTGTAGGTGCGGGAGAGAGAGAGAGTAGGAACGCAAGTCCGACTGAGGAAAAGAAGGCCATTACTCTCCACCCTTTCTTTCTGATCACATGTGGGGAGAGGGTGAGAGACAAGGGAGATGGAAGATGGGGACAGCTCAGAGGCATTCTGGGAGAAACAGAGGGCAGGAGAGTGGCATCATGGTCCGATTCTGACACTCTCACCCACCCCATACTTCATTCACGCCCACACGGATGGAAGTCATCTCATGAAACGTGTAAGAGACTCCGGTGTTGAATTCTGGGATGCAGTGTGTAGTGTCAGAATAAGCCACCCTCTATTTTTGTGTGCACAGAACTGAAACATCATTCACTGATAGATTGGGTTTGTTGCATTTCCTGTTTCGTGGCAGTGTGCAAAAGAATCTTCAGCTCTTTTCATGATAGTAGCTGGATGTGGCACATCAGGGTTTTTTGTCTTTTTTTGACACCGCCATTTATTACAGTTAAGCATTATTTTGTGCCTACTGATTATATAGAAGCACCAATACTTCAGATGTATGTACCCAGATGTACCTATAAAGAAGGGTTACATTTGATGGCACTGTAAGACATTTTAGGGAACAGTAGACATATTTGTGGTGTCATGACTGGCGGTACACTGATCTGATTGAAGCAGTGTTGATACGCCTTTTGTCGGCCTTATTGATTTTGCATGCTCTAGATCTGACATTTCAATGAAGAGTAAGAATATGCTTGTGAACATGAAGCAGTGTCATGTTTTGCCAAAAATATGTTAATAAATGTCTTCAAACTCTCACTTTCTATCCTAGGAAATGTCTGTCTTAATGCATTAAAGTGCAACTTGAAGGTTAAAAACCGTTTTTCATTAATGTGTAGAGAAATAAAGTAAATGGTAAATGGACTGCATATATATAGCGCTTTTCTACTCCTACGAGTACTCAAAGCGCTTTACAGTGTATGCCTCACATTCACCCATTCACACAAATGCATTCACACACCGGTGGCGGAGGCTGCCATGTAAGGCAACCTGCCACCGGGAGCAATTTGGGGTTCAGTATCTTCAAGGACACTTTGATGGGGTCAGCCAGAGTGGGGCTCAAACCTGCAACCCTCCGGTTGCCGAACGGCACCTCTACCACCTGCGCCACCATCGCAAGAATTAATTTTTCAAAACCACTTTTCAATTATACACATACTTTTTCAGTATTTTTAGTTGTTTTTTTTTGGTGTCACTAGAGGGAGTCCGGCCAAGTTGGTCAATAATTACAGTCCATGCAGAGCAATGCACTGTATTATTATTCGTGGGCTTCTTCTAATTATTATTCTTCCAATAAATTTGTGTGATTAACACCTTTCTGCAGTCTGTACTGATCAAACCAAAGATCACTGAATACTGACCAAGATAGAGCAACATAATATGGAGGACCAGGAGCGTCACGAAAAGAAATACAAGATTTCATTGTGATATAGTGGTAAACAGTAATAAAAAGTATTATTTACATTTAAATTCAAATTTAAAATCTAATTTAAAAAGAGATTTAAATGAAATTAATATTAATTTAAATCTTTTTAAATTAGATTTTACATTTAAATGTAATTTAAAACATAATTTAATACTAATATTAACCTTTAATATTAATATAAATTTTAAAATATTATAATAAATATATAATAAATATGAAAATATATTATTAAAATCTACCTTTTCCATTTACTTTTCCATTTTCCAGCTTCTTTTTCTTTCCCATTTAGAAAAGAACACAGTTAGAAGACACAGAGGAATGTAGGGTAAATTCGACCAGTCAAAGCATTAAATCCATCAACACTGTTAGGCTAAATTGACTTAATGACAAACAAACACTTCACATAATTTCAATCAATTGTAAACACAACCTGTTGACACCACCTATTGACACGCTCACCTGAAACTGAGGCCTTGAAACTCTGTGGGCTTGTAGCCCCGGTAGGCCTATAGCACGTAGTAAAGTTTTGTCCTCAGACACTGCTCCCTGCCTGTCCTGGACCCCCCGGACCACAGGTTGGTCAGACACAGTTTTTGTGGAATAACTCGAGCACCATAGCACCTGAGCCGATGAAGTTTCAGTGCTACGCAAATATCAAGGAGCCACATCACATCAGCACCCATGTGTGCTGTTGCGCCACCTATTGACAGACAAAAAAATATCAGAATTGATTACCCTATCCTATGACAGAACCCCAGCATGTATTTACGCATGTATTTTGTAATTATTTATTGGTGCCTATGAGTAAATTCTGATGTTCGTATGTCTGATAAGTGGCAAAAAACAAACAAGCAAAACTACTGAAGCTATTAAGGATCACTTTTTCACCATGGGTATGAGTCAAACTTTCATTCATTATTTAAAATGATGTCGGTGTCAGGTCTGCATCGGACCTGGTCACGGCCACGCCCCCTCACTCAACTCCACAGACTCACAACCCGTCTCCCCGTTTGCATTCACCTCGTCATGCACGATCACCTTTACCTGAGCCCTAATTGGTGTCACCTGGTCTCCACCCTATTTAAGCCTCCCTCCTGCTTCACATGGGGTCTGGCCTCGTCAATGTTATCTCGGACTACTCACGTGTGTGTTGTGTTTCCTCCGTCTCCCGCGATCTCCCGTGTCTTCTGCCCCGCGAGCCTAGACTCCCGTGTCGGTATTGTTCTTCTCTGTGTTTCCTAGTTGCCTGTTCCTGTACGTTTGTGTTAGCCTCCCTATTCCCCAGTTTGTGTTTTTACTCCCGAACCCCAGTGTGTTTTCCGTTGTACCCTCCGTTATAGTAACGGACGTGGCCTTTGTTATTCCCCCGGTTAGTTTATCTTCTGTGAGTTAACCATTGTACCCTCCGTTATAGTAACGGACGTGGCTTTTGTTATTTCCCTGTTTTGTTGATTTGAATAAACCCTTTACCCTTACCTCTGCCTCCACCTGTCTGTGCCTGACAGTCGGTAGCTGGGTTTTAAAGTTTGACAGCCAAGCCAAATTAAATTTAAACTTAAATTTGGCCTAAATAACAATATTTCTGTAATAACTGGCAATTATATTCCCCCCTTGGAAGGACAGAATGAAATACAAACCAAATTCCTCTTTTTGTTGCAATAGTATGCCACAATGTGACAGATATAATCCAGCTTCACACTTTTACCATCCCCTCAGAACATGCATGAAGCTGAAAAAAATGTTTTGGTCAAAGGAGCCAAATTTGGTCAAATGTTTGTTTTTCTAGGGCAGCAACTCAAACCCATTTTTTCTATTTGTGGGAATACAATGCTCCCCTGGTAACAGCCACATAAATGTTATGTCAAACCTTTTTATGTTATTGTCCCATGAAAACATGTTCAAAATTTGACATAAATGAAAAAGTTACATGAAATACATGTGTACTTACCATTTCAAAACTTAGCAGAGGTTTACTCCATGAAGGAAGATATGAAGAGTTAGGATGCAAGAAGTCCATTTGCAATCAATTTACAGAAACATATTTATATAATATTGATACACATGCAATTGAATTGTTTTGGCTTGATTTGCTTTCACTTGAAAATAATATTTAAATTGCAGTTTGATAGAGATTACTTGGAAATTATTATTTGCATATTTTTGAAGGTTTTGCATCTGATCTCCTCATATATGCTGAAGAAATTTTAAAATGATATCTTGCCTTTCACAAAAGTTAGAACACTTACATTTAGCCTCTCAATATGTATCTGAAGTTGGAGAGAGGAGATAAATTAGCTGTTTTGGTTCCAATTAGCAACACTTATGTATGGGAAACAAACTTAATCTTGGTATTATGTGACCCTGCGACAAATAGAGAAAAAAACGGGTTTGAGTTGTTGCCCTTCCAGAAAGGCAGAAATATCTTCATTTCTTTCCACATGTTGTGAGGGGATGATAAGAGAGAGGAGCTGGACCTTACACTTTCATTTCCGCTACAATGTGGCATACGACTTCAGGAAAAAAAGAAGAATTGGGTTTCAAAGGTTGTATGCCACTGGACTTCTTTTTTAGAGCTTGAAGACATTTCACCTTTCATCCAAAAAATGCTGCTTCAGTTCTGACCTGATGATCGAGAATATAGGAGATGTATCTCTGGACCACTGTAGGTGGAGCTGTGAGCTGTAGACAACACCCCTCAACATGTGACATTATTAGCATAAGTCAATGTGTGAACTGCAGTGAGTGTCATTATGATCACAGGATCCAGAGAGTGAGAACTGCTTTGATGGTGAAGCAGTTAGCAGTTAAACTTCCTGAGATGGATCTCAGGGTAGAATGGTATGTAGCAGATAGATGATGACGCAGCCCCCCTCATCTCCATTATCTGGATGAAAGATGAAATGTCTTCAAGCTCACGCATTGTTGCATGTAACTCAGCACCTTTAATTACCATGACCTGGATGAATGCGAATCTTCTCAGACATAAGGATTGGTTTTGCATTTCATTCTGTCCTTCCACAAGGTTAATACTATTGCCATCTTCACAGAAAAATCATATTTTGGGCGCAATTTAGGACTTCACAACTTCTGAACAAAGCAAAATATTGTTCAAGATTTCTTCAGCATAGACCTTTCCTCATGGACTAGACTTAAGCAAAGTTTTGAAATGGTTAGTATTTTGCACTCTAGGTCACTTGTAAACAAAAATCACTGTTTCCACTTGTCTCAACTGCTTTTAAGGAACACTGACAGACAAGTTTCATTTCATAGTATAAAGTGTTAACAGGATATCAGTCCATAACCACAAATAGACACTGTGGGTTTGAACCCCAGGTTCTCCTTCCAAGAGACTCATGAAAATGAAACTTGAATAAGCTTTTTGCCTCTTCTGGCAAAGATCATATTTTTTTTCCAACTTCAGATATGTTCAGAGGGGATGATAAAAGAGAGGAGCTAGATCGTATACATTTACCTACTTCACAATGTGGCATTATATTGCCACAAAAAGAAGAATTTTGTTTACATTCAGTCCTTTCCTTAAAAGTCAGTAAATCAGGCACATTTGCAGAAAATGACCATTTAGGAGAAATTGAAAGGCTCATAACTTTTAAACTAACCTTCTGCATTTTTTTCCAGCTCATACATTTCTCCATACACTACACAGCCCGATTGAAAAAAAACTGTTGTCTGATGATTTCTGCATCTGCATGGTGTTCTCATTCTCCAGCAGACCATATAAACACTTTTTTTCTACAATAAGTAGTGTGTGTGAGTATGTGTGTGTGTGGGGAGGGGGGGGGGGTTAGGTTGATGGGTGGTGTAAGGGAATATTGTGTGGAGAGATATAAGACAAGTCCATGAAGCAGTGAGGGAAGTATAAGTGCTGCAAGTCAAGTGTGTGAGTGTGTGCAATGTTTACGTAGAGTAGAGTTACTTTATTGATCCCGAAGGAAATTAAGGTGTCCAGCAGCATAATACACATAATACACAATGCAAAAACAGATCAACCATATTGCACACATCTGCATTCATACAACATTCACTGAACGGGGGGAAAAAAAAAGGTAATGAAATAAGAAATCCACGAGGTAGAGAAGAGTCGTGATAAGGTGCCTTGCGGTTATCCAGGTAGATAGATTACAATGACCCAGTAAGATTGAAGTTGTAAAAGAGTCATTTAGTGCAGTAGTTATCAGGGTAGTGCAGTATATATTGTTGTCCATAGTAGTATAGTCACCACCAGGGACAGCATAAGAGTGTGGGTGTGTGTGTGGGCTCACGCAGTCCAGTCCATTATGCTTGGCTCCTTCTGTGTGCTGTTATACAGCTGTATGGCCCTGGGGACAAAGGACCTTCGCAGCCTGTCTGTCCTGCAGGAGAGGGACCAGAGTCTGTTGCTGATCAAACTCCTCTGATTTATGAAGTTGTTGTGTAGGGGGTGACGGTCATTATCCATTGTCCAATGTTCAACGTTACTACTGTAGCAACAATGCTGTACTACTACAGTTGATATTGCAGTATTACTGCAGTAATAATAAGTAAGTAGTTAATAAATAAGTAAGTAGTTAATATTACATAGCTACTGTAATAATACTGCAATACTACTGCCGTTAATAGTACTTAACTGCAGTAGCAACACTAATTATCCCACAATACTGCTTTAGAGAAATACAATGCAAAACTAAATGAGGAAGAACTGCATGTTTATTCTTAACCTTACTACTGCATGATTGCAGTAATACTGTAGTACTAGTGCAGTTAATATTACAGTGCTACAGCAGAAACACTGTAATACTACAGTGGTTAAA
This sequence comes from Tenualosa ilisha, assembly GCA_015244755.2. NCBI lineage: Eukaryota > Metazoa > Chordata > Actinopteri > Clupeiformes > Clupeidae > Tenualosa > Tenualosa ilisha. Next base: position 103,331 of record PYXC01000495.1, on the reverse strand, counting down.
ATTACACTGCAACTACAGTAATACTACATTACTATTGCAGTTAACTACTACGGAATGACAGATATGCTGCACTAATAATAAGTAGAAATACACATATCCTGCAGTACTTCTTTGGCAAAATGTTACAAATAAATGTATGTTCTTTATCTTATTACTGCATATTGCAGTACCACAGTTTACTGGCCTTATACCTACAGTAATTGTACAATCCCAATGTGTAATGGTATAATGTATGAAAAAAAACTTCAAATAGACAAATTATTGTTTAATTTCAAAAGCATTCAATGTTCTTATTTGAACTGTCACAGCATGTCCTCATTGTTTATTTTGGATCTTGTGAGTCTTTACCTCCACCTCCAGCACACTATATTTGTTGGCATGTTCTGAAACAAAGGAAAAGCAAACAGTGAGGCAATTCTAAAAAAATATTCGTAAAATATTTTTGCAATTCATGCTGTCTCTCCTAGAGAATAAATTTGGTTGTGTTGTAAGAGCTTATAGCTTTTAAATAAAGCCCATCTCAAAATTTCTTCAGAATTCAGAATCTATCCTCATGGTCTACTGTTTTGCATAAATTTGAAATTCTAACTACTGTACTACAATGAGCCTAGTTTCAGGGCTATATCTCGTTTTAATAACAGGCTAGCACTAGGCTACCTGGTATAACTCACTTCTAGTGAATGAGAAGTTTATCTTAGCATAGCATAACTAAGCTTAATTGAAAAAAAAAAAATCTTTGTCTTATTAGAGTGGCCATGTCTGTGAGAGCTGAAGCACCAGTTAGTTTGCCTTCATTCAGACAGGATAGTGACAGATAGGAAACAGGAGGCGTGTGTAAAATCATGCGTTTGCACACTTCAAACACTTCGTTTTTGTGAATGGTGCGTTCATGGACACTAAGTGCACTAAACAGGCACCATCTTGCCAATGTAGCGGAAGGGGCTTGACTGGCTTTTCAAACTTGAGTAATGGTGAGAGAGCGAGTATAAATCAAAGCAACAATGGTAATAAAGTATTTCTGATGTTTTGTGCATAGTGCTACTCACATCACTCTCCAACAAATCTTTAATCTGGAGCCTCATTTATAAAACCTTTTACGCAAGAAAAAGTTGCGTGAAGCAGGGTGAAATTTGCGGTCTCAACATTCTTCGCAAAAGTCGTGATTTATAAAGAATTCCCATACATAAAAAGTTCCCAGTTTTCCGGAACTGTAACACCCTTGCCTGCTTCCAACCTGTGAGGGACCAAGCAGCAGGAAGAGAGAGACAGAGCATTTTAAATTTCAAGTAAATATTTATTTACTACAAAAATGACAACTATTTAGAATAACAAAAATAACCACACAAGGACTAAACCAACTAAGAGTTCTAAGTCCAAAAGAGGTTAACTAAACAGAACAGAACTCACAAAATAAGAGCTAACTGAACCACAACTGAACTCAAGAGAACTGACCTCCCAAATGACACACTGGGGGAACATATGTACTTGGCTGATCAGACCAAATACACATGCAGGGGAGACTCTTGCTAACGACAATCACTGGTCTGTGATAAAGTACTAATTCCATTCACTTGTAATGCCTAAATGCTCCACCTGCTAACCCCCCTGCTCCAGTTCAACCTACCATGCCTGCTTACCCTGCCGTGGCCGTGAAGTTGCCTGAACCCTATGGTGGAGAGCCTACTGGTGAAGGTGTGAAGGTTTCCTTCTGCAGTGTGGCCTGTACCTTGCTCATCACTCACAGATTCCAGACACATCCAAGGTAGCAGCTGTCATCACTCACCTTAAGGGAAAGGCCCTAGACTGGGAAACTGCTGTCTGGAGGGGAGAAGGTGAGGTAACAACTTCCCATGACCGTTTCACTGCTCTGTTTCACTGCTCTGCGGTCTTTGAACATCCCACTGACAGCAAGGAGCAGACTCACAGCAGCTGAGTATGTCCTGCAGTTTTGTTCCCTTGCAGCAGCAAGCGGGTGGAACGAACCAGCCCTCAGTGCACTCTGCCGTTGAGGATTGAGGGAGGACGTATGAATGAAACTTGCTTGTCGTGACCAAAACCTGACTCTGGATTCCCTCATTGATCTGTCCATCAACCTGGACTACCTTCTCTAGGAGCGGTGCAGGTACCGACGCACATCTCCATTACCAGCTTGCCACTCAGAACCACAGTTCGAACCGATGCAAGTGGGATCTGCTCATCAGTAGTAGATCCAAGATGGCGGCACGTTAACACGCAGAGGCCACACCTGGGTCAAAAAGTTGGTGTTTTGTTTATGTTTTTCCTGCCTGGCATAGGCTCTTTTTTAGCAGAAACCATGGAATATGTGTCGAGAACATGGAATACAAGGTTGCAATAGGAATACATTGCTGCAGATCGGTAGAAATGCAGTCACTTCTATCACAGAGAGCACCCTCGGTGTTCTCCGTGAGCTTCGCCTGCTGCGGGACCCAGCACACTAGCCGACGAGGTCCCCAAACAAGGCTTGCCGGGAGAGGAGACCTCGGAAGCGGTGTGCAAGAACCCGGAAGCGTGGTAAGAGGGCAGGGATCCGAGCTAGATGGAAAGCTAACACCAGCCGGCCACCTGTCCCTTCCATCCTGTTAGCAAATATCTGCTCTTTAGACAACAAACTGGATTACATTCAACTTCACCGGGATGCTCAGAGGACATACAGGGACTGTAATATCTTCGTGTTTGTGGAAACATGGCTTACCGACAGTGTAACTGACTAGTTGTAGCCTTCCGAGCCGACAGGAATGCTACACTGTCAGGTAAAACCAGGGGAGGTGGGCTATGCATCTATGTTAACAACGAATGGTGCAGGAATGCGGTGCTTGTTTCCAACTTCTGTTCGCCACTAGTGGAGTTCATGACTGTCAGATGCCGACCTTTCGACATTCCACGAGAATTTACGAATTTTCTGTGTTCATTACTGTTGTTTACATTCCACCAAGCGCTAGCGCTAGCAACAATGTGCTAACATTTATTTAAGATTTGTGGTTATTTTTGGTGTTAGGAATGTTGTCATGTGGTTGTTTTGTAACCAGATTGTTTATTATAATATATGCAAAGTATTTATGAATATTTTTTTATTGTTTGACAGCTTTTAGAAATGATTGATTTACAATGTGTGGATTAGTATGGTCCATAGCATAGAAAACCCAGGGCAAACTTAGAAGCACATCAGTTGGGTTGAGGTGCGCTATAGTGAACACCTGTTTGAGACCTAAGAAAAGTGAATTGCCGAAGAAGTATTTTGCTATTGATTTCATTATTGAATTTGGTTTGTTATATTTTGGAAGTTTAGTATTTTGATTGATAATTTGGTTTGGAGTTTTTTTCTTTTTCCTTTTTTTTTCTTTTTTTCTCCTGGCATATATTTTCCCTGCTGCTGTGGAAAATAAAACGCCTTTTTACCACCTACATCTACTCACTGCTCTGCTCTTTAAGGCCGCAAGGCTAGCCCGGCAACAGCTGATCATCAATCATGACACCTAGGTTTCTTGCCACTTTGGTGGGAGAAACAGACAGGGAGTCGATCTTGATGCTGATGTCGTGGTGTCTGGCTTGTTTGGCTGGGAGGACCAGCAGTTCAGTTTTGGAGAGATTTAGTTGGAGGTGATGTCCTTTCATCCATGCAGATATATCAGAAAGGCAGTCCGAGATGTGTGTTGACACCTTGGAGTCGTCAGGCGGCAGATAGAGCTGGGTATCATCAGCATAGCAGTGATAAGAAAAGCCATGGGAGTGGATGATTGAGCCCAGCAAGGTTATGTACAGGGCGAAGAGAAGGGACCCCAGCACAGATCCTTGGGGTACTCCTGTGTTGAGTTGGGGAAGTGCCAATGTCTGTCCTAGCCATGATCAATACCCATGTTGATCAGCTTGTCCAGTAGGATGCGGTGGTTGACCGTGTCGAATGCTGCTGATAGGTCCAGCAGGATGAGCACTGAGGATTGACCTGCCGCTCTGGCCTCTTTTAATGCTTCCGTCACAGACAGAAGCGCCGTTTAAGTGGAATGGCCACTTCTGAAACCGGATTGGTTGGAGTCAAGGAGGTTGTTCTGAGTGAGAAATCCTGTGACCTGTTTAAAGACAGCTCATTCAATGGCTTTGGAAAGGAAGGGAAGAAGAGAGACAGGCCAGTAGTTCTCTACTTGAGTGGGAGCAAGGGATGTTTTTTTGTGCAGCGGTGTTACCTGGGCTTGTTTGAAGGTGGTGGGAAATGTAGTAGTTAGTGAAGCATTGACCACATGTGTGGTTGCTGTGACAATGGTGGGGGTTATGGCCTGAAGAAGGGTTGTTGGGATAGAGTCCAGAAGGCAAGAGGTAGGCCGGCTGTCTGTGAGAGGCTTAGACACCTCTGCCTCGGAGAGAGGAGTGAAAGAAGAAAAGGAAGCAGTTGGTTTAGAGAGGCTTGGAGGAGGAACCTCTGTAGATTGGTTAGAGAACTGACCACTAATTGCTGAAACTTTGTTAGTAAAGAATGTAGCAAAAGTGTCAGCTGTGAGGTTAGGTGGAGGAGGTGGGTTTAGTAAAGATTTGAAGGCGGAAAAGAGTTTCTTGGTGTCCGTGGCATTGTGAATCTTGTCATGATAGAAAGCCTTTTTTGCAGCAGTGACACTAGATGAGAATGAAGATAGCAGTTCTTGGAATTGTGTTAGATCGGCCGAATTCTTAGTTTTGTGCCATTTCCTCTCAGCAGCTCTGAGGTTAGTGCACATTGAACAAAGTGAGTCATTAAGCTATGCATGAGGATCGTGCGGGTCTGGTAGACAGAGGGCACACACGATCCAAGCTCAGCATAGAACAGAGTGACTCTGTGGCCTCATCAACCTCAAGAGAAGAGAAACTTCTAAACATTTACATTTACATTTACATTTAGGCATTTAGCAGACGCTTTTATCCAAAGCGACTTACAAAAGAGGATAACATTCAAGCTACAACACAATGAACTAACAAGGAGTGCATATTGCTAACATAGAATCTGCGCTGTTTTAAGTTGAAAGTGCAATAGTGTAACACAATGTAGAGAAATTAAATTATTAAGTGCATTCTCAAAGTTTACGCCAGGAGATATTCTTGGAAGAGCTTAGTCTTCACGAGTTTCTTGAAGGTGGAGAGGGTATCAGTTGATCTGGTAGCACTTGGGAAGTCATTCCACCAGCGCGGAACCAGATATGAGAAGAGTCTGGACCGACCTGACAAGGTGTTGGCCGTGCTAGAAAACGTTCCTTAGAGGAGCGTAGTGGTCGTCGGGTGACATAGGGCCTCAGACGGTGGAACGGTGGAAGAGGAGACGCCACCAAGGAGGAAAAGTGAGTGGGAGATAGATTCCGGAGATTGCGACGGAAAGAAATAGTGGGAGTAGGAGCAGATGGTTGTTGATAGAGAGAAACTTTGAACTGAATAAAGTAATGGTCAGATAGATGTAGAGGAGTAACTGTCTGCAAAGTAGCAACGCACTTCCTGGTGAAAATGAGATCAAGTTCCTTACTGGCTTTGTGAGTTGGAGGACTGCAAACCCGCTGTAGCTCAAAGGAGTCCATCAGAGATAGAAGGTCTGCAGAGCCTGGATTGTCTAAGTGGATGCACAGGGATAGAAGAAAGCAGAGTGTCGAGTTCCTCAAGGAAATGCCCCATTTGACCTGGAGGATGATGGATAACACACAGATATATTTTGACCGGTGCCGTTACCAAGATGGCATGGTATTCAAAGGAGCTGTATGCGACAGATGGTACCAGTTGAGTATATTTCCATTTGTCCGATATTAACAGCCCCGTACCACCCCTTCTCCTGGATGGACATGAGGTGTGGGAAAATACATAGTTGGTGGAGAGTACAGCAGGAGTGGCATTGTTCTCTGGTTTGATCCAGGTCTCGGTGAGAGCCAGAATGTCCAGAGAAAGATGGTTTGCATAAGCCGAAGTGAAGTCTGCTTTGTTCACTGCAGACTGACAGTTCCACAAACCTACGGTGAAGGAGTTGTTTGTGGATGATGAGATGTGATGGCTAGAGCGGAGGTTTGCAAGGTTCCGTTTTCGTTTGTAGAAGCGGAACCTGTGACGACTGGAGACAACTGGAATGGAGTAGAGACACATTGTAGCAAGTTGAAGGTTGCACAGAAGATTAAGTTACCGAGAAAAGGACATGTTAGTTTGTTAATTAGGTTGGTGTCCTTGCTCGGTGGACACGCGCAGGTAGACACGCTCGTCTTTACCCCACTCAGTCTTCACACAAGGAGGGCTGAACACAAGGGCTGATGCTTCCGCTGACGCTTCAGTGTCACTCCTGCTATTAAGAACGATGATTGACTGCACCCGGCTGAGACCAAGAGTCAGACAGAAACAATAGGCCTGATAGGAGTGGCCAACGACCAATTGATCTCTGATGACCCAGCAGGGCTAGTAGTTCACACCTTCTGATGGCTTGTAGGTGTATTACAAATCAGGTGGTTTCCCACAAGACAAGTAATCCAAAAACAGCTTCAAGTTAGCAAAATCGGCACAACTAAATAAGCAGACACTCACTTACTTCCTATGTGTGCAGCTCCTGTCATCGCCCCTGGGATTGCGTGATCAACCTTCTACCTGGTGCCTCACATCCTCGAAGTCAGGTGTATCCCTTGTCCCCGAAGGAGACCCAGGCTATGGAGTACATCAAGGTGGCACTACAACAGGAGTATATCCGCCCAACCACTTGTCCTGCTGCATCAGGGTTCTTCTTTGTGGAGAAGAAAGATGGTGGTCTGCGCCCCTGTATTGACTATCGGGTTCTCAGTGCCATCACTGTAAAGTACCGGTACCTCCTCCTACTTGTGCTTTCTGCCACAGAACAGCTGAGGGGCACGCTACTACACCAAGCTAGACCTACAGAGTGTCTACAACCTAGTTCGTATCTGGAGAGGAGATGAGTGGAAGACCGCCTTCAGCACGAGTTCCGGCCACTATGAATACCTGGTCATGAGTTACGGCTTAGTTAATGCACCCTCTGTCTTCCAGTCCTTTGTCAACGACATATTCAGAGATACGTTAGAAAAATATGTTGTTGCCTACACAGATGACATTTTAATATATTCCACTACACTTTCTCAACATTACACACGTCAGACAAGTCCTCACACGTCTTCTGCACCACCAGTTGTATGTCAAACTTGAGAAATGCCTCTTCCACCAGATTACCATGTCCTTTCTTGGATACGTGATTGTCCCAGAAAGAGCCTGAATGGAGGACCAAAAGGTTGAGGCGGTAACCCTGCCTGTCCCAAAGAACATCAAGAAGTTGCAGCGCTTCCTCGGGTCTGCCAATTTTTATTGCCGGTTTATCCATGCTTTCAGCCCCGTTGCCACACCTCTCACTGCTCTCCTAAAAGGCCAACCTGGCACAGGAAGCCTTTGAGACACTCAAAGAATGCTTCGCCACAGCACCAATACTGAAATTCCCTGATCCATTCAAGCAGTTTGTGGTTGAGGTGGATGTCTGATGTAGGAGTGAGCGCTGTACTGTCTTAACGACACGATGATACACTTCAGCTACACCCATATGTCTTATTCTCCCACAGACTGTCGCCAGCCGATCGTAATTATGACGTAGGCAAATAGGAGCTACTAGCTGTAAAGTTGGCCCTTGAGGAATGGAGGCACTGGCTTGAGGGTACCAGAGAACCAATTTTAGTCATTACCGACCACCAGAATCTGGAGTTTATCCAAGCAGCCAAGAGGCTCAATACACGGCAGGCCGGGTGGGCCCTCTTTTTCTCCAAGTTTGATTTTACAATTACCTACAGACTTGGGTCAAAGAATAGTAAGGCAGACGCCTTATCCCGGATGTACCGTGTGTCTGAACCTCCCCTGGTACTGAAGCTCATCATTCCCCCTTCCATCATAGTTGCTCCAGTCGTCTGGAAAATAGATGCAGACATTCGTCAGGAGCAACGAGGCGAGCCTACCCCTGCTGCTTGTCCACCTCACAAAATGTATGTGCCTTCCACCATTCGTGACAGTCATCATTTGGTCCCACACTTCCCTGGTCTTGGGGCATCCAGGAATTGAGAAGACCATGGACCTCATCACCAGAAAGTATTGGTGGCCCACCTTGGCGCAAGATGTCCAGAGGTACGTGAAGTCCTGCTCAACCTGTGCCATCACCAAAGCTCCTTGCTGTCTCTCGCCAGGAAAGCTCATGCCAACTCCTAATCAGCCCTGGTCTCACCTTGCCATTGATTTCCTCTCTGACCTGCCACCATCTAAGTGCTATATGGTAATACTCATTGTGGTAGGTTTTCCAAAACGAATCGTTTTATTTCATTCACAACCATGACCTCTGCCCTCCAGGTCGCTGAGGAACTATTTAATCAGGTCCTCCGTCACTACGGGCTCCCTGAGGACATAGACTCTGACCGTGGCCCTCAGTTCACGTCCTGGGTGTGGAAGGCCTTTTTGAACAAATTGGAAGTCACTGTGATCCTTACCTCTGGTTACCACCCTGAAGCAAATGGGCAGGCAGAGAGGTCTACGCAGAATTTAGTGAGGTTCCTGAGAACATACTGTCACCACCGGCAGAAGGACTGGGCAGAGTTTATTCCATGAGTATGCTCAGAACTCCTACTACATTCGACAACCAAACTCAGCCCATGTCTATTTCCTCCAGGGAACCGTGACAGGAACCTTTTGACCATGTATATGACCTCCGATTATAACACTAAATATCACATGGACAAAGTTCTGTATATGTTTCCGATATTATATAAAATTAGTTAAACATTAACTTTGGTAAAATCTGCTTGAACTTGACTTCACCTTTAGGCTACTAATCCTGACAGCTGCTTTTGTTAACAGAATGCGAAATGTAAGAGGTTATAATAATGGTAGAAAGCATAAAACGGGCCTCACAAGTGTCCATAATTGAGGATGTATTTGGCTACTATAATGTTTGCCTTTGAAGCATCAGTAGACAGCAGACCTCAAGTATTTTCTCTCATATAAGCTACTATTGTTTGTTACTACTGTAAGGTGTTAAAGGCTGAGAAAGCCCACAAATCTGAAATAATGTACATGCCATTGGCCACCTTGGACAAAGTTTAAAGATACTTTGCTCCTTATGGTGCATGTTAATAAAATCAGACACATAGCTTTTGAAATAAACATTTTTATGAAGGCCAACTTATTATAATTTTTTCATGAAGAACCTTTTCTCTTGATATTTTCAGTGTAGGTGCACTTGCCGTGATTTCAACTTATGAAAGGGGAGAGTCCCAAGTTGTATAGAATTTTTTCCAGAATCATCTGACAGTATCTTTGTTACTGTTTTTTGTTTCTAGGTGTAAGAATGAAACAAGTTCTTCAAATTAGGAGTACAAGCCATGCAGTTTAGGGCCTTTAGTATCTATCTTGAGTGAGGAGCATTCACATTTACAAAACTTTGCAGACCTCAATCAATCTCACAACACAGCTACCTTAAATTGAGAGGCAGCCCTGGGCTCGAATCTGCGACCTCACAACACACACAGCTACCTCGGATCGGGAGGCAAACATGCTAGCTTGAGGCTTCGCTAATGTTCTGCAAACACAGCTAGGCTAGTGGCATCCGTTACAACTGTGGACAGCTAAGTTCAGATCAGCCCGAGCATCACTGGCATGGGCATAGTCCATGTTATACTAGGATCAGGAAGCAGAACTGGAGCAGACTGACCACAGCACTACAGGAGATATGCAAGATAAATGAGGCATAACTCAACACTGACACGTTACTGGAACCTCAAATTAGATGTTACATGCCTATGGCTTAGGATCATGATAGGATAGATGATAGATAGGATAATGCTATGTTAAGCCGTTTTAGTATTTTAAAAATAGTAATTTGGATGTGTCTGGTGAAGTGGCGCTGGTATGCTTATTTGGCTTGGCAATCAAACTTTAAAATCCAGCTACCAACATAATTTTCCTTTAGAACGAAAGTTTGACTCATGCCCATGTGTGTGACGTGACGACCAGAGAGCAGCTGGGTTATAGCGTCTTTCAGTAGTTCTTGGTAGTTCCTCCTGGTGGCAGTATATACAAAAACTTGGTGGTACCATATGCCACTGAGATGCCTTGACAAAACTCAGAAAGACATTATGTTTTTCAGAAAAAAATGAGAGAGGCTGATAGCCTACTACTAGTCACAGTCTAGACTGCCTCATTCAGGCAGGCATTTCGAATGGGATGAATTAAATCTATTCACAGACTTGCTCTGCATCATAGAGTGACATCAGGTGGCATTCCTACAACAACAGGGTAGAAATACTTGTAGAACAGTGACAATGACAAGCACTGCCAAACGGTGGATCTATGTTCAATTCTCACGTCACTTCTTTGCTCTTAATTCTTTAGTTAAACTTAATAAATGCTCTTAATGATGTCTGTTGAAAAGTGTGCTGTGTGCATTATGTCTATAATTACAATGACAAGAAAACCCTTTTGTTTAGAGCATTGACTAAAGTGACAGCAAAACACGATTTTAATGCAGTGAGAATAACATTCACATTTGGATAACAATTTTCATTTTAAGATCATAAATAATGTTTGGAGGAAAGTAATCACTTTTATGGCAGATTAAGTGCAGACTTTTCAAAATTCACCACACTACAACACACACACTTGCAGTAATGTTGGTGAAATAGGCCAACATTATCTCAACCAGTAGTATTTCTCTGTTTCAGCAATGACATAGTTCAACTGAACGACTGTTGTGAGTGGGTCGTTGTCTTCATCGTTTGCACCCCTGGCTAGTAGCAGATAGTGCCGTGCATTGAAATAAGCAGGATGCACACCTGAATTTTAGTTGTTTTTCTCCGGAGTGGAGAGTCATACTATCACAACATTTTCCTTAAATGGGCAGGAGGGTTTAGCGATCATGATAGCGTGTCTGAAATGTACATTCATTGCTCAGAAAACAGAAATCAGTCAACAGTCAACTGAAATCAACCAAAAACTATTACACGCTATGGGCCTATGGGTACATGTCAACGTTTCAACGGACCCAGTGTTTCAGTGATGGAAATTTGCTCACAAGAAAGACACTTTTGACATTTTGCACCTGTCAATAGGTGCCGCTACACCACACATTGGTGTGCAAGGGCTCATTGGATGCACCCCCCTTGAGACCTATATGCCACTAAAATTTCGTCAGCTTGGGCCCTACAGTTCAGGATGACCAATTTTGCCATTTTTTGTCTGTCAATAGGTGGCGCTACAGCACCTTGCGCTCCTTGACCATGGTGGTGCTACAGCACCTTGTGCTCCTTGACACCTATGTCCATGAAATTTGTTGGCTCAGGTGCTTCGGTTCTCTAGTTATTCCACAAAAACTGTGTCCAACCAACATGTGTCAACCTTTGTTTCAGGGGAGCCAGCACATGGGGAGAGCAGTCACTGGGGACAAAACTTTACTATACAATGGGCCTAATAGGGCTACATGCCCACTGAGTTTCAAGGGCCCCGGTGTTTCAGTGTCCCTGGAATCATTGTTGAAAGGTTTGTAAAAAAAAAAAAAAAGTACTCTCGAAATTTCTGTTTTCCATTTTTGGATTGTCAATAGGTGGCACTCCGCCGCACATGGGTGTGTGAGGGCTCGTTTGATGCGGCTCCTTGAGGCTTACATACTTGAGTTATTTCCCAGTGCCCAGTGAGTTTCACAATGCCCGGTGTTTTGGTGACACGGAAACAGATGACCAAAAATCACTGAGAGAGACAGTTGGACAGTTTGATAGTGTTTGGTGTAAACCAGGAATTTCAGCATCCCGACGGACTTTTGTTGGGGCTCGGGACATGCAACTCAAAATCGGGACTGTCCCGGTCAAATCGGGACTGTCCTGGTCAAACCAGGACGTCTGGTCATCCTAATCTCATAGCCCTAAGAATGCTGCGAAGACTGCAGTGCAGGACTTCAGTGCAGTTATAGCCTCAGTTTACATGGCCTCAGGTTATTTTAACTATACACAGTCATTTTAGCTGTAATAAAGTGTACTTTACTAAATTGCAGCGTAACTGCAGTGAAACGACAATCATTTTTGTTGAACTGCTATATAGGCCTACATCATAAACTGCAATGAAAAAAGTAGTACTGCAACCAACTGCAACCAACACTATGGGAGACCCATGCCAGGATGGCCTCTCCATCACAGAGGCCCTTCCTAGATGCCCATGCTCTTCCCTGAGCCTTTGTGACTGACCCCCCTCACAATGGCACTGTCAAATGGACCCTTATTGATACCCCCATGACCCATCTCACTGCTTGAGTTTAACACTATGTCTGGCCACTACTACACTGTCCAGACAGAATTCCTGATAACCACCTACCCAGCTAACACAAGACCTTTCTACAACGTCGCTACAAAGTAACGTCATGGCGACGTTACGTAACGGCCACTTATACGCGACGTCTTAGCAACGTTGCTGGGAGGATGTTGCCGTAATGTAATCAAAAGCCGTTGCCGCAGCGTCGCGTCGTGGTCACCATTTGAAGTTGCCACTTGGTAGCCTTGGTGACGTTTCTGCCACGTAGCGGTATGGTAACCTGACAACGTTGCCATTTGATATGAGAAAACACGTTGCCGCGACATCGCCACATTGGCCTTTACTGGTAGGGTGACCATTCGAAAACCGAAAGGTCACTCGGTCAAACACAGCACTGCAAGTGCGCACAGTGCCTAGTGCCGGTCAATTTAATGGCCCAAAGAAAGGTAATGAAAACCAGGACATTTCCATCACTTAAAAAAACAGCGACATACAACTTGAATGACAACTCTGTGCACAAAAAAAATTGTAACATTCTGCATTTTGTCAGATATCATACGAATGCATGCTTTACTCTTGCATTGACAGAAATGGACTTGAATACCCTGATTGATGGGTTTTCCTACAGTGGCAACTCATGACACTAGGCCAGATTCTGAACAAAATACACTACCAACTGGAATCGAGACATTTCCTTGCATTGTTAGAAACGTGTAGTAGAGTTCATGAATACCATGCGCGCAACATAATTGAAAGTAGTGTAGTTTAAAGGTTTGGAGTATTTAATTTAAAGAAAAAAAAACAAACAAAAACAACAAATCAATAACAAATATCACCACGTCATTTGTTTGTCTGTGTGTGTGTGCATGCATGCAGGAATGGATGAGCCTGCGAGGGCGTGCAGAGCAATGCTGCAGGTCCGAAAACAGCTTAATGTAGCCTAAAAGTTTGATCTACATCTAAACAGACCTAAAATAATTTATATTATTATAATAATTTAGACTGATTTTTAATATACCGAAATTAATTATTTAAGACTAACGGAAACAAAACGTCGGTATGCGTTGGCATATCGGAAATGTTTTTTCACGTTTCATATTTAGACTAGCGTGTTATGCGTTGATTTGGTCCACGTTTTATCCACGGTTTGTATTTTTAATTTTCCAGCCAATGTTTATAAAATGATAACCTCCTGACATGTTCGCCCGATGTACTGTCCTCTTGAGGGCGACGTGACGCCACAACCATAGTATACAACAACCATCAATCCGGTCACAAATGGGGCTCATGCAAAGCCCATCAGAATGAGGCATATAGGCGTAATTTTTAATCTTATTTTATTTCTCTTCATTTAATAAGTCGCCTATTTAGTCAGGCTGCCATGGAATATGGTAACAGTTACAAGGATTTACAAGCACCCAAAATTCAAAACACAACGTTAAATGAAGTTTCAATGATTTCAAGCACCCGCATGAACCCTGTGTTAACTTTTAACTTCTTCTTTGGGTCAAGTAAGTCAGGAGATATTTCTTGAAGCTTTACATTAAAATGAAATGCATGACTTCAGAAACATATTTAGAACCAGAGTGTACCAAGTGTACTTGCATACAAGGAATTTGACTTCGGTAGCTCTGTACAACGTATGCACATGCACATTCAAAGTGCACCTGTGATGAGTCTTAAATGCTTTTCTGTTGATACATTGTAATGTCCTCCGAGTGAATTCAGTAACAAACTTGGAAGCAAAGTCAACGCTTCTGCTCCATTTCATGACAGCACAGTGTTACAATGTGAAATCACTGTATCCTTGTCGGACACTGACCATCTCGCGACTGGCGCGTGGACCTTTTGCAAGGTAAGTAGCCTTAGCAACAACAACCGTTAGCAGCCAAAGGTAACCACTTTTATTTTTTTAAAAACCTTATTAAAAATAACGATATACTTCATGTTAATGTTCATAAACTGATAGGCAAGTAGGGAAAGCTGTCGCTATTAAGCAGCCAAGCTATCTTGGCGAACTATATAACATTAGTCAGCAAGCTAGTTGTCAGCTGATCCGCTGAATTAGCCTACTGTAGCCCAACGATGTCTGCCAACATATATTCCGAAAGGACAATAAAACGTTGGGCAAATGTGTTTCCCCGTCTAAATGGGTTAAATAATAATATCTTTCATCTGTTTTCAGAGGCTGTTATGAAGTGGAGACCAGGGCTTGGAGAGAAGGCAGTTGAGGTCCTGAGAGCTGAGACCCTAAAACATGCTCCCTCAGCCCACATTAAAGCCCAGGTACAGTTTAACGCTTAACAGCTTTACAGCTTAACACTTCCTCATATAATTTAAATTTCTGTAAAATGATAGCCTTCTGAAAACTGCAAGTTTGCATTTAATATTCCCCTTGCTTTAACATTGATTATCTTTCCTTGTATAATTCGCAGGCACAGTGTCGGTCGCTAAGACGTTGCGGTGACGAACTGGCAACATCGAAAAGTCGCGTCCTGGCAACCTGTAAAAGGAGGTTGCTAGAAAGTCGCCAGTGGGTGTTTTGGTATGCTAAAACGTCGCGGTTATGGACAGGCAACGTTGGAAAGGTACGTTGCACTTACGTATAGTCACCTTTCACTCGCCACGTTGCAGCAACGTCTGAGGTTACGTTGTGGCAACGTAAGTTTGGTCGTGAATTTACGTAACTGCAACGTTGCAGCAACGTAACTGTGTTAGCTGGGTATGGACTGACTACCATGTAATGTAAAGAGGGATAATACTCTGGAACTATTATGATCCTTAGAATTTTTCTGCATGACCCCTTAAAACGAATGTGTTGGAAATCAACACATCTCTTGTGTAAGTTTAATTTCAACAAAAGTTGTGTTATATTTCAGAAATGTTTAACACAAAAAAATGCACAAATAACCAACACAAATATGTGTACCTGCGTTTGGCCAATCAAAGCATCTGCATCACTGTCAGCGCGAGCGCTCTTTTTAAATTTTGGCTCCGCCCCTGTCAGTAACTGAACAACGGTGAAGTAGACGTTTACGTTTTTAGGGGAGAGAAAGTTGGTTACCTGATTTTTGGAAAGATTGGATGAGACTGAGAGGTCGAAAACTCATCACTCTAACTCAAGGTAAATGTTATTCAGTGACACTACTTACAAAGACACT
The DNA here is from genome assembly GCA_015244755.2 of Tenualosa ilisha. NCBI lineage: Eukaryota > Metazoa > Chordata > Actinopteri > Clupeiformes > Clupeidae > Tenualosa > Tenualosa ilisha. The sequence goes on along the minus strand of PYXC01000495.1, from coordinate 87,894 downwards.
AATATGAATACATACGTTTTGCAGTGATAGCTTGACATCTATGGTAGAACTATGTTGAAAACAGTTTGCTGGTATGCTAAGGGGCCATTAGCTAGCTTGGAGGGCAATAACCAAGCGAAAATAAACTTTGTTCGACGGTAAAGGTTTGACTGGTACAGTAGTTTTAAGTTTATCATTCATAGCGTGTGACTTCAGGTAGAAGGTTGTTATTAACTTAAGACGAATTTGATTGTAACCTTCGTGAGCTCGGTTAGTAAATTGTTAGCTAAGATGACGTTGTGCTAACTAACAACCGTTGTCTTGTGCTGAGGTAAATAGAAGTTATTGATTATTTGAGATCGTATTAGTTGGAAATGCCTGCAGTGGTATTTAATACGCTCCAAGTAGAGCTCGTTAAATGTTGTTACCAGTTGAAATGTGGATATGTAAAACAATTCTAGTTTGTCTCTGCCACCCCCCTCTTATTTTCAGATTTTTATTTTTCATATGTAGCTGGCGGCGCCATTCTAAGATCCACGATCCCAACCAAGGTAAATCATCATACCACAACAGAAAAGCTAGTTTTTACCTGCGTATCCCTGAAGCTGAGCTTAAGTGACATTACGTGGGTAACATGCCCATCATGAATAACCCTTCAATTCATTTTATGGTTCACTCATCAGGTTGGTAGGCTACAATTATGATACATTTCACTCTATTGAACCGTCAAGGGACGTGAATTGAGAAAAACTTTTAAATTCAATTATTGTTATAATGTATTTTGTGTGCCCATTTGATGTAGGGTTGCCATGATGTTGGCAGTGATTTCTCATGCTTAATATTATGAACTGGAAAGGCCATTTCCAGAGCAGGAAAAACAATCTTATTCTGTCAGCTCTTGCAACTTGAGTTAACCCTTGAAGTGCCGGAGCAGCAGCGAGTGTTGCTACAGTAACTATTCAATTGGGCTATGGTGCTGTCCATGCTCATACTATTTGTCTATGCAAGCTATTGCACCATTAATTACTTTTTAGAAATGTATTTAAAGATTGTAAGAAACCAAACCTGTCTGTTTGAAAGTATATTGTAAAGAATACAAATTTTAATGTACATTTTCTTTTTTTTTTTTTTCTTTTTTTTATTTAAGCATCAGAATGGCCAGTACTCCAAAATCACTATCAGTGGTCTACCTTGATGGCCAAGAGGTTGCTAAAAGGACGCAGACTGCTAGCACCACAAAGGAGATTGTCGAAGCCTGTGCATCCACACTCCCGGGCCAAGTGAAACTGACGAGGTTTTTGAAATACTGTGATGATTTCAAGGAATATGTTGACTCTGATGATACGGATGTGGGACATCTAGACAAATTTCAAATACACTTCAAATCAGTGCAGTCTGACATCAATGATGTTATAGGCACTGCTGTAAATATCAGCCACACAGACACCCAGCAGGTATAGTAAGCCGTCATTGGCTGCTATTCAACAATTAAATTAGGATATTAGCTGTTCACTTCTCTGCTCCATGTTGATTTGGCAGAAACATAACTGAGAACACGTTTTTTTTTTTGTTTGTTTAAAAAGCATCTGTTAATTTAAATGACTCTACCGTTTCAGCTCTCAGAGATTTCAGCCAACGAGCTTGATTGTGAGCAGGTGAAGAATTATCTTATATTGGCCTTCTACGAGGAGCATGGGACTCTGACTGAGAAATGGCGAAGAGTTTTGGTAACAACCACCATCAGCTACCTTGTTGAAAAAAAGGGATTGTAAGTAACTTTCGTTTTTTCTTTTGGGAGGTTGGGGGGTGGGGGGTCCTTGTAAGGTGTTCAATGAAAAAAACTTAATAGTACTACAGCACTATGGAGAGTAAGAGATAAACATGTTGGTCATGTCCTTGTTTTGTGGTACTCTCTTTCAGTTACCCCATCAGTGCTGACAAACAAATTCTTGCCAGAACCATCGTTACACTGTTTCCAGCGCTACAAATAAAAATGGAAGAAGAAAACGAAGGATATGTGAGTAAATTTTGCTAATTGTGAAAAGGGACGTACTGTAGTTGTGTGTGTACTAATTGTTTGGTTTTAATTGCCTCTCCTATGTTACCTCTACTACCTGCCACTTTGATTCATTTGGTCCACTGTTCTGTACATATCCTGATCGCAATGCATACAATGCCTTTTGCTTGCCTTTTCCGCGTTTGTCCCCGCATGACTTTGCATCTTAACTTGTGCTCTGCACTTGTTTGGTCTTGAGCCTTTCTTCGTCTGACTGATTTGTTCTATTGGTCTGTCTGTCTGAGTTCTCTAACTCTTTAAAGGAGATTCTTTTCAATTTCATTGTGCGCTGTGTTTTCTATTGTATTCTGTTCTCTTTATAATAACCATACATGCTTCTTTATTATATTTTGTTGCACTCTAGGAGCATTTCTACGATCCTGTGAGCCACTCTGGCTTTCTGAAAGACAAACTGAGAAATATCCGGCAGAGTCTGAGAGATGACGTTACCGCAGACGGGGGGGACTCGGTGGTGGACCATCTGAAGTCTTGGTTAGAATGGAGGAAGTTGTAGAAAGTGAGGAGTCTGTGAAAGAATGGATCACTGTAATTAAGAGGATGAAGCCGACTCCCGAAAATCGGTCATCAATAAAGATGGGTATGGACAAAACCTACATACACCGAAGATACTGGATTTCTAGTGAATCACCCACTCTAGCAGAGATTGTTGGAAATTACCCACGCTTCGTGGACATGCCATATCTGGTGAGTCTTAAGAAATGCAATCACTGCCATTTAGGGTGACCTGTACACTGTGTATTGGACAACTAATGATGGTGTGTGTGTGTGTGTGTGTGAACTTTCTAGATTGACAGTGAGTTTGGAAAAATGTTTCCTGACAAAGCTGACGTCTTCCTCCGCAAATGGGAACCATCGATTGTCCCAAAGCTCCTGAAACTTGCTGCTCTGGAAAACAAAGAAGACTCGCCTGAAGATGAGAGTGACGGTAAGGTGGAATATAGGCCTGGGCAAAAAATCGATTCGGTTACGTGAAATATTACTAACAATTTGCAGATATTGGTGTGAAATTGTAGGGTAGTGTGAAATATTGTCAGGTGTTCTGTGGGAAATTGCCCAATATGAAAGATTATAAAATACTTTTGTCTTTGTGTTTATTTGATTCCTATTCAAGATGTTATAACAGGCCTATTATGCCATTATTCAATGTGGAAAAGCTGATATTAACAGCAGTATAGCACAGGGATTCTGAACCTCGAGTGCCTTGGCTCAAAAAAAGTTGAAAAACACTGGTCTAGGGAGTGATTGTCTCTGGTTAAAATCCTTATGTACTTGAGATGTTGTCTTTCTTTTTATGCAGAATCGAATTGCTTCAGAGCTCTGAAGATGCTAGTCCAGTATCTCCCCCCTACTGCATCTGGAACGGAGCAAGGGCTGGACTAAATGCAGCGTGAAGTCGGCGCTATCTTACATGCTGGAGATAAAGCCAGTAAGTCTTGAATTAGAGATATAGTTGTCTGTAGTTTCTTTGCAATGAACAACAGAAGCATCAGACTTTTTTTGCAGTTAAGTGATCAAAGAAATATGGGCTAGTTGGCACTAATACTTCTAGAGATAATTCTATCTGGACATGGTCAGTCAGACAGTGATGCCAAAAACAGTAGGAGAGGTGCCTTGTTTACAGATTTTTGGTTAAAAGAAATGTACACAATAAAAATCTAAAATTTTTGGATATGATCTACTGGGGCTATTAGATAGATCTCAGATATTTTTAGGGTAAAGCCCTTGCACATGATTGGGGAACACATTTGTAAGGAGGTGCTACTTGAACTACTCACAGATTCGAAAATGCAGTTGAAATTGCAGAATCAATATTGATATTTGAGTCCATGCAAGTGGCTATTGTTGTCTGAAACAACTGTCGCGTTACACTTATATTTCACTTCTTCACAATGTTTAAATTTCCACTACGTCACATCTCTGAAAACCCAGCAATCCTTACTGGTTCTACTGCATTTTGGTTCAGGAGTAGGGTGAAGCTAAGCGGAAATACACGAGGATCTGGCGAGAGTCAGGCTAGTGCTGGCATAGCTGCATCACTAATACCTGTTTTATCTGCACTGTGAATTTTTCAGATGGGAACCAGCATCGCTACTCTTCTGCAAACCCCTGGCACTGCCTGTGATTCATCAACTCAAGTGAATCAACCACGCTTGGTGAGCCTTGGATACCCCAACACAGGAGCCCAATATATCATAGTGGCGGCAAACGACGGTGTGGCAATTCCCCTACAAGACGAAAATCTTGCTTGCTGCCTAGATAAACTTTTTAAACTTTACTGGATCTGCAATCTCGCCTATCCGATGCAGCTGGGGTCAGTGTTTGGGTTTATGGAGCATGTGTATGGCTTGCAAATCTCTGGTGGGAAGAGAGCCAGAAATGTGGAGCTTGTTGCCAAGCTTCAGGTACTTTAAGTTTAAATCATGTATATATGTCCAAAGTGCAAGAGGCCAGTTTCTAGAGATATACGGAGGCTTATATATCATCTAAAGCATGTCCACGCACTTTCCGATGCCCAGGACTATACATTAGTCTGTAGTCAAGAAAAATGCCCAAGAACGTACCACAGTTTCAATTCTTACTCCAAACACCTAAAGAGATGCCACTCCCACACTAATTTCATACTTTTAGAACCACCTGAATATGAGTCTAATTTACCAAGTACTTCAACTGCACTAACTGCACCAAGTAATTCAGAAATTGAGATAGACAATGACGAAGAAAGTGTTGACACTTTATTGGATGATAGAGAAAATCTAAAAAAATGTGTGGAGTTTTTGTTGCAAAAACATATTCTGCATCTAATGCTACTCAGTCTGATGTTTAGAAACACATCTCCATTGCTAGTGATCTAATTGATGAAACTCTCTCTTCTTTACAACAACGAACAGTTAACATTCTTAACATGTATTCAATACCACTAAATGATCAGCCTGTTCAGAGTTTAATGCAAAATTTTGAAAGTGCTAGGAATATGTTTGAAGAGGTGGATAGTACTTACAAAATGTCAAAGTATTTCTCCCATAATCTGTCTACAGTCGAGGCAAAGGAAATATTTTTGGGTCATAGGGGTGAAACAACGCGAAGACAGGGAAAGTTTAGCCAAACCCTTGCAGCTGATACTTGTCAGTATATCTCAGTCATTGATACTGTGAAATTTCTTTTCAGTTGTGAACATTTTGAAAGAGTCTACAGACAAAGTAATAACGGATATGATGGTAAAATGTATGATTTTTCTGATGGTTTAGTTTTCAAAAGACATGAATTGTACAAAAATCAACCCAATGCTCTTCAAATTCAGTTGTACTTTGACGACTTTGAAACCACTAATCCACTAAGGGCCAAAACAAAAATTCACAAGATGGGAGCAGTCTATTTTTGTTTAAGAAACTTGCCATCCAAATATAATTCAGCCCTGAACAACATTTACCTGTGTCTTCTTTTTAATTCTATTGATAAGGACACATATGACTTAAAAAAGATCTTTGAGCCTTTACTCGATGATTTGAGTTTTCTTGAGACTAAAGGCATTGAGGTGGAAATCGGGGGTCAGAACACTACTCTATTTGGAACAGTATGCATTCTGACTGCAGACAACCTTGCATGTCATTCACTCGGGGGGTTTGTGGAGAGTTTTTCTGCAAATCGATTCTGTCGATATTGCATGGTTAATAAACAGATGGCACAACAAGAATTTGACGATGATAGGCTCGAGTTGCGCAACAGAGACAATTATCAGCTACAAGTTAGTGAAGGAAACCCAGCTGCTACTGGTGTTAAAGAGGATTCTTGCCTGAACACACTCAAATATTTTCATATCACTGAACATGTGGGTGTAGATGTGATGCACGATATTCTAGAAGGGGTTGTTCCCTAGAAGTGAAGTTAATGTTGCAGCAGTTTATTTATGTGGAAGAGCTCTTTACTCTAGAGCAGTTAAATGACAGGATTGTAAACACAGACTATGGTTATAGTAATGAAAAGAATAAACCTAATGTCATAATTAATTTGAGGACAGCAGACAATCCTGTGAAACAAACGGCCTGTCAAATGTGGTGTCTTCTGCTTTATTTACCTATGCTTATTGGAGATTTTGTGAGTCATGACAGTCAACACTGGAAGCTATATGTAATGCTTAGGGATATTTGTGATATAGCTTTTGCCCCAGTTGTAACAAAAGGAATGGCCATTCTTTTAAAACAATTGACCATTGATCACCATCATTTGTTTAAAAGTATTTATCCCGAGAGAAATCTTATTCCTAAGCACCACTTTATGATTCATTACTGGCGATTGATGATTAAATTTGGACCCCTAGTAAAATTATGGTGCATGAGGTTTGAGGGAAAACATAATCCATTAAAAAAACATGCACATGTCGTTTGTAATTTCATTAACATCTCTAAGACCCTAGCATTTAAAAGTCAAATTAAGAGCATGCTTGATTGGAAATTTGGTGAACCTCTTGACAAAAAAACTAAAGTGCCCAATACCTTTCAAGTTATGGTAGGGAGTCTTGCGAAACATGAGCAGTTTACTGAGTGCATGAAAAGCTTTGGACAAGAAATAAGTATCTGTAGTAGTTCATTTGTCCAGCAGTGTTGAGATGTTTGGGCATTGTTTCAAAACTGGTGGTATAATTGCGTTAAACAATGATTTGAATGGTGAGCGGCTCTTTGGAGAAATAACATACATAGTTCCCGTTTCTGAAAGTGTTGATGCACTCTTGTTTCTCCAAATAATTACTGTTAAATATTTTAACGAGCACCTTCACTCTTACAATGTGGAGAAGACAAATGAGTATGAAATGGTTAATCTAAAAAATATTGCATATGTTTTACCTTTTGATTTGTTCACGTACCGTGATTCTGAAAAGCACATAATACTACGATACAAACTTGTATAGACTTTCATTAATACAGTAGTATGAGAAAGTTTGGGCACCGTTTTGAAAAATCATTAATGAACTTTTCAAATGTTTTATTATTAAGTGTTTATCATTTATGTATGTATGTATGTATGTATTTATTTATTTATTTATGAGAAAGGACTGAAGTATTTACCTTTAACTTATTTTGAAAAACAATGATATGAGGCAGATGTGTACAGATTGTTAACTTACTGCAAATGTATGTATGTATTTATTTATTTATGTATGTATGTATTTATTTATTTATGAGAAAGGAATGTGAAGTATTTATCTAACTTATTTTGAAAAACAATAATATGAGACAGATGTGCAGATTGTTAACTTGCTGCAAATGTATTAATTGTATTTATTTATTTATTTATTTATTTATTCATTCCATGTATTGGCAATTTGTTGTGATTTAATTAATAAAATTCATGTCAATTTGTAATCTTTACTTTGGTTGTATTTTTTTCTAAATGTATGCTAGTAGGTACAGGTCAGGTACATGAGTTACACAATACATGTTGATTGAACATAAAGTAACACAAAAACCTGTTGTGAACAGTTACACAAAAGTTGTGTTGAATATAGTAACACACCTAATGTGTTAAAACCAACAAAAGTTCTGTTGTCCCAATCTGGACATAGAGATGTGTTAAAAAACAATACAAGTTGTGTTATTTTCAACGCATGTGTTTTAAGAGTTTGGTTAGCTCATTGAGTCGAGTTGAGCTTATCTGCCCAAGGTTTCTTCCTAGACTAACTAAACATTTTCCTTGCCCCTGTTGCTCTTGGGTGCTCCTTCTGTAAAGTGCCATGAGACAATACTATTGTAAAAGGTGCTGTATAAATAAAATTGAATTGAATAGGTCTTCACATCATAATGCTATTGTTTTGTGTTGCTAGCCTTAGTGAGATCAGAGAAAACGTCCGTCGGAGCATTGATGGCTTGTAGTTTGCACAGTGACCCCCAGTGAAATTAACCCGGTCCACGTGAAGTTGTGTAAGTGCATGACAGTAGTTATTTGGCTATAGGCTATTTTAATGTCACGTTTTGGCTGCCGGTGTATGTGGTGCAGACTGGCAGAAAAAACGTTCACTTCTTTACATCCTATCTTTAATGTAAACGTCAAACCACTCGATCGGCATTCCCCGACGCGAGTCATGACGATTGGCCTTTCCTTTCATTCGCAAGCTACGTTAAAACTGCATGTTCATTAGCTCGATTTTCAAAATTTCTCGGGGGAGAAACCCCCGAACCTCCACATTAAAGGACTTTCCCGGGCTATAGCCCCGAATGTCTTAAATAGCGACCCAGGTCCCGGTTCTTCCCAGCTAGAATGCAAATTGGTGTTTGTCCTTTGCCAACGCGTCTATGTTATCACCAAGTTTTCTTCCCAAAACATAACTGAGATGGAGAGTTTCTGAGTTTTTTACTCGTTATGAACTTTCCCGTCCAAGGAAGAGGACTTGTAATGTGTAGCTATGCATCAATTGACTGTAGCAATAGTCTGCTAGTTTAAAATAGCCTACTGTTTATCGGGATCCAAATCGGATTGTTCATGTCTTTTGCATGAAACTCTTTTTATCTAAATTGTTAATATGGGTCACAGGATTTTGTTTGTCGTGTTTTATGTAGCTTACTTGATTTGACTCTTGCATCTAGTTCCCCGAGTTCCTGAACGCTTACCTCTCAGTTCGATTTGAAGACGCGGTTGTCAAGGAGGGTGAAGCTGCATGACATGAAGTAAATTAATCTGAATCGATTGCTTACGGTAGCGATGGCGTTTGGCTACTCGCCGGAGAGCGGTATGTTACATGCTATCTGGTAGGCTAAGTATGGCAGCAATTACAGAAACTGAGGAGACTGAGAATGCACAAGAAGCAGAGATACCAGGACGTCTGTGATTCAGTATACCAAGTGAAATGCTGGAAAATAGCATACTCTCCGTTTTCTCTCCTCGAGAAATTGCTGATGAGTTTGAGTGTGGAGTGTCTGAGAAGGCTATTCGGAGGCAGACGCAACAAAATGGTAAGAGGCAAGTAGGGACGAGTATTGCTGCAGCTAGTGGCCGACTACAAGTAGCTAGTGTTAAAGTTAGCTTTGCTCTGAGGTTGTTACTAACACAAGTGACCAGTCCACACCCAGATATCTAAGCGGCAATCAGAAGCATAAGAATTGTACTGTTTGACGGATTTATGTCAAATTTATTTATTCCATGTCTTGCAGCTCATGAAATAACGGAAAAAAAACATTGAATAAATAAATAATGACTAAATGCTAGATTTATTTATTTATTTCATGGTGTGAAAAAGTAAAATAAATAAATGTATTTCAATTTATATTTAATATTTTTTCAAATGTTTTCCAATATTTTATATTTATTTAAATGTCTTTTTTATTTCTTTAGTTTAGTCACAAAAGACAGTATGCAGCAGTCTGGTAAAATATGCACATGAGCAAGAGATTGAATTTTGTTTAATTGTAATAATAATATTCAATGATCTTTGCTATAGCCTAATGTATTCAAAGTTGTCAAACAGGAAGTGAGCTCATATCTCAGCAATGCTTTAGAGTATTTTCGACAAACTTGGTGCAATTTAGCCACTAGCGGGTGCTCTAATTAGCAAAAAATTAGTTTTGGCTCAAATCTCATGATGTGTTTGGGTTACCAACACAATTCCAATGTTTGGTCATACTCTGCATTGTCCAGTTGATGGCTGGCATATTGGATTTTATCAAAACCAGCACTAATTCAGTGGCAATATATTTTGACCAATTGTCACAAAACTTAACACAGATGATCCTCAGACCATGCCTGATCAATGCAATCACATTAATTTTTTTGTCTGTCAAAGCATTTGTCAGCCAAACTTTGGCATATTGATATATAATTTACTGTGAGTGCTTAAAGCCAATCCGTCTGACCTAGCTACATTCTGTTGCCATGGTTACTTGGACCTGCTTTGCTGCTTGGTTACCTAATTGCTGCTTTCGAAGGTGTTCGGCCGCCATGGCCAATCAAATTCGGTGGCGATACCACCAAACTGGAAGTGAACTCATCTCAGCAACACTTTGACTTCTCGTAATCAAACTTGGTACATGGGCTCAGCACCCTTAAACTTGGCACACTCTAGCACCACCAGCTGGTAAACAGTGGAAATGCATTTATGTATAATGTTAAATGTTTATGTTAAATTTGGGCATGCATTCATGTGTGCAAGCCTTCACTCGTCTGGCCAATCTTCAAAACAAGGGTATTGTTAGATTCCTTGGGCCATGTACACTTCTACACACACTTTGACATCAGTTTCCTCCATATTCGATCGAGGCCATCTTGAATTGCTTCAAAAGTAAAACAAAAATTTCAGCAGCTGCATACTGCGATTGGGACGGAACTTGGAATACAGGGTATTCAGACCAAGCCTCACAAAATTTGTATACATTTTCTATGGGTTTGTAAGCGTTTGGCTGCTACGGCCAATTGTGTGTCATTCCACTGCTGCTATGACTACGAGGGCAAGCGTGTGTGGGTGTGTGCATGCATGTCTTTCCACTGCTGCTATAATCTGTGCAATATCTTGGCAAATGTGCAATCATTACCAAACCAATAGTTATACTTATTTTTTAATGACCCCCCCTCCCTTAATATTTATACACATATTTATTATGCTCTTTTTTTATGGTTTTATATGTTTTGTTTTTATGTTCTTACACCTTTGACTACTAATGTCATTGTCCAGGTGACTGAACAATGACAAATAAAAGACTTGAACTTGAACTTGATTTGACGGTAAAGCTGCCAAACAAGAAGTGAGCTCATATCTCGGCAACACTTTGATGTATCTTAACCAAACTTGGTATACCGACTTAGAACCCTGTTCTGATCACTCAGAACCACTTACTTCAAACTCTCTAGCACCACCACTGGTCAAAAATCATATCTCATGAATGCTTTGACGCAACGTAACTAAACTTGTTAGATGGACTCAGGACCCTGGCTACATCCAAATACATCCAAAGTGTACACTACGGGCCATTAAGAACCTACTACTCGACCATTAATATAGTAAGTTCTTTATGTATGCAAGCGAGTAGTACAATTTGGATGCACTAGCGTCATCTTGCATGTCCTTTGACCCGAATGTTGACAAATAGTACTGCGTCCATTCTAGCTGAGTGCGCCCACCACTTACATCGGAGAATTTACCTTGGAGCACAGAGAACCTGGTTGTCCATCTTGTTGGCTGAATCTTTATTTACTTTATTTGTCAAACTAAAAATGTCGTCTGCAGCGAGAGAGGCTGTTGATATTGCCGAACGAAGGCGTCACCATACGTCATCACCTGTGTCACTGCATAGAGTGTTCGGCAACTTTTATTCATTAACTTCACGTAAGTTAAATCACATAACTAGTTCAACTCTAACAGCATCGAAACTCACCCCTATCTGGAACAATTCCAATTTCACTGTCAACAAAAACTCAACTTCCTTATTTGGATAGGCAAGGGCATCACTCAACTTCACCACATCATTCATGGCAAAAGACTGGTCTCTTTTGCTTATTTGGTCCAGAAGCACAGCATCGAGAGCAGGGGCGTAGGCAGAAATGTGTAATACTGTGGACTTTTGTGAAATAGAGTGGACCCCAATTTAAGTGGGTGGTCTGGGGTACCTCCCCCAGAAAATTTCTTAGGTGCAATTTCCTGCATTCTAACCAATTTTAGGGTGAATATATTAGCAAATCCCATCTGATTCATAGCCCTCTGATCAATGGCAAGATTAAGAATTGTGTCAAGTTTCAGCTCAGAGCAGATGTTTTGTTTCAAAATACAAGACGACCCCCCATTTTACTTACTCAAAAACAACAAAAACAAAAGCAAACCTACATTACAGACAATGGATCTTTATTTTTTATTGTTTTATAAGAGAGAAGAAAGTATATTTTTAACAAGAAGAAAAGGAGATTTAAAAACAAAAAACATGGCCATTTGACGTCTAAATTAATGCAGTAGAATAAATTAAGAGTTTACCGTTGGCCAGTAGGGGGAACCATTCCTTGGACATCACGAATACAGGCAAGAATGACAAAGTTTCATAAGCAGACCAGCTATGTATGATACATGGGACCACAGATGCAACAAATAAACTAAACTAAACTATGATACATGAGGTGAACTTTTTGCAGGCAGGAGGGCTTGTCATGGGGAGAGTAGAGCTGGTTCCATCTGGTGTGGCGGTCGCGGAGGTCGAACTTGGTACAGGGACGGCATCATCATTGTCCACATCTGTTTCTTGTAGTTTCGATCTCTTTGGTTTATTAAAAAAACAGGACAGCGATGTCTGTTTAGACATTTTCGATTAAGCTAGCGCAGCTAAATTAGCATTCTCTGTCAGGTAGGCGATAACTTCCGATTGTTGGCATAGCAACGAATGTTGGCTTCTTTCCGCTTATCAAAAACGCGGCCATTACCCAATCAAAATAATGTAGAGAAAAGACCACTGACAAAAATATAATTTCTGTAAATAGTTGAAATATTATACTTAATTCAAAGTGTTTAGTGTTGTATTACATTATTTTAACCTGCTCATTGAAATTCACGTTATAAAACAACTCGAGCGAGCCCGCTCTCAATCAAGTTGGGCACCTCCGATAGGGTGGGCCAGCTGTCAATCATAGTGGGACCGGCCCACTGTTGCCCTTATGTGCCTACGCCACTGATCGAGAGTAAACACTTCTTGGAATACCTACAGATTAAATCAACTATCCAAGGAAAAATTAACATCCAGACGGCTAACCTAGACATTAACATACCCTCCCCCCCAAAAATTTCATTCTTTTCCAAATGTACACAATTATATCACACTCAGAAAAAAAACGTAAGCCTTCCATATCACAAATGGGAATCAGACTTGTCCATCACTCCCAGAGCCGGATTCTGGACCCAAATCTGTAAAAAAAAAAAATATACCTCATGACTAAAATACAAATCTACAACTAATATAGTACAAGGTACAGATTTCATATCACCGCACAGAAACTAAATCTAAAATGGGTTCTGGTTCTGACTTGTGTTCTCACTGCATGCAAAACAACCCAGACACATACAGTTTTGGGTAAACATCACATAATCACTCACTACCATCTTTGGCTGTCACATCCCAGCAACCCCTTCCCTGTGCATACTAGGAAATACATCTGCAACCAACCTAAACACCACAAACGGTAAAATTCTGCTCGTAGCACTATCGCTAAACCTCATGAACTGGAAATCAAGGAACATGGTACACATTACCCATTGGAAAAACAGATTATATCACTGGACAACCCATCCACTCCCAACTTAAAAAACACTCACAACACTCAGGATACACCTCCCCTTGGTCATCTTTCCTCACCTTCTTACAGACATGACCTGACCCTCTATGCCTGACATTCAATCTTAACTCCACACCTACATATCTCTCATCATATCCATACCCACATATGACTACATATCTGTTAATACATAGCCATATATATTAGGTAGGGGGATGGAAGCTGGAACATATTTCCCCCTTCCTACTCTTTCATCCATTCCTTTCTCTATTTTATTTTTTATTTTTTTCTCCCTCACTTTGCCTTCCCTACATCATTTGTTTCTGTTCTACCTGAGCCTTTGGAATGGCTTGGACGGGCCAATCCGGGCTGGGACTGCCGTTGGTTGGTGCTGTGAAGATGGTATTTGTAGTTTCAGGGTCCCCTCAAGGGGAGGAGGGCTCAGGTAGCTTCAGTTGACCAGATTATTTATTATCATTACTGTTATTAATAACATTATTATTATTATTATTATATGCATAAAAGACATACATTTACAAATAATATGCTATATCTCCCCCGACACCCCCTTCATCGCAATCCAGCTTCCATCTCTCTAGCCTGACATTTATCCAGCATGGCATATATTCACTCACACACACATGCTCACACTGTCACAAACACCCGTACACTGTCCCACCAACCCTTACTTAACCGTCCCAAACTCCTCTCAATCCCCAGCCCACCCACCCTCCATCCACACGCATATATTTGCCTTCTCCATCCTGTCCACCTTCCCATGTATTTCTGTCAGTTATGTCTCTCTATTAATTAATTCTATCAACATATCTGCAGTACTGACAGTGTTTAGTTAGTGTCTCTGTTTTGTGTCTTCTACATGTGTCGTTTTGTTACACTTTGTCCCTGTAACTTTCTTCTTGTTGGAAAATAAGTAGCATGGGCCGCATGCAATGGATCAAGGATCAAGTTGTTTATTTGTCACATACATTTAAATACTAATGTGTAGTGAAATTGCATGTATTACAGCATTAGAAAAAAAGATACAAGAAAAGCTAAAGCAAACAAATGGGCATTAGTTTAAATTGGCATCAGGATTCACGAGGAGAGAGCTCATTAAGACCTTATGCCCCATAGGGGATAAAGAGAAGTAAGTATGACCAACACTAGCTCTGTGCAGATGCCAGAGTACTGAACAACAGTCCTGTGTACACACCTGCAGGCTGGTGCATCCTTGGCGATGGTGGGTATCAGTGCCAGAGCAAATTTATCTACAGGGTATTGGAGTCTGAGCAAATCTAGCTGTCTATTTACCTATTTTATTTATTTGTTATTTGTTAAATGTAATATGATATACAGACATTCTACAGTGTGCATACACTACAATTGCAAGTGCTTACGTTAAGAATGTCATTGAGAGGTCATTTCGGAAGATGAAGGCAAGATATCCCACATGTTGTGGCCAGTTGTTCCGTCCTTTATAACTTCTGCATTGCCAATGAGAACATGGTTGAGCCTCTGGTGATGAGAGAGGTGATGCTGATGCTGACAACGGTCCTGCAGAAAGGGTCACTGAGACAAGGCGTGGCGATGATGCACAAGTTCTGGCTGCAGCAGCTTCTGCTCATTCTGGTGTGCCAGTGCCTCATATAGGCATGACTACCTGGAAAATACATTCATTCAGTAATTCTTCACACAGTTCGACATCAATTCTCACTTAATGTTATGCACACACACGAGAGGTCCTGCCCTGCCGCTGTTGTGGTTGTTGTTGCCCCCACTGTTTCAATCTGCAAATGTGCTTCGTAGACCACAAAATATGTTCTTGGCTTGTTGCCAGAGCTAAAGCCTGCATTATGGGGCATGGATATGGCTCCAGTCACCAAATTAGTCTTACAAGAGATTACCATAACCCTATCTATCTATTATTTGTGAAGTATAATGTTCTACTATTTTACTTTATGGTAGATTAGATAAATATGTATAGGCTGTTGACACCAATGGTGTTAGTTAGTATTTTGTATTCTGGCGTGTCTGAGAAAGTCTGCATTTGCATTTGTGCCTTTACAGATACCAAGTAAGAGTCTGCAAATCTGCCACCTGGGCCATGTATGTCTTGTTCAATTCAGGGGTGGGAACTGATGGAGTTTTATTGATATTGACAAAATTGTCAATCCTGCTTATCGGTCAGTCTTTTTTGAGGAATTTCTCTTCCCTGTAAAATAATGGTCGCTTTTTACACACCAGTCCATTAGCTGACATGTATCCTCGTCATTCCCTATAATATCAAAATGACACAAAAACCATTAGAATAGCAAAACTAAAACTTTAATTACTTCTTCCTTTCCCAGGTTTCCATTCCAATCACTGCACAGAAACAACTCTTATTAATGTTCTGAATGACTTACGTCTTAATACTGATGCAGGCAAAACTGTATTGGTGTTATTGGACCACAGTGCTGCTTTTGACACAGTTGATCACAAAATACTACAACATTGACCTGGGTTGGGTTCAGTATTGTTATCAAGTAGTTAAAATCATACTTAAAAAACAGAAGCTTCTTAGTTGCCATGGGCAGTTGTAATTCAACACCAATGTCCTTGACCTGTGGTGCCCCCCTGGGGTCAATCCTTGGATCATTACTTTTCAACCTTCATATGCTCCCACTAGGACAAATTATCACAAACAACTCAATCTCTTATCATAGCTATGCTGATGACACCCAAATTGACCTTGCTTTGTTACGTAATGACTATGCCCCCCTTGAATGTCTTTATCATTGTATGGGCCAAATTAACAACTGGATATCACAGAATTTCCTTAAGTTTAACACTGACAAAACTGAAGTAATTGTATTTGGAAATAGGAGGAAAGACGATTGCCACTGTCCTCGACACAAAGGGGCTAAAAGAGACTGTTAAAAATCTTAGAGCCGTCGTCGACAACGATCTAAACTTCAGCAATCACGCGAAAGCTATCACTAAGTCAGCATTTTATCACCTAAAAAACATTTCCAAAGTAAGAGGTCTAATGTCAAAGAAGGATTTAGAAAAACTTATCCTTGCCTTTATCTCCAGTAGGGTTGATTACAGCGATGGTCTGTTCACAGGTCTTCCTAAAAACACCATCAAACATCTTCAACTGGTCTAAAAAATCAGCTGCTAGGGTTTTTACAAAACAAAAGGAACCGTCCACATTACTGTAATTCTAAAGTCCCTGTAGTGGTTACCTGTAAGTTACAGAATTTACTTTAAAGAAGTGCTGCTTGTGCTTAAATAGCTATATGGGACAGGACCTAATAACCTATCCGACAAGTTTCAGCAATAGACACCACAACAGACACCACTTAGTCTATTGCTGCAAGCTTCACACACTCTGGCTTATGAGTCTGGCATACCCGCCAGGTCTAGATGTACTTCCCAACACCCTCCCACATCTGAGGCCAGTAGGCCACATTCATGATCCTCTTCAGGGTTTTATAACACCCCAAATGACCACTAAGTGGACTATCATGATAAGCCCTGAGAACGGAACATCGCAAAGGTTTAGGAATGAAGATCTGATAATATGTGCCACGGTATGGATGTTCAGTCTTCCAGTAGAATTTGTCCTCCAAATATTACACCGTAATGACTGCTGGTCAGGAGTCATCTCAGCATCTGTCACCATCCTGTACAGTTTCTGAGTTTCAGGGTCCTCCTGTTATGCTTTTCAAATATTGTGGTCAGACAAAGGAAAAGGTACGACATGGTCTGGCTCTGCACTGCACACAGCCAAAGAGCTCTCACCACCAGGGCTTGTAGCACGGGACAGTGCATCTGGGGCAGAGTTCAGCTTCCCCTTCCTGTATTCTGTGGTGAAGCATAACTCAAAGCACAGAGACCCAAAGGACAGAGGAGTGGTCAGTCACCACAACGAACCGCTTTCCTTCTAAGTAGTGCCCCCATGACTCCAGTGCCCACACAACAGCTATGCACTTGCGTTCAGTGGTGAAGTAGTTCTTCTCTGCACCCATGAGAGACTGGATCGCATATGCTAGCACTTCCTCATCAAACAAGGCAGATGACCTTTGAGCAAGCACAGCACCGAAACCTGTTGCACTTGCATCCATGTAAACAATGAGGTGACAGGTGATGCTGTTTGATGGAATCAAATGACCTCTAACATGCAGCACTCCAATGAAATTTTGCTCCTTTTTTCTTCAGAGCGTTTAAGGGCTCAGCAGTAACAGAAAAGTTGGGCACGTAACGATGGTACCACCCAGCCAAACCGGGAAACCTCTGGACATCTTTTAGATTAGCAGGGACTGGGTAAGCCCTCACAGCTTCAATCTTCTCAGTATCAGCCTTTACTCCATCCTTAGTCACTACATTCCCAAGGAACTTCTTTCTGGCATGCAAAACTGACACTTCTTCAGTTTAAGGGTTAGCCCTACATCACATAGACAGTCCAACACTTTCTGGATGTCCACAAAGTGTTGGTCAAGGTTTGGGGAATGAATAATGATATGTCAATGTACACGAAACAACACAAACGGCATTTTTCAAAAAGAATAGAGGCCAAATGGGGTAATGAAAGCAGTGATGGGTCGACTGGTGGGTTCAACTTCGACCTGCGAGTAACCGCTATTGAGGTCAAGTGAGCTAAACACCACAGAGTAAGAATTCACCCTGCGATAGTCAACACAGAACCTTGTGCTGCCATCCTTCTTGGGCACCATAACAATCGGTGAAGCCCAAGGAGAATGTGAAGGCTCAATGATGCCCTGGTCAAGCATTTCTTCTATGTGCCTCTTAACCTCCTGACCCAAGTGTGTGCCTTCTCTCTGGCTATATTCCACCAATGTCGTGCAGTCCCATGCAAAACATTCCTCATGGTTGCCAAGATCTCAGTGTCAGACATAGGGCGTAAAGCAAGGAAGTCCTTACACTGGCATATATAGAGGAGGGGGGCAGGATCATCCTCTTTGCCCCCAAAAGAAGGATACAGGATAAAAAAATGCTGGTAAAACCTGCTGTCAAAACAAAGAGTGACAACACCACTCAAGTTAACTTACAACTTGTAGATCTAGCGAGCTATGTTATTGGTTAGTTAATGTCAAAACCCCCATAACCTAACTAGCCATAATGAACAGTAAACTATGAACCCCCTGTAGTGTCTGAAGTACATTACATGTAAGAGAAATGGTAAGTTAAAGCTGACAGATGAAGATGAAGGCCATAATGTCTGTGAACAAGATCACATTAAATTTACCACAGGTAAACATTGACAGCTACTGAAAAACAGATCTATTGCAGCTGTTGGATTTGTAAGAACATGCTGCCTAACTTATTTGTATTATACAAAAACACATATTACAGTAACTGGTTTTCTGGTGCTTACATTTGTAAGTCGTCTCCACCTCCACTTCAGCTGCAGAGACATCTGCCATCTTGCTTGATTTGTTTAACTTTTCGCGCTGGGCAGGCGTTGTTCTTCTTTATCTGTTATGAGGCTTCTGCTGAATTGTGGGATTGCGTCATGACCTACCACTTGACACTGTGGAGGTAGTAGGCCATCTGGGAACCCTTCACCTACTACTTTTATGCCTAATATTCAGACGCATTATGTTTGTGACATACTACTTTTCGCCTACTACATGGTAGGCTAGTAGGGATATTCGGACGCATGACCACTCAGAACCATTTATTTCAAACTTTCTAGTGCCACCACTGGTCAAAATTCACCGACCAGCTGGACAACTGGTACCCTTGGAATCTTTGGATCAAGCCAATTCCAAAGCATCCTATGACATCATTTCCCACCATTTTGGATTTTGTCAAAAGTGAAACAAAATTTTCACAGGCCACAAATTCTGTATAATCTTCATGAAACTTGCTACGTATGCTCTTCAGACCAAACCGAACAAAAGTTGTCAGACTTTTCAAATATGATTGACAAATATTCGGATGTAACTGTCAATTTGACAAAAAATTGCCAAATAGGAAGTCAGCTCATATCTCAGCAACACTTTAACGTAAAATGTGTTTTGGCTCATATCTCATGATGTGGTTGGGTTTGCAACAAAATTGCAATGTCTGGTCATACTGTGGGTTGTTCCCTTCATGGGCCCCCTTAAGGTCAGCATAAGTATTCAGCTGCCATATTTCTCCAAAACAATACTGATTTTTCAGTGGCCATATTATATTTTACGAAATTTGACACAGAGGATCTTCAGACCATGCCTGACACTTGTAATGAAATAATTTTTTTGTCTTGTCAAAGCAAGTTCAGCCATCACAGTCAATCAAATTTGATGGCGACGCCGCCAAACAGGAAGTGGCAGAAACCAAACTTTGGTTTATTGACATGAAACTTCTTGTGGGTTCTTATGAATGTTCTTTTTATAATAATGTATACAACCCCATCATCATCTTATCATTTTATTCACCTATAGGAATTTAAAACATGATATGTATTTTTTTAAATATTTAAAACACATAAAAGTTGATGGGAAATGCAGGGCCACACATAAGATGGAAGACAGGTATCAGAGAGAAAGGAAAAGAAAGAAGGAGAGCGGAGTCTGAGAGGAGAGAAGGGAAGATCACAGTTGGTCCTCTGAGATATGGTGGCAGTGTTGAGAGGTGAAGGTCTAACTTTCTGAACTCCAGAAGGGACACACTACACACACCTGGGCGATGTCATCATACTCGTACGTCCTTTTTAGGAATGTGTCTGTTAGCCTCAGACCAGACACGCTCTGAAAAATATAAACACACACACACACACACACACACACACACACACACTTACACACTTACACTTATAGTTGCACACACAGATTGACCTTTGGCAATCTGAGCTAGACAACACAACACACTAATATTAAGAAGCAGATTATATGAAGAATATAAGGAAGATAAGAGGAATATAAAGAATCACAGAAGCTTAACTCTTCCAACATAATAATCCAGAACGTTGTGCTCTGTGTTGCTTGCTGAAGTTGTTCACTTTGAGGATACTGTAATGTTGGTGGACGTATAAATGCTGAATAGTCCTTTCACCTGTAAGCCCTGCACTGAGGCCAGCAATCTGAGGGGGATGGAGAGAGAGGCACTGGGACCCAGCTTCCCAAGCTGTCTGCCCGACACACCACACCAGTGAATGGATCTACTGTTGCACATTTCTAGAACTAGGTCCATTGTCCTCTCGCTGCAGAGCAAACACACACACAGCATGTTACAACAGAGGAAACAGGCTAATTTGTGAGAGCTCAAACAGGAGTTTTGCTCCACACCTGCAGTTGGTGATTTTACAGGTGATGTCAAAGGGCTCCTCTATGTTGACTGTGTCTGGGATGTACTCCAGCGAGAGCCTCACATCTCCATACCCTGGGGCCTGCACAGAGACAACAACGAGAGGGGCCAATCCTGCTTTAACATCCCAAAACAATAACACAGAACACAAGAACATGGGTCTCTCACACTCACACACACACACTCTGTAGAAGACCAAGGTGACATTAAAACCAATTACCAATACAGGACGCAGAGACACTTTTGTTTTCAGTTTGTAGCTGTCAAAATAAACAATACAGGAAACTCGAAATGATGGTAAAGATCTATTTCTGCACAAGGTTATTACAGGGAAATTCCACCCAGTGAATACTACACTGTCACAGCTTTCCAAGGATCTTTGGCTTCCTTTGTAGTTATCCACTACTTCCTGTTTTCTCACCATCCTCTGTAGTTGACTAGTCTGCAAGCGGCCCCTCTCGCCCAAGTTGGTCTTCCACACAATGTCCAGCTTGCCAATGACCGTCACACCCTTGATGACCCCAGCCTTCTCTGCAAACTCAGGCTTGGGCTTTAAGCAATATAGGTACTGCCGTGTGTCCATGGGCTGCAGGTAAGACATCTTACCAAAGGTGGATTCTCTGAAGGACAGGAGGGAATAGATACAAGATCACCATTAAGGTAAGACAAAGGAAATACCCAGCACAGGGTTTGTTTATGACTTGGAATGGAGGTAAGCATATGGTTAGTGTGTGTGTAATACTCTCTGTCTTACCCATTCTCCCCCGTAGTCACGCTGTTAAGTTCCTTGACGCTGTACATCATAGATGGCTCCAGAGACACCTTTTCCATGAACATGGGTGACGTGGTAATGTTCTGGATCTGGGCCTCCAGAAAAACCTCATCCGTCTAAGGGCCAAAGGACAAATCATCAGAATGGCCAATAGTATGGGCCAATAGTAAATGACCTTCATCAGCAAGTGATCTCTGGACAGCACCTGACTATTTAGCCTCTAGGACTGGCCTTTGTATCCAGTTTTACTCAAGACTGACTACTGCTGGAGAACCTTCTAGATAAACTCCTCTATCAATAACATCAATCTCTCATTACATTGATTAGATATTGATAAAATACTGTGTCTTTATTTACCCAACTGATGCTTTTTAAGAAGAATATTCTTTCATATAAATAATACATTTATGTGTTTTTTGTTTTTAATTATTTTTACAATATACAAGTCTGTGGAATGCTTAATTATTTAGGGACAATTTGAAATTGCTGTGCCATTACTTGTCTCTCATGTCAAAATTCTTGCAAAGGAGTCTTCAACAACTGACTGCACTCTGCCAAATTAATCTGGTGCTGGCCAGAGTCTCACAGATTGGGATTAGTGCAGCATAGAACACGGTGGGCAGCTGGGATTAGTTCATGCCAGCGCTTCAGAGGCTCATAAAGTCATTCCAGAGCCTACAAGCATAGTTCTTTACCACTCTCTCCCATGCCTAAATCTCTTTAACAGGAACTCCTGGGCCCTCATTTATTAACAGTGTGTAGAAACCATTCTAAATTCCACATCTTCTAAATCACTGTGCTTGTGCACGCTCAGGTTAATTTTCATCCTAAAACACCTCTAATCAACCATATATGGTATGAATAACCACTCTAACATAGGTGGACTTCAAATACGTGGAAACAAATCATCACGCTCACTGAAAACTCCCTGTACCCAATGCCTTTCTTTTGTGTGTTTGAAACATTTTTGCTCAGATTAATTCACTTGTCTGACTCAAGTTATATGGATTAGTTCATTTGATAATTATCAATAAACTGAAACACGAGACAGATGAAAAACAATAATTGAGAATCACTGGATTAAGCACATTTCTAAGATCAAGTACAAGAATACATCCCACACTTTGCACAGGAATGTATGCACCCTTTATGCACAGATCTGTACTTAAGTACAGTTGATAAATAAGACCCCAGGAGTGTAATTTACCAAGACTTACCGGTCAAGTCAAAAGGACCAATTTAAATCTTAACCGGTACAGATTTAAGGGCTCCACGTCTTCTTATTTTATCAAAGAAAACATGACTTATAGAAATCAGCAGGAATACAAATCAGCAATGTCAATGAAAAGATGTAAGTAAAAGTTTGGTTAATCTAATTGAACAAAACACAAATGAAATGGCAATTTGAGCACCATCATCCCCATCATTCCGTCCAACTTAAGCAGAATTAACTAGATATTTGATTAATGATCCTCACACCACACTTCCAGATTAACTTTGTGCAGCAAGTCAGCGAGAGGTACAAGCTCTTCATTGAGAACAAGAAACACTGGGGAAAACAGTAAAAAGAACAGAAGAATCAGTTCCACTGGATCCACTCTAACTTATGCATGCTGAGTATATATCTATGTTCATGTATGTATGTACAGAATCTTACAAAAGTCAGTACACCCCTCACACTTTTGCAAATATTCTGTCATATTTTTTAATGGGGCAACACTATAGAAATGAAACTTTGACACAACTTAGTCATTGTACAGCTTGTATAGCAGTATAGATTTATTGTCCTCTGGAACTAACTCAACATACAGCTATTAATGTCTAAACAGCTGGAAACAAAAGTGAGTACACCTCACAGTGAACGTGTCCAAATTGTTCCCAAACTATCAGTATTCTGTATGAGCAGCATTATTATGCACTACCATAACCTCTAAGAGTTTGAAATTCACCAGAGCTGCACAGGTTTCTACTGGAATCCTCTCCCACTCCTTCATGATGACCTCATGGAGCTGGTGGATGCTATTGCTCTCTTTCACCTTTCGCTTAAGGACCCACATGCTGTGAAACTGCCATGCCATGCATGCACCCCAGTTCCCGAAGAGAGAGGATCATGCTCTGCTTCCCTCTATGAACTACAGCCCCCCAGTGCCAGCAGCACTCATGCAGCCCTAGACCATGATGCGGCCACCACCATACTTGACTTCAGGCAAGGAACAGTTGCCGTGGTGCTTACTATGGTGCCACCACACATACTTGACACCACCTGAGCAATTTTATCTTGATCTCATCAGACCACAGGACATGGTTCCAGTAATCTATGTTCTTGACTTATTTGGTTCAGCTGGTGTTTAGCGTGTGTGGCGGCACCCTGGTGGGGAACATCAAATCAAGCATGGTGGTGGTGGCATCATGGTCAAGTGCTACATGAGGGCTGCTAGTACTGGGGAGCTGTAGTGCATAGAAGGAAAGATGAATTTCAAGCAGACCATGATCCCCTCTTATCAGGAACTGGGGTGCATGCATGGCAGTTTCACTGCATGATAATGACCCTAAACATACTTCCAAGATGACAACTGCCTTACTGATTAAGCTGAAGTTAAAGGTTATGGACTGTTCAATTCTAACCCTTCGCCTCAAAAATTCTAGGTGTGCTATACACTATCTTTTTACATTTCTACCATTTGTATTTTTTCAAATATCTGCAGCAGCAGAACATGGACACCACTGGCTGACGGACTACCAATGGAGAAGTTCAAATTTTGTATTCATAATAAATTTTCCAAACATGTTAGTGGTATTTTGTGTTATAATCAGTCTTATGACCACGAAATATACAATATCAGATTTTTGATCGTAGCATAATTTGTCTGAGATGAAGGTTAGCAATGCTAACGTAATTCTAACGTATGTTACAACGTTCCCGACATGTTTCTTTTTATGGTGTTTTCATATATTATTTGTTAGTCCGCGCAATGACAGCATAGTGAAAGTTGGGCATGGGCACAAGTCCGAAGGCAGGGTATTTTCTGAAGGTAGCGAACTGCCATGCCGTCTCATTTCTTAGGGGAATATTTTTCCCCTTGCCACTTGCCAATTTGTTTCAAGGGATACGGGACAGATGAAGGGAAAGGGTTGGTGGGAAGGTTAAGGGGACAGAAAAGAAATGTGATTCAGCCATAGACTGTATAAAAAGTGGACAAAGCATATGTAACGTCACCGACAGAATTTCTTAACAGTGAAAATTAAGCCAAAATTGGGGATTATGGGCGCCACCATATCGGATAGTTCAGTCAAAGTTCTAAACCCGCATATGCCCAGCCAGTCCAAATAAGGGCAAAAAGGTGGAGTCATTGTGACCCTGAGACGGCCTGTAGACTGTGCCCCTTCAAGCAAACTCAGCTTCGCTGTTCTATCATTTTGTTAGCTAACCTAACGTGACCTGAATCAGAGTTGAACCAGACCGAGTGACATCAACTTTGCTGGTAAGTGTTGAAAATAGTTCGTTTAGTATGCTTCTTCATTATACACGTTGTCTTATACTATTCAGATAAACAATTTTGGACCATTAATAAGGGAGAACAGAGTTCTTGTCTCAGGCATCAGTTGTTTTGCTAATGCTAAACTAATGTGCGCTAGCGTAAGTTAGCTAACGTTATATATCAACGCTCACCCTTTATCCTAGCCCCCTTAGCCCTACATTTTGATGTGTGAAGCTGTATTATCGACAGTTAACATGTTCTACTCTAGTAGGAGTACACTGTGGACTGTATAAATTAGTATATGTATACATTTTTTGTTGATGAGGCCGGAAACAAGGTTGGCTATGTTAGCTTATGGATTTTGGGATGACTGGACTGGCGCAGAACAGTGACAGGTTCATCACAACCGAAATGTAAATATTATCTTAGGAGCAATTCATGCTCATGGAAGACCAAATATGAGCAAGGATATTTTACTACAGTCCCATGTTGTTTTCCTTTTCATGTAACCTGCACAGCTACATACAACAAATTGTAACATACTCAAGTTTGCTTTAGCTAGTGATCACTGATCTTACTTATGCTTTAAGTGTTGTATAGCAGATGTACTAAATTAGAATGTATTGGTATTGTTTTAACTTTTTTTACAGTTCCCATGGTATGAGGATATTTGCCGTGGGGTGGAAACAAGTTTACAGTCAAAGTGGGAGCCAAGACACCAAGACCAAATTACCATACTTCCCTTTCATTACAATGTTGTGAATGCCAAACATTCAAATGTGTGATTTCCTTTTTTTTTTTTTGGTAGCAAAACTCACTGTACATTGACAACAGCAGAGCCACTCTCCCTGGACAAACCAGGACCATGTGCCTTGTTTAAGGGTATGGCTTAAACAAACCATCAAACCAAGACTTGACGATGATGAACCTGAAGATTAATTTGTAATGTCATGTGGACTGTACATGACACCTTATGAACATTAGATAGACATGATTCTGAATTGATGTTTGCCTCTGCTTAAAGATCATTGTATTGTGGTATGTTACTGTTCAATTATTCAGGCTATATTTTCATAAAAGCCTCTTTGCTTTTTGTTCTACAGTTATCTGAACTATCTATTCAATATTTTGCTGCTTATATTCATTTTATAATGACCTCTTCATTATTTCCACTTTTATCTATTAATTTTACTTAATGTTATAGTCTCTGGGTTGTGATTTAACTTACCAAGAAAATTCTATTTCCCATTATTATCTGCTTAACTACCTACTATAACCTGAAACAATCAACTGTGTTAACCGAATTTCTACTAATTTCCAATAATGAATTTCCAACTAATGAACTACTGTAGCTTATTATCTTTTTTAATTGACCTAGATCTTGCAATACAAGCCTCTTTTCTTCTTGTTCTTCAATTCTCTGAATTATCTATTCAATATTTTGCTGCTTTTATTTATTTTACAATGATCTCTTCACTATTTCCACTTTTATCTATTAATTTTACTGTTTGTCTTTGGTTTGTGATTTAACTTACCAAGAAAATTCTATTTCCTATTGTTATCTGCCTAACCACCTACTAGGCCATTACCTATAAACAATCAACTGTATTAAACTGGTAAACTGTTTTCTATTAAATTAATGAACTACTTAAGCTCAGTAGCCTTTTATATAACTAAACTTGGTCTATTAATTAAATCACTTTATATTTATGTGGTTGGCTGTGCAAGTCTTTTTCAGGGTTACACTTTCTTCAGCTTCAAATGTAAGGACTTTTCAAGGACATTTCTAAGCCTTTTGCCACAAATTCAAGGATTCAACATGAAATGTTCAGAGGCACGGATTGAGGTTAAGTCTTACGAGAACAATGATACAGCCCTGGTGCTATTGGATATGCATCAGGACACACCCAACTGCAACTACAGACACAGTGGTGGCTGGCTTTGTTAATATCTGAGCCAATGATGCGTTTTCCACTCCCATTATGGCTTGCATTAATTTCATTTACAATGGCGAATATATTGTATAATGTATGAAATAAGCCAAATCAAGATGGCATGCAGGTGTGGTCCCTGAGCCTTAAGCAGTGTGCTTCCATTAACCCAACTAACCCACCATAAAGTCATTCCAAAACACACCTTAATTTGGTAAATCTAGAAGGTCAACCATCTTAATCATTTTATGCTGGTCAAGGTGTTTTATTTCAGCCTTGATGTTTAGCTGGTCGAACCAATATGCTTGATAGGATGGTCAGGTGTATAGTTGGTCAAACTGAACATTGTTAGAGGAGCCTGATTATGCTGGTGTGGAAGCTGAAAATGGCTGGTATATGGCCAGCAAAACCCACTAGAGTGACCATGATAAATTAGTCAAGCCAGCCAAAGCATCAAAACTCATGCTAAATCATAAGACGGTCAAAACTAATTGGTCAAACCAGCTTGAACCATCTTAAACCACCTTATGCCAGGTAGACCATTTAATGCTGGTCAAGCTATATTCTCTGCCTCGAAGACATCATACTTTTGCAATATCAAGGATGTGGTAGGTAGTAGTGTAGCGGTTAAGGAACCTGGCTAGCGTATCAGTAGCCTGAAAAGTTGTGGGTTCGAATCCCAGCCACTGTTGGGCCCCTGAGCAAGGCACTTAACCCTAAGCTGCTCTAGGGGAGACTGTCCCTGAACAATTGATAGTTGACAAAAATGTAAGTCACTTTGGATAAAAGCATCTGCTAAATATAGTCCCCCATCTAAATGCCGCCAGGTCAATTCCTTCGTGTTAATTTGCATTTTTTCCTCCGTGTCATTTGTACTCGATCTGAATGCACAGGCCACAAGAAGTATTTACAAAAAAAAATTGAGCAAATTGATACACTTTTGCCACATTATGCTAGTTGTCAACACTAGATTACAGCGACTATATTATTCGGTGTCTGAAATTGCCTCTCGACTTTTCAAATGCTCATACCAGTAACATCGGTTGAAGTCCTTTTAACATATGTCTAGTTACTTGTCTAGTAGCTGTTAAAGGGTGAACTGATTATGTGTTTAACTGACTGACTGTCTAAACAACTCTCCTCTTTATTCTACATTTTTTCTTTCTATTGACAGTGTTTTTTAAACATTTGCTTTGCATACATTGTGTAATTCCTGTAATTGCAAATCTAGTTTCTATAGTGTTGTCCCATGAAAAGATATTTGCAGAATATTTGCAAAAATGTGAGGGGTGCACTAACTTTTCTGAGATACTGTATGTATGCACTCTATGCACTGTATGTAATGTAACAAATGAAATGGATTTACTGTATGTATATATGTACTGTATGTATGTATGTCTATTTGTGTAGCTGCATGTACCTAGGGTGGGTATGATTGTGTGCATGTCTTATGGGTCAGTAGTACATGTTTTGTGCCGCTCTTAATGAGAATGCTCTTTTAGTGTTTTTCCCTTTTTTGTTTCATTGGCTCCATTTAGAGAGAGAGAAACAAACAGAGCAAAAGACAGAGTGAAGACTGGTAGAGGAAAGCTGGAAGAAAGGAGAAAGAAATAGCTTATGCGACCAATGACATGGAAAGCACAGCAGGGCTTTAAAAATGAGAATGGGGAAAAAAACAATTACCACAGAGCTGAGCTCACTCTAATGGAGAAAATAAAAACAACACAGGCACCATTAACAAAAAAAAGATGGGGGTTACATGCATGAAACAACAACACATGACAACGCATACTGACCAAGCCAGTGACACCAATAAAACTGTAGCAAGCATAAAGCTATGCTGTTACAAACTTGAAATCAATGAAAGAAAATGAAAAAAACCTGGAACCCTCTGCTAATGAAAATACTACAAAAGCATATCAGATAGAGTGACGCAGATAACTCTTTACCACACCTCATAACTAACACCTAGTATGTGATTCATGAGCTCTATGCTGAAGGCAAAATAATTAGTAAGAATCTACTCTAAAATACAAACAAAAGAATTACTTTAGGATTTTATTCAAAAAGCTAATTTGATCTCTGACACTCATTTCATACCAAATATGAACATGCATTCTGACATGAGGGATGGTGCAGCCCTTTCTGAAAGGCTGAATAGAAGAAAGCAGAAGAAAGAAGGACTCACCTCTGCGTTGTAAAACTTGGTCTTGACATCCAGTGGCTTCAGCACCTGATTGAGCAAAGAGTTAAGACTGAAGGAGTTTTGATTGGTCTCCTCGTCCTCCCACTCCCTGTCAGGTTCCATACTCAACAGACTCAACTTTGGACTTCATACTATTATGCAGTCCCACTGGGTACTACACTACACTGAACAAGTTCCACAAGCTGCTCTGGTCTGCATGTAGAGGGCAGTCCCTGCAACATGGAGACCCTGTGCTAAATGCCCTGAGCTCCAAGGGGTCACTTAATTAAATGGGACCAGAGAAACAACAGAGAGAGAGAGAAGGGTAGGACAGAGCAAATATCTTGGCTGCCTTGGCTCACCTGAAATTTAAAGAACTTTCTGAAGTACATCTTCTCCCCTGACTGGGTGGTGTAACTGACAGCGCAAACCAAGCTGGTGAAAAGGTGAGAATGTGAGGAGGCTATTATTTACATTGGAATTATGTACTGCTTTGTTCAGTAGTAGCCCTAAACTAAAAATTTGACTTGATTATAAGCCAAGTTTTCTTTCATGACATGTCTATGTGCATGTAACTTGTATCATTATACTCATATTCCTTGTGCAGTCATACAATATATTTACATCCCTAATGATTTCATAAAAGTTAAAACTATGCATCAGCTTTCCAGACTACAGACTAATGCTCTTGCATACATGTGAGTGCCGATCTCCTTGACCTCATGATGAATGACATCATCAATGCAGCAGTCGGGCTGGAGTTCTGAGACAGCTGCGCTGGACGCTGACAGATTGAGTCTCTGGGAGCTTGTCTGCAGATCCGCCTGCAGAGGGGACGACAACAAACAGGAAGTCATTTAACACAACACAAAATGTGACGTGTATTCTGTAATAACAATTACAACAACCCTGTGGCTGTAGACATCTTTTCTTTATTTTCTTTCATTTCACTGTGTTTACATTTGTTTACTTGATACATTTTTGCTTTCAGTCTGTGCAATAGAGTCCCCTGACTAGTGATGTGTTTTCAGAGTTTGACCATTTCGACTCACATTCAGCTTCTTACCTTCACTAAAATGTCTTTGACCACCTGGCTGCTGTCATTATGGACACTGATATAGCTGGAAAAGGTCTCACCCAGAAAAATATTTCTATAGGGAAAAAAGAACAAAAGTTTACAAGACTGCTTGCAGAGTTTTATATAAAATGAATCTGGAGTTCATTGTTCATTGTTTTACCCAAAATTTTGAGGGAGTGTCAACATCTCCCCCAGCATCAGCATCTCTGCTCCTTTAATGATTGAAGGATCATTCTTCATGAGCTGACAAAACAAATCTCCTGTGAGCACACACACACATACGTACACAAAGAAAGAGAGAGAGAGAGAAAGAGAGAGAGCACATACAACACAGATCAGAGATCTGGCAGACCCATCTGAGGTCTTTCTACTTTTCCCTCCTGACAGTCAATGTAATATTAAAGGCAAACCAGGGAAGTCTCCAGTTGTTTACCTCTAGAGCTCCAGCTCCAGTCACTGAATTAAAAAATAGCAACAAAGTACAGTACAGTCTCACCACTAGTTGTTCGTAGAGTTATGTGACTGACAAGGAAATAAACACCATTTCAGTTTTCGATTTCCGTTTCATTGTCTTGTCGTTTATACAGATCGCAAGTGTAGTAACTGCAGAATATAAGTAGAGATGGCCGAGAGTGCCTTCATTCACCCTGTACCCAGCCATTTCACCATCAAAGCAACTATGAAGCTGGTAAATTAACCTAAAAATGTTGCCTGGTTTTCCTTTAATATGCACAAGCTACAGAGTTAAAACTGCAGGAAAACACACACACACAGGTTATGCCAGGAGACAAAGGAGTCTGAAGGACAAAGGTGACTAAAGGTACACTGATACAGCACCAGCCCATCTTCAAACACAACAGGCCCAGCACTCTGAAATGGTTATGGCAATTTCTGCACTCACCCTCTGCCAAACATCTTACTATGCTAACTGTCAAAAACTGAACCTCATGGATCCTAGGACTGAAAAAGACAGTATGCAGAGTAATCAAATAAACATATGCGCCGTACATCTGATCACTCCTGCTCTTTGTAATACCTGCCTCATTCCCAGTGATTTACAGTGGAAAGGAACCACTAACCAATTCTCTGATCATATAAATAGCGGAGTTACATAAAGGTGTCATCATGATTAATGGGGGATCCATGCGAACCGGCTGTCGGCCAGTGATCGAATTTCACAGAGCTGGCCTGAGCCTTGTAAGAAAACAAACATTATAAATTCCTGTCAAATGGGGGGAGCGGGGGTTGCTATATTTGGGCACTGGGGCAGGGGGTTTGGGGGAGCTACTGGGAATTTTGCAGTAATTCTGCTAATGAATGTGTTTACAAAAGCACAACAGGAGTACTGTAGAGCTGAGATCAAATTTATGTTAAGTCACTAAAAAGTTACCTTACCGCCATTACTCTCTATACTTTCTACTCTATAATTTGACATATGCTTTTAGCTATGACACTATAACTTATCCTTCAAGTTTTGCTACGTCTTCTTTGATAGGACATACCGTCTAATTCAAGGTGTGAATAGTTCACTGCATTCTTATTGAACTAAAGATCTCATGCAGTAATTATAGCATTCGTTGCTCCAAACTAGGTGCACACGCACACACACATCTTACCTGGTAGATCACGGTCTTCACATGTCACTGGCATATTTGTGAAGAGTGTTGGTTTTGTAAGCCGCATGACTGAGGACAAATAAGTAAATATATATTAAAAAATAGGTAGCAGCTATTAAAGAAAATAAAAGTGACCGTATTACTGCAAACAAGTAGAGAGATTCCATCAAATGTTAAGGCAAACATTAAAACAGACAAAATGGAACTAAACTCTATTGTAGATAGACAGATAGACATGGACAAGGCATTTAGTTGCAGTTGAGGAGCAGTGAGTACTAGAGAGGGATAATTAAGTCTGTGAGTTATTGTCATCTTGCATGTTTGAACGCACAATGGGTGCATGACTCTGGCATGGGCTGAAGTGCTTTAGGGGCAACAATCTGATACAAGGAGCTGAGTTAGGCTATGGCCATGAGAAAACAATGTTGACCTACTGAAAATATTACAACTTTTAGAAAATATGTCCTGTGCTAGAAAAAAAAGAATCACTGCTATGCCTCCATTTGTGAAATCCTCCCTTGTCATCTGACTGTCTGGTAAAATGAGTGATAACTATCAAAGGTTGACATAAATAAGTCTACAGCATTAATTGCTACTTCTGTGATTTTATGCTGCACATGTGTTGGGCTACTGACCACATTCCCGAGGAGGCTGTAAAAACTATCCTCCCATTGCTTGCTGATTGACATGTTAAAGATTTTTTGAACAGAGCCAAGACAGTGACAACAGCTAGGACACAAGTAACATTTCCACAAGCCCAGGTCAGTGCTACATACTAATGCTCATTTTAGACTTATCATAGCACAAACCAACAGTCTTACCCACCTTCATGACTAGGCCTAATATCACCATCATGAAGCCATTACATTTTCTTAGCACTAGGCCTATAACAGCCAATGGAGCACCTCAAAAATGTCAATAAACAATAAGCCCTTAAGAATGTTTACTCGCATGTCAAATTGACATGCTGTATGATGATACAAAGGCTAAAAACCATATCTGAGTGTTTTTTAACAGCTTAAAGCTGTGACTGAAGGGTTGGGCTGGTTTTATTCTCTACACTGTATAGCCTAGTAGCAGTAGGAGCAAAAACTGTTTAGTGCAGTTGGTGATGGTCCTGGTCACTCACCTACAGGTCTACTGGCTACTTGTCTACTCTCCTGCCCCCCTTGTCAACTGTCTACTGTCGTGTGCCTGGTTAGTATGGGCAGCAGGCAAGTAGCCACTGGTCAGTAAGTGAGAGGCACAGTAGACAAATGGTTTGAGACAGTAAGACAGTGTCTTGAAACAGTGTACCGGTACGTACAACAGAGAGGGGTAATGGGACAGCACTGGATAGTAGTTGAGTAACAAAACGGTAGGCCTACAGTACAATTTTTGCCTGTCTGTTGCATGAGGGCAGAGTAAACTTCGGCACAGTGAGTGTGTCTTCAGAACAGCGTATGAATTAGGTTAGAAGTGCAAGCAGACGTAGGCCTATGTTTTTGCAAGACTTGAAATGACTGCTGATCTTGGTAAAGGCTGCCTGCTGGTGTCATTATAGGTTAATTGCAGCTGAAGTGTAGTTACAGCACAACCCCTTCTATACTCCCATTTCAAAACTTTTCCATATCCTGAAGACATTGTGAACACCAATTTTCTCAGGTAATGAATAATTTACTAGCCATGTCATCTATGGCCATGCAGCCTATTCAAAGAATTAACATTATGCTAAACTAAATAGAAGAACTCCTCATTAAGGACGCAATTACAGTGGATATAAAAAGTCTACACAACCCTATTCAAATGCCAGGTCTTTGTGATGTAAAAAAAATGACAGCAAGACAAATAATTTCACAACCTTTTCCACCTTTAATGTGACCTATAACCTGCACAATGCAACTGCTCAATTTATGAGCAAAAGCTCAATTTATGGTAATGCACTAAACTTCTGTCTTTATAATGTTCGGAGTCTGTTTTCTAGGGGTATTGCAGAAACGTTAAAGAATAGACTACAGGGTGGTACACTGTCATATTACAGCGATCAAATCTGTCAGGAAAACTGGCACCAACTAACGTTATGTTGAAGATTAAATTAGACCAAGTCTATTAGCTTTTAATAGTAGTCCTATTATCAATGATCAGACAACACATGCAAACGCAAATAGCCTTGTCTTTTCTTCGCCTACTTTTTTTGCATCTCTGCAAGTAAACTACAGTTGTAGGCTAAACCATATTAATCTCAAAAATAGGTTGCTGGCTATTCATGCAAACCGCAAGGGTTTCCTCCAAAGCTGCATTTTTGCGCTCAAAAAACTGCTATTTTAACACTTGAACAGCTACAGTTAATTTTTGTAAGGGTTGTAGAGGGGAAGTGTCCTCCTTTTCTTAGACTGGCCGGTGGTCATCCTACTTGCCAATGATTTCAATATTCGCATAATCGCATAAACCGCAATAAATGCATGCTGTTAATTAATTAACTTAATGTTAATTCACATTAATTTAATGAAGCAACAACAAGACTTCTGCTAACGTCAACTAGCTTTGCTCGCTTCAGCATATGATGTCGTTTCCTATTTGGATTAGCCTCCATGCTAGGATTCATTTCAGCAGGCTTAACGTTAGTTGTTTATCTGTTAGGTGGACAAAGAACTGTAACAAAAAAGAATGTTACCAAAATCATGTGGGTGGTGAACGGTAAACCGAGAGGTACCTTTTAAAGCCAAAAGATGCTCTTGTTTAGCTTGATTTACATCCATTTTCCTGTATGTTGTTGGTCGTTGACCTTTCACCTGCATTCCAACCTGACGTACGGCAACCCAAAAGAGACCAACTACTATAAAAGACGTGTTTGGAAATAGTTTTCCAAGGAGTCGCGTCCGGTGGTGTGTTTTGGAATGGAATGTGTTTGGAATTTTAGATAGCTTAGTCAGTAAAACTCCAACTCATTTTTATGAGTTTTTTTTTTTACATTTGCAGACCACACGATGAATCATTACATTTTCACTAATTCAATCTAAGCCTCTTCAATTTGTTTCCCTACATCTACACTTTCATTATTCCAACACAAACTTGTACGTTTCTGGTAAAGTCGTGTGGATAGAAATAGTCTTTAAAGTAAATGCCCTATAAAATAAACCTGAATGAAATTCTTTTAAACTGCGTTATCGGTCATAAACTGACGGAAACAGTTGACCGAACGTTCCATTTTTTGTTGAGGGTAAAGTTCTGCTGTCTTTGCTTATATTATTCTACTTGTCTTGGCCCCTCCTAAAACACATTTTAGGGTATTTGGAAATTAATGGCATATATCAAGTTTTGCTTTATTTGCATGTGCAGAAATTCTTTTGAAAAAAAATACTGCCTCATTCAGACACCTAAAAGCTCACTCTTGCCTCGCTGGCCACATTATTCCGGGAGAGATGTCGTAGATGGTTGAGTCCAAGGATGGCCGCTGCTGCTGTGGGTATAAACAAGCAAGGGGCCGCCGCAGCAATGGAATCGGGTCACCGATATAGCAGAGGTACCGCGGGGAACACAGTTAAGGTATACCTTAGTGTCTGTGATGACAGAGAATTGTGTTTTGATTTTTATTGATTAAATTATTGTGAATACTATCGTGCCAGTCAACGTCAGGATGTGCCTCCGTGGCTGAGGCGCAGCGCAAGTCTACAGTACGGATGGATGCAGCTATTTGACGTAGTTAGCCAGCGAGAAAATATGCAAGCACACAAAAGACACATGAAATAGAAAAAGTTATAGTGTGTGTGAGATAGCGGTGCCTTGTAATATCTTCACTCAAACGTTGTAGTGTTGTATAGAACGCTGTTGTTACGAGCTTTTATGACCTAGACAAGTCTTGCTAGCAGACTGCCACAGAATTCATGCCAGCTTGTATATTGTAGGCTATAGCTGATGGGCTAAATAATAGCTAACTCAAAAGGAGACAACCTGTACGACTTGGGACAAGGCCACAATAAAAATGATTCCAAAGCAGACATAGAAAACATGAATTTCCTTGTTCCTGTAATAGAAGCTGTTTCACTCATCTCACATGCAAGCTCCACACCACGAATGTCCAGCGTATCATTAAGCAGTCTAATCGCCTACCATGCTCTACTTTAATGAATGCATGGGATTTAAGTTAGAGTGAACAGCTATTTATGTCATACAGAAGGCGATTCAATAAGTTATCCAGCTTTGTAAAGCAGATCAGTTAAAAGAAAGACTTTCAAATATGTCGTGTAACAGTGTGCCGATTACTACTTAGACTTAAAAATGATTCGACTATATGGAATGCTTCACTGCAGGTGCTCGAGTGCGGAGTCTGTGAAGACGTTTTTTCGCTCCAGGGGGATAAGGTCCCGCGACTGCTGCTTTGTGGTCACACTGTCTGCCATGATTGCTTGACACGGCTACCTCTGCATGGACGGGCGGTGCGCTGCCCCTTCGACCGACAGGTCACGGAGCTGGGTGAGTCTCTCAATATGAAATGCCCTGAAAGGAGACTCTTTTATTTGCAG
Source organism: Tenualosa ilisha (assembly GCA_015244755.2). Classification (NCBI taxonomy): domain Eukaryota; kingdom Metazoa; phylum Chordata; class Actinopteri; order Clupeiformes; family Clupeidae; genus Tenualosa; species Tenualosa ilisha. The sequence continues at coordinate 51,750 of PYXC01000495.1, read as the reverse complement.
AAAGTAAACTGAGCGAAAATTAACAGGGTTTTGTCATTATTCATGTGTTTGACTAATATAACGTAAGGTTTTGCTGTGGTATGCTGAGTTTGCTGTTTTTTTATGCTCATCAGGGGATTCAGGTGTGTGGGGCCTGAAGAAGAATTTTGCTCTGCTGGAGCTTCTCGAGAGGTTACAAAACGGAGCTTCAAATCAGTTTGGCATCACTGAGGATGTCCTCAAGGAAATGGGCGAGGTAGGTAGCAGGGCATTGCCAGGTGGACAGATTTTTTTTTTGTGCCATAGGATTTGTTCTATGAAGGCTTGGAGATGGGTGACCAATACGTCCACCAAGACATACGTTTTCATACAGCATGCAGCATGCAATCTCTCACATATCTCCAATTAGTAGTTCTAAGTTTTTGATTTTACATTATATAGAAATATAATTTTAGATGCAAAACTGAACTTGAACGAATGCCCATCCCTCCTCTGTTTCAGCGTATAATCCGCTGTGACGAGGATGAGAGCCACACGGCGTCCATGTACTGTACAGTGTGTGCCACACACCTGTGTGCCGAGTGCGCCCTGCTCACACACTCCACCCGCACGCTGGCCAAGCACCGGCGCGTACCGCTGGAGGACAAGCCCCATGAGCGCACACTGTGCCCGCAGCATCAGGTGCATGCCATCGAGTTTGTCTGCCTGGAGGAGGGCTGCCAGCCAGGACCCCTAATGTGCTGCGTCTGCAAGGAGTACGGCAAGCACCAGGGACATAAGGTACAACTCAGACGGAAAGGCATGGGCAGCTTTGTCATAGTAGGGATTCCTATATTTACCATGACTGGCCTGTTTTTAAGATGGACATACAAGAATACAAGGAAAGTTTACTGTCAAATGCATATAGTTACTGGGTATAAAAATGCAGATGAAATTGTCCCTGTTTGTCAGCCTATTTTATGCATAAGCTGGTGGTGGTAGGGGTTTGAGGCAAAGGGAGGAAGAAACCTTGGAAGGAAGAAACAGATCCATGGCTCAAGGGGCAACCCAAACCAACTCAGGGGTCATGCAGGAGAAGTACAGTCAGTAGTTATCATAAGTGATAGACTACAATTTGTCCATGGTTTTGGCTGAGCATCATAATAATTCCAAAATGTTGGAATGATAGTGAAGTCATGGGTGGTTGTCTAAAGTTTTGGCTAGACAGTATAGTAGCAGCCAGACATTTACATTTACATTTACATTTATGCATTTAGCAGACGCTTTTATCCAAAGCGACTTACAACTCATCAACTATCAATTGTTCAGGGCCAGTCTCCCCTAGAGCAACTTAGGGTTAAGTGCCTTGCTCAAGGGCACAACGGCGGCAGCTGGGATTCGAACCCACAACTTTTCAGGCTACTTACACGCTAGCCAGGTTCCTTAACCACTACGCTTCCTTTCCTTTCCTTAACCACTACGCTTCCTTTAAACATAATGTTTAAAGTCATGTGTCAGGTCAAGGCAGAGAAAGCAAATGAGTTAGGCCAGTTTAGGTGATTCACACTTCACAGATCATATGTGTCATAAGTGCGTGTGTGTGTGTGTGTGTGAGAGAGAGAGTTGTACCACATGACACATGAGTGGTCTGTGGCAGCACTAGGCTATATAGCACCATAACTAAGGTATAGTAACTGCCCCCCCCCCCAACATACATAACATAAGGAACAAGAGCAACAGGGGCAAGGAAGAACGACTTACTGCTGATGGCAGTGGTGGGGGAAGGCAGGGTATTCTGAGACTAAAGTGCCGCCAGACAATTCTATTGTAAACAACGCTTTATAAATATAATTGAGTTTAAATCAATTGTGTATTTTGGGGGGCTTACTGCTGAAGGCAGGGGTGCTGGGGGGGGGGCGTACTAGTGATGGCACTGGTGGTGGTGGTGTGGGGGGAGGTTGGCAGTGTGCTGTGTGTATGTTTGGGGGAGCTTACTGCTGAAGGCAGGGGTCAGGGACAGTGTGCTGTATGTATGTAGTGGTGGGGGGTCAGACAGGGCAGGACAAACAAAGCGTGAGAGTGGGGTAGAGTGGTATGAGCGTGTGAGATGTATGGCAGGTCCATGGAGAAGTATGATAAGGGATGTGATAAGTGCTGCAAGTTAGTCATCAGTAAGAAAGCAAGACTGAATACGATATTTTTTTCTGATCTTGAGGTTGAAAATCTGTCCTCTTTCAATTAGTTTGTGACATACAGCTGATTTGGACTAGTTTATTATGAAAATCAGAACAGGTAAAACCACTGAATTTACTTGCCTTTTCTAGACATTGTTACATTACATTACGTTACATTACATTTTCTAGACATTGTGTAAGGCTTCAAGTCTTTCTGAGCTTGAGAAGCACTTGAAATGGATTGTTAAATGTCAGCAAATCGAAGAGAATGTAGCCCAGCTGCACAGTGTTAATGTTTTAAATTGTTTTTGAGAATACAGAAAATGGAAAGATAAAACATTTGGTTAGATTTAGAATTTAGTTTTTAATGCAGACTGAAGAAGTCTACTTTGTACTCTTTTAATCTGAGTGGATTTTTCTGGGTTAGCATGCAGTGTTGGAAGGTGAGGCTAACCAGATCCGAGGGTCCATCCTTGACATGGCGCACTGCATTCGCACCTTCACTGAGGAGGTGTCGGAGTACTCCCGCAAGCTGGCTGGCATTGTCCAGCAGATAGAGGGGGGCGAACAGGTGGTGGAGGATGGTGCCGGGATGTCACACACAGAACACGTAAGTGTTGTCAGAATAAGTAAAAACACACCATCAAACTACACCTAGAAATTATGCAATTTCCGATCCACACACAGACTGCAGGTCATTTAAATGCAGCAGTTCATAATTCATATATCATAAACCTAAGGTCTTGCATAACAACGTGCATATACACATCCAAAAGCACCCGGCAGCTTAAAATACATACAGATGTACAGACTTGGCTTTGTTCAAGTCAGACTCACCTTTTGCATGGTTTCCTGTTAGTGTCCTGGCACAGCAGAGAGTGCACGCTCGTGTGTGCGGGCGTACTTTGCCGAGCTGCACGAGACTTTGTGTCGTCAAGAGGAAATGGCTCTCAGCGTGGTGGATGCTCACGTGCGCGAACGCCTTATTTGGCTCCGGCAGCAGCAGGAGGATATGACGATACTCCTGTCCCAGGTGTCTACTGCATGTCTGCACTGTGAGAAAACCCTGCAGCAGGTATGGCACCACTTCACTAACTTGCATTTAACACTTTTTTAAAAAGTTAATGTTTTTTTTTATATGTGTAGAAAAGTGTTTAGCGGATGTATAAGCAAAATCTGTTTATATTTGTGAAATTCACATACTTGTGACTGTACTGTCTCCCTTCAGGACGACTGCAGGGTGGTTTTGGCAAAGCAGGAAATAAATCGCTTGCTGGAGACCTTACAGAAACAGCAACAGCAGTTCACTGAATTGGCTGACCATGTCCAGCTAGACGCAGGCATTCCAGTCACTTTCACTAAGGTACGTCAGTATTTCTTAATCATTGAATACCAGTTGGAGAATCGGTGCATACATAGGGGCCCAATGTCAAAGGTGAACAAAGTTTCAAGCCTAACTAAAGCTTGTTTAATAGCAGAGGAAAATTTGGTAATGAAACTATTTGTTACTTTAATTCAGTAAGCAAGATCTCCAATTCAAACACCAGAGGATCAGTGCAATTCTGCCATACACCACATGACATTTTTTTTTTTTACAATATAGGTTGTTTTCAGGTGACATCATAATGGATAGAACTTTGACCAGATGGAGGGCAGGTGGCTTTGAAAAACAATCAAAAATACAGTGTTTCCTATGATTTGTATTTATTGAGGTTACTCGAACACTGAATTGTTATGCTTGCAACACACCCAGATAACTATATAACATTAATAAAAGACTTTCCTTCCAAACAATGAGTTTGCCTAGTTGATAACATATAGCCTACATAACATTAGCCTGTCTCTGCATAGGCCGTCTAAATTAGCAGTGTTTGCTATCATTTCTATTGTGCCTCTACTACACTATGTTTGTTAGGTTAAAAAGTGGTTTAAAAATTACTCTAGTATTTATTTAAAATTAACAATAGAATTTTATTTTAGGCTAAAATACAAGTCCATAATTGAATGAGCATTGTAACCCCCATCAGGCCTTAATTGTACATTACAGTTTGTAGCTTAATTTGAGCAACTGAAAGCTTTAGCCTACTGAAAACAAAACAATTTGGCCAAATCATCTTGTTTGACTTTTCCAGGATCCCATAGCGGTAACAAACCAATGTGGTAAATAGTCTCGTTTGCTGTTAACGCTGTTAACATGCCACAATCATGATAGTAAGGAAGATCTTAACATAATTTAAGATAGGCTTATCTAATGTTTCAGTGTCTATTTTTTTGGCTGTCTAAAGGATGTTGTCTAAAAAGTCTGCTTGATGTTACAACATCAGTGGATTGGCATCTCACTTAGCAACATGAAGATGATGATGCCTTCATTCGGATTTTATGAATATGAAGACTATTATTCATGTGAACTAGGTCAAAGTTTGTTATAGGTTACAGTGCTATGAAAATTTCACAGTTTTGTGCTCTGCTGCAGTGACAGCGATGGGGTAGGCTATCCAAGTTGATCGAGTCAAACGTAACGTAGCCAGATATGAATTATTTTGAAACCTACCCTAATTCCAGTGTCGTGGTTTAGCCTGCTTTAAAAAAATAGATTGGGATACGATTGAATCCCCGTTGTCATGATTTTAACCGTGTTTGAAACTTTCATTCATTCCAGTTGTCCTGCAGATGACATATCCGTTGGCTACAGTGATCCGTAGTTTACATTCATAGATTCAGTGATTATTGGCTATATGCTGTACTGATTCACACAGGCATAGATGTCAAATTTATATTGTTCACCATAAGTGCATAATAGATTTATTCGACTTCCTGCCCTGAATTTTGCACGTGAGAGTTATGACGTAGTTGAAAGCAACATGGAAAATTGATAATTTGCAAGGAGTAACAAGAAAGTTACAGTTTTTAAGAAATGCTAAAACACTAAACTCCACTCCTCTGAACCAAATGCTCAGTGGCTTAAACTTGTTTACTGAATCGATCATTCTTTTCTAAAAACCATGAACCATTTTGACCATGACCTTGAACACATTTACCATGGTTCTGCACTTTGATTCATAATGGCAGGCAGCAGAAGTTAAACACAGCAGTTATCATGATTTGAACCCTGTGAGTAAAGACGCTTAACACCTACTTGCAATAATCATAAGCGAACACCTATATAAGCATGATTAGAGAGCATTGGCAGAACTGAGGTGAAGGTTAAATACTGTATCTAAATACTGTATGGAAGGCAGAATAGGAGGAGTATGTGTAAAATAGAAGCAGAGTAAAGGCACAATCAAATTCAAGCATTTGCGATTGTTACCAAGTTATCGTGAAGTGGCCTTCATATGTGTTTCCTTAATTACGTTATGGAAAGTAATGTTTAGATACAGTATCTATAAGTAAGCTGAAATATTTTTGCATTACAAGTTCCCTTGAGTATCCTGAGTCCAGTGTTTTTCATTTTTCAATGTAGTGTCTAATGACTGCTGTGTAGTGTTATAGTTTTTAGTGGCCTGTGTGTAAAATATTAGAAAGTGTTTACTTTTGAGCACAGTTTCAACTGTTTTGGGGTGATTATTCAATTTTGCAAGAAGAATGTAGGGTTTCATCAATCTAGTTTGAAAATTTTAATTTGTGTTTACAGCTTTGAGAAAATTATGGGAGGTTTTGAGAAATGTGTTTTAGCAATTGTGAAAAACTAATATTGATTGCACTGCAAGTCAATAACTCAGAATGTGGTTCAATTCTAACTGCAAGCCAGTAAGCTTCCTAATAAACTGACCCTCTGTCTTCTAGGATAACCGTGTGCACATTGGTCCAAAGATGGAGATTCGTGTGGTTACTCTGGGTCTGGATGGTGCAGGAAAGACCACCATCCTCTTCAAGCTGAAGCATGATGAGTTTATGCAGCCCATTCCCACCATAGGTAAACAAAATTGCCAATTATTTATATGTTAATAATACTGAGTTCATCACATTTAAATAACTTTTGGTAAAACTTTCCTAAAACTAACTTCTCAGATGTCACTGTAATGTGAGTTGGCAATGTGCTATGATATGCTGTGAAGTCAAGTCAAGTCACTTTATTTATATAACACATTTCACACAACATAGCTGATCCAAAGTGCTTTAAAATAAACAAAATAGTAAAATAATAGTAACTGGGGTATGGGTTACTGGGGTGAAAAATTTAAGCTAAGGGCCAATGCAAAATTAAGAGCATCAGATATTAACCAGTTTCAAATGAAAGAGTGACTACATTTTCGATCAAAAGACCCATAGGCCATCCAAAAAATTCATGTGATGTTACACTGTGTAATGAGACTATTAACAAACATGTCAATCTAATAATACTGTAACTATGATCTACAATGTAAATATAATATTGGATTAATGTAACAATGGGCCACATTACATTTACATTTGTTTTACTTCATTGTGGGCTGCTTCAAAAGGGAGCAGAGGGCCACCCCTGTTCACTAGGTGTACCTAGGTGTGGCTGGTAGCAGGTGTTAAATCAATATGTACTGATTTCAACACGTAAATATTTTGTTTTACTTGCTTCATTGTAGGGCTACATTTATCTTCATACCAGTTTTTTTCCTTGGATTCACTACAGCCCCAAATCACTTGTAATCCTAGACTGAGGATCTCTGATTCTGTCTGACCCACAGCTTCATCTTTTCTCTGAAATCCTCTGCTCTGGTCTCTCCTTGGTGCAGGTTTTAATGTAGAAACGGTGGAGTACAAAAACCTCAAGTTCACCATTTGGGATGTAGGGGGGAAGCACAAACTTCGGCCCCTCTGGAAGCACTACTATCTAAACACACAAGGTACTCTTCTTTCCCTCTTCCTCTTATCTGTTTTCATGGTTCATAACTGTGACTGTCTCGTGTTCTGTAAATATGTTAGAAAGGAGATCTCAAAATAGTTGACCAAACAGAGCCATACTTTGTGAAGCAGCTATTCTGTGGAAAATGGAGTTCACTTAATGAGCTGCTTGCTCATTACCATGGCAACGAGTCTCTGAGATTACAGCCATAAAGTGTAGGAAGTGCCAGTGTTTCTTCAGTCTAACATGAGATGAGCAAAAGAGACTAAATAAAGAAGCAACTGCCTCTGAATTATTTTAAGGATTTGCTGTAGACTGGACTGGAAACAAGAAACTGTAGGTGAATAGATGACTCGTGTCTGTGTGTGTGTCTGTGTGTGTGCGTGCGTGCAGCGGTGGTATTTGTTATTGACAGCTGTCACAGAGACAGGCTTATGGAGGCCCACAGTGAGCTGGCCAAGCTGCTTACTGAGAAAGAACTGCGAGATGCACTGTTGCTCATCTTTGCCAACAAACAGGTGAGAGGAAGCCACCTGTCACTAATACATCCAAACATGCAAACATGAGAAGGCTGACTTTTGGTTATACTGCCATTATTTTGTTTCTCAGTCTTCTATGTGACTAGATTTTGTTTTGTTGTTGTTGTGGTGTAGGACGTGGCAGGTGCTGTGTCAGTGGAGGAGATGACGGAGCTGCTGAGTTTACATAAACTTTGCTGTGGCCGCAGTTGGCACATCCAGGGCTGTGATGCCCGCAGTGGCCTCGGCCTCCACGAGGGCCTCGACTGGCTCTCTAGGCAGCTGGTGGCGGCCGGTGTGCTGGATGTTGCCTAAGGACAGACCCTTTAAACAGAGCCCCCCCCTTTCCTATGGTGACTTAAGATGGACCCCACACAATGATATCCACAATCATCCCATAACCATGAGAAATCATTCAGCCTTCACACAATCCCAGTAGACACCTTTATTTCCTGTAAATATCACAAAACTGTCAACCATCCCCATTGATTCTGCTCATCCTCTATGGCTCATTAATGGTCAACTCAAGAAACCCTAAACAACATAAGCTTTTTCCCCCAAATCTATTCTTTTACAAAAACATCTGTGTGTTTGGCCAGTCCAATGCAATTTCTCTGATCTTTCTGAGAAACTTTCTGAGAACGTTAGGATTCTACCAGTCTTTATGAAGCACTCATGTCATTTCTGGCCTGTCATTGTTTCTTCTCGACCAAACTCCTATGCCCACAACTTGTCGCCTTCCACTGGATCTAATGAACTTTGTGCTTGGCTAGTGCTTAACTCCTTATAATTTTGCCGTGTATGTGTGCGCATAAAGATGCTCTTTTAGTTCTGCCTTCGACCCTTCTACATGGAACATTACTTACGTGCCTCATGTCCTTTTTAAAAGGTGAACATCATGAGGTTTAACTGCTGGGCTGTTCTATTGTTGCTAACCCTTTGTGTAACTTTGGTTACATGCTGCTACTGTTCGATTTACATTAGATAGTAACTCTCCAAGCCCTTTAGCAAATTGCATGACTCCACTTTTGTGGTCATACATCTGTCACTTGTTCCAGTTCAGTTCAGCTCTGCAATTTAGTGTTGACCAGAATACAGCACTTTTCTTGTAACGTTATCACAGTTTAACCACTGAGCTGTTGGCATCTGTGAAATGGCTGTGCTTAAGACGAGAACCTGATGTGCCTGATCAACAGATCTCAAAAACGTTTCAATTGACGGATCAGCCTGTCTACACTAAATTAACTTGTAGTCTGTGCATATCAGACTTCCTCGAACCAGAAAATATTCTAAAGATTACTTTAAGATTGGATGATCAGAAGTGTGACAGACGTGTTACTAATGGCTTGGTTTATTGACCTACAATTAATGTGAATTCCTAAGGCTTGTTGTTCAAAGTAGTTCTCTTCAGACAGTTCATTTCTCCGTGCCTCAAGTGTCCATCTTAAAGAGACAAACTGAAGCATTTCTTAGCTCCACATTGCCAAACCAGCAGCATAACCCCATAGCAAAGAGCAAAGAAGAACTACATGTAACACCCTTCATATTTAAGGTCTTTACAATATATTTTTTATTATTGAATTTTAAGTTGAACACCTTGAATGGGTGCAGGTTACTCTTCCCATGTAATGTATTAGTTGAACTAATGGGTTTGTTACAAAGATGCAGTGTACTGAAAATGCTATTTATGTTGTGTTGTGTGTACTAAACTGTTGTGGTACATATGGGTATGATGTATGCAGCTATGAAAGAAGGTAACTGAGGATGCGATTAATTCATCTGTATGTTCTCCTTAATTTTGTTTTACAGAGAAGATAGAAATCTGCACGTATATGGTGAGTTTCCACTATTCCTGATTAAGCCTAGTCATAAACGGCAAGCTTTCTATCAATGGATGGTGTTGACATTGTTTATTTTTTTTATCTAAAACTTGGATTAATCTATACTCGGGGGAACTCATGCTCAGTCTTTTCTGCGCTTGTTTTCATGGATGTGTCCTGGAGTGGTGGGCCAGATGGGGTGTGCGTCACAGGCCTGCTCCTGATCATTCTCTTAGTTTACTGATGTTTAGGTCATGAGCATGTGTGTAACTAGACTCTGAAACAAACCTAAGCCCCACTGAAAGATTGAAGTTTGACCAATCTGTTCTCTTTCCTCACACTAGGTGTGGGAACCTGTGCAAAACAGCACACACATCACCACATTTGTAACTTGTGAACTTTGATGGCTTTTGTATGACTTCACAAGTTGTGTAATGCTATTAAAATACAAGCTCATGATTGTGGGGCCTATTGAAGCAAGACTCTGGTAATCCACATTACACCCACACACATCAATACTCTTTATTATACAATTTTAAAAAAATAAGTTTCCCACACTCATTGAGAATTTACTTGATGGTGATGTTTATGATGCTGATGTCTTCATATGGTTTGTCTGTTTTGGGATTGACCTTTACATTGGAGATCCTCTGGACCACCTCCATGCCTTTTGTGCACCTTCCAAAGACTGTGTGCTTGTTATCCAACCATGGCTAAACAAAAATGCACAATGAAGTGGTTTAGGGATACAGCATTATGTCAGGAAAAAGATGAAGTAGATGTTCAGAGAGTTAAGACTATTCCAAAAGGTGCAGAGTCAAGAAAGTGTTACCGTGGGAACAACAGTGACAAAGAACTGGGATCCATTGGTGCCAGGACCTGCATTGGCCATGCTGAGTGTGTATGGCCGGTCATGCCGTAGTGTGGCATGGAACTCATCCTCAAACTCGCCACCCCAAATGCTCTCACCACCCATGCCTGTGCCTGTCGGGTCACCCGTCTGGATCATGAAGCCCTTGTAACAGAGACAGACAGATGGTCCTTTCAGATACAAAGTTACTTATTTTGCACTGGCAATAATCCAGTGGGGTGAGCATAAAATAGTTTTAGTTGTCACCATATGCCATGGTCAGAGAACTACACTGAAAGTTCAGAGAGCCTCGGTGCTTCTGACGTGTTACGAGAGAGCTGCAGAGCACATTTCCCTCAGTCTAGTTGATATCTCGCTATGGCGGAGTTGCAATGTCCTCCCTGCGAACTACGCCCTGAGCCCTCACAGACTCGCGCTGTTTAGTAAATGAGTTTGCAAGGCTGTGAGTGTTCCTTTGCTGTTTCCATGATTGGGACACCACCTGTGACAAATTGTTCAATTAGCAACACTAAGACTGCGTTTACATTTCTGTTTTTGTGCTTCTATCCATTTTTTTTTTTTTTTGCATGTTCACATCAATTTTGAAAAGTTCCGAAATACGATACATGCATGTTTACACTCGCCAGACACTTGGAAGTTCTGAAACAACTCGCATGGATAAGGGTCACAACTCCCCAACTAGACTCTACTAAAATACTCCTGCCGGTCACTTTTAGAACCATGAGCTGTGTTTTGCAGCTTATGCATTTAGAGACTCGTTTGTGTATGCTTATTATGTATGCTTATTTATTTTTATTTTTTTATTAATACTATTAATATATTGTGTGAATCACAAATGTTAGACCTATATGTATTAGCCTATAGCAAAGTAACAAATCATACTGTTATTGAGGTTACAATAGTCCTTGAGCCAGAGGGTTGGTCGTAACTATGAGGGCAGTAAGGCACAGCAATTTTTGGAATGCAATGCCACCCAAGAGTTAGAAAATAAATGATAGTATTGCATTGGCGATAGCTTTTTGTATCATTGCCCTCTACCTATTATCATCCTAGCAATATAGTTCATCCTTCTACATTCCATGTGTTGTTTGTAGTTAGACTGTTAATATTTGGAAAATAAATGCATTTCATGTGGTTTCTGCTGTACAGACTACTCAAAATTCAAGCTAGATAGAATCTAGATATGCAAAAAATCTGATTTGGGCTGGCAGTCTGAACAAGGCTTAAGTCACATAGCAACCACGTTTTTCATTTTGGCTTCATGGTAATTGTTTACAGGTGCTTCTTTGACGTTTTCATGCTCTTCTAGTGTTTCACATCACGCTACGAACTGTGCAAAGCCTGCATACGATTCCAACTTTAGGAATGGGCTCAGAAAGCGTGCAACCAAGCCCTGACACACTAAAGATTTTGACAGCGGGACACGCTTAAATCCTTGTAAGTTTTGCGTGAACGTGCATTTGAGTCTGAGGGCTTTATTTGCATCATCCGATGCGCCTTATCACCTTCGGCCAGTGCACATTGGTTTGGGGTTGTTCCCTGGACAATAAGGTATTTTGACGGCAAAAAAAAATGATCAACGAGCCTAGCACGAAATTCAAAAGGGTTGGACTTATGTTGCTTAATTAATCATGGATGTGTTTTGGGTGTAACACCGAAATAACCAGTAAGAGAGCCCATTTCCCATTGTCTTTAAGAACCACCGGCCTTTGGCTGGTTGGTACTTTACTGTAAATTTTGTTCTTTTTAGATAGGCTTTGCCTGAATACTTAATAGCCTTCTTAGATTTTCAGAGAAGAAAACGTAAACTTCCGCTGTCCTCCATTTGTCAGCAATGAAATTCACAAAGAAGGAAAATACAGTAATATTCCACACCTTAATTTTTTCACCTTAATTTTTTTTTGGTGTGAGCTGTGAATGATAAAGATTTTCCAATTGTAAGATTTAGCATTGTAGCCTAATTTGTTAACTGCATAAATTAACACTGCTAGGCATTCTTGTAGATGACAGAAGCAAGGTGTGCATGCATTGCTCACAACCTTCCATATCCCAAAGCATTAGGCTATACACCCATAAAAATAGTATTTTAGTAACCAAATAACATTTTAGCCACTGACATCGAACCAGGTTTGTCCTAGTTAGCCGTGCACCGCAGACCGGGACACCCAAACTGGTAGAATATAAGTTTTGCGCTGGACCACACCTGCTTTAGCTGACACGCCTGTGAGGGGACATAGTCGTCTGTGTCTCTGGCGGAAAAACGGACGATGCACTTGCATAAAGATAGTAATGTCATCTTGCACTTGCATGAAGACAGTAATGTCGCAAAATTGACCATTTACGGTGTGCCCGTCCGTGCATGATACAGGCCTGAGTCCGTAAGGATGTACATCGAGACTGGGCCATACGTAAAGTGATGCCCTCACTTACCTTAATGACTCTGTGGAATATGTGTCCATTGTAGTAGCCATTTCTGCTGTGTACACAGAAATTTTCCACTGTTTTGGGACATCTGGAGAAAACACAGAATTTAGCACTTTAGAACAGAAACACTCCATAGTCCAAAAGTAAATAGTAATGGTGGAACAATGCTCTTTAGATGCAGTAGTAAGCAAGGCTTAGCGTTCAATCAGTCACAACTATGAAGGTGGCAGAGAGCAAGCTGTATAGAGTGATCAGGTGGCCTTACTCCACGGGGAAGAGTTTGATGTGGACGTCTCCCATAGTGGTGTGGATGATTGCGCTGTCTGACACCCTTTTGGGTCCTTCAGCCTGGGTAGCAGCCATAACCTCCTCTTTTGAGGGCTTCTCATTAAAGATGTCTCGGTCCGAGTCAGCACTCTTGGTGTCCTCTGGCTCTCGCTTTGTGAACTGTGGAGGAAACAAAGCGAGAAAATTCATAAGACAGTAAGACATCAAAGCTTCACTCACACACGATGTGAGAATCATGGCATGACTACAGTGAACCCCTACATAGAACCATTTCAACCATTCATATGAATGTGTGCAAATTCATGTAACGGGGTTTGTTCTCACCATGTAGAAGCGGTTCTTCTTGAAGGCAGTACAGAAAATGGTAGGGTCGGCCTCATTGCGCTGGAGCGCAGGGTTATCACAGGCCTTCATCTCCACTGTGGGTGCCGCTCTGGCTGCTTTGGAAACACCCTGAAAGAGGCTAAGCTGTACCACACGGATGTTCTCCTGCTTGCCCAGGATACGAACACATCTACAGAGGCAAGGAAGCAGGGACTCCTGGTCAGACTATGGACACGGGTACTGCTGGTATGCTATCTCTGCTTAGGTGATGAAATGGATGCCACAATAATGGACACTTTGAGATGAAAAAACAACACTATTAAAGCATTAATACTTATTTATAGTACCACCACAGATTTAAAAAATTACAGAAATGTAACTTTGCATGGTACATTTTGCCAGTATATTCGGATAGGACTAGTTTTACACCTAGGTACAAGGGGTAATGTGATTTTACTACAGAACATCGGTAATATCAATGGCCGATTCGCACACAATAAATCTCAGTAAAACCAGCTAAAGTGGGCAAGGAAACTCAATTTACGCACAGCCGTCACAGCTCTGTGGTGACGTGCATGCCTTCAACAGAAAAAATTATGCTTTTTTTTGACATATGACAGATTTATGCAAGAGTTAGGTCTAGTTGAATGATTTCATTAACTGCCTATAGGCTTAAGCCAACAGAAATGCTTTCGACCTTACTTGTTGATTTGAGTGCATAGTGTATCGAAAAAATATATATATTTGACCACATATTTGACGAAACTGAATGTTTCTACAAGCTTCCTCATGCTTGGAAATCCGCATAAAACAGGATGTAGTGGAAATTTACAGCAGGTCAAATCGCACAGGATTAGTATTACCTGGGGTACTTTTTCTGAACCTTTTTACCAAAATTAACATCTTGACTGACATCATCCAGTAATGATTGCTGATATGGCACATTCGGACGGGACTAAAGTCTCTGGTAATAATTACTTTACCCCATATCTCCATATAAAACTAGTTCCGTCTGAATAGGGCTTAAGGCATCTATATTGGATCAGGCATTGCCATTTCTGATTCTGACATCACCTGTTGGTTTCCACATTAATGACCTTGATGCCCAACATTGTGCCATAGAGCACAAAGTGTCCTGTCTCATCAAAGATGATGTTGGTTAAGCGGATGCCATCCACCTTCTCCAGCTCTCTCTCCACAGCCATGCGACGCCCAAACTCCATGTCGGGGAGCTGCTGCCGCATCTGCTGCAGTTCTGTAAACATCTACAGTAGAGTATGTGACACCATAAAACACTTTTTATAAACATTACAGGAGGTGGTCATTTTATGTTCAGGGTTCCCACTGTAACTCAAACTTAACATTCCCTGACTTTTCCATGACTTGTCCTGATTGAAAACCAGAATTTTCATGACCTCCAATTGGACATTATACCTGTATATTTTCTACACTTCCGATAGTTGAAAGCACTTATAAAACGGGAATCACACTGACTGTGCTGCAATAGACAATCTACAGATGTAGAATCTAGGTAAACCCAGCATAACACACCTCTCACCATCAGTGGCGACAGGTAGTCACAAAAATGGGGGAGGACAGGGGGTAAAGTGGTCAGATGGGTGAATGCGTGGGTAAATGTGAGTAGATGTGTGGATTGTTGAGAGAGAGAAAGAATTACAAAACCAGAAAGGTGTCTTGGTGCTTGCTCTTAGGGGGATTGTATTAAATAAAATATGTTTTTTGAGGACACATGTCAGCATGGCAAATACCATACAGTGCAATGAGTATTTTTCTTTTGTGCTTTACACTGCAATATCGTGAAAGTGGCAGAAATGATTTTGAAACACCAGAAGACTGCAACTGCTCTGCAAGCAAATTGTCGTATTGTGCTATCAGTTCAGCCAACTCCCTATAGTTGCCCTTGTTATCTGAATTTGGTCCTTCATCCCGTCCCCTAAATGCCAGCTCCTGCATGCCCAAATACGCCGTAGCATCAACCAAGCGCTTCAGTGTATCCCTATTTCAACGCATTATGCTGTGCCACTTGCAACCGGGCACCTTTGTCCACAAGTTGATCAACTGGCACGCTACCTAGCAATTTTACGCGAATAGCTGCACCAACGTGGTAGTTGCACTTGTCATGATGCTTGGTGGCCCAGTCCAAATTTTTAAGGTCACTAAATCCCTGCACAGACCATGTTTGACATTTCCCTACCATAAGGCAAGGCAGTAGACGATTGGTGGCAACACTAGCAGTTATCCATGGGTATCTTTGATACTATGTGGTGTTAAACACACTGACCTTACCATTCGGTTTTTCAATGTCAATTTTTGGAACTCGTTTTCCTTCTGTTTTGATTTTCACCTTCTCATCGTACTCCAATGTGTGAAATGGGATATTTAACATCATGAATACTTCTCGTTTTTCCATCCTTTTTTTATTGACACAACAAACCAAAACAAAAGGCTCAAACTCTTTGCCGTCCGCACTATCACGAATGACAAGTCTGTCGACAATGACAGTAGTACTAGATCTTGCGCGTCACCCCGTCAACCCACCATTTCATTCTGATTGGGCCCATTGATGAGTGCAGCTCCGGTGATTGGCTGATTGATGACAGGTGAGCATTTTGAACTGACCCGCCCAAAGGGAGGACGTTCCTCCCTTTTTGCCATTCGCTCAATGTTAAAGAGGAGCCTGCAAATCGCTCGGGTTTGTAGTGTTTATAATGGATGTCAATGAGGGAGTAAGGGAGGACGATATTTTGATGACTTTTTCTATTTTCGAAGTGATAAAATTGAATTATTCCAGCTGTTTTGACATGTTTTTGCATGTTTATCTATTAAATACCTGTGAGTTTTACACATTTCTCCTGGATATTCTTACTTTACAAAATTACGGGAGAATCTTCCTCCCTTTCCTCAATGGAGGAGTCACCTCTGCTCACCACCCATCTCGTTCTCCTTTCACTGCCCACTAACACATAGACTGGCACCTTCTCACATAAATGACAGAGTAAGATAATCCACAAAGATAGACTTACCGTTAATGACTCGTCAAAAACCCTCATCAGTTTCCCGGTAAGGAAGCGGAAGATCCTGACTTTCCTGTCAGTGGCGATGGTGGCCATCTTCTTGCCATCTGCAGAGAAAGCCAGGCTGGTGGGATAGGTTTTTTGCTTTGCAAACTCATAGAGGTCAGTGTCTGTCTTATACTCCCACTGAACATGTCTGGGAAACTTAAACTCTCTAGGCAGACCAGTCCAGTACTCCACCATGCCAGCCTTGTCTGCAGACACAATGACATGGAACTTTGGGTTCAGGCGTATCTGAGTGAGGGGGGCAGTGTGCATTTTTTTGAAAATATGAAGTGGCTCGTTGCTCCCACGACCATCATAGACAAATATTTTTCCAGTGGATTTCTCAGAGCAGGCCACCGTGGATATGGCATCACCAGGGTTGTAGATCCACTCACACTGGCCAGGATGAAACCTAGTCAAGATCAACACACACACACACATACATACATACATACATTTATGTGTGTGTATATATATATGTATGTAAGTATGTATGTATATAATATGTGTGTTTGTTTATATGTGTGTATGTATACACATACACATATACACACACACCACATCAGACAAACATACTCCAGTTTCAGCATGTTGATCATGTCAAAGTTGACAACATCAAATACTTTCATGGCTTGGTCATCTCCAGCGGAACAGAGCAGCGCACCCTCTGCACTGACTGATATACATTCCACCACACCTAAAAGAAAAGAGGTCAAGACAGGTTCTGAAGTGATCAACACAGCAACCTAAACTCAAAGACTCAAATGCATGCACAGATTCAAAGTTACACATACCAAGGTGACTGCGGAAGTGTTTGACGAACTCAATCCCCTCATCCTCCTTCTTCTTCCAAAACTTCACATGCCCATCCTGACTGGCCGTTACAATGAAATCTGTTCTGCAGAGGTTGTGACCAAATATTACTAAGATGCAGTGGAAGTTGAACAGGCCTGCACTATATTTTCAATTTAAAACTCTTCAACAGATCAGAATAGCCAGGTTCACCTGTATCTTATTGCATTACAGAGGTTTAATGATACCTTATTAGGAGTTCTATTGTATGCAAGAGTTTCAAGTCTCTAAATGTTGGAGAAAGCATCATAAGTTATTCACATACTTTGCGCAGACAACATGTGTGATCACATCTCTGTGCATGTAGCTCCGCTCATACATGCTGGCTGACGGCAGATTGTCTAGGTAGACGCGCTCATACTCCAACACTAGAGGAACAAACGAGATTCACACAGAAACAATGGCCATTAGCAGTTCTGATCAAGCTATGTTGCACAAAATAAGGAGTATGGAAAAATCTCTGGAAGTAGCTAACGTTAGCAGTTTGTAGCCACATAGCCAATTATATTAGCATCACATCGTTTGGCTACTACAGTGCCTGTTGTTGTAGATTTCACCACAAACCTTTTCTTTTCTTCATTTTTGCCGCCTCAGAAGGCAAAGGTCCAATCCACTCATCATCCTCAACAGCATCTTCTTCTAATTTTCGTTTATGTTCTGACGAAGCACGTTCTGTATCCGAGGCCATTACTGCAAAAGTCTTTGAATATTGACCTCGTGAAGCAAGCGACAGTAGCAACATTTTAAATATGACCGGCATTCGCAATTTTTTCAAAATAAGTGTTTACTTGTGAGTGAACACTTTATTTTGACGACATATTCTGACGATTTCGGACAGACTAGACGGCTAGTAAAAACTTGAAAATCCGCTGTCTTAACGGAATATATATATATAAAGTGGGTGAGAGAGAGCGTATATACCACTGCTTCAAATTTTCATATATGACGCTTCACAAGGACAGATCCAACTAACGACTCACTTTTGATCATAGCAACCATTCTGTTAGAACTAGTAACGGCAGTTTATTCCCCTAAATTTTGATGTGTTGATGAATGACGCGGTGTGCGTATATCGGTGAATATTTCACTTCCTTCCTTCATAACCACCTTGAACGTGCAATATTAACCAATGTCCGCACACTATGTCGTTCATTATCTCTTACATATTCAAATTGCGTGAAGCTGCCGTGGCAACATTTTAAATACCGCCGCCATTCGTTACTCACGTGAACATTTATTTTGAAAAAATAACGAATGGTGACCATATTTACAATGTAGCTACTGTCGGTAGCTTCACGCAAATTGAGCAAGTAATCATGGATATAGATATATATATATCTATATACGGATACGTTTTAATAGGAGGACAACCTCCACCTCCTCCTCTCAAAACACTTCCGGCGTGGTTCTGCACTGTACGGGCGCTAGTCGAGAATGAATGGGGTTCTATGAACCTGCACCCACAAACTTCTACATTTCTTTGGTTATATTATTTGTCTTAAAATTACAATAATGTTTACGATGCAGGAAACAAGAGACTCGGAACGGAATTTGTAGGCACTTTTGTTTCCTGTGAAATCCATGTATAAAGTTTACATTCTTACGTGACGACCACTTTGTGCCTGACGTGGTCTCTTATCGTGGACCTTGACAGATTGTGTATGGTTACTGAATGAGTTTGAGATTGTGTATGCATTACATACGTGTCATGTCCCTCAAATTTCGGATTGTATGCTTATACTTCAAAGGGTTTAACAGCACACCAAGCTGACTTGGAGTGTTACGTGTTTCCAATGAGTTATTTTTGGTGGTTCACATTCAGTTAGTGAAATATTACACTTGATGCCAACTTCAAAACATTCCAGCAGAAGTGAACATATATAAGAGAGGCTATACAGACACTCTTCACTTCTCATAAAATTTTGACAGCTCTAGGTTAAAGGTTAAACTCCATGAGGTAATTTCTAGTGAGCTATAATTTTGAAGTCAGGTTTTGAAAGTGTTTTGATTTAAAATATAAAAGCTGACATGTATGTTTTGTTGTTCATCAGGCAGATTCACACAGTCACCCATGACCCCTTTAGGTCACTCATAATTAATGCTGTCAAGCTGAGATCAACTCTTTAAAAGGAGAAGTGTTTCCTTTTGAGAGCTAATAGTATTTTTTGATGTTTTTTTTTCTCTTAGTCACATGCTCACACCGAATCCCTCCCACCCACACTTCCATGGTTACACAGACAGTGTTTCAGTATTTCTGAAATACTTCTGTGTAACCATGTAACTGATTTCTGCACACATGTATGAAAAGCCCTTGTCTTTCACAAAGCAGGGGCAGCAAGGTACATGCCTGTTTTTCAAAGTACAAAGTGGCAAGAGGCCCTCTTGGAGACCCTGAGAATACAGATATATCTTACCAAGTCAGCCACCAAACAGGAAGTGAACCATACAGGGTGCGATTTGTCAAAAAAAAACAGAGGGGGGGATGGTTTTTTTTTGTTGTTGTTTTTTAATCATGAAAAAATAAGCAATCAAAAAGTTTAATTCTTTTTTTAGGTTAATGGTAGACCCTATGTGCCTAAATTATGATGAGCATTCATCTGCAATGCAAACTTAAAAAGACATGAAACATTTCATTTTCTGCGCCGGCCACGATGTGATGGCTTATTTGGGCTTCAGAACCATGTATAAGGTCCGATCACGCGAACATGTCAGAGGATTGGCAGAGGAACATTAGCCTAATGGGATCGGTCTGTAAAACGTAACAATAATGATTTCACATGTCATAAAATATGATTTCACATGTTATGTCAAAATAACTAATTATAAAACTAAATAAACAGTTTGCTCTGATGTCAGATTTCATGTGGCCTTTTCGGTTTTCCTGTTGGCGCGACATCTGCAGCGTGTCATCCTTCTATTATCCACAACTCTGCGAACCTCTGCGCAGGGAACGAACACACGTCTGGCCCATTAACAGCGATGAAAATTTTCCCTCGTTTTTTATTAGTTCCGCGTAGAATGCAGAAACAATGTATTTATGTGCATGGGGACGTTCGTGAACAACGAGATTACCGACAATTCTGGTTGAAAGTTAGAAGGCTACTAGCAATGTAGATTATAGAAAACTGTCACAACCTGATTTCAATTTTAACCGTTTTTTTTTTAAATTATTGTTGGAGTTTTATCCCCCCGAGGATAAAATTCATTCAGCAGAGGTAAAAAACAGAGGGGGGGAAGATCTCTCCCATCACCCCCTACAATATCTCGGCAATGTTTTGACATATCGTAATCAAACTTGGTATACAGACTCAGGAGTCTGTATACCAAGCTTGTAGACTTAGGAACCTGTCCTGACCTCTCAGAACCAATTACCTCAAACTCTCTAACGCCCCCACTGGTCATATATCATATCTTGGAAATGCCTTGACGTATCGTAATCAAACTTGTTACGTGGATTCAGGGCCCTGTTCAAACCATTTAGAACAGGGTTTAGAACAGAACTTTGAACTCTGAAGCCTTCGCTCACTACATCCAATCAAATTTCATGGCGAAACTCCCAAACAGGAAGTGAACCATATCTCCGCAACGCTTTGATGTAGCATAACCAAACTTGGTTTAAAGACCCAGGTTCCTGTTCAGAAAACTCTGAATTATCAATTTCAATGCTCTAGCACCCCCTCTGGTGAATAGTCATATCTCAGCAACGGTTTGACGTATCACAACCAAATTTGGTAGGTGAAATCAGGACCATGTTCTAACCATTTAGAGCAGGGTTTAGAACAGAACTTTGGACTCTGAAACCTTCGTCTACTATATCCAATGAAATTTTACGGCGAAACCACTAAACAAGAAGTGAACCATATCTCAGCAACGGTTTGACATATCATAACCAAACTTGGTAGGTGGACTCAGAACCCTATCCTGAACACTGTGAATGATCGATTGCAACGCACTAGCACCCCCTCTGGTCAAGACTCCTATCTCGGCAACGGTTCGACGTTTCGCAACGAAACTTGATAGGTGGACCCAGGACCCTGTCTTGAACACTCTGAATGATGGATTTCAATGTGCTAGCACCCCCTCTGGTCAAAAGTCATTTCTCGCCAACGGTTTGACGTTTTGCAAAGAAACTTGGTAGATGCAGTCAGGCCCTTGTCCTGAACACTCTGAATGATCTATTTCAATGCGCTAGCACCCCCTCTGGTGAAAAGTCATATCTCGACAAACTTGGTAGGTGGACCGAGGACCCTGTCCCAAACACTCTTAATGATTGATTTCCTCAAAAAAGTCATCGGCAATGGTCTGATGTGAATGTGCTATGCATACCTTAAATCACATGTACTCTTCATGTGCTTTCCAAAACTGTATGATTTAAGGCGGATTGTTTGAAATCAGTTAATCACAGCAAAAAATACCTCAGTCTGGTTCACACGTCACCAGTTTTGGTGGGGTCCTGCAATGAAAAATTCAGGATATTGGGCACGTGGAAAGTTGGAACGTGGCTATGCATGAATTAAACCAGATGTTCTCTTCATGCTCTTTCTAAAAATGTATGATTTAAGGCTGATTGTTTGAAATCAGTTAAAGTCACAGCAAAAAATACCTCAATCTGATTTGCACACCATCAGTTTTGGTGGGATCCTGCAACAAAAAATTCAAGATATTGGGCACATGGAAAGTTGGAACGTGGCTATGCATACCAGATGTTCTCTTTATGCTCTTTCTAAAAATGTACAATTTAAGGCAGATTGTTGGGAGACTGTTCCCATGGTGGCCTAGGAGGCCTAGGCAGACAATGGCAGGAAAACAGAGAAGGGAGCGGGCAGCCCAGATAGAGGGAGCATGCTTGCAGACCAGATGTCCTAGAATTCGGCTAAATAATGGGAACCTAAGGTATGGGAATATCCCAAAGTCTGGAGTTGCATTGTCCTGCCATGCAGCCAAGTAATGGGAACCTAATGCATGAGAATGTCCCAAAGTCTGAAGTTGTATGAAGTGGTATAAATCAAGTGGTCACTATGACATGGGTGTGTGGGAAAGGTATACATTGAGTGGTCACTATGACGTGTGTGGAGAAGACAAGTGAAGAGAATCCATTGTGGAAAAACAATACAGGAAGCTATTAGAGCAATATAGAGGAAAAAGTACTATGGGAAAAGTACATGGTTAAATGAGATAAGGGTAATGCTGGACAATACACAAAGAACCCAGCATGAGTAAGAACATAGTTATTTTTTTTAAATATAGAACGGGTGGGAAAATCCACCAATATAAATCAGACCGGAGCCTCCTGATTGGTTAACAGAAGCCCCGTGACGCAGGCAAGATGGGAGTTCTCCGGGTGGTTTGAATAGTATAAAAGGCAGATGCTTAGAAAGGCTAGTCAGAGCTTGATCAACTCTCAAGGTAAACGGCATCCTATCTGCAGTGGGTCTTCTTCACTCTACTATGAACTCATACTGTGAGGCAATTGCCTCTTGTATACTTTGCTGGTATTGTGTCTTTGTCAACAACTCTACTCCAACTTGCGGACAGTGAGTTCTTGGTTTTGACCAAGTGTATTGGGTGGGTTAGGACACTGAATTCGGGGTTTTGTAAATGTCAAGGCGATTTTCCATGACAGAGATTTGGCGTCACGAACAGGATCTGCAAAGAACACAAGAGGACATCCGACTCCAGAGGGACAGCTTTTCTGACCAGTGGTGATTCTTGGCAGGGCCCAAAAGAAAAACAAAGGTAAGCGCTTTGCTTAAATTTGATTTGCCAAGAGTCATTATCTGTGAAAGTAAAGTTGAAGCTCTGAGAGAGTCCTTTTATTCTGCAAAAAGAACCGAATTTTAATAAGTGTTGACATTGACTTTAACTGCAGATATACACTGGATATTGTAGTATATGGTATTGTGTTAAGTAAAGGTTTGAGACAGGGTCTCGCCCTGTGTAGTGTTAAGAAAAGGTTTTGTGACAAGGACTCGCCTGGGGTTTGAGACGGGGTCTCGCCCTGTGTAGTATTTAGAATATTGGCTTGAGACGAGGTCTCGCCTGGGGTTTGAAACAGGGTCTCGCCTATTAAGAAAGCTTGTCATGAATGTTGTGGTAATGTGCTGTGTGAAGATTGCAAAAAACTAAAAGAGTGTTTGTATGTGTTTTTTATTTGTCTACAGGGACGCCCGTATGTTAGATGAGCTTGAGACCACTCCCTACCTTAGAGATACGATCTAGAAGAACCTTAACTCTGAAGGCAATTGAGTCAAACCCACAAGTCTTTGCACTTGAAGAAGGACTTCCATTCTCAGCAAGTGAGGTGTTGAGGAGAGTGACTAAGTGGATGCGTGAGAGTGGTGCGGAAATTGAAGATTGTTGCCTCTATCCATCCCAAGAACCGCCAGCACAGATCTTGCTGCCAGATAGCTCTGCTCCCTACCCTGATAGAGAGCTCCTGGAGCCAGACTCTTCTCCCACATCACCAACCTGGTCTCAGATTGCTAACCTTGATTTTCCAGATTCACCCAGAACTTCATCTACCCATGCATGGGGATCTCCAATATCAGGGCTTGATTATCCCATTGAGGAGGAAATAGAGCAAGACAGGAGGGAGATTGAACAAGAGCAGAAAATTACTAGTAACTGCTGGGGTGGGGATGAGAGTGACAGTGAGTTTGAGCAAGAAGAAGGAATAGGAGACATTCCCCTACTAGAAAGTGAAAAAGAGGTTGAGTCTGAGCCAGAGGAGAGAGGAGAAGATGCTCTCTCACTAAGGAGTGAGCCTGAGAGTGTAGAAAGTTACATTGAAAGTGACGAAGAAAAGAACAATAGGGAAGATGATGGGGAATATGAACGAGTGAAGAAGTTGGTGTGCATTGAAGTGATGGTTGAAAGAAGACTAGAGGAGTTAAAAGATTGGATAAAGGAGACTGGCTAATGAGGGGGCAGAGGAAGTGCTTGAGCTAATAATTGACAAAGATATAAGAGAGCTAACAGAGTGGGGAGGACAGGTTTTAGCAGCTGATCAACCTAGAGGAGAAAGAAAGCAGAAAAGGAGCCTGGGAAGAAAAACAGAGGGACCCCCATCAGCAGAGAAAATACTGATTGGAAGGTGCAACTGGGCAGGCTCAGAAGAGAAACGAAAACTACCAGAAAGTGGGTGGTGGTTATCTGGGTTAGAGGAAGGAGTGGAGATTATTGTGCTGAGAACTGAGGACAGACCCCCACTACAGGTGAATATTAGCACAAGAAAGGAGGATAGGGAAAGGAGAAGTGATCTCACCACAGAAAGGAAAGAACAAGTCCTCAAACGCATTATTGAAGAAGCATGCATGGTGCTCCAAGTTGATGACCAAATAAAAAATGATTTGATGGGTCAACTGTGTGGGGAGGGTGGCTCAAAAAGAAAGTACAGATGTGTGTGAACTTTGCTTGTCCATGCTGAAGTAATTGACTGAGTAATACAATTGATGAAACTGAATAGAGATCTGTGATACGCATGTGAAATGTAAACTTGAGCTACACTGTCTGTAAGCCTTGATTCAACAGAAAATAAAGGCAAAGAAAACTGTGCTCACTGTTAATAAGGCTAGGAATTCTATTTAGCAAAAACTTAGAGAGGATAAATAAGATAAAGGAAAGGAATATAGGATTGTAATAAAACAGATTAAGGAAAAATAAACCAAGTGTATTAGTGATTATATAAAATATAAATGAAAAAGGTGGAAGAAGTAATTCCAGGAAAGAAGAGGAAGATAGAGGTAGTGCAAGAGGGGAAAAACAAATTTTGGGTAAAGGTGATAGACATAGAGAAGGGAACTGATTTTGAAATAAAATACAGGACCCCAAGGGGGTTGCTGAATTATCTAAGGCGGGAGTTTGAACAAGAAGACTAGGGATAAAGACAGTGATATAAGATAGTGAATCTATATGGCGGATCCATTCCAAAAGTTTGAATTCTATTGTATAATAATTGGTTGGATAATAGCAAGCATAGTCTTTATTGTAAGCCTAGCGATAACTGTGTTTTGGGGAATAGATCAGAAACTGGATCAAGGGAATAGCAGCCGGAATAACAGTAATTAAGAGGACTCAACAGGATCACATGAGAAAAACAACAAAGTAATAAATAAGGAAAAAATAAAATAAGTAGAGAAATGAAAGTAGTGGAAAGAAAAGAAGAATCAGCAAAATGTCATTAGAGCAAACCCAGGAAGCAGAAAATTGATAGAATGAGTATGCAGAAAATGGGTGGAGAGATCGAAAGATGATGCTACCCCATGGTCAGGAATAGGCATGCTAGAAGTACCAATCTTGTGCCAAATGGAGGAAAACATAAAAAACTACAGGAAGACTTTAATGAGAGAGAAAAGGCAGGCAAAAAGAGAGATGGAGTATGAAGTATTGTTGAAGTTTGCTCAGCTGGCAGGCATAGAGAAAAAAGAATACAAAAAGAAGCAGTCAGTGAAAGAACCAGTGAAGAAGAAGAAACAGAGTATCAGGGCCTGAAGGAGAAGGTGGACCTGGGAAAAAAGGTGCAAAGGACAGCCCTCCAGTGTGCAACATGTAGAAAAGAATTCAAAGGAGAGAGAGGACTGAAGATACACCTAGCAAAAAATAAGAATGTACGGTGCAGAGACGCAGGAGCATTAACCCTTTAGTGACTGAGCCGAACATTCCATTTTTTCACACTTGATGACCTCACGGCACAAAAAAGCTTGCTGTGTGGCCATACTACATGGCAGAGATAAAATATACCCACCATTGTAATCAGCAGAAAATGCACTTTAAAATGGTATAAAACATAAATAATTATATAACTGATAACTGATTACAATTTCTCAACATAAATCTTACTTTTTCCCTAATTTCTGTTGTGGATAGAGGAAAACTTAGAGTGTATGAAAGACTAACAAAGTTGTCCCCTACTTAATGAAAAAAACAGAATCAATTTATCACTTTGTGTTCAAAAGTTATGGTCAATTCATTATGTCCTACACATTGCCGCAAATTGTGGAATCTTAACAGAGTAGAATGTCTTCACTGCCTGATTTGACATTTGACCTCAAAATGCAGACACAAAACACCCAACATGTATTATATTGCATTTAGTTGATTTATTTGCACACATAAATCATTACAAAATATATTGCTTCAGTCATTTTTTAGGTGTGATACCTCAATTATCAATCATGAAAAATAACAATCAATGAACATAAACAGTCAATGGACCAAAAACTACCATCAACCATCAACTAAAAAAGTGCTTCTTATTTAGGATGAACAATCATGTAATGAACAGTCACATTTACAGATCTAAAAAACATGTTTTAGTTATGATCAGCAATAAATTAATTGATTAGTAAATAATTTATTAGTAAGTGCATTTCTAATAAACAATCAGCAGTGAATGAACACTCAATGTCAAATCATTTCCATGTGCAATAAACAATAATCTCTTGAATCACTATACACAGTATCAAAACATGCTTCTTATTTATATTTAGCAATCAATACAAAAATCTATCAACAGCAGTCAATCAACAATCAACTAAGAAAGTGCTTCTTATTTATGATGAACAATCATGTAATGTGCAGTCAATGAACAATTATGACGAGAGAAAGCTACAAAAATCAAGGAACAAAACTGTAATCATTTTCTGTGCTCATAATTCATTTCTGTTTTTATAGCTCTGTCTATGTTTATAATCCTTTGCATGCCATACTTCAAAACAATTCTTGTCTTGAGTTATGTGCAAGTAGACCTGGCATTGAGGGGCCCCGCATTTTGTGACAACCTTAAGTGCTTGTTTGCTGGTATCATAGCAAACTCTACAATTTCTCTTTGTATCAGAGACCTGAGGAATGTGTTCAGTGACATAGTCTTCAGGGTGTTATACTGAGGGATTGTACACAGGAGGCTGTCCATACTCCTCAAGGCCAGCCAGCTGCCAGACAAGTTCCTCTCTGTATTCGGTCACAGAATACTTTTGCGGCCGCTTGAGTGCAGCTACATCAGGGTTTGCAGCCCGGTGAATCTGGAACAATATGAAGCTGTTTACAACTGCAATATCCATCATATGGAGGAAGAGAGTCTTCCACCATCGCAGGCACTTTCTTAAGGCTGTGCTCTTCCCAGTAAGTTGGTCAGACCGGTCGACCCCATTCATTTATGCATTGTAGTCATGCATAGCCTTGGGTTGTTTCACGCTAACACTATGCCACCTGTGTGCGGCTTTTTCTTTCCTTTTCACATACAGGAACTCATTTGCAGAGTGTATAGATGACAGAAGGGTCACAGGCCTATTGTCCTTCCACTGCACTGCTAAGCAACAGTTATTGCGGACCCACCTCATAGCACCCCTATCTTTCCCTTTCACCCACTGCTTCCCTTTCTTTACTGACTCAGGGAAACCTCTTCTGTTTTCAGCTGCAGTCCCACAAGAAGGCATCTGGAGCTGAAACAGGTCATTGACCAGCTTTGGTGATGTGTAAAAGTTGTCAGAGTACACATGATACCCCTGTTGTGCAAGAGAGCTAGTTAGTCTCATCACTACATCATACCCCAAGCCATTCTCACTAGGTGCATCATTAAAATTTCGGCCAGTGTAAACATCAAAATCATAAGTATAGCCATTGAAACTGTCAGCTAACACCCAGAGCTTAATTTCCCACTTTGTGGGTTTGTTCTTGATGTTTCGATTTCACCATTCTTTCATCCACAGCAACATGCTGGAATGGTTGGTAAAGGGCTTTACATGTCACCTTGAAAGTCTCTAACAGACCAGTGATTTTCCGCAGTTTATCGCGTTCATCTTCTGCACCAGGATCCACAACATGGAGCATTGCCATCAATGCTTTGAACCAGTCTCTTAACATTATGCTGCGTGCCCACAGCCCATGGTACAGGGTTTTGGTACTCCAGTATCGATGAAAAGAAGTAACTGGGACAAGGCCACAAAACATTAAAAGGGCCATCAGTCGTGCCAATTCATCTGGACTGGTTTCTTTCCATGTACCATCCGTGCCACCATAATAGGGCTTTCTGAGGATTTCCTGCCATGCATAAGCATTTGTATGAGTGCAGACTTGTAGCAGGAGGGCATCTGTGAAAAAAACTTCTGAAAAAATCTATGGCTTTGGTCATGGTACCTCGTGTTACTGGTACATCTAAGTGAACACCAGGTTGACGTACAGGACTGAAAGATGGCAACTGGTTGGGCGTGTCAGGATTATCATAGCTGCTGTATGACTGGGCAGCAGCTGATTGATTCACCCGGTGTGCAGCTCTCCCTCTCCCCCTCCCTGCGCGCAGTCGCTCTGGCATTCTTTCTGGTACTTCCCTTTCAGATTCAGGGTCATCATCGTCCTCCTCTTCCTCCTGCTGAGTTCTAGAAGTTGAGATAAAAAAAAATACAAGTTGTTCACAACCTACGTCAAGGCTAATTTCAGTCAGAAAAGGTTGCAGCAGAAAGACTGCTACTTATTACATGCCATTATTTTCTTTCTAGAAGTTGAGATGAAAAAATACAACTTGTTCAAAACCTAGGTCAAGGTGATTTTCAGTCAGACTGTTGCTGCAGAAAGATTGCTACTAACTAGGCTACATGCCATTACTTAGACATGCCATAAAATAGACATTTATGGAACTAAACAGAACAAATAACACTGATATTTATTTATTCCTTCATTTCTATATTCATTCCTTCATCCAGACATGCCCAGAGAGAGCGCTAACAGCTGACTATGCTACAATGTTGGCAAAGGACTAATCTAAATTCACTTGCGCGGCTACAATGTTGGCAAAGGACTAATCTAAATTCACTCACGCAAGACAAAAAAACCAAAAACAAACTACGATTTCTTTCAGTTGTAACAAAGACAAAAAACACCCTATACAAAAAGCACATTCTGCTCAGAGTGTTATCCCTTGAAAATATACTGTTTTATGAAGCTGCAACTAGCCTAAAATACATCTTCAGTTTGAAGAACTTTATTTGTTTACTCACTCAGTGTTGTTGTCGGAGTCAGAAAAGTCTTCAGCCAGTTCAAGGTCCAACTCGTACTCCTCTCCACTAGATAATCCGCCTGTTTCACTGTCATCACCACTATTGTCATCATTTATGTGTTGACAACATATTTCTGCCACTTCAGCAGCTGAAAAATGCACCTGAGGATACTTACGGTCCGACATCATCATGCAGCGTACAGCTGAGAATGAGACGAATGTAAGAAGTAGGCGGGACTTTTTTACTTGGCGCTTCACAACATGTGTACTGAGGTAAAATTCAGCCAATAGGCTATGAAAATGAACTAAACTACTTGACAGTGATTGGCTAACTGTTGACAACATATCTAAATGTTTTTTTCATCGGTGAAGTTAAATGCGCAATTTAAACAGGGCGAAGACACTATGGTTTGAAATCGAACCATATTGGAATGGGCCGTCGCCAAGGGGTTAATGGAATGTCAAATAGGAGGAAAGGCGATGATGGTGTTGCTCCCATCAGCCATGATTGCTGCAGGCCTGTTGAGCCTCGACAAGGTACGGAAAGGGGTGTCAAAGGGCCTGGGTGAAATGCATCAGGGAATGCAGAAGGGCCTGAATGAAATAGAGAGTGGAGTCAAGAAAAACTTAAAAGAAACAGAGAAAGAATTAAAAAAGGAAAGGAAAGAGACAGAAAAAGAAAGGAAAGGAAAAATCCAGAAAACAGAGGACATGGAATCGGATGAAGAGGAACATGTTATGGCACCTCTGATAGTGAGAGGGGCTGTAGCCCACTACCAACCATGGACACACACTGATGCAGAGGCTTCCTGTTCTGCAAGAAGGAGCAGGAGTATGGATAACTATGTTTGAAGAAGAAACAGTAGGGAAGTCTATAGCATTAGGAGACATAAAGTACATGCTGAGCAAAGTATTGGGAAAAGCAGAGGCAGAGACAGTCCTGGACAGGGAGCATCTTGCCTACATGAATGAATGACCCAAGTATGGATGCGCACCCCTTTGACAACGGAAGAAATCAAATCTGGAAGGCCCCGAGAGAGGCCTACCCTAATAAGTACAGCCCAAATGCCATCTGTGTGGATCGACTAAAAGAAGATGAGAATCCAGTGGCATTTGTAGAAAAGGCAACCCAACTGTGGAGAATAAGGATGGAACAAGATCCAGAGAGAAATCATGCAATGAGAGCTCAATTCAGACAGGCAATCTTGAATGCCCTGCCAAAGAAAGTAAAGACCATGCTGGAAGCAGATTGGAGACTTGGGACTATGGACAAAGACGAATTCAGACAGGCAGTGTCACATTTTGTGACACTCTAAAGGCAAGACAAAGAAGAGAAAGATCAGCAGAGTGAGGAAGCTGCACAGAAACTGGTCCAAATGCAGATACAAGAAACTAAGAATGCAAAAAAGGCAGCGGTCCAGGCTTCTGTGGTACAGCAAACACCAAGCCCTCTACAATGCGCTCAGCAGCCCCAGACAGCACGACAACAGGTGATGCAACAAGCACCCGCAATGTCCCAAGGGCAGGCTCCAATGGCACAACAGCAGCCACAGGCAGTCCAGCAAGGATTGCAACAGCCACAGGTGATTTATCCCACACCCCAACAAGTGCAAGTACAGCCTTACCAAGCGCCAATCCAGTATATAGTGCCAGCTAGATGTGCGCCCAGTGTTCAACCAGGAGTCCAGTGGCAGCAACCCATGGGACAGTGGCCCCAAAATAAGCAGAGACGATGCAAACCAAAGTGGCAAGGACAGCGGAACAATCAACAGAACCCACAGGGTCAGCAAGGCCAAGAACCAATCCAATGCTGGACTTGTGGAGGAGTAGCACATATCTCCAAGAATTGCCCAAGCTCTATGAGGAACTAGAACAGAGGAAATACACAGCCTCAGCAGGGAGGATATGTTCAACAGAACAAACAAAATAGTCAAGCCCTTGCACAGCGCCAAGTACAACAACAGGAGATGCAGCAGGGAACCAGTGGGTCAGTCTCCCCCTACGGGAGACCGTTGGTTTTTCGGGGGAAGTGCAGCTTAACCCAATGACTATTCCCATATCAATTCGGATTGAGGACAGGGAAGCAAAGATTCCTATACTAATTGTGGAAAATACCGCAAGCAACCTACTAGGAAGAGATGCACTCTGCAAATTGGGACTGAGAGTAGAGTGCTCACCGTCAGGAGTGTCGATCCCAGAAATAGCGGGACAAATGATCCTGATGACCCCAGAAAGACAAATCAGAAAGCCCAGACAAGTCTACTAGATAGGCGTAATTGAGCTAAAGATTGAGAGAGTTGTGAAGAAAATAGAGGAGGGCTTCCTGAGGAGAATACATGGAACATTGAGACAACCAAGATGCCCATTCCACTGCTCAATAAGGTTTGACAACACACCAGACAAGGAAAAGGAAGAAGAGTGGCTTCGTGAAATGGGTCCGGAAACTAGGTACCCATTGGAGATACACGGAGTAATTATTGCTGTAGAAGGAATGGCGGAACTGGAACATGGAACTGTGCCCCATATAACTCTGAGAGTAGGGATAGGGTTCCGCGCCAGAGACATAGGACCAATGCCATGACCAATGACCAAACCACCTTAATGTTAAGAGCAAGACAAGCCACATGGACGGTGCTGGAGGAAAAACGAGGATTTCAGTTGGCAGGCACGGGGAACGAGGAGAACAGACTGTATAAGATTACGTGCAAAGAATTGCCAAGCACTCACAGGGAAATTCCCCAGGTGGTGGTGATGGAAGAGAACGGAGACGCGGGAGGAGTGGAAGTGGAGTACACTCGGAACTGCCCCTTCGGGAACCCATACTGCCTATATGGAATGTTTGGAGGCACAGGTTACCGCTGACAAGGAGAATCACAAGCCATTTGATGAGTTGGACGTTGATTGGGACAGATTCGCCAATCGAACACATAAGGTGCAGGAAGGAGAAAAGCCAAACTGGAGATTCAAGGTGATACAGTGTCCAGCTCCCTGCCCGTTTGGCAAGGACAATTGCAAGTGGTGTAGCCACAATATGCTGACACCTGATCTGAGACAACGACTAAGAGGAAGAAACTGTGAAGATGTGCACGAGCACAACTTCATGGCTATCGGATGTGCCATCTGTAGCAGAAAGCACTTGCCCAGTATGCCAAAAGGAGCCGGAGCCGGAAAAGGATGCAGGAGAGAAGATGATCATGCTCCATGAAGAAACTGAGAACAAAGAAGACAGAATGGAAACGATCCTGACACAAGCACTAAAGGAAGTCTGGTCTCAAGGGGAAGGAGACATCGGCATGGTAAGATCTGCTAGCCCCATGGACTTCAAACTGAAGCCTAACGCGGAACTGCCATTCCAGCGACAGTACCCTCTATCAGCAGCAGCCACAGAGGGAATAAGAGGGACCATAGAGGAACTGTTAAAAGCAGGGGTGCTGGAAGAAACGAGTCATGCATGTTGCAACACTCCCATATACCCAGTGATAAAAGCGGATGGAGTAAGGTGGAGAATGGTACAAGACCTAAGACCAGTAAATGCTGTCATTGAGGATTACCCAGCAGATGTTCCCCATGCTAATGTGTTACTTACTAATATACCCGCCGATGCAAAGGTGTTCTCTGTCATCGATTTGGTCCAGGCGTTCTTTACAATCCGAGTGGCACCCGAGAGTCGAGACCTATTTGCATTTCAATATCAAGGATAGACACTACAGTACACAAGAATGCTCCAAGGCTTCAAACACAGTCCCAACATGTTCAATCAGGTGCTAAAAGAAGATCTGAAATACATAGTGTCCCAAAGTACCGTCCTGCAGTACGTGGATGACATCTTGCTGTGTTCACCAGATGTGGAAACATGTAAAGAGGATACAGTCCATGTGACTGTTCTTGCAGAAGGGGGATACAAGGCCTCCCAGAAAAAACAACAGTTCGCACAGCCACAGGTAATCTACCTGGGAAGACTCATCTCTCATGGGGAGAAGAGAATAGCACCAGAACACGTGAAGGCCATTACCAAAGCCCCAAAACCACAGACGGTGAGACAGATGATGTCCTTCATAGTACTCACAGATTTAGCAGTGACTGGGTGGACTGCTATGAAGAGAAGCTTGCTCCTCTCAGAGCATTGATCTCAGTAGCAGGGAAGGACAATCTGAAGAACAAGCTCTCATGGACTCTGGATGCTGAGGAAACATTTGAGCAGATTAAGAAAGAAATGCAGCAGAAATGCAGCAGGCGCCAGCCCTAGCCGTACCTTACTACAGCAAACCTTTTAGCTTGTACATTACAACGAGACGGGAACCAGAGCAGGACACGTACATGGCATCTATCCTAGCTCTAAATCAGTGCAAAGGAAAGGCAAAGCAGGCCATAGCATACTACTGCTCGAAGTTGGATGCCGTTGCTCAAGGCTATCCTCCCTGTTATCAGGGTTTGAAGGCAGTATATTCTTCATATGTAAAGGCATCAGCGATAACAATAGGATGGCCAGTGGTCATCTACACAAGTCACGCAGTGGCCCAGTTGGCAGAACAGGGAAAGTTTTGTCTTATCCCACAGAGGTAGCTTCGCTACTACAATCTCACACACTGCCCAGATGTAACGATCAGGGTTTGTGACATGGCAGGCAATCCAGCAGGCTATGTTCCCCCAGAGTATGAAGGAGCGCCACACAAGTGTGTAGCCAACTCACTAGTGTTTTGTAAACTTAGGGAAGATTTGGAGAGTGAGCCATTAAAGGAAGGAGTGATTTACTTTGTGGATGGATCCAGCCATAACTATGACAATAAGACACATGCAGGGTTCAGTGTAGTACAGTGGAATGCACCCCAGTTTGAAACCAATCTGAGCGAGCCATGCGAACAACCATGTTCAGCACAGCTGGCTAAACTGAAGGCACTGACAGCAGCATGTCAATTAGGAGAAGGCAAGGATGTAACCATCCATACAGACAGTGCTTATGCTCACAATGTTTGTCACGTGCATGGAGCCCAGTGGAAACAGAGGGGCTATAAGAAGTCAGATGGCAGTCCTATACAGCATCTGCACTATATACAATGATGCTACCCAGGAAATTGGGTATATATATGCTATAATATGCTGATTCGGCGAAGGTTCAAGACTATTGGACCTTGAGTTCCGAGCATACTCACCTGGGCAAAAGGCCACTCTGGTAAATCCAGCAAATGATCGTTTGACAAATGGTAGGGGGATGACCCTCGCTATCAGAGAACTTGCTGGGGAACAATACCAGAGGAAATGTGACAAAAGAATAACAAAGGGGGGCCCATTGAAACGGGGGGAGGTTTTTGTGACAGGCCCCTATGAACTAGGGGACAAGTAGTCTTGTATTGTCCACATTCCCATAGTGCCCAGGTATGTGATTGATGCGCTGAACCCCACGAGGCGTGCTTAAAGACTTATACCAGAGAGTATTTGAACATTGCAGTGACAGTGCAACGCAACTTATCACCATGACCCTGTTTGGATGTAGCAACTACGGCCATGACCCTACCATCAGTATGGCTGCATTCCTTGAAGCAGCAGAGGAATCTAAGGATGACAGCCTAATCGACATCCCGATACCTAACTCTCACCAGGCAGTAATATTAGCCAACTACTTAGTAGTCAAGGAAATTTACCCTCTCCCCACCCAAGGTGTCATTTGGTTGGTAGAACATGAAGATATTGTTCGACTAGTGGAGGGTCATACTGTAGCACCAAGCGAGGCAATTCTGTATTCATTACCTCCCTTCTCACAGCCACAACGGCATGAGATAGCATACAACCAAGGTGGCACGATTAAGTGTCCAAGACTGTGTCCCGAAAAGCAAAAGGGGAAAGAGTGTTTGTGGTGTACATATTGTCCTGACGTACACCTACATGACCTCATGCCACCTGATTGTGGCCTATGGCAGAGACAAAAATGCCCAACATGTCGCTCATACTGCTGTGAGCGATGGACAGGGCGCAAGTACAAAGGAAAGTCTGCAGATTACCCTGTAGCCTCACAATGCCCCACCAGAGATGCCATAATGGAGGACGGGAGAACTGTCCGAGTGAGAATTGTGCCTCCTGCTGAGCCTGAGCAGGTGCACATAATAGCCACTGAGTATATGTGCAATGAGATTCAGCCTATGCAGGCTGCCACCCCTAGCTGGGAAGAGCAGCTATGGAAGGACAGAGGGGCAACTAAAGGCCCTGATGGCATCTGGCGCAACCATGATGGCCGAACAGTGGCGCTCCTGAAAGTTCTTGATGAACTAATTAAACGTGTGCAATATCTAGATCATTGTGCAGGGGGGGGAAGTGAAGCAACAAATTTTGAATACTGGGTTTTCAGCACCAGGGCTACAGGACAGGATAGCATGGGTTTTGAGGGACTGCACAGTATGCAATATGAACAAGATCAGAAAGGGCACAGCTCCATGACCCTTAGGCCACATTCCACTGCCAGGTGGACCGTTCACATAGTAATGGATTACATTGATATGTGTAAGAAAGTTAACGGCTTCTAATATGTCCTGATAATAATATGTCGCTACTGAAGGTGGGTGGAAGCCTGCCTGAGCAAAAGGCAGGATGAGGGAACTGTAACTAGAGGTACAGGGAGGGACGTGATCCCCAGATTTGGCATTCCAGAAATAATAAGCAGTGACAATGGGAAAGCATTTGTGGCAAGGGTGTGGAAGAAAATAGCCCAGAAAATGCGCATAAGGGTGAGGTATGGATGGGTCTATCACCACCAGAGCCAGGGGATGGTAGAAAGGGCAAATGGCACATTAAAAAACAAAATAGTATGGGCATGAGCTGGATGGATGCCCTGCCCATAGCCCTGATGAAAATGCGTAGCGAGAAAAAATGCTCCACCCATTTGACACCACATGAGATGCTCACAGGGTGGGCAATGCCAGCCCCTATGATCAGAGACGGACGAGGCCCAAGTCTCGAAACGCTGAACCAAGAAATCCAAGAGTATGTTAGACAACTTTCTCATGTTCACAAAACTATTTTCAAAGAACAGAAGGCAAGGGAAAACCGGCTAGGGAAAAGTGTCCTGGAGGAGAAGAGGCCAATCCAGCCAGGCGATTACGTGTACCTGAAGGTGTTCAAACGATCCTACCTGGACTCCAGAGCTGAGGGGCAATACAAGGTGGCGCAAGCTACCCCCAGAGCGGTAAGAGTTGAAGGTTCAAATATGTGGTATCACCTTAATTCTTGTTTCAGGGCACAAAGACCAGAAGGTGAACGAGGACAGGATGACGGGGACCAAGGACCCCAAGCAGGAGGCAGCGAGGACAATGGTGGTGATGGACCCCAGGGGACAGCAGACGAGGATAGGACTACAGCCTGAAGGGGGTTGCCGGTTCCTGCTGTACCCCCTAGGGCTGACATGCCTGGGGTGCCTTGTGTTTTCTCTCCCCAATCTGTGTCAGCAGGTGGTGATCCAGATGAGCCCACGACCCGTGGCAACCACAGGAAGGAGCTGACCCGGCCAGAGATCGACATCACTCCAGCAAGGGGGATCGTGAACCAGAGTTCCTCACAATTGGAGACGACCTATGGCTACCAGGAGGAGAACGGCCAGGAGGACAGCCCTGCGATACCTGGAGCAACTCTATGAGCCCAGAACCCCTCGCCCTGACGATGTATTGGAGGAATTCTTCCCAGAACTCTACGGCCCTGAAACAGGTTACGAGGCCAAAGAAGCACCAAAGCAGCAACCCCCAGGCAAACACGACAGTTTGCCAGGCCAGATCCCTCAGGGGAAGGGAAGGGGTCAGAAATCACAGAGGAAAGAAAGCATCAATACAGTTTTCCAGGAGCCGACTGGGGAGAGCTTGAAGGTAAAAGGGAAGGAAAAGTCAAGGTAAAAGGGAAGGAAGGGCAAAACATAAGTGTTCCCTGCACCTACCCAGCAGGATCCAACGTGGTGATATGGAGCAGATATACACCAGCTCAGAGACTGGAAAGGAGAGGCTCCTTCACAACAATAACAATGGCCAACCTTACTAGGGCAAAGGATGGAGAATGTTTACTGATAAACTCCAAAGCTGAAATGACAGTCAATAAGACTCAAAGTAAGGTGACTTTGACATTATTAGAGCTGGAAAAGAAGAATGAAGGACAGTATTACTGTTTGGTAAGAGGCGAAGAGAACCCTGGAAAGCGGCAAAGGAACAAACGTGATAGTAAAGGCCAAAACTAAGAAAACCAAAGAAACCCAGAGCAGAAGAATGGGGTCTAAGAAAAGGAGACCAAGATCGTTGACCCTATCCCAACTGATCTTCTTAAGGCAGCTCTCCCTCTATTGGCTGAGACGATTCTTAAAATTATAAATGACTCACTCATAGCTGGGCATGTCCCAAAATCTTTCAAGACATCTGTTATTAAACCATCAATTAAAAAACCAAACCTTGATCCTGATGTCCTTGCTAATTACAGACCCATATCTAACCTCCCATTTGTTTCAAATATACTTGAGAAAATAGTGTCTAAGCAAATCTGTAGCTTCTTAAATGACAATAATATCCAGGAAACCTTCCAGTCAGGCTTTAGAACTTATCATAGCACAGAATCAGCCCTAGTTAAAGTCTTCAATGACCTCCTTATCGCATCTGATAATGGATATATATCAATATTAATCCTATTGGATCTTAGTGCTGCCTTGACACTATTGACCATGGTATCCTACTACACAGGCTTGAACACATGATAGGCATCAAACACACTGCATTAGCCTGGTTCAAATCATACCTCTCTGGTCGCTCTTTGTACACGCTCATAATGAGTCATCAACCCATACCAAAGTAAAGTTTGGTGTACCCCGAGGCTCAGTGCTAGGTCCCCTGCTGTTCTCCCTGTACATGTTACCTTTAGGATCTGTTATAAGGAAACATGGTATTACTTTCTACTCCTATGCTGATGATACCAAGCTTTACCTTTCTGTGAAGCCTAATGACTATATACCAATGACTAAACTTGATGCATGTCTCCTAGACATCAAAACCTGAATGA
Source organism: Tenualosa ilisha (assembly GCA_015244755.2). Classification (NCBI taxonomy): domain Eukaryota; kingdom Metazoa; phylum Chordata; class Actinopteri; order Clupeiformes; family Clupeidae; genus Tenualosa; species Tenualosa ilisha. The sequence continues at coordinate 13,615 of PYXC01000495.1, read as the reverse complement.
CTAATAATTTCCTTTGTTTAAATTCTGATAAAACTGACGTTATGATGATTGGCCCTAAACAGCTGACCAACACTCTACCCCATCACCAAAACTTACTCAGTGGCCTGTCACTGTTATGTAACGCAAAAGTTAAAGACCTCTGGGTAATTATTGACCAGGACCTCTCTCTAAATAGTCATGTAAAAGACATTTCAAAAACATCTTTTTCCACCTACGAAATATTGCTAAGGTTAAAAAGTTCCTATCCTTTGAGGATGCTGAAAAATTAATACACGCATTTATTACTTCCAGGCTTGATTATTGCAATGCCCTGTTCTCTGGGTGTAGTAATACCTGCATCAAAAACCTACAACTAATTCAAAATGCTGCCGCCCGAACACTCACCAGGACTAAAAAATATGAACATAGCTCTCCTATCCTTGCTTCCCTACATTGGCTCCCTATTAAAAGTTGAATTGATTTTAAAATATTCCTCCTAACCTACAAAGCCCTCAAGGGCGATGCACCAACATATATTAAAGACTTACTTGTCCCTTACCACCCTCCTAGAACCCTAAGATCCCAAAACGCTGGTCTCCTTGTAATCCCAAGAATATCAAAATCTACGATAGGAGGAAGAGCCTTTTATTACCGTGCACCCCTCCTGTGGAATAATCCCCCCCCCCCCCCACATTCGACAAGCGGACACTCTAAATACCTTTAAGTCTAGACTTAAAACCTTGTGAGCTCTAGACTGGTGAGCTCTATGAAAAGTAATTTTCCATAGTTTGAGTTTCTTTACTGTTTCCCATAGTTAGGGATGGTGCATGGCAAATCATCACTTCTCATGGGTCTTTTGGGAAGGACTGCCTCTGCTGTTGCCCCCAGTTGCGAGGCATGGCGGCCACTGACCATCCCTGCAGTGGTGCTGGGTTACCATGCATCATACCTTAGTTATGCTGCTATAGCCTAGTGCCGCCAAACAACCTTCATGTGTCATGCCGTACAACTCTCTCTCTCTCAATATTATACACATATATGTATGCCCAAATTACACATTTGCTTTCTGATGTGTGAGCCTGGCCTAATTCACTATTTTCCTCTATCCACAATTTATCTTTGCTGAGTGTCATCCCTGCCTCATTCCAGCAGACTCCTCTCACCCTCCCCTCCTGAGTGGACTACAACCAACACTATGGGAGGCCCATGTCAGGACCGACTCCCCATCACAGAGGACCTTCCTGACGTCAATGCTGGGCCCAACTCCCTTTCCTGAGGCTTTGTGATTGACCCCCCCTCACAATGGCGCTGTCATATGGACCCTTACTGTTACCCCCATGACCCATCTCACTCCACTGCTACATTGTCCAGCCATAATTCCTGATAACCACCTATAGACTAACTACCATGTAATGTAAAAGTGGGATAATACTCAATTATGAACTATTATGAACCTTAGCTAAAACCATAGGCAACTTATAGTCTGTTATGGTTACTACTGATTGTAATTTTTCTGCAGGACCCCTGGCAGTTGGGTTAGCCCCTTGAGTCGTGGATCTGCCCAAGGTTTCTTCCTAGATTAACTGAACATAAGGGAGTTTTTCCTTGCCCCTAATCAATATATCCCACAGGAAACTGCTATATATGTGCCAAACAAATACCCAGATCCATAGTAATACCCTTTCCAGGTGATTTACTGACCCTTACGTGAAAGCAGAAAGTGGGTGGAAGTAGGGGAGTTCACAGGCCCCTGTAAGAATACATGGAGGAGAATCGAGAAAAGATACCTAACTCCTGAAAAATGTTGTGAAGACACATGGAAAAAGAAGGAAGCATGGCGTTGTAGCTTTCGAGATGATGAACATTGTGCACCTGGTCTTGTTTACCAGGCTGAATTCAAAGGATATATAGGACAGGAAATCCCACTGGAAGGGATGTACTGGGTATGCGGGAAGAAATATGGAGTACAAAAGACACTGTCTAAAAACTGGGTGTGAAAATGTGCCTAGGTGAGGGTTGTCCAGGCCACCCACATCCTACCCTTCTCCCAAGAAGGAAACACCATGACCCAGGCTCCGAAAGTCAAGATCCGAAAACCACAGGACATTTCTAAAGATAACCTAACTATAGGATTCAGCCAGGATGTTCCAAAGGAATTCATGGCACAGGACCACAGACTGGCGGGCTTCCTTGGAGCCCTCCCATTTTTTGGAACAAGATACCAGATTTCAGAGAATGCAAGGTGCAAGGTGGATTAATTACATTTATTATAATCAGATGTTTTCTGAACTACACTACGGAAGCTTTGAATGCTCTGAATGACAGGGTAGAAGTCCTGGCCATAAGAGTGGATGCCAACACCCGAATGACATTGGAGAACAGAGTGGTGTTGGACTGGATGTTGACCAAGGAAGGAGGAGTGTGTGCTGTGGTGGGGGAAAACTGCTGCACATACATCCCCGAAGATAGTAGTTCTGACAGTACATTCCATGAAGCCATAAACTGACTCAGGAGATTAAAGGATGAGACCCATAGTAATGCAGGAAAGGGCCCCAGTCTTGGTGACACTGATGTGTCTAGCATAGGATCTGCTTGGGATTGGATGAGGGACACGTTTGGATCCGTAGGGGCCACGGTCATAGGTTGGATCCTTAAGTTATTGTTGGGAGCAGGTATATTGATAGCAGTAATTTGCTGCCTTGTCGCATGTTGTGGTAAGGTCTGCTCTAGATCCATTACTAAGATTGTAGAGAAACAATTAGTAGTTCTAGGACTAGTAGAAGAAGTGGTGGGTCACCCTTCGGGAATATATGAAGTAATGGACAGAAAACGCTCTGTGTACCACCTGATTAGCATAGTCCCGGGAACAGATGAAGAACACCCTGTCTAAGTAGAATGCAGGGGTTGGGGAAGGATGGTTGTGTGTCTGAGTGAGTCCACATACACTGATGCTTATGTGTGCAAGTACCAGCTTACACTGCAGCCCACACAGACTTCTCAATTACTGACTGTTTATGTGCAGAAAAAAACAGGTGTACTGACATGAATGCAATGAAGAAGCAGCTTACATTCCCACTTACTGATCAATGACATGCACCAAGACGAGGCCCTCTCGAAGTAGTAGCAAAATTTAGTTGAAAGATGATGCTTATTGAATTATATAATGCTACAGGCAGATATTGAAAGTGGGCGACCAGAAGGAGAATTTGAAAGGACAATTATTAATCTGGTTTGTTATATTTAGCAATATCATATAGGAAAGGTAAGATTTAGAGGAATAGCCCTCAACTGCATAGCCGCCTGAGAAGTTCAGGCTGATCGCTTGCTGAATGCCCACTGTCACTAGAGGTGGAGCAGGCATGTGCCTAGATGGCCATTGAGTCAGGCAAGAATACCATTTCACCTGTGCAGCTGTACAAGTGGTTAGAGGGGAGGAGGCAGCTGCCGGAGGGACAGTTGCTCCCTGCCCCCATACTTGGTTCGCGAAGCAGGACAAGGGATAGTGGTAAGATCAATGGGCCAGGTCGGTGGCCCAGACAACACTTTGCCCAAGTGTGGACACCTATTACACGCACAAGATGCTCCCTCAGGACTATTGTGGGGCAGTACTAACAGTATGACTAAGTAATTTTGATTACTTTTAGAGAAATACATACTAGTATGTAAGGGTTGATATTAAGGAAGTCAAGGGGGTAGAACCGTCTCGGGCCCTATCGGTCTTGGTTCCTGTTATTGTTTATACGATATGTGATTGGGGATGATGAATAAATGGGGGAGGCAAGTATTACCTAGGGTAGGTGTACCTATCACTGTTTCCCGCTTAAGGGTAAGAATAGCTTGTGATACGGAATCTCAATAAAGAACTCTGAGGTGGGTGACCCTATACCATTCATTTATTGCTGTGCTTACCCATGCTCCTACCCATCACTTCTTTGCATTTTAGATACGGGTGTGCAGACAACATAACGTGAAAAAAAGGCAATGTGAACTGCACACCTGATTGTATAATGTTTGCTCATGTGGCCGTATAGGTGTGGCGGCTTTAAAAGCCACAAAGGGGGGAGTATGTGGGGATTATTATGGGAGATGGAGTTTGGATCATTATATATATAGTATTAAACGTAGGAGTGTAATGCGTACACTAACATATGACAGAAGACCGTTACAAGACTGTTCCCATGGTGGCCTAGGAGGTCTAGGCAGACAATGGCAGGAAAACAGAGAAGGGAGCGGGCAGCCCAGATGGAGGGAGCAAGCTTGCAGACCAGATGTCCTAGCATTCGGCTAAATAATGGGAGTCTAAGGTATGGGAGTATCCCAAAGTCTGGAGTTGCATTGTCCTGCCATGCAGCCAAGTAATGGGAACCTAATGCATGAGAATGTCCCAAAGTCTGGAGTTGTATGAAGTGGTATAAATCAAGTGGTCACTATGACATGGGTGTGTGGGAAAGGTATATCGAGTGGTCACTATGACGTGTGTGGAAAACTCCAGTGAAGAGAATCCATTGTGGAAAAAACAATACCCTTTACAGGAAGCTATTAAAGTACTATGGAAGGAAAAAGTACTATGGGAAAAGTACATGGTTTAATGAGATAAGGGTAATGCTGGACAATACACAAAGAACCCAGCATGATTAAGAACATAGTTATTTTTTTTAATAATAGAACGGGTGGGAAAATCCACCAATATGAATCAGACCGGAGCCTCCTGATTGGTTAACAGAAGCCCCGTGACACAGGCAAGATGGGGGGTTCTCTGGGTGGTTCGACTAGTATAAAAGGCAGATGCTTAGAAAGGCCAGTCAGAGCTTGATCAACTCTCAAGGTAAATGGTATCCTATCTGTAGTGGGTCTTCTTCACTCTAGTATGCGTTTATACCGTGAGGCAATTGCCTCTTGTATACTTTGCTGGTATTGTGAATAACGTCTTTGTCAACAACTCTAATCGAACTTGCGGAAAGTGAGTTCTTGGATTTGACCAAGTGTATTGGGTGGATTAGAACATTGAATTCGGGGTTTTGTAAATGTCGAGGTGATTTTCCACGACAATTGTTGGATATCAGTCAAAGTCACAATGAAAAAATACCTCAGTCTGGTTCGCTTGTCATCAGTGTCAGTGGGTTCCTGCAACAAAAACTTCAGGATATTGGGCACATGGAAAGCTATAATGTGGCTATCCATACATTAAACTAGATGTTCTCTTCATGCGCTTTCAAAAAATTTATGATTTAAGGCAGATTGTTGGAAATCAGTCAGAGTCACAGTAAAAAATACCTCAGTGTGGTTCACTCGTCATCAGTTTCCGTGGGGTCCGGCAACGAAAAATTGAGGATATTGGGCACATAGAAATTTGGAACATGGCTATGTATACATTAAACCAGATGTTCTCTTCATGAAGTTTCTAAAATATACGATTTAAGGCAGATTGTTGGAAATCAGTCAACATCACAATAAGAAATACCTCAGTCTGGTGCACTCGTTATCAGATTTGATGGGGTCCTCCAACGAAAAATTCAGGATATTGGGCACATACAAAGTTGGAACGTGACTATGCATACTTTAAACCAGATGTTCTCTTCATGCTGATTCGAAAAATGTATGATTTAAAGCAGATTGTTGTCAGTGTCACAGTAAAAAACACCTCAGTCTGATTCACTCGTCATCAGTTTCGGTGAGGCCATGCAACGAACAATTCAGGATATTGGGGTAATGGAAAGTTGGAAAGTGGCTATGCATACATTAAACCATATGTTCTCTTCATGCTGTTTCTGAAAATGTATGATTTAAGGCAAATTGTTGGAAATCAGTCAGTCACAATAAGAAATACCTCAGGCTGGTTCGCTCGTCAGCAGTTTTGGTGAGGTCCTGCAACGAAAAATTCTTCATATTTGGCACATGGAAAATTGGAACGTGGCTGTGCATACATTAAACCATATGTTCTCGTCATGCTGTTTCTAAATATGTATGATTTAGGGCAGATTGTTGGAAATCAGTCAGTGTCACAATAAGAAATACCTCAGTCTGGTTCACTCATCATCAGTTTCGGTGGGGTCCTGCAACAAAAAATTGAGGATACTGGGCTCATTGAAAGTTGGAACGTGGCTATATAACATTAAACCATATGTTGTCTTCATGCAGTTTCTAAAAATGAATGATTTAAGGCAGATTGTTGGAAATCAGTCAGAGTCACAGTGAAAAATACCTCAGTCTGGCTCGTTCGTCATCAGTTTTGGTGGGATCCCGCAACGAAAAATTCAGGATATTGGGCACATGGAAAGGTAGAAAGTGGCTATGCATACATTTAACTAGTTGTTCTCTTCATGCTTTTTCTAAAAATGTATCAGTCAGTGTCACAGTAAAAAATACCTCAATGTAGATCACTCGTCAACCGTTTCGGTGGGGTCCTGCAACGAAAAATTGAATATATTGGGCACTTGGAAAGTTGGAACGTGGCTATACATACATTAAACCAGATGTTCTCTTCATGCTGTTTCTAAAAATGTATGATTTAAGGCAGATTGTTGGAAATCAGTCAGTGTCACAGTAAAAAATACCTCAGTCTCGTTCACTCGTCATCAGCTTCAGTGGGGTCCTGCAACGAAAAATTGAAGATATTGGGCACTTTGAAAGTTGGAACGTGGCTATACATACATTAAACCAGATGTTATCTTCATGCTGTTAATAAAAATGTATGATTTAAGGCAGATTGTTGGAAATCAGTCCGTGTCACACTAAAAAATACCTCAGTCTGGTTCACTCGTCAGCAGTGTCAGTGGGGTCCTGCAACGAAAAATTGAAGATATTGGGCACTTGGAAAGTTGGAACGTGGCTATACATACATTAAACCAGATGTTATCTTCATGCTGTTTCTAAAAATGCATACATTACACCAGATTGTGTGGCTGCATCTGTCATCACATGATTCTGTATTGGTGCATCCACTCCCTGGCTTCTTGCATAACTGGGATCCCAGAGAGAAGGGTTTTCCCATTGTGTGGCCACAGTCCTGTGAGATTCCTCAGGAATTTCATCCTCCTGGCTCACCTCCTCTGGTACTGCTGTAAAACACTGCACTCAGATAAGTTCACAAACTTCTACACCATGTCACCCACGTTGTATTACAATTGAGCTGCATCAGATGTTAACAAAATGACATTTAAAAGTAGTTCATTCATAAAAAATGGTTTGTTGACATTTCTGACATTTAAGAGGAGAGTAAATAGTTGATAACAATGGAACACATTGCTGGTGGCAATTGTAAGTTACTTAAAAACCAATAACCACGCATTGTTAGATGGCTAGATAGAGATACTTTATGTATCCCGAATGAAATGAAGGTGTCCAGTAGCATACACATAAAGGCACATGAACAGAAGGCATCCAAACAAATATACATACACATACTACTGTGTCATCTAACGTTACACAAATACAGAAGTTAGTACTCTATATGTTGTAGGCTACTAGCATCACCACTGCACCCATAACGTTATATTATTACTATTAACTAGACCATGCGTTTGACTGCAAAACAATACAATAATGTTTGTAACAAGTAAGCAAGGCTCAAAATGTAAACAACAGCCAGTAAGTAGCAAACACTTATAATGCTACACTGCAGTTGGGTTGATAGCGTTAACGTTAGCAGAAAACTGTCGCTAGCCGGTTAGCTAGCTCCTGTAACGTTACTGATATTCACTCACCTGATGTTTCCCCACGAACAATTCTCCGCCTCTTCTTCTGCACAGGTCTCTCATAATCAAGGAAGAGTTCGGGATTTGGGTGTTCATCCGTTGGTCGCTTATTTACGAAGTGATGTGAGCAAATGTACACCTTCTTTGGAGGATGTTTTAGCCTCAGCGCCGTAAGCCATTCCAGACGCCTACTGGCTGGCATGAAATGTAGAGTACGGTGGTGGACAAAGGCACTCTCTCCTTGTTACTCTGTGTGTGTAACACTCTGCTTCCACAAAGTCTCTCATCTTTTTGCTGCTGTTACTGCAGTCAACAACCGAACAAGTAGAGCCTGAACTCATGTTGCCTACTATGTCGCTAGCAGTCCAGTTCAACAGTTGCTACAACGGCGACCGGAAGTGGGAAACAGGAATGGTCGTTATGGCGCCACACATTGTTGTATCGCGCAGAAGGTGGATATGCCATACAGCGTCCTTTAGCCCAGATGTAGCCTGTAGCCATTATGTGCCGCAGTCTCCCGAAAAGACTTAACGATTAACTGAATAAAATCATTTAAAATGTGCTTTGAGATAACTGAAAATTGCTAGAAACTCAAGTATTTATTTCTTCAGTTTGTATTTCACTGTGGTTTACGAAGAGACCCTGTTTGAACCTCATTCATTCATAAGAATAACGTTATACATAATATTTCCGAAGGTAACGTGAATAAAGCTTACATCTACAACACTACCCACTGTTCGATATACGGTGAATGGTTACGCCATTAAGGTCACGCGAAAACCGCCGTATTTGAATGTGAAACTGCGGATAGCTGACGTGAAGGCAGCTGGCACAAAAGATCCCAGCTACCACAAGACGTTTCTACAACGTCGCTACAAAGTTGCTATTTAGTCATGGCGACGTTACATAACGGCCACTTATACGTGACGTCTTGCTGGGAGGATGTTGCCGTAACGTAATCAAAACCCGTTGCCGCAACGTCGCGTTGTGGTCACCATTTGAAGTTGCCATTTGGTAGCCTCAGTGACGTTTCTGCCACGTCGCGGTATGGTAACCCGACAACGTTGCCATTTGATATGAGAGAATACGTTGCCGTGACATAGCGACATGGTTGCTGTGCGACGTTGCCATTAGGTACCACGAAAGACGTTGCCACAACGTCCTTTACTGCTTACCTGATTACGTTGCCATTTGGTCTCAAAAAACACGTTGCCGCGACGTCACCACATCGTTGCCATTGGGTAAAGACTTTGCCACAACGGCCTTTACTGGTAGGGTGACCATTTGAAAACCGAAAGGTCACTCGGTCACACAGAGCACCGCAAGTGTCTAGTGCCGGTCAATTTAATGGCCCAATGAAAAGTAATGAAAACCAGGATATTTCCAACACTTAAAAAAAACAGCGACATACAACTTGAACTCTGTGCACAAAAAATAAATAGTATACAACAACCATCAATCCGGTCACCAATGGGGCTTATGCAAAGCCCATTAGAGTGTGGTATATAGGCGTAATTTCTTAAAATCTTATTTTATTTCTCTTCATTTAATAAGTCTACTATTTAGTCAGGCTGCCAAGGAATATGGTAACAATTACAAGGATTTACAAGCACTTTACCCGGAATTCAAAACGTTAAATGAAGTTTCAATGATTTCAAGCACCCGCATGAACCCTGTGTTAACTTTTAACTTCTTCTTTAGGTCAAGGAAGTCAGGAGATATTAGCTTTACATCAAAATGAAATGCATGACTTCAGAAACATATATAGAACCAGAGTGTACCAAGTGTACTTGTATACAAGGAATTTGACTTCGGTTAGTCTGTACAACGTATGCACATGCACATTCAGTGGGCACCTGTGATGAGTCTTAAATGCTTTTATGTTGATACATTGTAATGTCCTCTGAGTGAATTCAGTAACAAACTTGGAAGCAAAGTCGATGCTTCTGCTCCATTTCATGACAGCACAGTGTTACAATGTGAAATCATTGTATCCTTGTCAGACACTGACCATCTCGCGACCGGCGCGTGGACCTTTTGCAAGGTAAGTAGCCTTAGCAACAATAACCGTTAGCTGTTCCCTTCTCGTAGCACAGCCAGCCAAAGGTAACCACTTTTATTTTTTTAATAACCTTATTAAAAATAACGGTATACTTCATGTTAATGTTCTTAAACTGATAAGCAAGTAGGGAAAGCTGTCGCTATTAAGCAGCCAAGCTACCTTGGCGAACTATATATAACATTAGCCAGCAAGCTAGTTGTCAGCTGATCCATTGAATTAGCCTACTGTAGCCCAACGACGTCTGCCAACATATATTCCGAAAGGACAAGAAAACATTGGGCAAATGCGTTTCCCCGTCTAAATGGGTTAAATAATAATATCTTTTATCTGTTTTCAGAGGCTGTTTTAAAGTGGAGACCAGGGCTTGGAGAAAAGGCATTTGAGGTCCTGAGAGCTGAGACCCTAAAACACGCTCCCTCAGCCCACATTAAAGCCCAGGTACAGCTTAACGCTTTACAGCTTAACACTTCCTCACATAAATTAAATTTCTGTAAAATGACAGCCTTCTGAAAACTGCAAGTTTGCATTTAATATTTCCCTTGCTTTAACATAGATTATCTTTCCTTGTATGATTCGCAGGCACAGTGTCGGAGGGAGCTCGAGGAAGACGATGAGTAGATTTCCTTCCATTTAAAAAAAAATAAAGCATCTTCTTGTGGAAATGCCCCTCTGCGTAAATTTTTAACCAGGATCTGGTCACAAAGGGCAAATGAGGACTACAGTCCACCCAAATTTTAAACCTATGCAAACTAAAAAAGAAGGTTGCTAGAAAGTCGGCAGTAGGTAGTTTGATTGCTACAATGTTGCTAAGACGTTGCGGTGACGAACTGGCAACGTCGAAAAGTCGCGTCCTGCGATGTTTTAGCAACCTGTAAAAGGAGGTTGCTAGAAAGTCGCCAGTGGGTGTTTTAGTTGCTAAAACGTCGCGGTTACGAAAAGACATCGGAAAGGTACGTTGCACTTAAGTATTGTCACCTTTCACTCACCACGCGCCAACGTCTGAGGTTACGTCGTGGCAACATAACTTTGGTCGTGAATTTACGTAACTACAACGTTGCAGTAACGTAACTGTGTTAGCTGGGATGGTTGATGTGTTAGAATGTAGAGCTGCCGATTTCTGGCAGGTGTCCTTAAGATGAATGTTTCGCTGACTAGGACGAAGGCCTGGTCGTTTATCCTTGTATACAGTGCAATTCAGTCAGGCGTTATCTTGTTCTGTTGTGTTTTTAACCACAATACAACATTGTTAATCATGACCGCCGACTGACTCAACAGTATTTTCTGTAGCCGACAGTTTAACTGTGCGTGGTCCGCGAAAATTAGGCTTAGGTACAGTACTCAAAGAGCAACTTCAAAGCTCTCTTGTTTAGCAATGTTTCCTCTCCGTCTAACAAGTGTGAGAATGTACGAACGCAAGCAATCCGGGAGACAGCCCTGCGTCTTGAGCAGAAAATATGCATATTGCAAGCCTTTTAAACATTTAGCATACAATTTATCATGAGTGGACAAGTCCTTTCAAGTCAGAACCTTTCTGCAAGCAGACGGGTGACTGTACTAATGGCAGTTTATCATTTTAATTTCCACATTTTTCCCCAGTATATTTACGGAGTGATTTTTTTCCTATCACAAAAACGTATTATATGAATGGCCTATACATACACTCCCAGCAAAGTTTGCATACCATATCTGTCACACCAGATGCACTATTGCATTTGTTGGTAGTTATCTTCATAAATCCTCAGACGTCACCATCTAAAGCAGGGGTCTCAAACACATTTGCACATCATAGTTGAGTGACATACTGTGCCTGCAGAGCTGCCAGTATTGCATTGTGGAGGCACAATTATTTTTATCTGCAATAAAAATCGTTTTGCGCATTGTTAAAACTATTTTAAAACAGGCTACATAAAATCAATTACATTGAATCAAGTGGAATTACGTCCATGTCCATTGTTGCATTTACAGCATTAAGAGATCACATTTAGTGAAATCAAATGTTATTTCAAACTAAAACATGTCATCAGGCCAAGTTACATATTAACATGAGACCCCTTCTTTGCTCAGGGTCGGTTCTAGGCAGGCACATATGAGGGGGCAGTCAGAAATGTGAGGGGGGCATCATGTACACATCATGCCCCAGCGCTTTTTTTCTGTGCTTATATAACAGGTAACTATAAATCTATGGTGACTGCCTCCGGAATACAGAACAGGGAGAGTACTACAGAGAATTTGAGGAAGATGAAGACCCATGTATATTTGATGGGCATCGGTACTTGTTCTAACCGGAATATAAAGATGGAGAGCTAATGAAAGGGCTGCCAGAGGGAGATGGCCAGAACTTAATCAACTTGTATGGGCTTTCCTCATGGCAGTGACAAGAAAATACTGCAAGGTACTGCCTGTAAGAACTGTTTTATTAATAAACGATGAAACATCATTTATAAACGAAACCCCAACCTGGAGAAGTGGATTGCACTTTGTCAGGCCTCTACCTTCAGACCTGTCCAACTTGGGTGTCCCACCTGAAGACTAAACTCCTGCTGGTACAGCTCTTAAGGTCACTGAGGCACCCAAACCCCTGACCACAATAAGGTGGCAATCCTTCAGGGGGTAAAACTGAAACATAAAAATAAAATAAAATATCCTTCATCCAGATTTTTATCATGTATCTTAACTGGATGGCCTAATTCTCAAATAATTTTTTTAAAGTAGGACTTCACACACTAGAGTCAATATTTACAAAACTAAAAGGTAGTCTTATGAATAGTAAAAAATCTTTTCAAACTTATTTGAAAAACACAACAGATATAGAGCAGAACAAAAACAATGTTTTTGTTTTTTCTTTGCTTGTTTTTTCATTTTTTGTTGGCAACTTATAAAAAAAATCTCCTCTCTCTCCACTCCACTCTACAACAACAGTCTCCTGTTTCCCTAGGCAAAGACTCTCACAAATTCATCCATGTCCAAGTTATTTGTTATGGACTTCTCATGGGCCAAGATCACCAGATTCCTCTTTCTCTTGTGTGACATAGTGCGACGATAGGGAGTTAAAACCCGTGACAATGTGGAGAGGGAACTCTCACATGCTGCTGAAGACACACCAATTACCAGGGCTGTTACATACAATTTATGCAACTCAGGAAAGGCTTCCTTGTACTCCAGATGTTTACACACAGTGGACAGGTCTGTTTCATTTGGACATTTCTTGAGCAACAACTGTTTTGCCACAAGGATTTCATTTTTCAGACTTTCATTGTCTGCCACTGTGCCAGCCAGCTCAGCCAGAGGGTGCAACTGGGTTGAATCTAGAAATGCACTAGATTTGGGTGCAAGACTAGATATGGCTTTCATCAGGTAAACATTTTTCTGAGAAAACCTAGTTTCCATTTCTGAAATTGCCCTGTCAAGGATGTTGAGCAGAGATCTTTTAAGAGACTGATGGGGATTAATGATAGGATCATCAGAATCTGTATGGCCCACAGTTGAAAGCACAACACTTTGACTAAGGTGTTTGCTCACTGTTCTCCTTCTCTTTGGAGGATGTGAATCATCTCCAGCAGCCACCTGAGATAACTCTGCCCAATGCTCATTTTTACAAATGTTTTTTAGGGACTCCAGTGCTGCACCAACAACCACAGAAGCACTGCACATATCCACAGACTGAGACTGTAGAATTGCATTTGCTGGTTTCAAGACACCAAGCACCTGCACTAGAAACTTTCCAGTCTCGAAAAAGTGATGCCTCTTTATTTGACATTGCAGTCCTGATGCCTCAGTGCACAGGTCAACTGCAGCATCATCATCCTGTCATCTCAGATAGGATACTGAGGATATGATCTTGATTTTCAACAATGCACATTGTCACCTCATAGTGGCTTGT